>OY757914.1:55461801-55851801 GCA_963585895.1 Sepioteuthis lessoniana
GACTCCTTGGGACCAGCTTGGCTCATCAGGCTCACATTGCACTAAGTGGGTCGATGAGCAACATAGACCAGCAGAGTTCGAGCCTCGGTTCCTACCCGACCTTCCTCTCCCCTAATCCCCACTTTAATCATCCTTTGAGTCATTGACTTTATGTCAAGCCTAGTCTGGTGGGAGGCTGAGGCAAATAGGGTGCATTTTCGTAGCGAAGCTCTATCAAAGCTGAATCCTACATCACGTGGTCACATCCGCCTTACTTCCCATAGATATGCCAAAAGGTCCTTAGTGTTGGTTTCCTGTCCATTCAGGTGACTTAACACAGCTAAGGCATGATAGTCTTAGTGCACTGACAGCGACAGCACCTCTCAACCAAGGACGCCCATATCAACAGCGATGGCATATCTCTACCAATGATGACCATATCAGCCACCAACATCACTCATCCAGCTGATTACAACAACAATGAACTTGCATCTTTATTTGAACCTCAACAAATAAATTGTCATCTTTGTCATATTGTTATCTCGCCTTTGTTTCCTTCATTGTTCTTTTTGGCTGTCATTACTCTCATGCTTAACTAAAACAATTTGCAGGATCAATGTGCTTATTGGCTCCGCAACACACCCGTTGCTTTCACATTTTAATTCAATGAAGAAGGATCACCCATTTCCAGAACAGTTGGCATCGTAAAAGACAAATAACCAGACAGATCAAACTATTCAAAAATGAATCTTTTTTAACTTTGAGGTGGAGGTGCGGGTCTTTTTTTAATACTCATTCCAGAAATAGGTGATAATTCTACATTGAATTATGTGAAAGTGAATCCCCTCTTATAAACTGATAATATATCATCTTTTCCTTTTTTCTTTTCTTTTTTTTTGGGGAAAAAATAAAAAATTGAATGAGTTTGAGGGTCTAATTAGTTCAAATCACAAAAAAAAAAAAAAATTACTAGAAAAACTTTTTCTCGGTGAAATAGGTGTATATGTAGAATAATAAAGCAAATATCAAACAGCTGTAGAAAATTACATATAACAGATTTTACATTAATATCATCTAAAATATATTTTTTGATGTCTATTGATTAAACTTAATTTTCTACTCATACATTTGTAAGAACAATATATTGACTTGCATTTTCTCCTCTATCACCTGATTATATTTAGGTTAGAACTTACTAATTGTAATAAAACAGCTTAGTCTATGGTGTTTGAATTGAGATCTTACAAGTCATTGATAAAGAGGTTAATCCTCAAACAGTGCACCATAAACAATACGATGTGTAAAACTTAGGATGAGAATTTATTCTTATCAGATTTATGACATTAACTGTTGATGACCAAAAGAAAAAGCATCAAATGAACAATAATTTTGATGATCCTTTATCTCACAACTTTATCAACATTTTTTGCTTGTTTCATATTCAAAGAGAATATTTTTAACAGGCATAATAGTTATTGCATCTTTCTATATTTGTTAAAGTGAAATGCCAAAAGTTTGTTAAAATAAATCCATACTAACTATCAAAATGAAGAAATAAAATTTTAGTATCATTATTATTCTACATTAATAATAAATAATTTACGATAAAACTTATTTTGTATCTTAGAAGCAACAAGACACTTCATGAATATATTGTTGTTTCTTAGAACATCAAATTTCTTTGATTTATCTAAATTACTCCTCACATTTATCATTTCGCTCTGGTATCTCATTACTAGCATAATACCCATAGTAAGTTGTTGTTGGCGACCTTAGTCGATGGTGACCCGAAGGCTCCCTTTTCAATAGCTACCAAACTGAGGTGTAGTTACTTAAATTTTTTTAAATTTTGAAAATTTTTTTCTTTTCTTTAATAAACTTTCAGATTAGAAGAGAATCTAACAAAAAAATTTCATGTGGCTCCTTCAAATAATTAGACCCCAACATTTAACAAAAGTTCTTAAAAGTAACACATAGAAATTAGAATCTACATTAGTATACATGTTTGTAAATGTCTGCATGATCATATGGTTAATCCACTAGCTTTTCACAATATCAGTGTGGTTTAAATCACACTAGCTTCAAGTTAAGTTTATATAATTCAGTTTGACATTTAGGTGAATAAACTAAAAACAATTGGTTTTATATAGATATATAGATGGCATGCCAATCAAGACAAAATCAATATAATCTTTGAGACAGGGTATAAAAGAATTTGAGATATCTATTCAATGTATCGAGCACAGTAAGCAAGTAGATTAAGAATTGCCTGGTCCTGTCTTGTCTATTAGGCTACATCAGATGCTGTCTGCACTTATAAGTCTTTAATATATTAAACTAATTACTAATATGTAAGATCATCTAATTTGATGCATATACATTTATTTCAATTTCCATAACAAAATAAAGACAGGTAAAATACGAGGATCATTAAAAAAGTTTCCAGATTTTTTTCGTATGGGCACTTTCATTGATAGTACACACATGAAACTCAACTCCCCTTCAAAGTAATCTCCTCCGGCTGCAATGCACTTGTTGTACTGTTCCAGCAACTTCTGGAAGGCCCCATGGAAGTCCTCTTGAGTGAGCATGTCAATGACCTTCGTCACAACCTCTTTCATCTCCTCAATTGTCTCATAACAACAGCCTGTGAGCTTAGAGAATAACCAAAAGTCACAGGGAGTAAGGTCTGGACTATCAGGAGGGTGAGGAACTGTCTTGATGATTATCTTGGTCAAATAGTCTGTGACAAGGATGGAGTTGTGGACTGGTGTATTGTCCTGGTGGAAATGCCACTGACCCGATTTGAAGAGTGCTGGCCTCTTCCGACGGAATCTCTTCCTGAACTCCCTTAAAACCTCAACACAGTAACCCTAACCCTAACCCTTTAGCCAATCAACTCTGGTGTATTGACTTCCTTACTCCTCCCACACCTCTCATCATCCCTCATAGACTCCCTGCGTTCCTTGAAACTCTTATGGCACTCAAAAACTGATGCTCGATTCATGCAAGATGCTCCAAAAGCAGTCTGAAGCATTCCATATGTTTCTGTGCCATTTTTTCCAACTTTAAGACAGAATTTTATTGCACATCATTCTTCTAAAGTATCAGATTGTATTTTTGAAATTCACCAGCTGTGACAATCAGGCTTTAGTAGGGTGTATTCCAATTGCTGCTGTAGCAGTTGATTTGAAGCTGAAATCATAAAAATTGGTCAGTCATCTCATAAGATGTATAGCAATAACGTAATGAATTTTCATGAGTCTACGACAATTTTAAATGCCTGTACAAAAAAAGTCTGGAAACGTATTGAATACACCATGTATCTGTTAATGTTCTAAGTTTAAAAGCAATACTAACCAAGAATAGAAACAAGAATAAGGAACCCCTCAAAAAGATAATGCATTGCTGACAGCTATATAAAAATTATACTCACATGTAATATGCAATCATTGCATTCTTATATATATATATATATATATATATATATATATATATATTCACAAAAAAGCACTAAACAGTTGTAAAGAAAATACTTACCCATCATAACACCAAGTGCTGCAACAAGAAACCATACATTCATAGCAAAGAAACTTGCAAAGGTTCCAAGAAATGATAAAAGAGCTCCAAGAAGAATGGTAAGCCGACTACCAATCTTGTTCACCAAAAGGCCACCAACAATCCCTATAAGAAACAGAATGATGTGATTTAGTAATTGGTAAAATATATTTGTCATGTCTTGTGCAGAGTTCTTTGATAAAACATCACACAACCCATGTCTATCAAATCCTAACCTCCATTCAGTTCAGATTTATATTCTCTGCAATGTCAGGTTTTTTTCCTGAGTTCAAATTACCATTAAAAAGATAAGATTAAGGTAAATGCAATAGGGCAGCTGATAGCAATCCTGAAAGAGGACTTTGAAAATTGCTTTCAAAAGTGGAAATCATACTGGGATAAGTGTGTGAAACCCCAAAAGTAAGTACTTTAGAGGGAACTAAGGAGTCATTGATCGAAAGAAGTTACTTTTTCATTAATATTAAATGTTCAGATCATTTTACATGTATATATATATATATATATATATATATATATATATATATAATCTTAATGCCATGTCCTGAAAGATATATTGGAGTAACCTAGTAACATTGTTATGCTATTGTAAGTGAAATTAAAGATAACTAACAGTAATTAAAGGTTAAATTAAATTCATCACATGACCTCAAAAATAAACATAATTTTTTTGAGTATTTGCAATTATCCATCTCTGAGTGTAACTTTCAAAACAAAATTTATCGAATTCAAAGATTTTATAAAATTGAGTCATAATAATTTCTATTTGAATTATCAAATTATTTTGGTTAATGTCATCAAGAATTATAAGTAATGAATTCGACTAAAATGTAATAAAATAATAAAACATTTACTTTAAGCAAAAAATATTGAAAAACGAAATGTATATTTGCTTATTTTTTCTTTGCACCAAGTCAGCAAAAACTGAATGCATTGTACACCCACTTAATAAAGTTCATGTTTCTTCAGATGTCATATGAATTTTATATATCAGAAGTAAGCATTTTCAAAGACAAATTCTTTTGCTGATAAATGTCAAGTGTTCATGAGTCTCCTTAAAATTTATGATCCAATTGAAATAAACAATACTTAATAAACTTAATAAAGATATTTTTCTGTCTAGAATATTTTTTATATGGCAAGCAATGTGTATCTTGCTTCTCAGGAATACACAGTATGGATTATATATATGATACAAATGACTGGGGTCGACACTGGTTATGGCAAGCAGTCAATGCAACCCTTTGATAAGGGGTCACCACCAGTATTGTGTTAGGCATGGTTCCACTTGGTTTAACTGTGTCAGTGTTCTTCACAACTATCCAACCCTCTGTCCATATTATGTTTTTATCACAGAAGGCAAAATGGTTGCTTGATGAGGTCACCAAAGTGATGAACAGGTCAACAGCAAGCAGTTATAATTCTCCAACACAAAAATTTGAAAAACCAAAGTTAACACTTGTTAGAAATATAACAATGATTTTTTATTTATATCATTTGTTGTATACAGCAGTTTTAACCCTTCCCATTTGACTGACACTAAAATATGTGACACAGTTATAAATGGTCTAGATGTAAATCAAATCTTTGATATTTGAAATCTCGCACAAGGTCTTGGTTCTACCTCTTCACAAACTCTTTGTTTGTGGTGTCAAAAATTCCAATTTATGTTGAATCAAATGTCCAACTGGTGTGGAGGTGGGCTGGTTATGGTATTTACTTATCCTAAATATCAATTTCTCATTATTCCAATTTTCTTTAAAACAGCTTTCCCAAATTTGGGGATTGTCTAACCCCTTTTTGGTGGTTGGAGTACTGGATCCACCCTCTCAGCTCCAACATACTTTAATTTATATTTCTCACTCTTAACTCATATCAGCAGGGTCTTAGAGCTTCCTTGTGACTCCCACTCTCTTTCTATATTCAACCTGGCTCTTATCTCTAGGGGAGCACAACTGTCTTTTTCCAAGTCATCTTATATTTTGGATTTTTACAAGAGTATGACTATACTCCTTTCCACTTGATATGCTTGCTCTCAATTGATTACCACCACCCCCCACTACCTCTGAGTTCCAATGTCACATACACACTTATATATATCCCTTAAGATTAGAAGAATATATTCTAACAAAAATGATTTATAAGTATATCAATAAGAAGTATATGTTCTACATTTTTTTTATCTCAAAGATAAATAACAAAGTAAAGATCTAAACTCTTTAGGCTCCATTTTATTTGTTTTAAGTGCCAGCATATAAGATAATTCATAGATTTTAATATAAATCCCCCAATATACATATCATCTGTCTTGGGTATAACACTAAACTGCATCTGATGGTGAGTCTCCAGTCCTGGAACTTTAGTAAATATGGAGAACTCCTTAATTCCATTACTCCAAGGTTCACTCTGACTGGCGGTGATAGTACCTGTTAAGCTTCCATCTATGAATCAAATAGAATTGTTTAACCATTTAACTGTGTGCAAACAAATGACTGATGTTAAAATGAATTGTTAGTATAACATAGCAATACTTGAAACCATTTAACTGTGTGCAAATAAATGGGAACTAACTTGTGCGAAGCTTTACCTACAAATCATATATATCTAAAATATATGTATAACCTATGAATATGAATTATGAATAATCTGTAATTTAAAAAAGAGAGCTCATTCATTTTTAATGATGTCAATCTTCTTTGAGGATGAAACTTTGCACAAGTGAAAGAAACATGCAGAAAACAATGTTCTCACTTTTTCTTCCAGATATAAAACAAAACTGATTGCAAGGGCATTTTTGACAAATAACTTTTCAAGATAAAATGGAGAAGATTGAAACCATTTTGATTATTCTGCTCATGATAAGCAAAACTATTAAGACATCTTCACAGATCTTTTTTAAATGATGATCCAACAAAGAGAAATTCATAGAAAAACTATAGAATCTAAATTGATATTTTCTTTCTTTTTTTTTTTAAATTCTAATTGATTTTAGGTTTATGCTGCTATTTTCTTCTACTTACAATTGATATTCAATAGTGATTAATACATTTCTACATTTGAATTTTCAATTTCTCATCTGTGAAGCTATTTCACGTGTTGAGGGTGGGGGGCTTCCTATGCAAAGAAATTTCAGTAAAATAAAAATACATATTACATTTTATAAGTTGCTATCATAACTGAAATATTTGGTAAATAAACATTTTGAAAATGTCTTGTTTGTGAATGATTGTTGCTCTGTTTGCACTGGTGCAAAAAAAACTTAGGATAGGAATAAGATATGTGTATCATAATTTATACAGGTACAAAAAAAAGGTTTTCTTTACTTTCTTATCTGAAATAGATAAATAGTTACTTACTACAATTATAAAGCAATTATAAATTTATTGATTCTACTAGTTCAGGTTTGATCAATGAATATAGCCTAACAGCTATAAAAAATCAATTGCAATTGTAAAGCTCCTCATAAAGATTTCATTCCCTGATAATGAATGGTGTAATTGGTCTATTGACTAGTTTACCAAAATGGGATCAAGAAACAAAAAGGAAAAAAAAAAAGATATGAAATATGTTTATTTATCAATTATCATACAGAGTCAAGTAGAATAATCTTTCAAGTTTGGAACATAAAAAGGCAACATAGATCCCATTCAAAATTTAATTTTACTATAAAGAAGAACAATATCGGTCATTCTGTTTTGTTACTGTCATCACTTTGTTTTAAATATTATACTGTCCAAATGCAAGCCCTGATGAACTAAACACTTTTGAAGTTCAGCAGCATTTGCCTGGTCATTGTCTCTGCTATTACTGCAGTTTTATGCTGAATAAAATCTTTCAGTTTGTCAGTTGTTTGCGGACTTTGAGATTTCAGGTATCCCAAGAAAAAGTAATAACAAGGAGATAGATCTGGTGAACAAGCCAGCCACCAGAAGTCACCATGCCCTGAAAAAATTATCTCAGAACTTCAAAAGATACTCCGTTGCAACTGAAATTGCATGGTTGCTGCTGCTTAAAGACATACCTCTGACCTACTCATTGCAATTAGTGGTAATTTTAAATTTTGGAGATCATTCAACCAAACACTGTATTTAAATCTCATTTTGATAAATTGCTTTATCTTCTCTTGGTTTTAGTTATAGTGACATATCAAACTTGAAATGTCTTTAACTATTATATCCACCTCCAATAAATATTTAAAAAAAAACAATAAAAACAAAAAAAATTTCATTAAATGAACAGTGAGTTATTTTTACTGTTTCTTGCAATTATTGTTATTCTTTAGTTATCATTTCAATTTTTCTTTGAGTTGGAGTTTAAAAAAACAACAAAATATTTTTAATATTTTAAATCTAATCACTTTAGAGTTGAGATTCAAACTTGAACAATTCAATTTAGTCTGTAAATTATTAATTTAAAAAGTATAGAAGATTTCAATTATTAATATGGTTAATGCTTACAAGTTTTTACTTATTGGCCATTGATTATATAAATAAAGTGGAATGAAAACTAATTTCAAATCAGAGCAAAATCCAAATATGTTTAACTAAGATATATTCTAAGAGCTTGCAACTCAAAGTATTTTATTTGACTTTCAATATATGCCAGTAAATACAATCAGCATATAAACACTGGCTGGCGTTAAAACTTTTTTTCTAAAGGTTAAAGGTTTATCAAGTGATAGATATATAGTTACCATTTTATGCAGAATTCAAAAATACCATTCATTGTGTTTGATCAGGTCTGGCTTTTAAGATGTGATTGAATACTTCACAACAAGTTGTACGCAATAATAACACTTATTCAAAGATCAGTGGACATAACTTGTCACAGCTGATCGTGGGTGCCTGATGTTTAGTATAACATATAATGTTGTATGTGTACCTAACTACAGAGTACCACCATACTTGCTAACACCCACATATCGAGAGGGATCAACATTTATCCCTCAGTTTAAAAGAATTTTAATGTACTGTGTAAAGTGTCAATGACAAGCTGAGTGCTGATTTATTATTTCCTCTTTTCAGCATGAAATTTGTATTCCTGTAAGAATGGATCACAAGTGTAAGAATAATCTTGGCAGGTTCTGTTATATCTGATATAATTTTTTTCCTCCTAATCATCAAGCAAAAATCACTGATAAATATAAAAGGAATAAATACCTTTGACACAAGCAGAACTCAATGACTTGACATGAGACCTGAACCTTTTAAAGAAATCTGCTTAGCAGCTGGGTTCATGTCTCAAAGAGAAACATCTGTTGGCACCAGGAACAACGTTTTATTGGTATTGAGACTGTGAGAGAGAATTAGGAAAGTTTTTCACGTTCCATCATTAATTCATTACAAGATTGTGGGATTGATCAAACCAATGGGCTTGTATGAGTATGAAACAACAGAATGGAAACATTTTTTTTAACTCATCCAGCAGAAGCCTCGAAGCAGTTCTTCCATATAATGGGAATAGTTTTTCATCTATCCCTATCAGGCATTCAGTACAAATGAAAAAACTCACAACAGCATGGATCATTTACTGTCTGCTGTTAACTACCAGGAGCACAAATGATGGATCTGTAATGATTTTAAGGTGGTTGGACTGATCCTCGGGCACCAAGGAGGGTACTCAAACTATCCTTGTTTTGCGTGTCTCTGGGGCAGCTGGGTTGACAACCAACATTATGTCAGTGGCCATTAAGACAAGGGTTAAAACCTGGCTTGCATGATGTTCAGTTTCATCTTCTCATTGAACCAAACAAAATACTGCTTCCACCTTTACATACCAAGTTAGGAGTAATGAAGAACTCTGTGAAGGCAATGGACAGGGAAGGCAGCTGGTTTACTGTCCTCCAGGAAAAGTTCCTACAGATAAACATGGAGAAACTCAAGGCTGGTATATTTGACAGCCCGCTAATAAGAAAACTCATAAAGGACCAAATGTTTGACAAAGTACTGAGTGAAGCTGAACTGTCAGTCACTGAAGTCAGTACTTACAAACTTCCTGGGAAACCACCAGAGTGCGGAATATGAGAAGAAACTTGAAGAGATACTGAAGAGTTTCCGCCAACTTGGCACACCAATGTCAGTCAAACTGCACTTTCTGCAGTTACACTAGGACTATTTTCTAAATACCTGTGAAGATTTGTGTGAAGAGCAGGGTGAGCCCTTTCACCAAGACATTCACATTATGGAAGAGTTTAACCAAGGCCAGTAGGATGTAAACTTTCTCACTGACTATTGTTGGTGCTTGAAACTTGTTGGCTGCCAAGCACAAGAGGAAGTTCCTGAAAAGACCTTTCCCCCATGATAGCTTCTTTTCTGTATTTTTCAGTTTACAATGGCATAATATGAGCTTTCTGCAAATATATCAGCCCTGAATTTAGGATTATGTTTTTAATTCAACAAGAAAATAGATAGTTATAATACTGTTTTATACATTTCAATTGAGAGCTTATATCTTAAAAAATTGATCTGATTAGAAAAAATGAGTATGATTTATTGGATTCAGCATAAAAACTGCCTTAAAATCAGTTATTATAAATTTGACCTTGAAAACATTACAGGCTAGTGTAATCATGTTCATTTTGAAAGATTAAAAAGTTATTGGCCCAATTTAATATACATTTTCTTTTCCAAAGTACAGCATAACAAATATTATAAACTTTGCACCATATACAAGCAAAATCTACAAATGCTCTTTTCAGTCTAGCAATGTATCATGTTATGTTAGGTCTTTAACAATGTTGAAAAGTAAATAATGGCCATGCTCTGACCCTGAAGCATTTTTTGTGGACAGAGAGCAAATTGTAGACAATATATTTACAGTGAAACTCATATCTGCTCTGACGAGTTTGACAACTGTTTATTTAAATTAGGTTACTCGTTGTTAGTAGCTTTAAGTAACAGGGAAACGTAAATGTATTGCCTTGACCAGTTTGTACACTAAAATTTGTGCACATTCACAAGTGTTTTATAGGAATGAGTGAAATAATCAATAAACCACTTTTTGATGAAGATTACTTGATTATCAGAGAAATGTCAACAAAATGTTAAAATAAAAGAAGGTTTTAAGATAAAAATTTAGATTATATATTCTACAAAGCAAGAGAGATTCTAAAATGACTAGTTTGATCTTCTGCATAGAATAATGAGTTAGAGGCTCATCACTCTTTTTATAAACTCTAAAATTGTTGAAAGGTGAATTTAAAAGTGTTTGAGGAGTCTTAAGCTAAATAATGAAATTTCAAGGATTAAAAAATCATATATCTACAACAAAAACATACAAACAAGTTATTGATATTCATAAAAATTAGATTATTTAAATTCTTCTATATTTCAAATAAAAAAATTAATATTCATTATGGTGTCACAAGACCAAAAAAATATTTTTTAGATATTTTTTTTAGATATATCACTATTCATATTAAAAATGTAGATAACATTTTAAATTTAAAGATATTTTTCCTTCTTTGATTATCTTAATATAACTTTATTGATTCACTTGGCCTTATTTACAAGCATAAGTTTATGAATCCTGTATTATATTGTCTTTAAATAGTAATACTGATGGTTTATTTGATATTGTGCATGTCAGATCAATTTAGTATAAAGAAATGAACCCTATCAATTGTGCAGCTATACATCAATGAAAGTAGACTTTATATTTATCACAGAAATAATCAATCTTATTTACTACAATAAATGTCCCAGTTCATAGGTAAATTACTCTTGGTCTATTTTTTTTTCTTTAAAATGAATGTCTGAAGAATTTTCTTACAGTACTGAAAAAAGCAAAAGTGAAAGACTTCACTATTAATACTAAATATTCTACTTCTGCACTTTACCATAAAGGTCATTGCTAAATTATTTTGAGTAAATTTTGATCTGGGATTTTTATGGCAATGTTGACAGGAATATATCTTGTTATCTTGAGAACAGTAACAGTAATCACTAATTTGATATAATAAATTTTCTTAATTCAACATCTCCACAGGTAAATGTGTAATGTATATATTTCAAAATAACAATATACTAAAAAATCATTTTATTCAATTTTTTGTATATATCATTTATGAAACACTTTTGGAAAAGTTCAGATGACACTAAAAAAGTCTAGTAACAGCTGGGAAGACCATACAACCATGTCACAAAGAAATAGGATATGCATCCACAATGTGGGAGGAGAATCATCACATCAGAAAACCACAATAAAATTGATCCCCTGTATCAAGCATAAATCTCACAAAAAGATTGTAAATCAATAAAAGGGATCCACGGTCAGGAGTTTCCTACAGTATACAGACATCCTTTGGTTATGAGCACAGGTTATCAGTTTAAGAATTAGCCATTTCAATTTGAACTATGTAGAACATTATCTTAACTTTCGAATGATGTCATCATCTTTCATACAATTTAATCTAACATCCTTGAATTAATGTTTCACTACTGAAATTTTGTACACCTAACTTTGCACATGAATTTCTCAGAAATTCTTTCATTCACATTCAGTATCATCTTGTCAGTTAATTCAAATCTTTCATCATTGAATTAATGCTTCATTACTAGAAACAAAGGACTATACAAAGTGGCTGCATTCTTATCTGGCATTCCTACAATGTGATGGAAGATAAAGTTTGGAAACATTGTAAGATACTGTTCTGGGTTAGTGATAATGATGTATTGGTACCAAAACCATGCCTGACTCCAGAGGCATCATCTGATGAAGATTATTGGCTACATAGCTGTTGTTTTATTTGCAGCAGCATGTGTATAAAATATAATAAGGGATATTGTATTTATTTTGAATTAATTTAATCAAAGAAGGAAATAAATTACAAGAACCCAGTCTTCATTAAATTGTATTTTAATTAGAAATTATGCTAGATCTTATAATCTTTTTATGTTGATTGTTATGTATTTTACATAACAAAAACGCATCACTCAATAAGTCCCAGATCTGACATATAGATGGCACCACTAATAAAAAATCCATATAATTTTTTTAATGTACTAACCTTCAAATAGCATGTGTCAAAATTTGAGCCCAATCGGATTATTAATTTACAAATTACAATTAGTTAAGTGAAGCTACTGTTGCAAATTTTCAAAACAGTGGAAAAATCTGAATTTTGTGCGTTGATAAAGCATTGCTTTCTGATGAGAAAAATACTGTTCAAGCAAAGCAATGGCTTGATAAGTGTTATTCAGACTCTGCTCCATTGGAAATAGCAGTTAAGAGGTGGTATGCTGACTTTAAACACGGTTGAACAGACACAAATGATGCTGAATGCTCAGGTCACCAAAATTTGGCAGCTGTCCTGGAAAACACTAAAAAAATTCCCCAAACTTGTTTTGGCCGATCGTAAATTGAACTTGCATGGGATAGCAGAAGAGTTGAAGATATCAGAAGGCAGTGTATTCACCATTTTGCATGAACATATGTCAATGAGAAACCTGTGTTCAAAGTAGGTACCACTTTTGCTCGCAGCTAATCAAAAACACAACATGTCAACAATTCAGAGCATTGTTTGCAACTGTTTCAATGCAACAAAAAGGAGTTTTTGCATAAATATGTGACAATGGATGAAACATGGATCCACCACTTCCCTCCTGAGTCAAATTAGCAGTCAGCTGTGAAAGCCATCCAAAGCGACCAAATATACAAACATCAGCAGGCAAGGTTTTAGCCTCCATATTTTGGGATGCACAAGGTATTTTGTTCATCAATTCCCTTGAGAAAGGAAGAACCATCAATAGCAAATATTATATAGCATTAATGGTGCATTTGAAGGAAAAAATTGGCAAAAATGGCCACAAATGAAGAAGAAAAAGTGCTCTTTCATCAAGACAATGCACCATATCACAAGTCAATTGCAACAATGGCAAAACTATATGAATTGCACTTTGAATTGATTTGGCACCCACCCTATTCTCTAGATCTGTCCCCCAGCAACTATTGACTGTTTGCAAACCTCAAAAGAAGGTTCCAAGGAAAGAGATTTGGCTCCAATGAAGAAGTGATATCAGAAACTGAGGCGTATTTTGAGGCCAAAGACAAATTGTTTTACAAAAAGGCATCAAATTGTTAGAGAAGTGTTGGAATCAGTGTATCTCCTCAGAAGGAGACTATGTTGATGAATAAAATCGAAATTGCCAAAAAGTTGTTTTATTATTTAGGCCGGAGACTTATTGAGTGATGTGTTTAATAATACACTTTGAAAATTTAGAAAAAATTCAAATAGAAATTTTAGATTCTTCTCAAATGGCAAATTTTTTTTGCAAGTAGAAATTTCATGAAAATTGATTAAACTGTTTTTTGTGAATTAGTGTTTTTATTTTGTCAATAAGTGTCAATTTTGAGACAAGTGTCTGGACATTGCTACATTTTACAAAAAGAAAATATTCGCTGACTTCTGAAATCTTGAATAAACCTAAAGTTCAAATTTTTGTATACATGAAACACATCTACATACAAAGTAAGTGACATTCAACCATAATAACTTTTTTTTATATATAATTAGTTTATATGCATTAAGTCAATAAAAATACAGTTCAATGTTTAATAACTTCAGATCATTTCCTAAGAATCAAAACCAATATTTTTGGTTTGGATATGATTTTGAAATATTATTAATGGTTACTATATATCAACATGTGCAAACAATTATTAGCCACTTACTTTTTCAATAATTCATAGCAATTAAGGACAATGCCTTACTTTTAGAATTAATTCCACTTAACTGGAATTTACTGTTCAAATACTTCATATTGACTATTATGATTACAATTCAATCAATAAATATTTTATTCAATGACTTTTAAATAACCAATAAATTAGTGTTGAGTTAATATGTAGCATGAGATTTTTTTAAATGTTTTCTTTCAATGATCAAATTAGAAAATATTATAATCCAATAAGTCATTATAATAACCAAAAAGATTTCAGCCAACATCTACTTATAAACACTGGAACTAATTCAATTTCATACATCTGAACTCAACTCAAGACTCTTTCTAACAATGTTTATAGCATTTTTAAAAAAAGCTATTTTAGAGTAGCCATTTTTAGAACAAGTTCATACTACAGTATGATTACAAAATCAAAAGTTATAAGTTTCATTTCTAAGTAAGAATAGTTTGATCTCATTACAAGAGATTCATAAAATATAGAATATTCATAATATTTCAAAAATTTTTAATATCATGCAACTTTTTAAATCATAGAAGTTGTGGGTATTAAAGGAATTTTAAAAGTTGTACTCACTTTAACAGTTCAAATACAAAATTTTCTTTTCTTTCTTTTATTTTTTTTTTACCATTATTACAAAACAATGAAATAGGATCTAATTTATTGTACTTAATTTGTTTTGTAAATGTACTTCTTTAAGCATGAAAAGGATATGAATAAACAGTTCACCATGCTACGTAAATGCTGTAATTTTCAGGTCAATCTTTCAGTTTAGATCAACAAGAATTGCAAATCATTTTGATTTGGAGGAATTACCCTTGAAAAATGATTACCGACAGTTGGGAAGCATAAATTATAACTAACCCTGATTACTGAAGGCAACTGGTCAAGCATTAAAAGTACAGAAACATAGAGGGGACATAAAATTGCCTTCAAATCATATAAGTGTTCGTATTCTGTTGAATTTTTGCTGAAAATTTTTTATAATCTAAATTTTTAGGATTAGACATTATTATTTTTTATAACAATTATAAATACAAAATGAATATTAATAATGAATACAAAAATTAATTGCTTAGTTTTAATATTATTCCCTTTATTTCTTGAATTTTTATCTACCTGTGATTATTTTTGATGATACTTAGCCCAGAACAAAATGATATGCAACTTCCAATGACCTAACCTGAAGGATTACCATTTTCATTATTATTCCATGTTAGGATAATAAGTTTAAAATATCAACTTCATATAGTTGTATGAAAGGTATCTCACAAAACAGGTTGTATATTGTATGTTAGCCAAAGTAAAATGAAAATCAGATGCAAATTATAACATTGAGAGATATTTATCTCTGAGATCTCTCAAAAACTGTTCAAAAGAAAGAAAAAAAATTAAATGAAAACTCTCTTGAGAGAAGGTAACAATTTTATGAATATTACATTGATCAATAAAGCTGTCAACTTCAAGTAAAGCTAAAGGCTCTTTCTTTCACTTTATATAAAATTTCTAAGTCTTTAAGGAGGACACTCCTGAGAAAATTGCTATGGTAACTAGCCTTGTACAAATTCTCAATAACATACAATTTACTGAAATAGATTAATTATTTAATTCTTATTTAGCTTGAAAACAAACACCAGCTTTAAAATCATGATAGATAGGAATTGTTGACTAAAGATACTACATATCTGATAAGAGTGAACATGATATATTATGACCATGATTTTATATATATATATATATATATATTCACAAAAATAAAGTAAGGAGGAAACAGTTATAACTAGACTGAAAAGTACTCAACAGAAACTTCAAATATTTTTTATTTTTTCAGACATTGGGAGGGAAAATCAAACTAACATGGATATACTTATAAACAAACCACTTGATTTCAAAAACATGCTTCAACCAATTACAATAAAAGATCTGAATTTTGGTCTCACTGGTTTACCATAAAAAATGCTAAGAAACCCTTCCACAGCAGACCATGCCAGATGCCAAGAAGGCAGTAGAAAATGTCAGATAGCAGGTAGTAGCAAGCTTAACAAAACCCAATATCTAGCAACACATCAATGCTGCCAACAGGTCAACTAGAGTTAGTAATGAAAAAATACTAAAGTTATTCCTCTTGAGGGATTTATTTCCATGGATAGTGGATTATGAGATTTGGAGAGACCAGAAAAACGGACACACATGTGAGACAGAAGAGACTTAGAAACCACCATGACAAATGATTGACACACATTTGATTGGTGCACACAAAGTTAAAAACAGCTTCTTTTCTTGGTCAATAGATGCATGTCTTTGCCTGTGGTTAATAAACCTAATTGTACACCCATGGATCCATATATTTTCAGTTTTGTTTACATATTTTCTTTGCTCATAAAAATGTAACAAATTTGCTGATGAGGAATTTCTTTTCTGATTCTGGAATCTGCACATGTCTACAAAAGGAAAAATGGATTTGGCTTTACAACAATTACTACAGCAACAATTGGGGTCAATGGAATTATTTACAGACAGACAATCTACACCACAACAAATGTCTCAGGAAACAAAATTTTGTAGACCAGAAGATGTAGAATCAGTCAGACGTTCTATCACAGAATTTCACAATGTCACGGATGTGAAATCAACATTTCCAAAGTAGTTTGCACATTATAAAGTTCTTTTTATGACAAATTTGAAGGAACAGGCAGACAACTGGAAAATTAAGCTTATATTAAGAAAACTGGGTTTGGCAGAACATGACCGGTATTTGAATTATATTTTACCAAAACATCCCGAGAACTATAATTTTGCTAGAACAGTGGAAATTTTAAAAGAAATATTTGGTGAGTTCACTTCACTTTTTCACATTCATTTTAACTATTTGAACATCACAAAATGTGATACAGTCGACTTCATGATGTTTGCAGGCACCGCCAACAAAAAGTGTGAATGGTTTAAAATTTTGTCTATCACAGGCACACAATTTAAGTGTGTTATGTGGGTTGAAGTCCATGGGTGATGTTGAGGTTTGAACAAGAATTCTGTCAAAAATAGAACAGAACCCAGACATTACAACAAGTTGCAGTGAAGTGGCAGCAGTTGGTGAATCTTAACCATGACTCACACCTGGTATAGCAGTCAATACTGGCAACAATACCCACAGTCAACACCATTCAAAAACAACAGAACCCAATGTCACCAGGCTCAACACATAAAGAGTCCCCATCTACTTGCAGGAATTGTGGTGGCTGGCATTTCGCTCAAAAGTGTTAATTCAAGACACACCACTGTTGCAAGTACAAAAAGCAATAACATAAAGAGGGATTTTGCACCCTACTGATACACAAAATAACACACAAGTGACCACATAACAAACGCAGACAGTAAAGAAAAACACATAAAAACAGTCTGATGGCAACCTTTCTCCCAAACACCAAGTCAAGCTGAAAATATGTCAGCAATATTGAACAGCCATTTGTTCAGTTACAAATAGACACTGCCTCAGACATAACCTCCATCTCACAGAGACTATGGAAAACCATAGGCCAACCACTACAAACATTGTGCAGAATGCATCTGGGGGTTGTATCCACATCACTGGAGAATTACCAGCAACAATCAAAAACAGCAAAACAGCATCTGGAATGATCTACATAGCAGATTCAAGAGACAACTTATTGGGTCTTGATTCTATTTGTAATGCAGTTTCCAGATCTCCAGCTCAGAGTGCCATTATTGAGCAGACTGATGACACCATCAAGCATTTTTGCCCTGTCTTCACAGATGACCTTGGATGCAGCACCCAAACTGAAGTGACATCTGCTATACCTGTTTTCCAACTAAAACTACTAGAGCAACCATGGTCCTGGATACATGTGGACTTTGCTGGCCCTATCAATGGCTTTAGGTTTTTGGTAGTGGTCAATGCCTATTCCAAATGGTCAGAAATTTTCCAATGCAGAAGGCAGATACTCACTCAATGGTAGCCATTCTTAAGCAACTATTCAGCCAACATGGCCTGCCTGAAAAATTAGTCAAAGACAATGGATCAAAATTTATATCTGAGACATTCCAACTCTTCTGCAGTTCATGCTGCATCACCCATGTTTCGTCACTACCCTACCACCTGCAATCCAATGATCAAGCAGAACATTTTGTGGATACCTTTAATCATGCTCTGCTCAAAGCAAAGGGGGAAGGAACAACAATAGAAGAGATACTAAATGCATTTCTCCTTTCGGACCAAAGAACACCAAATGCTACAGTGAAAAATAGGATGTCTTCAGCAGAAGCACTGATGGGACGAAAGCTCTGGACCACAGTGGATGCCTTATACTCACATAAACAATAACAAAGGCATGACGCAGCCGAAAATAAATCAAAAACATTCCTGGTTGGCGCAACAGTGTTTGCGAGAAACTACAGGCCTGGACAAACAAACTGGATTCCAGGTACCATACACAGGAAAAAAGACTGTTTCTCTGTGATATGAAAGTTGGTAAATAATTCTGAGCATGACATGGAAACCAACTACAGCCCAGATACACTCAGAACAACCTGGTTGGCAAATACTGACCATTCCATTTGACATATTAATGGACACATTTAAATTACTATCTCTATCACCTCCCATGCAGACAAATGCAAATCAAAGGATCTTACAAAAACACGATCACACAAGAGTGAGGTATCTCCATATTAATCAAAAGTGTGCTCACTATAGTTAAAAACGAAAAGAAAAAATGTTAAGGATCAGTCCTAATGAAAAAATATCAAAGTTATTCCCCCAGACAGATTTGCTTCCATGGACAGTGGATTGTGGGATTTGGACAGACTGGAAGAATGGACACACATGTGAGAAACCACTATAACACACAGTAGACACACATTTGACTGGTGCACACAATTTAAAACTGCTTCTTTTCCTGGTCAATAGACACATGTCTCTGCCTGTGGTTAATAGACCTAATTGGTTTGTTGTATACCCACAAGTACATCTCTTTTCAGTATTTTTTTCATATTTTCTTTGCTCATAAAAATTTAACAGCCACATACTTACAGATACACATTCATTCATTGATAAGCCACACTGCAGAACTAAAGAAAGCAAGATTCTTGCTGAGTAAATAAATTCCTCATTATTGCCACTAAAATGCATCACATGCTCAAAAGACCTTTTCTTTTATAAAGAAATCCTCACTTATATACATGAATATCCGAAGAACTTTTTTTACAGTTTAAACATTTCATCCATTTCTTCTCAAATAATATTATTTCATTTTGTTATTTTCAATAATATGTTGCTTGTTTGCCCCTTTCTTGATCTCATTTCATTGTTCTAAAATAAAGGCTGAATGCATTCTACAACTAAATTCTTAATTCTTCAACAGTACCATTCATATATATAAATATATATATACATATACTAATTTACTGGAATTATTAAGGTGGATGGTTGTTTGGTTGGGTTTTATAGCATATCAACCTTTGTAGGTTATTTAATGCCAAATCCATTTTTATACAAATAATCAGTTCTATTTCAAACAATTCATTTTAGCATGAGTACACAGTTTGTCAAAAACATTTCTATTTCAAGCTATTCAGTTTAGTCAAACAGTTCTATTTCAGCTAATTAAGTTTAGTATAAATACAGATTTTGTTTACACACAGTTAAATGTCAAAACAGTTCAATATTAAATAATTCAGTTTAGTGTAAGTACAATTTCAATGTCAAAAACAGTTCCATTTCAAACAATTCAATTTAGTATAAGTATGCAGTTTAAATGTAAGTACACAGTTTGTCAAAAACATTTCTATTTCAAGCTATTCAGTTTAGTCAAACAGTTAGTTCTAATTCAAACAATTCAGTTTAGCATCAGTATGCAGTTAGTTCTATTAAACCCATAGATAGGACCCTATCAGGTGCCACCATTTCAGGCCAGAGTGGACCTGGAAGCAATGGCAATGAAGGAGTGCTCCACATTTCCCAAAGCTCCAGAATTTCTGGAACCTCACCATCAGATTGCTTAGTATCATATCCAGGACACTCATAAGAGGGGGTCTTGCCTATTAAGGTGAAGGATTCATTTCTAATGAAAGCTACTTTGTTTGGCTTTATTAATCAATATCATCATAAATGAAAATATATTTCAGTTTCAGACACTCCAAAAAATTATCTTTACTTTTTTTAAACTCTAGTTAATCAATTAATTTATAGTTGTCAAAAGTCTGGATAAATTAGTTATCTATGAAGGAAATAACAGAAGGGAAGTTGCTCTTCAAGATAATACTGACATTATTTCATTGGCTAAGAAAATACTCAATGTTCTTTACCAAGATTTGACCACTTTTGTATTGAAAGTGTAGGGTTATGTTGAATGTTCATTTTCCAACTACCAATAGTTGCTCTTCAAGATAATACTGACATTATTTCATTGGCTAAGAAAATACTCAATGTTCTTTACCAAGATTTGACCACTTTTGTATTGAAAGTGTAGGGTTATGTTGAATGTTCATTTTCCAACTACCAATAGTTTAACAAATCTTTAAAATGTTACTTCTATAATATGGCTAAATCAATAAATGAATCTAAAGAAACAAAAGTTTCATACACTGACCTCCACAAGTGATAAGACCAGTTGCCACAGATACAACTGTAGCTGCTTCTGCATTGGTGCTGTTGAAGGCAACTTTGAATTCTGGATAAAGTACTCCAAGAGAAAATGGAAGTCCCACACAAATGAATACATTGAAGAATATACAAGTAAATACAAGAAACTGATGGAATGTAATATTTTTACAGGGTTGCTTGCATTTTCCTTTTGAACTTGAAATTTCCTCTTCTGTTGTTTCACGGTCATCTTTCGAACTAAAAAGATAAAAGAAATAAAAAAAACACTTTTTTTACAATGTTTTTTTTTAGATAAAAAAACTTGGGTCAATTGTTATCCTCTGTGCATTTCATGGAGCAGCTCTTTAAAAAAAAAAGTCAAAATTTGTGACTTAATGATAAGGTTATTGGTCATTTTGTCACAAAAGTTTATAGAAAAATTGATTATATATATAGTTATAAAGTTAAGAAGATAAATTTTACAAAGCAAAAATTAATGACAGATACAATGATTAAATATTATTTATTGATTTATCCCTGAGATGTTGAATAATGTCTCTAACTTATTATGTACTGACATTAAGAAAATATATTCTATTAAAAATTGACACAATAAACATTAAATTAAGAATCCAATCTGTAACCCCAAGAATCATTAACTTTATATACCAGAGGATAATATTCATTATAACATCGAGTAGTAAGTAGAAATTACTTTTGGTTTAATTATAATTTCCAAAGACTTAAGTGCAAACAAATCTATTTGCTGTTAAATTAATCTACTTACTGAGATTAGGTTTAGAATCTAACATAATGTACCAAGAATTATAGTCCAGTTCTGATATTAGCACACAGTATCCTTACATATGACATTTGATAAGCTAAGATCAAAATAGGATAATGTTGGTAGGATGGTTGCATTGAACCAATCTTTGAAATTAAGCATTACTGGTCTCGAGAAGCAGTATTTGAAATTCTGATTTTTACTTGAGACTGAACACTAATCACTTGTACCAATGAGGAATATACAACTATCAGAGTCACTATAGCATGCTATGATCATTTACTTATTTTAGCTTACTCTGACACAATGATGTCAGAGTGGCACCTAGTGAAGGTCAAACTTATTACACTAGCATCACTAACTTATCATTGATAGTTTAAACAAGGTAATCTATCAGGATCGGTCAGATGAACAGAGTATTACTGTTGATTTAAGAGGTCAGTGCCAGCCATAAACATACACAGCGCAATCTTTAAAATATTAATAATTATTGGCATCAATAGATTCTCCTACTTTCTAATAAAGCCATGTATAACAGCGAGTGCCTTTGAATTTAAAAAAATGTTACAGCAAAGCAGCAAGATAAAAGAAATAACTTCTATTAAAGTAGAGAATTTGACAAATTTGGAACAGAAATTGAACTTTTATTTTCCATCATTAAACAGAAAAGATAATGATTGTGTTAAAATCTTTCATAAAAATTTCATCTGATATTTATTTGGAATTATATGAAGAAAAAGAATTGGCTTTTATATCCAGTGACTATGGACATAAAATCAAACATGAAGAGTTAGCTATTAATACATTTAGTATTTTTTCTAACAGAAGAGTATCCTTCAGTAGCTAAAAAAAGATTTAATTATTTTTATCCAGTTTCCCACTTTATATTTATAAAACTGAGAGTTTTTAAAAAAATTAGAATTAGATGCAAAATACTTCTATGCAGTAACAAGAAAATAAAATTGAAACCTGGAGGTCAAACCATAGCTTAGTAGTTAGTGTTTCGCAAACCAGTTGGATTCTTATTGGATTCTCCATTTTAAAAAGCTTAGTAAATAAATACCTTTAACCAAGTGTCCATTTTTTTCTTTGATTACATACACCATATTTTTAACCAAACCATTTGTGCAACTCCACAAACAGTACCACCAGTTAGCACACACAGCTAATCTCAACTTTATGACTTATTCACAGATAGAACTCTCCTCAACAGCCATGACCATATAAATAGGCAATATTACTTCATAGGCTTCTTACTGACAGCAGCAGACGCAATATAAAGATCCCTCCTAAAAGGTTGTATCCCACGCCGGCTCACACAACCAGTATTGAGTCACCACTTACAGTATTCTTCCTACATAAACACTTGCAGCAAAAGAATCCCTTACACAGCCATATCCCATGCAGCATCATATTCATATCCCCTGCATGCTACATAACGATTCCTAATCATGGCTACCTTAACCACCAATCAAACAGAAACTTTTGCTGGATGGACTGTTTACATAAATTGCTTTTCTATAGATTTATAATAACCTGTATTACGTGTGATTTTTTTTCTCTTTTGCATTGAAAATCCATCAAGGAGTTCTTTACGAGATACTTTGGGTTAATTCCAAGGGCAATATCTTTTGCTTGATTTTTCCTTATGAAAATTTACAAAAGAGATTTTTTTCTGCATACATTCAAAATAAAAAGTTAGTTCTAAATTGAAACAATAAAACTTTCATCAATACTAATCATTTTCATGGGAGTCCATTGTCTCCCTGTCTCAGCATAAATAGCAAGCAAGTTGAAATCAGATACCAACAGGCACTGCCTAGTCTAGGTAAAAGGGACTAAAATATAATATTCTGTTCCAGTCACAGTACACTGTTCTAGTGTTCCTACCTCGTTCAAGCTGCTCCTAAAACTGCTCATTTTAGGGCACTTTTCTTACCACTACTACCACTGTCCTTTTCAGAGCCACTCAACTATATAGGTATGCAGTATTTGAAACAGACTACTCACTGGACCTCAAAACACCACCCAGACCAACTAACAGCCAGCAGCTCCAGGGCTAACGACCAGCAGCTCACTAGCTGATGCAGTCCAGGTCGACTACCAGGCAGCTGCAATAGACACAGACCAGATCGACTTCATCAGCCCAATCACAGCTGACACTGACCAAACCTCAGGTCAGCTGTTGATTAACCCTTTGGACATCGACAAGCTGGCCTCTGCAACACAACACATTTAATACTCAGACCGTTTGTAGGCTACTTGGCCACATCTCATCACCTAGGCCATATAGCTGCACCATTGACCACCAGCACCCCAGTTGAAGAAATATCCAGACTCACTGTCGTCAAGAACAATTTGACACTTGAATGTACCTTTCAACATCACCAAGGAGGACTCTCAATCTTTTTAATCTTTTGATCAACTTTTATTGTTAATTTCGCCAAATAAAATTTGGTTATCTGAACCTAACCACTTTGTCTTTGTTCTCCTTGCCTTAGCTGTTGTCGTTTTCAAACATTTGCAGGATCGACCTACATCATTCAGGACAACCCTGCAAAAGGACTAATTGATAAAATTTCATTTGCTATTGCAACTAAGATCAATAAAATTCATTTTAAAAGTCTATTTTAACTTACTAAAACATTACAGTATATTAAGCAACCTATAAATCTAATTGCATATCCCAAATAAGCCCTATCAGACACAAAGCTTACTAGGGAAATTTGTTAATTTTGCTTTACAAAAATAAAATAAGATAAAATAACGTAAAACTACTTGACATTTCATAAATAATAATAAAATCTTATGAAAAACTCAACAAATTATTTCTTTTTACCAAAGTGTACTATGCTTATTCATTAACATGTCAAAAATAAACTGACCATTAAATCCAAACTGGTATAATTATTTATTTATTTGTAAGTAAGTGAGTAATAAATAATAATGAAAATCTATAAGATAACTTTCACAAAAAATACTGTACAAGCATGTGTAATTTAAAGGATGCCATTTGTTTTTTAATTTGATAAAGTTTTCTTTTAGAATTTCTTTGTAAATCCATATCTTAAAATAAGAAAAAGCAAACATCCTTGTAGAAGAACAGCAGTGATACTATTTAACCCATAACTGAGGGTATAATAGGGTTCATACCTTTCCAAAGGGTATTAGTCAGAAAGTGAATGTAATGTTGCGACTAGAGTTCAAACTCATTTAAAAATTGAATAGAATCCGTATGTAGCAAATGAATTAAAATTATTGAACTTAACTGATTACTACTGAGTGTACGACAACCCCCCTTTGAGACAAAAATACCCAATCACAAAACTCCAATTTATACCACAAAACTTCCAGAGGAAAAATAGACGGAATTTTAAAAATGTAAATTTATTCTTTCTTATTACATTTATTTATTAATGTATTTATTCATTGTGGTTTCTTAATTCTGTAAGAAGTAAAATATTGCATCATTAATTAAGATTGTAATACAAACGTTTTACAGTATGAAGACCATTTTTCTTTGTATTTGCAGTATTCAAATGTTTCTATCATGTACACATTCGTTCCTGTTTAATCGCCTTTTTTAAAAGGTTGCTTCTTCACAAGAACAAATATCTACAATTGACAATATATTTCATTGCTTGAGCAAACTAAATAGCAAGAAAACAAAAAGAATAGATGACGGTGAATATAAAGAAATGTCCTTATTCTTACATGAAGATCTTAAGAGATATGAAAGTTTACATATTTGAAAGGTATTTCTTAGTTGTTGGTTGCATGAAATTAAATATATTAGTGTGAACAAGTGGGCTTAGGATTCTGTATGCATTTGGTGTCATATTTAATGCGATACCAGGTTAACAAGGGTTGAAAATTGCACGTCCCTGAGAACAAGACAAGTCTTATCTCTAAGGCATCCTTCTGATAAAGTGGTTATCTACCCCCACTTGATGTTGGGATGTGTTATAAGGTCAGTTTAATGTGGTATTTACTAAAAGCTATTTATTCGGTACCCCACGATGCCAATATGTGACACAAGGTTGATTTAGTGTGAGGATATTCCATAGGAAGCCAGTCTCCTGTGGTCCAGGTACAAAAATATTTTGGAGCCCATCGGTAATTTCCTTCAAAGGTGCCTCGGGTGCTGCCTAGAAAAAGGGTTCCCTGGAGCAAAGCCTACAATCTGTTGCAGATCAATCCAGCAAACTTTTAGAAATGTAGTGTTGTGACACAGACTAGGTAAGAATGACAAAGGCACGATGGCAAATTTGAAATGTCAACTTTTAATTGGCAATAAAGTACATGAAGAATGTTGAAAGTGTCGACTCAGCTGTTTGATAGTTCTTCGCGTCAGTGTATCTAGAGGATCTTGAAAAAGCCTCATTGATCTTGAACAGGTAGAGCTATGTGGCCAGGTGTTTGTAGACAGTCGGAGAGTCAGACATGTCAGATTGCAGAAGCTGGCTGATTAACATTCCAGTTATTGACTCGATAATTAATCAGGGGTTTGGTTGACATTAGCTTTGAAGCATCGATGACAATCCAAGCAGTGATATCTGCTTGTGCATCTGGCTGGCTGCTATGTCATCATCCTTGTGATGTTGATGAGTTTACAAACCTGGAAATGGCAGTAAAGGGGAAATAAGACATGTTATAATCCTCAAAAGGACTGTACTGTCAAAGTAAAACTTGTAATCCACAAAATGATCGTTGAATTAAACCTGAAAAGGACTGTTAATGCTGGAAAAACTTGATTATTACTGGTTAATCTAAAAAGATTACTTCGTTGCAACTTGTGGCTCACAAGAAGCATCTAAGTATGTGTGCTGGTACCATAGAAAAAGATCAAGTTACCTTTTCACCTCAGACCACTGATTCTTTGTATTCAACTGACTTCCCACCAAGCCAGGATGAAGCACAAGATCCATTTTATTGTTCGGAGCCACACACGAACTGAGACTCATGTATGACCAGATCAAAAAATGCTTGGTCTCCTCAGCATTCACCATATTGGGCTAGGTACCAAGACATGAACTTAGCCCTGCATAGCAGGTATTGCCTGGGAGCACACACCCCTGACACCAAGCAAGTCTGACAAAACGCTCAATGACATCCACCCGATGAGAATGATATATCACATTCATCTGAGGGTGGAAGCTGCAAAGAGTCACTGATTCTGGCATTTAACTGGTTTCCCACCACTCACCAGGCAGGATGAGACTTTCTTGCCCTTTCTTTATTCTACTTTGGCAACACCATAAATCAGTCATTAACAAAACTCAGCAGACAAGTGGGGGTAACACCTATTTTAATAAAAATAAGAATAAAGAAGATAAAAAATACAGCCAGTGTTACTCAGTGGGGTGTACTTAACACTTACAGTGGAAGTAGTGCTGGATTTAGGCATAAGGATTTTCTAATGGGACCTAAAAAATTTCCAAATTATCTTTTTGTGGAGGTACTTTTAAAATTCTAATGTAATAGGTGACTTTCAAGCTTTATATAGCTTCAAGTAGCACCAAGTTTAAATCCAACATTGAATATAGGAGTTTATTGCAGGACGTTTTGTAATATGGGGATTTTTTCAGGACATGAATAAGACTTCATTATACCAGTTAAAGAATGGTAATTTGTTATAATATTTCTGAAATTTTGTGTATGCGATTTTTTTTACCAACAAGATCAAACTACCAGAAAACGATAGATTTGTCATACATAGAGCGTCTATAATAATATGTATATTTATAAGAAATAAGATATATCGTCCCATGTAACACAGTTTTATAGAAAAACATTTAAAGTTTATTTCAACTTACAGCTGCTCATAGAGCCCACCAGTTATACACTGTTTGCTTCCAACTTCAGCCTTCAGAAGAACGAAATATGACATCCTCACCGGCGCACCCAGGTTGGGTGGTATTGAACGTTTCATTTGATTCACAAGGGATCATTCCACCCAGGTATTACCTGCTCTGCAGGGCTGAGTTAATGTCTCGATTCATGAGTTCATTTCTGAGTTCATTTCTCGATTCGTGAATGGCTTGTAGCAGAAGGTATTCTGGTTTGGCGTGCAATTTAATTCGACGCATAATTTCACCCAATCAGGATGAACTATCCTATTCATCCCGGATCTCCTTTCCCGGGCAGCAGAAATTGGGTAAGCTGCCAAACCCAGGCTCTTTAGCTTTAACACCACCCAGTGCAGACGTCTCACTGGCGGCTCTCCAATAGCAGCAACAGCATAGACACATGAGGGAACCTATCTAATTTATGGATTCCTTGCAAGGAATCCTGGTTGAATATAAATTAGATACATTCAACATGCCACACACAGGCATAACTTTATGTCACCCCAAAATTGGCTATGTCGATGCGACGCACAATTAAGCTCTCGACACCTAGCTCTCAATTCACCTCTGGGCTACTTTAATGGAGATAACGCACACTCTCCCCAAACACCAGACACACGAAACTCACGGTGACTCCAAAGTTCATTTCCTCCAACGGCAACATGGCTTTCGCTAAACTACGGCAAACACAATCCCTCGCACGTCCGACGATATGCGCTGCCTTTCTCAACTTCCTCATAACTCCATTTCGTCTCTATACTCACAACCTTTCTACGAGACTTGCAACACAAAAAGCAAACCCAATATTCCATGCTGCAAATAAAAACTATTCTAAAAACACATTTCGACTATCGGCATCTTACTTCTTCATCTCTCCTTTATTTACTCTTAAAATTCCTAACAAGCTTTAGTGAGTACTTTTAAAACTTAGCGAGGAAGTAACCAAACATGTTACAACTTTTCCTCGCTAACAATACCAACAATAATTCCGGCTAAAGGCTCACAACATTAAAATGACCTTGTGTCAATTCCTACCAAGTGGGAAGTTAGATAAATAAATCACTCACGCATAGCATATCTTCACTCTTCACACTTGTTGATACTGAAAGCTTAAAAATAAATTTCAAGCGTTTCACACACAAAAAAATGTCATGAGTGTGAATGTATCAAATAATTTGTTGTGTTTTTAAAGACATTTTTTAAACTATTTCTGTTTAAGACACTCTCCATGTTCAAAATATTTCAGCTGTAAGTTGATCCTGAAATGAATGTCCCACTCAAGAAATTAAAGTAATTAATTTTTTTTTTATTTGTTTGTTTATAATTGTCTCAATAATTAGTTAAAGCCTAATTTGTATTATCGTCTATAATTTTACTTCATCTGTTGGAGGTGCCTGTGATGTAATGGTTATCGTCGTAGGAAATGGACACGGCAACTCGAGTTCAAATCCTGGACGAGACTGATTGCATTTCACATAGCACTAATACCCTTGGGAAAGGTATGAATCCAAATATTCTCCCTCCAGCTATGGGTAAATAGTAGGACAGACTAGGTTCTTCAGCCTTGGTTAGGCAACTAGGCTAGGAGAAGGAAAACTCTGAATTCAAACCTGTTAAACTCCGCTTAAAAATTGACCTTGTGTCATATCCTGCCCGAGCGGAGGGGTTGGTAAATAAGATAATTTTACTTCATCTTGTTATTTTTTTTTAATAAATAATGCTTTATTTTATGTTTTTGTTGAATTGGTGTAAGTATTATTTGCTGAGTGTAATGTTTCGCGGAATATTGTACACTGAAAAGGGCAATTTAAAAGAGTTTGAAAGAATTTAGAAAAGTAAGTAGAATCAATAGCAACTCGTCAGTTATGTTAAATTTATGAACTTATTTTCCGCAATATTTTTATTTACAACTTAGATCAAGCAAAATTTTATGCATTATTTTCCAGGAAGATTCCAGATGTTACTGTCATTTTCTTTCATATAGAATAAATTATTAGATTTTTAAGATATGAAACTGTTCAAGTAAAAAAATTTCAAAATTATATTGAATATCTAGAATAAAATAACTGATAAAACTTAATTATTACCTAAGAGGAAGTCACCCTTCATAAGAGGAGTATTTCATTTAGTAAATTTTCTATAAATAATCCGCAAATTTTTCATATTAGTACATAATTTCTAAATTCTACCGAAATAAGTTTCTTATGTAAACTTTTACACTAAGATGTTAACTGAAGGAACAGTGAATGAATTCCTGTCTCTTCCAAGTACGAAACAAGTTTACAACTATCGATATGAATCGATCGTTTTATTGATGGATTTTTTGTTGTTTTTTTTTTCACTAAGACAATTTTCTTTTTATTTGAAGTAGTGCTTTTATTCATTTATTTTTCTTGTAAAAGTATTACCGGGAAAATACAAATGAATTTCTTTTAATATTTTTTAACTCCTTTTCTCCACTTTGGTACATTTTCAAGTATAAAACAAACGTATGGGTTTTATTCGTCAAGAAAAATGCAACATCAAATCTCAGTTTTCTTCTTTTACTTACTGACACAACTTTAAATTGAAGTTATCAAAAAAAATTCTTACTCATGGAAAATATGAAAGAAACTTAATTATTTGTTTTGTGATATAATACTAAATTTGTTAATGTTATTTTATTTCACTAAAATTCCTTCAAACTAATTTCAACCAAGAATCCCAATTATGTTGCTTCAGAGTATAAAAAATATTCCCCTAAGCGAACGGCTCATGCCTAAAGAAAGGGGCTTCTGAGCGCTGGAGGGAAATTCTGGGACTTCAGCCGTACCACTGGTACTAGATAAAGGTCAGTGCCCATTGGCTAAGTGGGTAGAGTGTTCGCCAATCGTCCGGAGACGAATCATACCAAAGACTCAAAAAACTTGGTTGTTCATATGTTAGGGCACCTCTGGTGGTATGACGGTTAGCAAGTTAGACTAGCAAACCTACACAAGTGAGTTCGAGTCTCATTGGGTGCACCATTTATATGGCCTTGTGCCACATCTACACAAAAAAGCTTTGTAAATTACTACTATACAGAGGTCGATTAACCCTAGCGGAAAGCAGACAGACACAACCCAGCAGCCGTGTAGGTCAGTTGGCTCTCGCTAAATAGGCAAACCAGCACGTGGACGGACATTGAGACCGACTGAAACCAACCGACAGCGGCCCTTTTAAACCAACAACCCTAAAAATCAGAAACGTATACAAGAAAGACAAACAGGACATTCAGCCCAACACACAGATAAGTGTTCATTTGTAAATTTAACTTTGTTCCCACATTAACAATTAACCACTTAAGGAATATGACTTTAGCAATCCTTTCGCATATGTGTTTGAACATCTATTTGCGTTGTCTATTCTTTTTTACGACCCATATGAGGGAGTCGTTAAATTACCCACAAGAGGATGTAAACTTCATCAACAAGTAAGATTAAAATAATATGCAATTAGTTACAAAAGAATTACACTTTAAGTTTTACTGCAGACAGCAGAAAAAAAACCGGAAAATCGAAAAGATTTTACGGCAGTTTTTCCCTAAAACTCAAAGCACATATAATGTTGATTGATACGGAAATTATTTCATTTTGTAGTAGAATGAAAGAAAGCCGGTTCTTACGAAAAAAAAAAAAAAACAACAACAGACAAACAAACAAAAATAATAAAACCTCAAATGCAAATGGCAAATATGGCAAATCACGAAAAAGCTCAAGAATGACGAAATCTTTATAATTTTGATTTGAATGTGATTCGCGCGAACATAAGTTTTGTATGCAGTGCTAGTGCTATCAATGTCATATGTTTTTGTGTGTACAGTGTGCATAGCATTATCATTAGTATTTTTTTTTAATTTTCAATCAGTGCAATACAAAAAAATCACTTGTGTAAGTCTTAAAAACATTTTAGCAATAAAAGTAAAAAAATTTGAATTGTTCATATATTTTTTTAAATCAACAAAAGTTTTTTTTTCTGTACCTTTGAGATAACAGGCTAGATTTCGTTTCACTTTCAGACTCCTGCGAAGATTTCTGGCTTTTTAATAAACTACACTTTTTTGTAACTAAACAATCCGACTCCGAGTCATTCGGTACAAGTTTTCTTTTACATTCGTTGTCATTGTCTTCCTCATCGTCTTCATCCTTTTCTTTCGACTTAACACTATATTTCAAGGCAACACTAATTGGTTGTGCATTCTCTTTAGAATTTGTTACTGTCATGTTTGCTGCGTAGGTTTAGACTAAAACTGCAGCCGCCTGACTAGTTATAAAACCTGGAATGACACCTAACTGGGTGAATCAGCTGTAGTTGGAGTAGTATGGAGGTTGCTAGTGGGTACGCTTACCGAGTCCGTGTTGGAAGGTAACGAACAAAATCTTTTAAGTGAAACGAAATGTCAATAAAAGAAAACAAACAGTAAAAGTAAAAACAAAGAAATTTGAGTGGCGACAAAATTGTCTTTTATATATTATTATTATTATTGTTGTTGTTATTACTATTATTATCATTATTAAATTTGCAACAGGTTACAACGATGTGGTAAAGCTTATTAGAACTGATACTTTTCGTCCGTGTGTTTCTTACACTCTGGTCTCTGCTACTACCTAAAAACTGTCGTCTGCCCTGTCCAAGCGCTGTCGTCTGCCCTGACGTTGTTGTCCGCATGATCTTTTCTCAAACCTCTCTTCCTTATTCTCTTTAACTCTTCTTTTTCCTTATGTGATCCTATCTCATTACTCAATTTATTCTTTACTCTAAAAGTTTTTTTTTAATTGGGAGTTTGCGTCGGTCGAATCCGTCCTTGAGAAATTTTTTTGAAAAAAGTAAAATGGAGGAACAGACTCAACAGGTCAATGTGAAAGTACCCAAGTTCATGGAAACTGCGATGAATGGGTGGTTTACTATGTTAGAAGCCCAGTTTCATTTGCGAAATGTGACGGCGTCCAAGAACAAATTTTATACAGTAGTATTGTCTAATAGTGGGTTGGTTTGGTTATCGGAATTTTATTTTGATATCTCTAAACTAGAAATACATTTATATCAAACGTTGTCATAGATATTGTCACCGCTAACACAATAAAGTCGATATTTATTCAAAAAAAGACAAATTAGAATATAAGAATCATTAAGCTTTTAACAGACATCTAAAACAATAAAAATAAGCACACAAACAAACAGAAATGAAAGAATTTGAAAATATATATTTATGTAAGAAAAAAATTATTATTTTACAATGAAAGGTTTACAGACAGGTGATTTGCTTTTTTTAGTTTTTAAAATGAGTTTGTTTTAGAAATTTTTGTCTTGTACACTTTGATGGGTTATAATCCTGTGGACGTATATTTTAGATCGTTCAGGGCTATTTTCTATTTAAAGTCCTTTGTCTTTTACTTTTTTTTTCGACGTTTACATGTCCGAAGTCGAGACGCAACTTTGGAAAAGTCAAAGAAAATCAAAGATTCAAGAATCAATTTCAGGGGGTCATAAATTAAGATTTCTTTCAAACAATTTGTCTGGTTCTTTTTAAACAAAAAGCTAAGTGTTTTGTCTGATTAGCATTACACGAGATAAAAGGGTTTTTCTTTGAACTATGATGCTAATTGCCTAACATTTTATTGGGGTGGTGGAATGTGACATGATTTATTTATTACTTACAACTTTTAATTAGTTCTAAAAGTTGTGACATTAGTTATATGCTGTTAAAAACTAGTGGCCTTTTTTTAGGGAACAAGTGGCCGCAAGTTTCTTTTTTCAGTTTCAATTTTTATTGCTATTATTATTATTATTATTATTAAAAATTATATATATATATGTGTGTGTGTGTGTGTGTGTGTGTGAGCTGCCTGTTGTTTTGTACAAAACTCCATGAAACCCAAGGGTCGCAGTCTAAATTCCATGAATCAAATACATATATATATATATATATATATATATATATATATTTCTGAATATTATAAATTTGGTTCTCATAGTCTCTACCAACCGAGAAGGTAGCTAAACTACCGAATACTTCACTGGAATTACAGGACTTTGGGGAAATAAAACGAATCCTCATAGAATCACACGAAAGAGCGAAACCAGAGCTCCTAGAAAAATTAATGTCGGCGACAACAATTTCAGGATGACCGTCGTCATATCTACATGAAATGCTATCCATAGCTGAAGTGATAGGAATTAGGAAGGATATTATGCGACACAAATTTCTTTTGGCACTGCCATCAACACTATCTCCAGTAATTGCCTCACATTTGAATCCTATCCAATTTGGTAGGTTAGCGGACGAACTTATGCCGTCACTGGATAACGTAAAGGTATTCATCGTCCAGCTGCCTTTGAAAAATAGAAACAATACCCCAACAAACAGTAAGGAAAAATACGCCTGCGACTGTTCAGTGCCGATAGGTGTCAGGCTATATCAGAGGTGTTATGTTTCACTATTCAGTGTATCAAGTGCTAGAAACAAGACAATAATGTAGACAGAGGACAGTGGCACGTGTTGTCAGTTTAATATTTTATTAGCGATTACAACATGTGTACAAATTTAAGGCGGTGGGGGGGGGGGGGGCTGCAGAGCAGCCAGAAGTTTAAGGTTGTGATAGAAGTGTGGGTATATAACATCCTCGGTTTTTATTCTAATATTTTTTTCTGTTTGATAGTTATGTGTTTGCACTTTTTTGTTTTGTTTATTTTTTGTATCTTATTTAATTAACCTACCACTTCTGGTAGTATTTTTCGTTGTATTGTTAGTTAGAGTAGGAATGTTAATTTTTTGAGTGTTATTGAATATATTTTCTTAATCGTGTTTGTTTGTTACTGGATTGTTTGCTTTCCCTCGTGTTTTTAGTAGGTGTCATCTATTTCTTTTTATGGTTAGTCCTTGTTCAGTTTTTTGTAAGTACGATCTTGGTTGTTGAAGTTTTTCCAGAATTATACCTTTTCTTTTCCATTTACTTGGAATTTTATCCAGACTTTATCAGCTGAGCAGGTGATGGTGATCCATCTTTTAAAGATGTAGTTCTTAGCGATAATAGAGGTAAGTACGGATCTTGTTTGCTTTCATACGCTTTTGTCAGTGTTTTTAATAGTTTATATGTTTCTCCCCGTTAATCCATTTGCTTGAGGATAGTTTGGGCTTGTAATTATGTGTTTGAAATCCAAATCTTTTGCAAATTGTTTGAACTTTTCGGATTTATATTTCGGACCATTGTCACTGATTATTAATTGTGGCACACCAAATGTTGCAAAAATGTTTTTTTTTTTTTTTTTGTTTTTTGTTTTTTTACTGTTATCGATTCTCAGTTTTTCAGCCATTGTACGTCGAAGAATCTTGTAGTATGATCAACTATTATTATATTTGACATGTTCAGATAAAATATGTCTGTTGCAACTTTTGTCCTGGGTGATACTGGAATTTCGTATTTTACTTGAGTTTCAGCTGATACCTGGTTTCTATTTTGTGTGCAGTGTTGACATTCGCCAATCATTTGTTTTATGTAGCTATTTATTTTTGGCCAGTATAGCGTTTCTCTTGCTCTTGCTATGCATTTTTCCATTCCCAAGTGTCCTGTGTGAATTTTTTGTAGTTCTTCTTTGAGTAGTGAACTTGGAACTATTTTTCTTGTTCCTTTCAGCACTAATCCTTTGGTTATTCATATTTTGTTTCGGATCGGCATGTAAGGTGCAATTGCTGGAGGTGTTTTTTAAATTATCACACGGCCATTCTGTAGTTATATATTTTATTAACATTTGTAGTGTTGGATCTTTAGCCATTTCGCTTCTCGATACGTTGAGTTTATGGTCACTCATTGGATATTTGTTATTTTTTGTATTTTATGAATGTACATTTCTATCTCTCTATCTTTTTTTCTTGCGTACTATTCGATATACATGCATATGATAATGTATCAGCTATGATTGATTGTTTTCCAAGAATGTACATGAGTTCAAATTCATATTTTTGCAATGTCATTAAAAATCTTTGTATTCTTGGTGGTGCACTTAAAATTGATTTCTGAAATATCTGCTGCAGTGGCTTGTGATCGTTTTCGATGATAAATTTTTTGCCGTATATGAATTGATGGAACTTTTTGCATGCAAATACTACACGTAATGTTTCTAGTCTGATAGGACAATAATTTTGTTCATATAAGTTGTACTTCTAGAAGCGTATGCTATAGGTAACCAGTTATCTCGGTGTTTTTGCAATAGAACAGTACCTGGTCCTTTTTTACTTGCGTCGGTATTTATTTTTATTTGTAGTTCAGGGTCGTAAAATTGTAATATTGGTGTACTTGGTATTGTATTTTTTAAGGTTTTCCACGGCTTGTATTTGTGGTTTGTCAAATGACCTGAGTATAATGATCTAAGTGGCGTAGTTATTTCGGAATAGTTAGGTATAAACTTACATAAATAATTGTTCATTCCCAGGAATCTTTAAATATCTTTTTATTTTCAGGATTTGGCATAGGTATTATTGCCTTTATTTTATTTGGATCTGGTTCAATTCCATTATGTGATATTCGATGTCCTTGGTATGTGATTTGTTTTTGTAAACTCACGTTTTGTTCTATTCAGTTTTAGACCATTTTCGCGTAATCTGCTGAAGACTTTCTTTACTTTCACTATGTGGTCTTCCAGCGTTTCCGACCAAGTTAATATATCGTCTTGGGAATTTTTTTGTTCCTTCTATTTCTTGTATTATCTTTGCAATTTGGGCTTGAAAATTTCTGAAGCACTATGTATTCCATGCAGTAATCTGCAAAAGGAATACCGTCCAAATGATGAGTTAAATGTCAACAGCTTGGAACTTTCTTTATCAACTGGTATGTGCGAATATCCATTAGATGCATCCAGTTTGGTAAAGAATTTTGGATTTTTCATCTCCACAAATATTTCTTCGGCTATTGGCAGTTTGTAGTGCTCCCTTTTTATTGCTTAAGTCTTTAGCGTCCAAGCAAAGTCTTAAGGATCCATTCGCTTTTTCCACTATAACCAGCGAGTTTACCCGGTTCTTGTACGGGTTTTATTATTTCCATTTTAGTCATTTCCTCCAGTTATTTTTTTAATTGAAAATCGACCCCCGTATCACTCTCCACTACTAATGATGCGAGAATGAAATGTCTCAGACGAGTGAATATGGAAATTGGGATTCTCAGTTTAAGGAGATCATTTACCTGGAGGTTCGTGATCACCGATATCACTAATCCACTCCTTGGACCGGATTTCCTTAACAAGTTTAGTCTGATAATTAACTGCAGTAGCAAAATCATTTAAGACCCCACTACAGCCCAGAAAAGGAACTTGAAATTATCTATATCGTCTGTGAATTTCACCATTAATAAAATGAAGGTTCCGTCATTCTTACGGAACGCAAGTGGTTGAAAAAATCCGGACCTCATTGCACCACAAAAAATCACTAACAAAAACTACTGTGGCGTCTACACTTTCGACGCTTCAAGACGTGTTGTCGCCAAGAACTATCGAACAGCTGAGTCGACACTTTCAACATTCTTCATGTACTTTATTGTCAATTAAAAGTTGACATTTCAAATTTACCATCTCGCCTTTATCATTCTTGACTTGTCTGTGTCACAACACTACATTTCTAAAGGTTTGCTGGATTGATCTGCAACAGATTGTAGGCTTTGCTCCAGGGAACCCTTTTCCTAGGCAGCACCCGAGGCACCTTTGAAGGAAATTACCGATGGGCTCCAAAATATTTTTGTACCTGGACCACAGGAGACTGGCTTCCTATGGAATATCCTCACACTAAATCAACCTTGTGTCACATATTGGCATCGTGGGGTACCGAATAAATAGCTTTTAGTAAATACCACATTAAACTGACCTTATAACACATCCCAACATCAAGTGGGGGTAGATAACCACTTTATCAGAAGGATGCCTTAGAGATAAGACTTGTCTTGTTCTCAGGGACGTGCAATTTTCAACCCTTGTTAACCTGGTATCGCATTAAATATGACACCAAATGCATACAGAATCCTAAGCCCACTTGTTCACACTAATATATTTAATTTCATGCAACCAACAACTAAGAAATACCTTTCAAATATGTAAACTTTCATATCTCTTAAGATCTTCATGTAAGAATAAGGACATTTCTTTATATTCACCGTCATCTATTCTTTTTGTTTTCTTGCTATTTAGTTTGCTCAAGCAATGAAATATATTGTCAATTGTAGATATTTGTTCTTGTGAAGAAGCAACCTTTTAAAAAAGGCGATTAAACAGGAACGAATGTGTACATGATAGAAACATTTGAATACTGCAAATACAAAGAAAAATGGTCTTCATACTGTAAAACGTTTGTATTACAATCTTAATTAATGATGCAATATTTTACTTCTTACAGAATTAAGAAACCACAATGAATAAATACATTAATAAATAAATGTAATAAGAAAGAATAAATTTACATTTTTAAAATTCCGTCTATTTTTCCTCTGGAAGTTTTGTGGTATAAATTGGAGTTTTGTGATTGGGTATTTTTATCTCAAAGGGGGGTTGTCGTACACTCAGTAGTAATCAGTTAAGTTCAATAATTTTAATTCATTTGCTACATACGGATTCTATTCAATTTTTAAATGAGTTTGAACTCTAGTCGCAACATTACATTCACTTTCTGACTAATACCCTTTGGAAAGGTATGAACCCTATTATACCCTCAGTTATGGGTTAAATAGTATCACTGCTGTTCTTCTACAAGGATGTTTGCTTTTTCTTATTTTAAGATATGGATTTACAAAGAAATTCTAAAAGAAAACTTTATCAAATTAAAAAACAAATGGCATCCTTTAAATTACACATGCTTGTACAGTATTTTTTGTGAAAGTTATCTTATAGATTTTCATTATTATTTATTACTCACTTACTTACAAATAAATAAATAATTATACCAGTTTGGATTTAATGGTCAGTTTATTTTTGACATGTTAATGAATAAGCATAGTACACTTTGGTAAAAAGAAATAATTTGTTGAGTTTTTCATAAGATTTTATTATTATTTATGAAATGTCAAGTAGTTTTACGTTATTTTATCTTATTTTATTTTTGTAAAGCAAAATTAACAAATTTCCCTAGTAAGCTTTGTGTCTGATAGGGCTTATTTGGGATATGCAATTAGATTTATAGGTTGCTTAATATACTGTAATGTTTTAGTAAGTTAAAATAGACTTTTAAAATGAATTTTATTGATCTTAGTTGCAATAGCAAATGAAATTTTATCAATTAGTCCTTTTGCAGGGTTGTCCTGAATGATGTAGGTCGATCCTGCAAATGTTTGAAAACGACAACAGCTAAGGCAAGGAGAACAAAGACAAAGTGGTTAGGTTCAGATAACCAAATTTTATTTGGCGAAATTAACAATAAAAGTTGATCAAAAGATTAAAAAGATTGAGAGTCCTCCTTGGTGATGTTGAAAGGTACATTCAAGTGTCAAATTGTTCTTGACGACAGTGAGTCTGGATATTTCTTCAACTGGGGTGCTGGTGGTCAATGGTGCAGCTATATGGCCTAGGTGATGAGATGTGGCCAAGTAGCCTACAAACGGTCTGAGTATTAAATGTGTTGTGTTGCAGAGGCCAGCTTGTCGATGTCCAAAGGGTTAATCAACAGCTGACCTGAGGTTTGGTCAGTGTCAGCTGTGATTGGGCTGATGAAGTCGATCTGGTCTGTGTCTATTGCAGCTGCCTGGTAGTCGACCTGGACTGCATCAGCTAGTGAGCTGCTGGTCGTTAGCCCTGGAGCTGCTGGCTGTTAGTTGGTCTGGGTGGTGTTTTGAGGTCCAGTGAGTAGTCTGTTTCAAATACTGCATACCTATATAGTTGAGTGGCTCTGAAAAGGACAGTGGTAGTAGTGGTAAGAAAAGTGCCCTAAAATGAGCAGTTTTAGGAGCAGCTTGAACGAGGTAGGAACACTAGAACAGTGTACTGTGACTGGAACAGAATATTATATTTTAGTCCCTTTTACCTAGACTAGGCAGTGCCTGTTGGTATCTGATTTCAACTTGCTTGCTATTTATGCTGAGACAGGGAGACAATGGACTCCCATGAAAATGATTAGTATTGATGAAAGTTTTATTGTTTCAATTTAGAACTAACTTTTTATTTTGAATGTATGCAGAAAAAAATCTCTTTTGTAAATTTTCATAAGGAAAAATCAAGCAAAAGATATTGCCCTTGGAATTAACCCAAAGTATCTCGTAAAGAACTCCTTGATGGATTTTCAATGCAAAAGAGAAAAAAAATCACACGTAATACAGGTTATTATAAATCTATAGAAAAGCAATTTATGTAAACAGTCCATCCAGCAAAAGTTTCTGTTTGATTGGTGGTTAAGGTAGCCATGATTAGGAATCGTTATGTAGCATGCAGGGGATATGAATATGATGCTGCATGGGATATGGCTGTGTAAGGGATTCTTTTGCTGCAAGTGTTTATGTAGGAAGAATACTGTAAGTGGTGACTCAATACTGGTTGTGTGAGCCGGCGTGGGATACAACCTTTTAGGAGGGATCTTTATATTGCGTCTGCTGCTGTCAGTAAGAAGCCTATGAAGTAATATTGCCTATTTATATGGTCATGGCTGTTGAGGAGAGTTCTATCTGTGAATAAGTCATAAAGTTGAGATTAGCTGTGTGTGCTAACTGGTGGTACTGTTTGTGGAGTTGCACAAATGGTTTGGTTAAAAATATGGTGTATGTAATCAAAGAAAAAAATGGACACTTGGTTAAAGGTATTTATTTACTAAGCTTTTTAAAATGGAGAATCCAATAAGAATCCAACTGGTTTGCGAAACACTAACTACTAAGCTATGGTTTGACCTCCAGGTTTCAATTTTATTTTCTTGTTACTGCATAGAAGTATTTTGCATCTAATTCTAATTTTTTTAAAAACTCTCAGTTTTATAAATATAAAGTGGGAAACTGGATAAAAATAATTAAATCTTTTTTTAGCTACTGAAGGATACTCTTCTGTTAGAAAAAATACTAAATGTATTAATAGCTAACTCTTCATGTTTGATTTTATGTCCATAGTCACTGGATATAAAAGCCAATTCTTTTTCTTCATATAATTCCAAATAAATATCAGATGAAATTTTTATGAAAGATTTTAACACAATCATTATCTTTTCTGTTTAATGATGGAAAATAAAAGTTCAATTTCTGTTCCAAATTTGTCAAATTCTCTACTTTAATAGAAGTTATTTCTTTTATCTTGCTGCTTTGCTGTAACATTTTTTTAAATTCAAAGGCACTCGCTGTTATACATGGCTTTATTAGAAAGTAGGAGAATCTATTGATGCCAATAATTATTAATATTTTAAAGATTGCGCTGTGTATGTTTATGGCTGGCACTGACCTCTTAAATCAACAGTAATACTCTGTTCATCTGACCGATCCTGATAGATTACCTTGTTTAAACTATCAATGATAAGTTAGTGATGCTAGTGTAATAAGTTTGACCTTCACTAGGTGCCACTCTGACATCATTGTGTCAGAGTAAGCTAAAATAAGTAAATGATCATAGCATGCTATAGTGACTCTGATAGTTGTATATTCCTCATTGGTACAAGTGATTAGTGTTCAGTCTCAAGTAAAAATCAGAATTTCAAATACTGCTTCTCGAGACCAGTAATGCTTAATTTCAAAGATTGGTTCAATGCAACCATCCTACCAACATTATCCTATTTTGATCTTAGCTTATCAAATGTCATATGTAAGGATACTGTGTGCTAATATTAGAACTGGACTATAATTCTTGGTACATTATGTTAGATTCTAAACCTAATCTCAGTAAGTAGATTAATTTAACAGCAAATAGATTTGTTTGCACTTAAGTCTTTGGAAATTATAATTAAACCAAAAGTAATTTCCACTTTCTACCGTATGTTAAAATGGACAAAAATTACACTTCGTTTTGCTGATTCTATTATCTCTGATTGCATTTAGCGTACTTTTCAGTACAATGATTCTTTGGCTGTTGTCTTTAGTAAAAATCTTATGTATACTGAAAGCATATGACAAATATGATTTTTAAAACGTCCATCACATCTTTAAATTTTTTTTGATTTTTTTTTTTAATTTTAGGAGTAGATTGACTGTTATTGTGTGACATTTTATGACTTTATCATCTTATGACTCATTATCTACTGTGTAAATTTTACACAGTTGAAAAAAAAAAGAATATACTATCTTTGGGTAGATAGTTGTTTTGTTTTAAAATCGAATGACATTTTTACTGCATTGTGAATTTGCAATTAATTGAATAAGTTTTCTTTTAAATTGTAAGTCGGCTGATGCTTGGTTGGGGAGATTCTTCAAATAAATAAAAACAATTTCACTTAATTAAATCAGATTGCTCTTCCAGTGCCACATCACAGTCAATTTTGAACCTAAAATGTTTTTAAATTAGTTGCCAAATGAGACACAATACAAATTAACTGGATTTACCACCAAAAGTGTTTTAAATAAAAATTCAACTCTCAAAAAAAAAAAATAAAAGGAAAAAAAGAGTCAAAATAAAACTATTTTGGTCTCAAAACTATTTCTTATGGGATTTACACTCTTATATTTTTAAACAGTCAGCAAAGAGCACATGGAGTGAAAACTCTGGAAAAATAGGATCCAAAATTCACTAAATAGTAAGGCGTCTAAATAAATAAAGTAGTTTCGGGAATTTGATTGGACAGAGTAGTCATATGCTGGTTTCTTCAACTACGTCCGTGCGTTGAACCACGAAGAAAATTGTCCTGCGCAAAAATAAATCTTGCGTTGGGAGCCGGTAACGTGACTAGGGTACTTATATATTTCACGTTTTTGATAGTCTCTTTCTCTCACTCATAGAGCTCCAGACAACTTGACAGCTTTTCGCTTTTCCGCTCTCACTCGCTTTCCGGTCTCAGAGATTCGTCACACACTGTTTCAAACACGCAGCCAAAAACGGGAAAACAAAAAGCCAGCAAAAATACATTCATAATCCTAATGAAATTAGTACATTCATCATCCTTCAATATACTAAAGTTTCCATGGACGTGAACATCACCTCATACATACAGACAAAACATATTCAACTAGCGGGCAGACACATACTTCGCTACTTTGTACTTTTTAGAATCCACACGCGTGTGCGCACGCACACACACAGAGATATAAGTGGGACTTTTCACTTTTTACTCCTTTTGTCTTGACAGCGAACGCACGTACGCACATACTTCGAAAAACGCTCACTACCATTTCAGCTAACGTATTTGTATTATATACACCCACACACACAAATACAAAACAAACATATTCGCACATTGCAACTTTGTATTAACCTTTCCTAGTTTATTATCTGTTTAAACATTCTCGTATTAAATTATTTTTGTCTGCGTTGTTCATATTTTTTGTGTTGTTAATTGTCGAAATGACACTAAGAGATTTGTTTCTTACAAAACCTCAGGAGAACACCATCACTCCAAGTAGTGACCACTGACATTTCATTCTCCACATTCTCCCAAATCTAACAAGTTATGGGGACTAAGTCATTCCAAATCAACAAATCACAACGTCAATTATAAATAGAAGTTCATAATTAAATAACGGAATCAACAAATCAAAAAAGTCAGCGATAAGTAAACGTTTGTCGAGCCTTTAAAAGATAAAATAACTGAAAATAAGCCCTGTATCAATCTAAAAAATAGATCAGTAATTCCAGACCCGGGGGACTTAGTATGGGCAAAAATCAACACCCACGTAGACGAAGTTATAAACAAGCTACGTGATTTAAAAAACGAAAACATTTTTCCTACCAATGGAAATAAAAACCAAAAGTCTGAAATTTCAGTCGGGCAAATTTGCAGATAACAATAAAAACAGCCCACGGACCCTTCCACAGCCTCACAACGCTGATACCAACATTACACCAACGTATCTATTGGAATTTAATAGTTTCACATGGAGTGGGACAAAATAAGGGTCCAATCAGAGCTCTTGTAGAAATCGTGAACCCCTCGCTAACCCCCAATAAAAACGCTGACACCAAGAATTTGGCTTCTTTTCAGCTCGCTCTCCGTTCTGGTCGTTTCTTCAGCCTTGGTCTCTTGGCTAGTATCTTGTATTGCACCCTGCCTGACTGTTTTCTTACTCAAACTCTAAATGATCTGTGTGAAGTAGCCACTACTACTAAAAATACATGTGACACCCGACCCTAAAAGAAACACAGAGGAGCCAACAAAATCGAGGGGGAAGCAAGGATTGCTACTTTGAAGCCCACTATTGATTGTAGGGATTGAATAATAAATAAAAAAGACAATAACATGAAAAAATAAATAAATGCAAAGGTAACAGTTTCTGAGGGGGACTCTCACTGGAAGCGAAATCGGCGCATGCCTAAAAAGAGGGGCTTCCTGTCGCCAAAGAGGAACTCTTTCCAGAAAGCTTTACCCCCCCCCCGACTCAGATAGATGCACCATTTTTCTCTCGGCTGTCAGTAGGAACGCAGGTGCCAACTAATGTTCGAGGGCCTAGCAGCGCGCTGTGCCTCCTGCTAATAGCAGCCTCAGCTGAACGTACCCACTAAACACAGAGACACATAACGAACCCTCAAACTTATAATTTACCAAAGATGATGTCATAATATACTTCATACGCTTCGACTGGGGGATAATGGCTATTTCTACTGATTCCGGAAAACATTCAACACTACAGAATGGTCGTAAATCCCAAAAATAAAATTTGAGTCTAAAGGTATCATTATCTTTTTCCTTCCGTCCTTAATTCCCTTGCAGCTTCGATAAATAAATTAGAAGATAACAAGTGAATGGGGTAAGAAGGAGAAAAAGGAGTCAGACACAAACCTCAGAATCTCCCAACAACAACCCACTAACAATATACAACATAACACGAGGAACCTTTATGTGCCCCATAAGACTGACCGTCTCACTAGTTACGAGGACGACTCTTCAAACAAGCTAAGTCTGCTGATGCACTTTGTCTGCAAAATCAGCTCTTTTCTTTCCTGAAATTAAACCATTTAGTCTCAAACGGTTATTGTGTTTTCCTTTCTTCAAAAACTACCGAACCGATTTGTCTACGTGCTCTTAACTCCCGCCCTTAACCCTTCCAATTGTGATTTTAACCTAACTTTCGGGAACAAATCAGTCTAACCAACTGGTCAACAACAATTCGCTGATATACACAAGAACACCAAGCGATACATTCAATCCTGAACAGGCCAAAAAGCATAATTAACAAGCAAGATTCTCGCCGAGTGAGCAACTCCAGCAAAACATGTCACGTGCTCACATACAAGATTTTCCTTTAACAAGAACTATCTCGCTCTTATACGCTTATACACAAAAAACTGTCCTTTTTATTTTAAAGTCTTATCTATTTCTTCTTACATTCTCGTTAATGTCGGATAATAAACTACCGTTGTTGTTGCAAAGAATTTGTTTTCAACTTTATCGCGACCGCGTTGTTCGTAAACCCTCGCTGTTTCTCCTCTTATTCATTTCCTTACATCTTGGTCAATAGGAAAACGACCGAATTTTACTCATACTCTCAAGGAATAAAACTGAACAAATTCTATTTCAACATTCCTCACTCCGAAGTGCATTCATAACTAAACAAACAAATTAACAAATCACAATGTCAGTTACAAATTTTGAATATAACCCTCGACCATCAAGTCTAGGTGCCCAAAACAAAAATTAATCGTCAGGAACCGATTTCAAAATATTTATATGACGGCTGATAATATGCACGATCATAGTTGTGAATAGGTCGTGTGACAATTAAATCTACCTAAGAACCATTTCTTTCTTCGTTATAGAGATAAGCTGTGCCAACTTTTGGGGAGAAAAATACAAATGACTCAAAAATTCAGAGAAAACAGTGAAATTAGTGGTGACTGATGTCCATCTAGAAAAAACATTCCAATTCAAATGACATCACACATACATACACACACACATTCTCTCTCTCTCTCTCTCTCTCTCTCTCTCTCTCTCTCTCCTACATCAGCAGTCAACATGTGAAAACTTCAGCAGCCTACAAACCGAACAATTACTACACACATACACACATGCATATTTTTATCGTTTAACACATTCATATTATCAGACCATTTTATTTTCTTCTAATTTAAACACATTGACTAATATTTTTAAAAGACAATGATTTCACTTAAGTTATTTTTGTTTTTATTTATTGGTTTTTGGTTTAAGATTATATAAATTTAAAGTTATTTTTATTTACATTGTGTTTTGAGTCTAATTGTACGAGCAAAGCTGGATGATGTAGCCTCCAACTAAGTTATTAAATAATATCCTTCACAATTTCAGAGGAACGTTTTGTTATCACTTTCTCGGTCGGTTTTATAGAGTGAGCCAGTGGTACTTGATTGACAGGCAAAACTGTAAACAGAGATGTTATCTTGAACTAATTTTTGAATGTGGTTACAGTCATGATGTCAACTTGAGAGGCATGTCAGTCACAAATTATGTCTGTATGTGGACTTGGAGACGGACGGTCAGAATCCTAAAGGGAATGAGATCAAATGAGTAGACCCAAGAAGATCGAAGGCCTGAAACGAAAGAACTTTTTACTTTTATCTCAAAGTAACTTGGTTTCCACCTTTCCAACAATCTCTAAAAAATTCTTATGGTAAAAAGATAACAAGAGTCCTCTGTTTTAAGAAGGTTTAATTTCTAATTGTCCTGCCCTTCCCCGCCCCGCCACACCCCGCCCGCCCTCCATAAGACGATCACTGCAACTGTTTGTTTCACCAGAAAAGTGGTGTTCACCGGCCATGATAATAAATGTCCCCTCTCCCGTGTAATTCTGCGTCGATTATATAACACATTTGTTTTGGTACTGTGCAGCACTGTAATCAATCTATTATTCAACATATCTGTATTTGATTGTCGTACTCTTATGTGTAGAACCACTGCTGCTACTATAAAGTTACATCTTCTAAATTCAGGTTGCCACCTCCAGTTTTTCTCTAACTTCTCTTATGACAAGCTGAAGCGCTATTCCACAAAAAATTCACTTGCCTCGCAACAGAACAACTTACTTGTTGCTCTCAGCCACAAAATCTGCCGCAGAAAACAAGAGATGAATGCATTCAATCGACAAGATTCTCTATTTCCTGCGTTTAGTCCTCTTTGTCAACTTCAAACAAAACAAGTAAAGAAATAGTAAGTAAAGTAGACGACCGTAGTCCAGAATGACTCGAAGTCTCCCTTTTCGATATCTACAACACGAGGACATAGGGGAGAGCGCTACTCCTTTCCCTGTGTTCCCTCACTTTACCCTTGATCCATACCTTAAAATGCTGAGTGTTAAGCGAGGAGGCATCAAGTACCATTTTTTTAGTTTTTGACTCGACCTGTGATTGAACCTAAGGTCTCCCGGGCCATTGGCGAACACTCTAACAATTATACCAATGAGCCGGTGAAACAAAACAAACATCTCTATTATTGAATTTAACTGATTGTCATAGAATTTATTTGGATGATCAGCCTTTGAGTATATATTTTTCCTCCAGGGTTTTTAGACATAAAGAATGGTTTATTTATTGACCAAATTTGCAGTGGAGTGTTATATATGATTTAAAAGATAGCAAAAATTCTCTCTTTTCGCTTTCTTTTTTCTTTTTTTCTTTTTTTTCTTTCTTTTTTTTTTTTTTTTTTTCTTGATTATCATAAGGTCTGGTCGTCTGGCCGAGATTTGGTGATCTTTTGCATCTCGAAATCCAAGAGAATATTATGCGTCTCATTCTCCAGGATGGATTCCAGGTTGTGCATATAACACTTGTTTGTACGGCCAAATTTAAATTTCTGGCACATTTCCCAGTTGATCACCTTCCCCACCCATTAGTCTTATACTCTTTTTGTGTTAATTTGCTGCATTCGCTTATTACATGATTGATCGTTTCATCACTATCACCACATAACCAATCCTTGCTATGCTGTCACGTATTATCTATTTTCGCTTTAACATCATTGGTCCTTATGGCGTTATTTCGTGCTATTCTTAAAAGAGATCCAATTCCTTAAGTTTTTCCTTCCATAGCCATGTCAACATCTTTACGTTTGTACAAAGTTTTCACACCAATTTCGTCGCAAAATTATTATTATTATTATTTTACTTCTTGCTAGTTTTTCACGCCTGTATTAGCTGTTTATGATACATTACCGAGCCCAGCAAATCTTCATACCACGGGGAGGGCTGAGACCCCGCTATGTGAAAAGAGAAGATCGCTTAAACACATGCTTAGTGCTGCATAAGAACATAGGGCGATAAACGCTATCGCTGGCGTCATGATCAGGTGGTGACGGAATTTGCGTGAGTATTTGACAAATGTCTTCGAACCGGCACATACAAACCTGTCAGTAGGAGAATCAATTTTGTTAAGGCAGGAGGGAAAGTTCGTTCAGCACCGTGAGAAAAAAAAACATCGCTTCTTAGTACAGCCCCTGATTGGGAGTTGTTTGTTGATTTGGATGAGCAGTTGAAATTCCCTAGTCATATTGTTCAGACACAACTTCGGCCAGACATGATTCTTGTTTCGAATACGACGAAGCAAGTGATCATGTGGGAGTTGACGGTATCGTGAGAGGAAAATATAGCAGAGTCCCTCGAGAGGAAGCTCACTAAATATCAGGAACTGGTTGAGCACTGTAGGATGAAACGATGGCGGGCTCACTGTGACCCAATTGAAATTGGCTGCAGAGGGTTCGTGAGTCAGTCGCTATGTAAAGCCTTAACCAAATTGGAGTAGGTTGGTAGGGACTGTTGATTCTTAAGTTCCTCCTGTGATCAACCCCCAACCCCCAGAAGGATTCCCTTTGCATTGAAAAACCATTATAAACAGAACTTGACAGAATGACCAAAATTGTCATTATCAAACCACTTAGTGAACCTATCGAATGGTTAAATTTCCAAGTAATCGTGGAAAAACCAAATTGCTTTCTATGCATTTGTATTAATCCCTGAAACTTAAACAAAGCTATAAATCGGGATTATTTTCAACTTTCTATCACAGAGGAAATTTTTGTAGATATGCATAGTTCAAAATGCTTCTCGAAGATTGATTCAAGTAATGGCTTCTGGTAGATTCTTGTCGGTCAGGATAGTTCAAAACTACAGACATTTAATACTCTCTTTGGTCGTTATAGATTTACATGCCACCCTTACGGCATACATAGTGCAAGCGAGATATTTCAGATCGAAATTGATTACGTCATTGAGAGAACTAGAAATTTTCAGAGCGATATAATCGTATGGTCGTCATATTTAGAACAATACCAGAGATTCAAACTCGTATTTAACCGTATCAAGTAATATAGTCTTAAGCTTAATCAAAGCAAATGTGTTTTTCTCACTACTAATCTAATATACTTGGGACATAAAATCACCTCAGAAGGACACAAATATGATGCTTAAAAATAGAAGCAAGTGTAAAAATACTAAACCCTAAAAACAAAGAAGAATTGCAACGTTTTCTCGGCATGAGCAACTGCTTATGTAGATTTATTCCCGTCGACTCCAAAATGACGTTGAATGGATATTTGATTAGCCGTAATAGAGAGCCATTGATAATCTGAAGGACCTACTCTTACAGCAATTTTATAATTCTTCACTCTCAACAAAAATCTCAATTCACTCAAGTAAACATGGTTTAGGAGCCATCCTTGAACAAAAGAGTAAGAGAGGTTGGCAGCCTGTAGCGTATGTATCGCGTGCCACTACTCCAGCTAAGCAGAATTACTACCCTTTAGAATGAGCGGCTGTCAACGTTTTATTTGGCTGAAAAAAGTTCCAGGAATTTGTATATGGACATCACTCTGAATTTGAAATCGACCACAAACCTTCATTGTCAATCTTCAAATTTACTGTGAAAAAACTGCAATTGATGTGTCATTAACACTCCAAGCCAATTATGCTCTTCGTGGATGGCCGGAAAAGAAAAAGTAGAACGGTCAGTAAAACCGTTGTTCTGTAACAGAGAAGACATCTCTATGCTAAATGGAATGCTGCTAAAAGGGAACTTAATAAGCCTATGTGATCTGTTAATTATACCACCAAGTTTTTGACATTCACTCTCTCACAGATAAACAATCTCCCACTGTTATGCATCTTAAGAGCAAGTTTGCAAAATTTGAGTTTCCACAGACTTTCATCAAATTCTAAAGCAAATGAATTTCCTAATTAATAGAATTTTCGACATAACACACCCAATCTAATGGTCTCATGAAACGCACCATTCAAACTGTCAAACGCATTCTGAAGAAAGCAATGAAAAGCTACCAAGACCCATACCAAGCTAGTCTTATCCTACGAACTACAACACATAAAGATGCACCATCACCAACAATACAATTAATGGGTAGAAATCTCTGAACGACTCTACCTCATATCGATCATCATCACCGATACAAACAGAAAAACCCACTGATTAATTCGACTCAGACTCTACCTGAACTCAAACCTCGTGATTCGGTATGGATATACAAAAAAATTAATGGGAAATGAAAGGAGAAATGACTAAAAAGTTAAAAAATCGCCCCGTTCGTATTTAGTGGAGACCGATAAAGGCATCAAAATTAGACGCAAACGTCGCCACTTACTCAAAACAAGGGTGAAAATCTTTATGAACTAAGATATTGACTATGAGAACATCATCCTTTTAGAGGATATACCAGCCCTTCATGGTCAGAATCCTGCATGCCAACAGACAGACTGAGATCTGGAAGCTCAGCAGTCTTATCGTACAACAAGAAGTGGCAGACAAGTCATCATTCCCCAACGATACAAGTGATGGCCTTCCAAACTTCTTCAGACATACTTATAAACTTTTTCTTGCCTTATTTTCTTTTGTTTTTCCTTTTTCTTCACTTATTCTGTAGTAAAGGGAAGAATGTTGTGATATTACAGTAAGGTCCTAAGCGGCCCCTTTTAGTTTTATGCTGTTGTAAGCTACAGCCAAGTTAGTCAACCAAGGTACCTTGAAATGTTGACTCACTCTCCAATTATCAGCACCTCATACATGTTTTATAAAAACAACTATTTCATAACAAATGAGGAGGGAATCACAGGTCTGGGACAAATATCTCTGGAACATGTTACCTGTTTTGGGAAAATCAGACATTAGCCACAACAAAGAGTGAAAGTCTGTTCTAGGTAAATTACGAGTGTGGGCTCAAAACTTCATAGGCTAAAAAGTTCATTGATGACGTCATATCTGCTGCTGAGGAATTTTTGACAAATGGGAACCAAGTACAGCAATACCGATGGAAGAAGAGTGGGAATCGCAAAGAGGACTATGTTGAAGAATAAACCACATTTGGTCACATTTCAAGAACTTTTCCCTCTGGAATCTGGTAAAATTCTTGAATATTATGTTGTTATATATTCATAAACTTATATTTGTAAAAGTATTTTTCTATGATAAAAAACATTTTATGATTATAATTTTGACTTCGTCATTATCGGTGAGTCATCTCGCTCCCTATCTGAATTGCTCTACAACTGCGATGAATTTTGATTACTTTTGATGAGTCCTGTTATCAATCTTTCAGTCTGGTAACACGACTCCTGAAACTGGTTACAAGATTCCTAAAACTGGATTAATTCTATACCAGCACGAGTATGGAGGCATTCGTGGTGTAATGGCTATCGTTATAGGAAATGGAAGAAGTCGTTTGCATTTTACATAACGCTTATACACTGGGGAAAGGTATGCGTCCAAACATTCTACCTGCGATTAATGAATAATTTAGTAGACTGAGCTCATTAACCTTGATATGGCAACCGGCCTAGGAGAAGGAAAACCCTGAATACAAACATGTTAAACTCCGCTTTAAAAATTGACTTTGTGTCGCATCCTGCTCATATTGAAGTAGTGGGTAAATACATATACCAGCACGGCACTGTTTTATTCACAAGTATTCTTGAGGGTTTTTTGTTTTGTTTTGTTTTTTGAAGACTTTGAAATAAGCTGTTGAACAATCACAATGCCTACATGAACGTATAGCGGTTTGAGGGAATTAGTTATTTTCCCGAACACTATAGATTTTATGGCAACCGAAATGAATTACGAGACTTTTATTTAGTAACACAACAACGAAAGTTCTTTATTTGCAGCTTTGAGGCGGTTTGTTCTTGGTGCTGCAAGACTCGTGGTGGTTAGGCTTGTTGGTTTTGGAGACGCGATAGCTTAGCGGGATTTTGAGATGGCAGCGTGTCGTTGGACGTGTGAGGGAAGTATTCAAGGCCACCGTGTAGTTTTGTGTGTCTGGTATTTGGGGAGAGTAGGCGTTATCTCCATTAATGTGACCAGAGGTGAAATGGGAGCTTGTCGAGAGCGAAGTGGCGCTCGGATCGACATAGTAAATTTTTGTGGTGCTTATGGAAGGCATGCTGAACGTATCTAATTCATATTCAACTGGGATTCCTTGGTCTAAAATATATTAGACGCAAAGAATCCATAAATTAGAAGGTTCCCTCGCTGAGTGTCCATGTTGCTGCTGCTAGGGTTAAAGCCACAGTGATATGTCCACACTGGGTGGCTTGTTTAGCTAAAAAGCATCGCTAAGCAGGGACGACCAGAGACACGACTGCTCCGGTCGCTGTCTCAAGCTGAAGAAAGTGGTTTTGGCCGCTCACCCGTTTTGCTAGCCGGAAATGAAGGTCCGGGCTGAATAGGATATGTCATCCTGATTGGGTGAAATTCAGTGTTGAATTAAATAGCGCGCCAAAACAAAATATGAGATTTTCCTCTTCTCTACAAACGCTTTATTGGAATGGTTACCAGTTATTAATAACGGTCGGTGCTAGGGAGGATATTCAGTCGCATTTCAACTCATACAGGTCCAATATTAGCATTAGTATATTCAGTTATGTACTAATACCGAACAAACAAATAGGAAAACAAGGTGAGTTCAAATATACATATAGAACATTTAATACACACATATAAAACATATAAGAAATATTACAAGAATGCACAAACGTGTCATAACTGATGAAATGGAAACATTGTTCTATGAACAAGCAATATATAAAAAGGGGAACCAAAAATGGTTAAAAGTTTTAGTGGGTAAAGCCATGTAGGCCTAATAGTTCAATGCCGGGGAGAAACATAACATCTTTCACCGGGTGGTGAGATAAGTCTCTTTTCTGTTCAACTAACACTAATGAAAAGAGACACGTATTCTTTGGCCTGAGAACGGAGACGAGAGAGAGAAGGCGTCTTTACTGTTCAAAGAACGGAGACGAAAAGGGACGAGTAAAGATTCTTGTATTTTCATGTGACAAATGGACATCCCCACAATCCAAGGGAAGGCAATTATTTATTCTCCCTAAAGCTTCTTCCAATTCTTTTAGTTGGATACTTGCCTGCAGCACACTACAGTTATCAATCTGTGTGTTGACAATTCGGGGATAAAGTGTTGAACTACTAATCACATGATCACTAATCATACTCAAGTTAACATTGGAGACTTTCTTATATTGCTAACTTGGTTTTTGCTCACATTTCGAATGACTTTGATAAACTTTCTGCACCCATTCTGGCGATTTAGATTATTAGTTATATCAACTGAAATAATCTTTTGGATATATGGTGATGCGGTTGTGAGCCACAACCAGTAAGGGCCTACTTTGTATCTTTAGTACGCGACGACGAATCACGTGACCTGTTTGTAGGAGCACTAAATTTGGCGTGCACTTTGTATTTACTTTGTCTTTATTCTTTCTTTGTAGATTTACTTCCGGCAATAAAAGCTTGTGGTAAACACGTGTATATATACTAACTCCCAATTACATCTTGTCTTCTTATTATTTTACTACTATTATGAGTCGGTATACCCCTGAGATATTAACAGGTGATAGCCCCAGACAGTTTAATATGACTCATACATTGATATTTAAAGGGGATAAAAGAAAATATGAATTATAGGAGGTAAAGTTTCTTGGCTATATGAGAACACAGAAATTGTACAATACCATCACTGCATGGATTGATGATGAAATAAATCCCAACAAAAACGCTGGAGCATTTGGAGAATTAGTTCAATACTTCGATGATAAAAGTCTATCCCTAATCATTTATGATGCAAACAATGACGACAGAAAAGCCCTAAAAACTTTAAGGGAACACTACCTATTAAGTGGAAAGCGAAGAATTATTGCTTTGTATAGTGAATTGACTTCGTTGCAAAAAAAAAACCGACAAAAATATAACGGACTATGTCGTACAAATTAAGAACGCAATTACATTTTTAAAAAAATGTCGGAGAAACAATAAGTGACAGACTGCTTATAGCTATGATTTTAAAAGTTTTACAAAAGGAATATAAAACATTCATCACAGTAATAACATAGAAAGACACCCCAAAATTTCAAAACAGTCCTAAGAAATTTTGAAGAAGTTGAGAAAACTGAAGATAACACCCACCACGCGGTAATGAGCGTAAAAGAAAGAAAATACAGCAGTCAGCCAATACCGTTCATACCAAAAGAATATCACAAAACTAGATTCAATGGAACATGTTTTTCTTGAGATAAATGGGGACACAAATCCGAAAATTATAAAAAAAACACACACATAAAAAGCAAACACGCTAGTGCAAAAACTTTTTAAAATACAACGCATAATACAAAGCTTTGAAGAAGAACAAATGTTAACTACAAATAAGCTGAAAAGGACTTGATAAAGCATATATCAGATAAGCATTCTAGTATTTTTTTGTAAATGATACTTATGATTCTTTCTATTTTGATATATTAGTTGACAGCAGGGCTACAACTCATGTTTTAAATAATTAAGTTCATTGATTTTGATTAGGATTTTGAGTCTTCTCACTATATTGTAGAACAGTAGATGCCAGTAAATATTTAAAAAAGGGGGGATGCTTAAGTTAAAATGACTGATACAAATGGAAAGGTTCATAGAAATATTCTAAAAATGTATTATATATATATTCCTTCTTTTGATAAGAATATTTTCTCGGTACAGGCGGCAACCGAAAATGGTGCTAACATAAAATTCAAACTTAAATCTGCAATACTTAAAGCACGAAATTTAACGAAATTTAAAATCCATAAGAAAGAAAAATTGTATTATTTGAATAATGTAATTTCTCTGAAGAAAATTAAGCATATAGAAGTGTAACAGAAAGAACTAATTTCAAATTCTCGTTAAACCACCATTAAGTCACGTGGTGATTTATATTTTCAAATTTATTGTCTGGCGTGGGAATTATTTTGGCCGTTGAAGTTTCGGTTTTAGTTTTCGTCCAATGTAAATGATTTACGCCATTCTGCTCGGGTGACTTTTCCGGGTAATATAAAAGGCCGTGTAAACGCTCTCCCTCTCTCTCTTCCTCGCTTATTCTTCCAGCAGGACAGACCGACTTGAACATGAGGAGAGCGCATTCAATTTTCGACTATTGTTCTCGAGGAGATCTATCATTTCTCATTTGTCTCCCATTCATTTTTTCTCAACAAACTGGTCATCGGAACTTCAGATTGGATGCTAAATTCCTGTTCGAACATCCTAAGCTACTTCTTCTTAATGTAACAAGGCAAGACAACAATTTGCCCTGGTACAAAAGAAATAATTGAGAATAGTACAAGAATTAAAACACGTCGAAACATTTAACTGATTATTATGTCATTGACGAAGTAAATAATATGTTGAATTATACGATAGATTACAGCTATCACATTAATTTCATACCAAGAATGTGTGAGAAAACGATAAAATCTGAACAGTTAGTAAAATAGAAGGTAGCAATGAAAGAAGAAATGGATATTTTAAAAGAAAATAAAACGTTTGAATTACCGCAACTACCTCCGAATAAAACTCTAATACCCGCACGGTGGGTATATTCAATTAAAACAGATCAAAACAAAAAAAGAAATTTATAATGCTTGATTAGTAGCAAAAGGTTATTCTCAGAAACCATGCATTGACAATCAAGAAACGTTTCCACCAACAGCAAAAATGACCTCGATAAGAATGTTAATGCAAATTGCAACACAACTTGATAGTGCATCAATTAGATGTTAAGTTAACCTATCTCAACGCACCAATTAATTCATGGATCAAGCAAAAGGTTTCAAGACAAAATAAAAATAGTAAAGAAAGATTGGTTTATAAATTAAAGAAATATTTATATGGCCTGAATCAAAGCAGCTGAAACTGGAATAACTTAATACGCACATATTTGATTGAACAAGGTTTTTATCAATCGCTATCTGACGTTTGTGTATATACAAAGTATAAAGATATTTATACAATTATCATTGTATGGGTGAATGATATCTTAATAGCGACAAAATGTAATGAAAATATGATAAATACTAAAAATATCTTAAAAACAAACATTTTTAATGAAGAATCAAGGTAAAATCAAATATTCTTTAGGTATAGAATTTACTTATGAACATAATATTACATATATGCACCAAAAACGCTATCTTCAAGGGTTACTAGGAAGAGTTGGAATGAAAGACCGTAAACCTAAATATACCCCAACTGATTGCCATATTAACAAGATAAGTAGGGAACCAAGAGAATTAACTGAGGAAAAATCGTTGGAAGCTTAATATAAGCAATGGCTACAACTAGGTGAAAAGCACGAAAACAGTCTCCAGTTGCCCTGTCCACATGTGAGGCGGAATATTTGTCACCTAGTGCAGCCACACAGGAGGGAAAATACCTAAAAGCGATTATGAAGGATATGCTGAATAATTCAATAAATACATTTACATTATATTGTGACAGTCAAAGTGCCATGACTTTAACAAAAAATCCCATACATCACCATAGAATATAAGATTCTATTTCATTAGTAACAAATTAGATTTAGTGGTGAATTTCTTAATTGAATCGATTAGATTTGCAACGGTTCCACGTAGAATAATTATTCATGTTTTCCATTCCGTCATCGTCGATTAGTAAAAAAACTTCAATGCATGAAATCCAAATAACACTACGGCTGCTTTTGTTAATCCTAAGACATTTCGTTTCTGAATGCAGAACCGGCAATAATGTTTCTATGAGTATGAACTCAGTAGAAATTAATCCAACTAGCTTATAAATTTCGTCATGTAATGTTATCTGTTTCTTAATTCTAATACGTATTTATAATTCTATTAGAATTAGAATTAAGAAACAGATTCGAAACACTACAAGAAAAGACGGAAAAAAGTACACCAAACGACGAATACGAAAATTTCGTCAATGCACACCTCGAGGCAGCAGCAAAATACATTCCAACAAAAATTAAAACTAAATATAGAGTCCCATGGGAAACTTTAGCGGTGAGAGAAAAACGTGCACTACTGAAAACAGCCTCCAAAAACTATCGAAAAAACCCAACAAACACAAATGCCTTAAAACTAAAAACGGCACAATATCAATTAGCAGGCATATATATAAAGGAACAGACAGAATACATTCAAAATCAGATAGATAAGATTAGAGACTCGGTGGAAGATAGACAATCTAGAATAGCCTGGCAAACAATAAACGAAGTGAGCAGAAGAAAGAACACAGCCAAAGCAAAACTTAAAGCAGCAAACCAACAAGAAAGAATAAAACTGTGGAAACAGCACTTCGAAAACTTACTTGGAAACCCACCGAAAATAATACATGAACCAATCACCAGAATAATTAGCAAACAATTAGACATTAAACTAGGACCGTTCACACAAGAAGAACTCGACTCGGTTCTCAGAAAAATTAAAAATAGGAAAGCTGCAGGGCTGGACGAAATTCCCCCGGAAGTATGGAAGACCAGACAATTCGACGACATACTGTTCCGCCACTGCAACGCAGTATACAATCAAAATCCGATAGATAGATGGATGAAGGGATGCATACTCCCCTTCCCTAAAAAGGGGGACCTCGGATTAGCCAAAAACTACCGAGGCATAACACTTACATCCATAGCTGCCAAAATCTACAATGCCCTACTACGAAACCGAATAGAACCCAAAATCGACAACATACTTAGAAAAAACCAAAATGGCTTCCGAAGAAATAGATCCACGACCTCACAAATATTAACCATCCGTAGAATCCTTGAAGGTGTACGGGCAAAGAACCTACAAGCGACATTAATATTTGTCGACTTTACCAAGGCTTTCGACTCCATTCACAGAGGAAAGATGGAACAAATCCTACTAGCGTACGGCATACCTAAAGAAACCGTAGCGGCAATAACGATTCTCTATAGAAACACTAAAGTAAAAGTACGATCACCGGATGGAGACACAGAATACTTTGACATTGTAGCAGGAGTACTACAAGGGGACACACTGGCCCCGTACCTCTTTATCATTTGTCTAGACTACGTGCTTAGAACATCGATTGACAAAATCAAAGAGAATGGCTTCGAACTGACGAAGAGAAGAAGCAGAAGATACCCCGCAACAACAATTACCGACGCCGACTACGCCGATGACATAGCGATACTGGCAAATACACCTGACCAAGCCGAAACACTTCTGCATAGTTTGGAACGAGCAGCAGCAAGCATAGGCCTCCATGTTAATGCACACAAAACGGAATATATGTGCTATAACCAAACGGGGGACATCTCCACTCAAGAAGGAACCCCACTTAAACTAGTAGACAAATTCACGTACCTAGGAAGCAGCGTCGAATCAACCGAAAAGGACATCGAAACGAGGTTAACGAAAGCATGGACAGCTATCAATAGGCTATCGATTATATGGAAATCAGACCTAACCGATAAAATGAAACGCAGTTTCTTCCAGGCAGCGGTCACATCGATACTGCTATATGGATGCACTACATGGACGCTAGAGAAAACGGCTGGAGAAGAAACTAGATGGCAATTACACAAGAATGCTGCGTGCAATCCTGAACAAGTCCTGGCAGCAACACCCCACAAGACACCAACTGTACGGCCACCTGCCCCCTATCACGAAAACTATTCAAGTTAGACGAACCAGACTTGCAGGACACTGCTGGAGAAGCAGAGATGAACTCAAAAGAGATGTACTCTTATGGATCCCCACACATGGCCGCGCAAAAGCAGGACGACCAGCTCGAACGTACATTCAGCAGCTATGTGAGGATACAGGTTGTTGTCCTGAAGACCTACCTAGGGCGATGAACGATAGGGAGGAGTGGCGAGAGAGGGTCAGGGATATCCGTGCTGCCAGCACGATATGATGATGATGATGATGATGATGTAATGTTATATCAATAAAAAAATTGAACTAACTTTGGTTTTAGGAGATGCAATGTTTTTACTCGCACTTTGTTGAAATTCTGTTTCTGTATGTTTGCTTTCGTCAAAAGATTGAAAGTGACATTTTTAAAGAAACGTGAAAATTCCTAAGACACAAGGAATATTTTCCGAATTTTTTAAAAATATCTTGAAAAATGATTAAAAGCTCGTTATTGAACCAATAAACAAAATGGCCACTCACTGCTTGGACTTCTTTATGATTTTCAGTAAAGGTCTTATCAACTATAACATTGCATTTTAAACTTCAATGATGCCAACTTAGCTTTTTGACTTCAGTAAAACAAAAAATAAATGTGCACAACACTGTCTGTATTAGATAAGACATAAAAACCAATCAGTATCAAAGTTATACAACGTACAGAAAAAATTATCATTTTATCATCAAGCAAAACAGATTTTAAAATAATTAAGCTAAAGTGTCAATAGTTTAAATCTAGAACAGCTGCTCAAGTTTAAAAGAAACTAGACCCATGAACTCGTTTAACTGCAATCTATGAGGATATTGGTGTTTCATTTAGGAAGGAAAGAAGGATTCTGCAATTTCATAGTTATATCCATTAAATTAAGATTTTGGAAGATCAATAAATAAGTTCAGCATGAATACACACCCCACAAAAGTATCATTCAGTGGCAAATTGCATTGGAAATTGCTTTATTCTTTAAGAGCATTTTAAGCGTATTGCTCTAATAAAATCTCGCTATGATATGCCATTTTTGCTGGATTACAGTTACATGCAAACACAATATATAGATAGAAATTTGCTATGGAACTTAATTATGAAACATTGGCATTTAACCGAGAATAAATGTTCAGTGAAGATTTTAGTGCCAAGAAAACGGTACTCTTAAAAGCACGAGTAACTTGTCCGTTTCTGTTTGGTCGCTGAAGGAGTACAATTTGTAAAAATAAACAACTTGCTTATAGCTTATATAAGTGCCATTAAAATTGTATCATACATGTTAGTTTTATTAGTCAACACAACTCACAAAATCAAATGACACTTCCAAAATAATCAAACCATTATAACAGTCTAAAGAACCGAAGTGAATCAAATAGATATCAATCAAATTAACTTCCAATAAAAAGACACATTGATTACAATATTGTCATTTTCCATTCAAATGTATTTTTGTACTTTGCAAATGCTAGAAACTCTCTACCCTTATTATATATATTAATGAAATAGTTTTATTTTTGCTTTTAATTGTCTTTTAAAATTTTCGTAATGCATATTCATATTTGAAATTATTTAAACAGGTTTCAGTTTCTGACATAACTTAGATACGAGTAGTGCAAAAAAAATTGAAGATTCACCATTGAACTGTTTTAATATATTTATAGATAGTAGAGACAAACTTAGAAAATACAGGAAAATATTTCATCTATCTAATCGTAAAACTCACACATACAGATGCACCCACATACATACTGCGTTGCTGGTTCATTTTTGTCACTTCTTTTATAGCATATCAATACTTTAAAAACTTTTCAAAACTTTTGACGATGACCCAAAATCAAAATTAGTTAAAGAAAATTAAAAAGTAATTAAAAAGAAAAAACTAATTGTAAAGAAATATTATTCCTATTGGTTCAAGCGGGGATTTAAAAAAAAAATTGATAACGCGAAGATCAGTAGCTTGACATGCAGAAAAAAAATTGTATTCCTTACTTTGAAATTCCAGAAATCACGTTACGATCCTTCATCCCTTTCCATGAACTGACAACAAATAGAAATGCAGTCGTTGGACCAACAGAATAAGCAACTCAAACCGAAATTTTGACCTTAAAGTGGCTGTGTGCCAATATTGCTTACTATAAGGTGGAAGAATATTTCTATTATCCTTCGGAAAATTATATGGATATATTTTTTATTAGTAATAGAATAAGATATAAACACTTTTTGCTCAAAATCGGTTGAAAGAATTTTTTTAAGTGCTCAATGCTTAATGTTTGATTTCTGTTTGTTATTTATCTTGGTCCTCCTTCACAACTTTTTTACCTTCTCAACATCTCTGGTCTCCCATTTTCTAATTACTTGGCGAAAAACCAGGAATATAATTGAAAATTAGCCGAAGAGGTGACAACTTTGTGCCGGTGGCCTCCAGTGATAATTATTCAAATCCTGAATTTTAGATATTTCTTTTGAATAAAAAAAACAGTTGAAAAAAAATGACTAAATTGCGCGTTCTATTCATCCTGTTGAATTAGTTACAAAGCCGTTGATTTGTCAATGTTTGGTGAAGTGCCATCAACAAAAAATACTTGTTTTTCAGCAATTCGTTCCTCGGTTCATAAATGCCTCTCATAGCGTAACGGTTAGCGACTTAATCCAGCAGACCATTGTTCGATTCTCACTGGGAGCCCCATACTTCAGGCCTTGTGCCAGACTAAGTAAAAGTTTAGTAAATTACAACTTGTTCTTCAATTTGATCGAAACAAGCAATTTGTTTCGTACAAAAACTGAATAGAGAAAAAGTAGAGAATTCAGCATATTGAGAAAAAAACCAGGTTGCAAAAAAAAGTGTGAAGGTTAAATAATATCACTAGTGTTCTTCTAAAAGAATGGTTTTGACATTAGATAACGATAGAGATTGCTATGTCATTAAACAAAACAATAAAAAAAAAAACCCAAACTGGCCACGCAGTGCATAATGCATTAATATCAAATTTAAAAGAGAAAGAGAAAAGCATTTCAAGGACAGTTTTAAAGACAGTCTGGAGTTCAATATGAGTCCATATGAGTCCAATAGATAATATTGTCCATGAATTGTTTAAAGGGTAAAATAATTCAATGGTCATATTTAATACTTTCAGTATCAGAAATATCTAATTGAACTGAAAATTGTTTTACTAAGAAGAAGCAGAAATTAGAAACATGCAAATGATATTTGCAGTTTGGCCAGAGTTTGCCAATGAGAACTGATATCAAATCTTGACTGGATATCGAGGAAAGAGAGCTGAATTTGTCTCTTTTTTAATTAATAGGTATAGACTGCCACTGAGCGAGCTCTACTTTACTTCTTTAGAAATTTCTTGAAAGAAGTTGACTGTAATTTTGCTGTATGATGTGGCCCCTTAAATCTGAAACTGTTGACTATTGAGTTTTCCGTTTTATGCAAGAATCCTTGTCTAGTCATTGATTATATCAAGTTTGAAATATTGACAAATTCAACAAAGAACTGATCAAACCGCTTCGGAAATCGTTCTTTTATGATCGAACACATACCTTATCTGAAAGGTGATGATGTGATAGAAAGCCAAAAATACAGTGATGACTCAATAACAATGTATATGAATAAAGGATTTTTGTCAAAAGCTGCTGAGAAACTTTTCATCACCTATATACCGATCCACAATATATATATATATATATATATATACGAATTTCAAGAAAAGATTGAGCTTGTGCCATAAATCATACAGACCATTCTACATATTCATCCTCTCGTTCGGTACATATATTCTCAAGTTTTATTAAGCCATCAAAAAGGTACGTAAACATCTTAAATTTTTTTAAATTAGAAAATAACTTGAAAAATCTGTTGCGGGGCCTATAAGTATGTCGACCCCGCAAATGAATTTATGTGAATGAGAACAGCCAAAGCAATATGAAGGAACAAAGGTGAGATAATGATAATTACAAATGACAATTTATTTCGTCGTATTTACAAGCGTGAATGTAAATGTCCGTGGCGATTGTATGTGTTCGCCGCAGGGCGTTCGACGAGGGTCGCTGGCGTAGGTCGAGTCGTTGAGTACAGCTAGATGTTGGATGCTGGTAAGCTGAGGTCGGTCGAGTCGTTGAGTTCGGCTAGACGTTGGATGCTGGTAAGCTGAGGTCGGTCGAGTCGTTGAGTTCAGCTAGATGGTCGGTGCTGGTCGTTGGGTACAGCTAGATGGTCGATCGAGGTTGGTAGATCGATATCCCTGGTTGTGACGGTATGTTGTGGTTAACCAAGGGTGTGTCGATCGGGTTGTTGACTCGTACGACGGGTCGTACGTGAGTCAGGTGTTGCAGTGGTAGAACCGTCCGTAACAGCGAGTCGTTACGTGGACTGCGTTGTACCTTGCAAGAGCGTCGAGGTCGAGGAAAGGCTAGGGCCTTGCTGGGCCCCCTAGCCGTGCGGACGTATCGGACGGGAGTGAAGGCTTTGTCGTCTCAAAGCCGTGCGGACGAGCGGACTAGTGCGAAGGCTTTGTCGGGTCAAAGCCGTGCGGACGAGCGGACTAGTGCGAAGGCTTTGTCGGGTCAAAGCCGTGCGGACAGCAGCGAAGGCTTTGTCGGGTCAAAGCCGAGCTGTCGAGCGGACAGGCCAGAAGGCCGAGGCTAAGATGGGCGTTATCTTAGCGCTGCGCAGATAGCGAAGGAGTAGCTAAAGGCTGGACCGTGCCATTAGCGCTGCGCAGCTTATCGGACTATCGGAACCGACTGAGAGTTAAGACCGGTTGGTCTTAGAATCCGTCTTCGTGTTTGCCGCCTGGCCGTCTACTTCGACTGATCATTACTGACCAGTCAGAGATGCTCTGACCCGCAGACAGAGACCTCTTATGGTCCTAAAAAGGACCTTTGTGCATACCTATGTAGGTGGGAGAAAGGCAGGTCTACCACGAGAAGTGGGACCAACGCCGTAAGTTAAGGTGAATGCGACCGCACAGAATGCGGGATTCCTCCTTAATGAGCTTCGCCAGGAGCGCGCCATATATTTGTCGCTGCCTCCCACCAGACACGACTTGACACAAGGTCAAAAGCCCGAAGGCCGATTAAAGTGGGGATAAAGGGGAGGGGAAGGTCGGGAAGGAGCCGAGACTCGAACCCTGCTTGTCAGTGCTGCTCATCGGCTCACTTAGTGCAATGTGAGCCTGATGAGGCAAGCAGTTTCTCGAACCCAAATGTGGGTCCGGGCACGTATGCCAGTTTACGGCTTAAACTAGACGCTTGGTCTAGTGCCGTACAAAGGGGACAAAAATGCAGCTCGCCCACCCGAAGGTTGCCCAGCCGAAGCTGGGGGCCTATTCGGCCCCGAGTCTGCTCTTGGTTTCGAGCACCCATCCGGCACGAATGCCAGACGGCCCAGCTAAAAAGCCGGGGGCGTGCCATATATTTGTCGCTGCCTCCCACCAGACACGACTTGACACAAGGTCAAAAGCCCGAAGGCCGATTAAAGTGGGGATAAGGGGAGGGGAAGGTCGGGAAGGAGCCGAGACTCGAACCCTGCTTGTCTGTGCTGCTCATCGGCTCACTTAGTGCAATGTGAGCCTGATGAGGCAAGCAGTTTCACGAACCCAAATGTGGGTCCGGGCACGTATGCCAGTTTACGGCTTAAACTAGACGCTTGGTCTAGTGCCGTACAAAGGGGACAAAAGTGCAGCTCGCCCACCCGAAGGTTGCCCAGCCGAAGCTGGGGGCCTATTCGGCCCCGAGTCTGCTCTTGGTTTCGAGCACCCATCCGGCACGAATGCCAGACGTAGTAGTAGTATTTGTCGCTGCCTCCCACCAGACACGACTTGACACAAGGTCAAAAGCCCGAAGGCCAATTAAAGTGGGGAGAAAGGGGAGGGGAAGGTCGGGAAGGAGCCGAGACTCGAACCCTGCTTGTAAGTGCTGCTCATCGGCTCACTTAGTGCAATGTGAGCCTGATGAGGCAAGCGGTTTCACGAACCCAAATGTGGGTCCGGGCACGTATGCCAGTAAACGGCTTAAACTAGACGCTTGGTCTAGTGCCGTACAAAGGGGACAAAAGTGCAGCTCGCCCACCCGAAGGTTGCCCAGCCGAAGCTAGGGGCCTATTTGGCCCCGAGTCTGCTCTTGGTTTCGAGCGCCCATCCGGCACGAATGCCAGACGGCCCAGCTAAAAAGCCGGGGGCGTGCCAGATATTTGTCGCTGCCTCCCACCAGACACGACTTGACACAAGGTCAAAAGCCCGAAGGCCGATTAAAGTGGGGATAAAGGGGAGGGGAAGGTCGGGAAGGAGCCGAGACTCGAACCCTGCTTGTCTGTGCTGCTCATCAGCTCACTTAGTGCAATGTGAGCCTGATGAGGCAAGCGGTTTCACGAACCCAAATGTGGGTCCGGGCACGTATGCCAGTTTACGGCTTAAACTAGACACTTGGTCTAGTGCCGTACAAAGGGGACAAAAGTGCAGCTCGCCCACCCGAAGGTTGCCCAGCCGAAGCTAGGGGCCTATTTGGCCCCGAGTCTGCTCTTGGTTTCGAGCGCCCATCCGGCACGAATGCCAGACGGCCCAGCTAAAAAGCCGGGGGCGTGCCATATATTTGTCGCTGCCTCCCACCAGACACGACTTGACACAAGGTCAAAAGCCCGAAGGCCGATTAAAGTGGGGATAAAGGGGAGGGGAAGGTCGGGAAGGAGCCGAGACTCGAACCCTGCTTGTCTGTGCTGCTCATCGGCTCACTTAGTGCAATGTGAGCCTGATGAGGCAAGCAGTTTCACGAACCCAAATGTGAGTCCGGGCACGTATGCCAGTTTACGGCTTAAACTAGACGCTTGGTCTAGTGCCGTACAAAGGGGACAAAAGTGCAGCTCGCCCACCCGAAGGTTGCCCAGCCGAAGCTGGGGGCCTATTCGGCCCCGAGTCTGCTCTTGGTTTCGAACACCCATCCGGCACGAATGCCAGACGGCCCAGCTAAAAAGCCGGGGGGCGTGCCATATATTTGTCGCTGCCTCCCACCAGACACGACTTGACACAAGGTCAAAAGCCCGAAGGCCGATTAAAGTGGGGATAAAGGGGAGGGGAAGGTCGGGAAGGAGCCGAGACTCGAACCCTGCTTGTCTGTGCTGCTCATCGGCTCACTTAGTGCAATGTGAGCCTGATGAGGCAAGCAGTTTCACGAACCCAAATGTGAGTCCGGGCACGTATGCCAGTTTACGGCTTAAACTAGACGCTTGGTCTAGTGCCGTACAAAGGGGACAAAAGTGCAGCTCGCCCACCCGAAGGTTGCCCAGCCGAAGCTGGGGGCCTATTCGGCCCCGAGTCTGCTCTTGGTTTCGAACACCCATCCGGCACGAATGCCAGACGGCCCAGCTAAAAAGCCGGGGGGCGTGCCATATATTTGTCGCTGCCTCCCACCAGACACGACTTGACACAAGGTCAAAAGCCCGAAGGCCGATTAAAGTGGGGATAAAGGGGAGGGGAAGGTCGGGAAGGAGCCGAGACTCGAACCCTGCTTGTCAGTGCTGCTCATCGGCTCACTTAGTGCAATGTGAGCCTGATGAGGCAAGCAGTTTCACGAACCCAAATGTGGGTCCGGGCACGTATGCCAGTTTACGGCTTAAACTAGACGCTTGGTCTAGTGCCGTACAAAGGGGACAAAAGTGCAGCTCGCCCACCCGAAGGTTGCCCAGCCGAAGCTGGGGGCCTATTCGGCCCCGAGTCTGCTCTTGGTTTCGAACACCCATCCGGCACGAATGCCAGACGGCCCAGCTAAAAAGCCGGGGGGCGTGCCATATATTTGTCGCTGCCTCCCACCAGACACGACTTGACACAAGGTCAAAAGCCCGAAGGCCGATTAAAGTGGGGATAAAGGGGAGGGGAAGGTCGGGAAGGAGCCGAGACTCGAACCCTGCTTGTCTGTGCTGCTCATCGGCTCACTTAGTGCAATGTGAGCCTGATGAGGCAAGCAGTTTCACGAACCCAAATGTGAGTCCGGGCACGTATGCCAGTTTACGGCTTAAACTAGACGCTTGGTCTAGTGCCGTACAAAGGGGACAAAAGTGCAGCTCGCCCACCCGAAGGTTGCCCAGCCGAAGCTGGGGGCCTATTCGGCCCCGAGTCTGCTCTTGGTTTCGAACACCCATCCGGCACGAATGCCAGACGGCCCAGCTAAAAAGCCGGGGGGCGTGCCAACGAGGGTTGAAAAGGGCTTGCTGATATTACGAAGGTGCTGTGACACACAGCTCCAGCCGCGTGGATATAAAATTCTTTGATAAAAAATGAGTGTAGCCGTAAAGTATTTTCCTAACCTGCTATAGGCTGGCGACGACTATTAGTTCAAGTCTTATCAGGTAATTTTTGGCCGAAGTGTTTTGTGAATGTTATTAATTTTAATTCTCCCTTTTCTTTTAGCTATAACTAGATGTCAAGGTCGTTAGCAAGAAAAAAGGGCTTAGTCAGTTCCGGTCGTACTCGGATATAATCGTCCTAACTCGGGCGTGTAATTTAATATGTTTTAGGTTTATCGGCAGGTCGCGGCAAGGGTTTGTCGGCCGGTCGCGGCAAATCCATTACAAATTTACATATGCACACACACACACACACACACACACACATATATATATATGCATGCATATATATATATATATATATATATATATATATAAGACCAAGCCCTACCGGCATGAAAGCTAAAACAACAAAACTTTTAACTGGTTTTTGTTTCAAAATATGGCTCGCATCTTAATACAGCACTTAAATTCATTAAATACTTACCTACAATGTCTTCGACACTAGTAAAACTTCACGGCCAATCGTAAGTTTGAAATTACTCAAGTTTGAAATTACATAAAAAGTAATATTTCAGTCGATTATTTATTTATTTTCAGTTTGACCTTCTAATCTGAACCGGCGATTTCGACTAATTTTTCTTCCCATTTACACACATGAAGTCACATCAATAAAATCCTTTTCACTTTATTTACCTCGGTCATTTTCTTGGTATTTAAACTTGCTAATGACTATGGGCAATATACGAGATAGGATTCTTACAATGTTAAATTGGGTCAAACAGAAACACCTGATACTCGTTGATTGTTTTACGAACATCTAATATTAATATAATATCAAAATTAAAACCAAACAGGCGTTTCTTCTTCACACTGTACAATGAAACATTTTATCATTGACATAACACTTAATTCATGTTTACAGAGTTATTTTCTGACATCAAATGTTGTACCTGTTTAATACTAATTCAAATCTCTTTATGTCTGCATATTCAATTATATATATGTAAATTCTTAAGGCCAAATGGGTATCATCAAATCCTTTAAATCATATACTGTCATATGAAAATGCTAATATTTTTTAACGAGAAGCTTAAATTGTTGGGTAAATATTAGGAAAAGTCAGAATATCTTCCATGAAAACAAATTTTGCACACACACACACACACACACACACACACACACACACACACACACACATATATATATATATATATATATATATATATATATATATATATATAAGATAAAGTAGAGCTCACTCAGCGGCAGTCTACACCTATGAATTAAAAAAGAGACAAATTCCAGTCTCTTTCCTTGACATTCAGTCAAGATTTGATATTAGTGTGCGTGCGCAGGTGTGTGTGTGTGTGTGCGTGTGTGTGTTAAAAAAGTACTTTTAAATCTTTGGGGTTTACATTAGTCTTCATTAACAACAATCTATACTTTAGATTAAGTATGATAAGAGTTTGAGTGATTTGTGAGTCGAAGTCATTTTGGCTGAGATTCGTCAAAATTTTTGACTGAATGAATTGGCTGTTTTGTATTTTATAAATTCAATGAAAACCTTACACGAAGAGAATAATTTTTACTAATTACATGTTAATGGAAGAATGCTTCAATGAGTCATAAAAATCTTATTGTGATTGTCCAACGCAGTCTACTTCAGTTTCTAAACATTTTTTTAATATGATGCCATCCATTTTATGTGAATACCTTTTATTTTCTCATTGCCATACATTTTTATATTGTCACCAGTCGAAATGATGAAACTTATACTTAATAAATGTTTATCCTAACACCGAAGCCATCTTTAGAGTTCTTATTTATCCCTTATCTGATATTTGGGCTAATCTATATGATTCGTATTCTGACTTATTTACTAAGATAGCAAGACGAAATCAACAGAAATGTATGTAAAAAGGTAATGTTGCACAATCTTCTTTGTAAAGGTAGCTTGTTTACCTAAAGAGTAAGTACACATATTCTTGGCCTTTTGTCTAGGGTTGAACACGGACCACTTGATATCAGTGTTAAATACTCAGCTATTTCAGTCATGGGCCAAGCTGTTTAAAGCCTAATCCTAATATAAGTTGCTCAATTAAATAAGTGTCAATAGTTTTAGATCTTTAGGATATTTGGCGGCAATAGTTGAATTTGATCTAATATTCTCTTTTTTCGCAGTGATATTGATGGATCCAAAGACTCTAACCAGAGAAAAAGTAACATTACAGATAAAAGGAATGATGTCTAACCTTTGTCTTTATGAACGATAGTGATCGGTAATTCTCGTCTACTCTATTTTTCTTTTAAACTGCAAACTTTCTTCTGGGTTACTTATATAATAGATAAAAGAATTTTCAAGAACTACATATCAAACATTCATATATCCTTCATAAAATAAAAAAAAACATACAGTAAAAATCAATTATTAAAATAACAGTATCTGGGTGATGATCTCTAAGGACATTGTTTAATCTATGAGTAATATATTTTTGTCAATACTTGATGGTAATTATGATATAGCAATAAAAATGTTTCACAGATTTTGGTAGATGTTTCCAATAACCTATAAGGTCTTCGGAGTGACATGGTAAGTAATTCTATTCGTGGCATGTCTCAGAGTAACGGGCGTACACACACACACACACACACACACACATATATATATATATGCATGCATATATATATATCATTTGCATGTTTCTAATTTCTGCTTCTTCTTAGTAAAACAATTTTCAGTTCAATTAGATATTTCTGATACTGAAAGTATTAAATATGACCATTGAATTATTTTACCCTTTAAACAATTCATGGACAATATTATCTATTGGACTCATATGGACTCATATTGAACTCCAGACTGTCTTTAAAACTGTCCTTGAAATGCTTTTCTCTTTCTCTTTTAAATTTGATATTAATGCATTATGCACTGCGTGGCCAGTTTGGTTTTTTTTTTTATTGTTTTGTTTAATGACATAGCAATCTCTATCGTTATCTAATGTCAAAACCATTCTTTTAGAAGAACACTAGTGATATTATTTAAGCTATATGTTGGAGGATAATCGACTTTATATCTTTTCCAAAAGTGAACGTTACAGAGCGACTGGTGTTCGAACTCGCTTACTCCCATGTTTTACTCTACCACGTGTTTGCCACTACGCTACTCTTTTTCTTGAGTTACCAGTACTTTAAGGCAAAACCAGAATGAGGAAAGCATTTATTGTAAATGTTTATTTGTTATTAAATTTTTAGTTTCATTATTAAGAATGTTGTTTCTTTCTATTCTTTCTGTTACAGCAACGGACTTCAAAAGGGTGAAAGTATGAAATAGAATTTCAGCTTCTCCCACAATGAAACTCTGCCTTTGCATTATGCCTACCTTTAATGGACCATGAATAACATCTTTCTTTCTTACGCCTCTCTTGTAATGCCATCTTCGAATTCGGACGTTTTGAAAATTTTCTACACAATATTGTAAGAGTTTTTTGTTTTTTTCGTCACTTTTTATGTCTCTCCAAATTTTCATGTATATGGCACCATTTTCTTGTTCACATATCCCACTTGATGAGATGATAGTTCCTCTTTCGTTCTTTCGGGTTAAACTGAGGAACGCCTTCAACCATTTTGTAGCGGGAGGGGAGGAATACGTGGAAGAAAAAATAAAGAAACCTATTTTTTTCGTCCTTTTTTTTTTTAATCCCCGTCGCTAATGTAACTGTAGTTTTCCACTTTCGGTTTCATCTAAACGCCTCGTCAGTTTTCAAATTCAGAGTCCAGACGCACACGACGATTCGCTGCCACAACTGTTCCTGAAGAGAGCGAGGAGAGCTTCATGTGAGCACATCGAAAAGGAACAAATGTTATGACTCTTCCTTCGGAATCACCATCGACAATTTATTCCAATAAACTCAAAAAGCGCCTAATTTGGATCTCCATCTTCGGTGTCCAGCTAAGGTCAATAAAGGATGACTCCGATAAGTGTTTAAAATCTATTATCAGGCATTCATTACAATATTTTCTCCTTCCGAACAATAATTTCGTATTAATTTTAATTAGTTTCATTCTAACTGTAAAATGTTTTCAATGAGTTACCTAATGATAGTCCTTTATGAAAACTTATCATTGACTGACTGCACTAAGAGGATAAAGTCTTTATCTTTCAAAACAGGAAAATTATTTCATAATCACAACAACAAGAAGAACTTGTTATTATACTAAATGGTCAAATTATTCAATACTGGTTTTGTGCTTCCAATGTTTTCAGATATGACTAAATTACCCGAATCTTTTTCAAAGTCTTTTTATTTATTTCCTTTGAAGGTTGCCTTTTGGTATCTCCTTTAAGAAAATTTAAAAAACAGAGAAATTACTTATTTTACGATAGGCTCTTTCGTAATTTTTTGTTGAATGCTTACAATTGATAATTTACCATCATCGCAATCTATTTTTTCTGCTTTCAATTGTGATTGCAGAAATTTTCAAAGTATTTCCAGTGAATTATTGTAAAATCCACCTCTGAAAATCCGAGGTTCGTTGAACCAAATCGATGATTCGATATAAGATTTTTTAAATAAAAAAATAGAATAAAATTTTACCAATAAATATGAGATAGAACATTTGAAAAGTTCTAAATTCGTACACAAAAAATGATAAAAGATCACTCAATTATAAAGATCTTTATCCACGCAGGTCTCAGGACTGGCATTTACAGTCGTGACCTGATTCACGAATCTCTGTATACCCTTCTATATTTCAGCTCCCAACAAAGAAATAAATTTCTTTATTTTTTGTAGCACTATTATTAATATTGCCTTTTCATTCATTAACATTTGTACACTACAGACAACAACTGTAAAAAGACAAAATATTTTTCCCAAACGCAAAACATTGAGTCCATCTTTTTTAATTTTGTGAGAACTATCATATCCTTACTACATTTTTCTTTCTTAGAACATCTTTCATTATACAATAGGATATAAATGTTTGTTTTTTACCTTAAGCCAGTAATTCTCAACGTGTGGTGCATACTTCACCAGTGAGGCATAGTAATATTTAAATGGGACAAGCAATATTTTGGTGGTGCTTGTTAATGAATATGTAAGAATTAAGTATTACAGGGAGGCATCAGAATTTTAGAAATACCGAAGTGGGGCATGGCTCAAAATCGGTTGGGAACCATTGCTTTATACATTGAGTCTATGGTCTCTGTTACTATCAATTTCCTTCTTTCCGGACTATTATGACATCTGAGTGACACCTCCATCCGCCCGCGCGGACCCGCGTTAACACCTGCTTCAATGTTACACCTAACTAACCCATGTGCTGAGCCGAAAGGTTCTCAGCCTAACTAAACTCAAAGGCATGAACCGAAATCCCTCGGCTATTTTATAACATTACGATGTTGCTTGTATCGGAGAAATAAAAGACGATGCTTCTGAACTCGTCCAACAGCAACACAACGCCAAAGTTTACAGAATTGCGTTTTCCAAGACGAGCGGCTAAAAACGGATTTAGACCAACTCAAACAAACGGATTTTAACACCATGGTGCAAAGACTCTGCAACAGGTACAGGCCTACACAGAACCAGGTACTACTCCATTACCAAGAGTACCTTGAATGTCAGAAATGCGACAATGGACCACCATTCAATGGACAAGAATTTCACAACTGGTCCACAAAACGAGATATAAAAATCAAAGCTTCATACCCCTATCACCCACAGGGAAATGAAGCTGAATGCTTCGTGAAACCACTAAAAAGGCAATCCAAATCGGACTTGAAAAACGACGCCCAATCCAGGAAATCATTGATGAGCTCCTCCATGACTACTATTCTACTCCACACCCTACCACTGGATTGACACCTGGAGATATGATGCTCAGAGGTGGCTACCGGACAAAGTTTCCTCAACAAACCAACCGCACTGAAAACCATATCCAGGAAACAAAAATCCGTGACAGTCACAGGAAAGAGGTCGCCAATGCCAAAATTAATGCTTCCCGTTGGCGAAAATATCCTAAGATCATCCAGGGAGACAAAGTTTTGGTGAAGCGATCATCAAAAACACATAAATTAGTATCCCAATTTGACCCAACACCACACATGGTAACTGATGTACAAGGTAGCCGCTGTGAACTAGTTGCAGACAACGACTACAATAACGCGCACTCCATCTTCAGACACATCAGTGACATAAAATTATACAAACCCTATCAACACCCCAAAGGTATCACCCCCCCACCCAGTCCAGACACAAATATAGCTCCCTAGACAATACTCCTACCAACCCCGCTTCTTATGACACTGCTAGCCCATACACTGCCCCATTTGGTCCGGATCATACCTCTTACAACAAAACTGCAACTATCCCCATATCAAGACCACCAAATACCAACACACAACAAACGAGAGAGAGAGGTGGACAATAATAAGCGGAACACTACACTACTCGCAAAATATGCCGACTTCGTCGTTAATATACCAAGGAGACGAGTCGGAAACACAAATTAAAATATGGGAGGGGTGTTGTATTCGAAGTTATCTCCCCTACACCGAGAGCTTTCCCCGTGGAAGTTGGGAAAGGAAAAAAAGGGACTTCCGGAGAGGGACAGTAGCCATTTTGTACTGACAACTTCTTACCTAAATAAATGTATAAGAAAACTCACATCCACGTCATTATCTATTTACTTCAAAAGTTATACACTCCTCGTTCCCATTTTTTCCTTTATTATTGCACGAGGGTGTAAACTTAATAGCCCTTTAAAATGAATGTCACCTCTTGTGTTAAACAGTGCAATATGTGTTTGTCTTATTGAGTTCATTCTCCTGTCTGGAATATTAGTTTAGTTTAGTGTCTTTAGTTTTAATGGCATATCAAACTTCGGGGATTATTTAATGCCAAAGCCAGCTTTGAAAAAGAATAGTAATAGTAATATTCATCCCATTGCTGGAGGGAAGAAGAACTTCATACCTTTTCCAAAGGTATTAGTCCGAAAGTGAACGTAACAGCGCGATTTGAATTCGAAATCGCTTCCTACGAGGTTGCAGTTCAGCAAGTTAGCCACTCCGCCACTGGGACCCAACTCTACCTAGAATATGATGTTGAATACCTACAGCTACTAAAAACAGGGTATGCCTTTTGTCTCTAATGGAATTTGGTTCGTAAATTTCTAACAAAGACTATGCTTGGTATGAAAGAGGACCTTGTATGACCACTTGATATCCATTTTAAATTTGCTGCTTGCCGAAGAAAGCGTTTGTATCGGGGTTTTTTGTTGTTGTTTTTTTGTTTTTTTTTTTGTTGTTTTTGTTGTTTTTGTTTTTTGTTTGGTTTTGGTTTTTTGTGGTTGTTTCGTTTAATTAATTTATTTTTTTCTTTTTTTAATGTAAAGGATTGAATGTCTGAAACATGGCGATAGAAACAAAACTCGTGCCGCTGAATGGAACAAATTACGTCACTGGAAATGACAATAATTAAAGAAGGCTTATAAACAAATGTGAACTTTCATACAAAATACATGACGAAATATCACGCCTTGGCGATGATTGCGCTATCAATTAAGTCATCACTTTTATATTTTATTGGGGATCCTGACGATCCGGTATTAGTATGGAAAAAATTTTCTGACCAATTTCAAAAGAAGACGTGGACGAATAAGTTAACTTTGAGGAAAAGACAGTATTCCTTAAATTGAAAGAAGGTGATATGTTAAAGCGATGATGTAGATATTCGTTCACTTATCAGTAACCGGTGACTCGATTGATGAGGATCGAGTTGTACATATGGTTCGCCTGCCAGATTCTTATAGCATATTGATAACATTTTAGACAATGTCACCGTGTATGGAAAATAAACAAGAATGACTATAACAGCAATTTACACAACCTTATGAAGGTTGCAAAAGAGAAAGGCCTCATTTTTACAGCTCTAAATGCAACGTAAAAACAAGATCGATTAATTTTTTTAGCAGTATACGAGGAAAAAGGTATGCGCCATGACCAAAAGAAAGTAGAGTATATCCAAGCCCTACACTCCACCATGAACATAGCGGAACTGCAACACATACTGGGGATGGTTACCAAGACCTCATTCATACTAAACCTACCAGAACAAACGGAAAGCCTATGCAAAAACTTAAAAATGACAGTGTTCATATGGACCAAAAGCTATGAAAAGGTATTCCAGTTGAGCAAGGCCCTCATAAGCAAAGAAACTACACTAGCGTATTTCGACCCGAATAGGCTAACAGTCTTACGAGTTGATGCATCTGGGAAAGTCCTGGAAACCAATTCCCTGGTACCAGTTAAACAGAGGTAGGCAAATATCGAACGCAGGGTGCTCGTAGTATTTGATGCAAAAGGTTCCACACCAACATATATGGAAAACCTTTAATCGTGGAGACAGACTACAAGCCCCTCAAAATGATAAACTGATAAAAACCTGTCACCGGCACCACCCAGACTCTAAAAGATGCTACCAACAAAAACAAAAACCCTATAGACCTTGATATCAGAATAGAGTTTGCGTTGTTCAGCACCGACAAACTCACTGAAGAGAAGAAAAAAAAGAATCCAAACCTGAGGGAATAAATATTTGTCGGGTGTCCAGACAGACCACAATCTGCCTAGTCCTACTAAACTGCTGTACTCAAAAACAATATGGAGTAACTTATCCGTGAGATAAAATACTCTAGAGACTACAAGTCTAACAAGAAGTACGAAAAAGTTATTATGACCAGAGAGTACGTGACCAACCATTCTTCTACGATGGCCAGAACACAGATGAGCAAAATCAGCTGACACTTACATGGGAGCAAGCAGTGGTAACTAGAAGACATTCAGAGCCATGATCTTACGATATCACCCCTTAAAGTGACTGCACCACTGGATAAAATAGGTACCACTTCCGGGAAGTATTCTCGACACGCCAAGCCTATCCCTGCAAGCCACCTGAGAAAAGGATATCATTAGGAAGGTGCATAAAAACAGCAGCATGGTATGCGGACTTTGTGCAATTTAGGAATTATAGGGTGCAAATTAATAAATAAAGATTAGACTTTGTATTCTTTTGTCATTATTTTTTTTTTAGCTATTGTTCGTTGTGTAATATGTGTTATATACTAGTATAATATTTGATCTCAGAAAAATTCAAACATAATGATGAATTGCATTTTAAATAAATACCTTTTTTATGAGTGGGATATTTAGGGACATTACTGAACAGAGTTAAATCCCAAATTTATTGAACAAGGAGAAAGGTTATCTAGGGGAATTCCCATGGCGTAAAAGTTAAAGTGCTGGATTGCGGCTTCGAAGTAAGCGAGTTTGAACTCCAGTCGTGCTACTATGTTCACTTTCAGATGAATACCATTGGAAAAAGTATGAACCTCCTTTTCCCTCATCTAAGGTTGATATAACATTAATCAAAGAAACCAAACCTAGAAAAGATATCTGCATAAAATTCGGGCTCGAGCAACAACCACTTCTCACATAAAAGAAGATGATTGAATGAATCCGAATCTGGTCAAAGTTGTTGCGGAGCCGATAAGCATGTCGACCCCGCAAATAAACAAAGTTTAATGCGTGTGAGTAAGTGACAGCCAAAGACAATGAAGGAACAAAAGCGAGGTAACAAATATAAAAAGTGACAATTTATTGTCAGATCTACAAACGTGTGTAAAGTCCGTGATGGTCGTATACGGTCTTCAGCAAGGATGGTAACGTTGATAGCGGGTATGATTGAGATGTAGATGAACGCAGCTGGATGTTAGTTGCGGGTAGCTGGCGTAGGTTGAGTTCGTAGAATGCAGCTGGATGATCGTAGCTGGAAGCTGAGGTCGGACGAGTCGTAGAATGCAGCTGGATGATCGTAGGAAGCTGGTGTCGGTCGTAGTTGGTAGATCGATATTCCCGGTTATAATGGTATGTTGGATTAACCGAGGGTGTGTCGATCCGGTTGCTGGCTCGTACTGCGAGTCGTACGTGAGCCAGGTGTAGCAATGGTAGAGCAGTCCGTAACAGCAAGTCGTACGTGGACTGCGTGGTACCTTGCAGAAGCGTCGAGGTCGTGTTCGGTGATGGCAGCTTGGTCGTGTAGTGTAGGGCGAGCTAGTGACTAGTGTCTTAGTGTTACGGACCAAGTGAAAGGTCAGAGAGACCGTTGTTAAGGTTTGCCAGACCTTAGAATAGACGAGATCGAGCGAACGAGTCGAGACAAGCTAGAGCTTTATCGTACCCACTAGCCGTGCGGACGTAACGAGACGATAGCTCAGGCTTTGCCGTGTCAAAGCCGTGCAGACGATAGCTATGGCTGGGTCGTGCCAAAGCCGTGCGGACGTATCGGACGGTAGCTATGGTTGTGTCTCACCTAAGCTATACGGACGTATCGGACGGTAGCGAAGGCTTTGCCGTGTCAAATCCGTACGGACATATCGGACGGGAGCTAAGGCTGAGCCGCGTCAAAGCTCTGCACAAACGAGCAGACAGGCCAGGAGTCCGAGGCTAAGATTGGCGTTATCTTAGCGCTGCGCAGATAGTGAAGTGGTAGCTAAAGGCTGAACCGTGCCATTAGCGCTGCGCAGCTAAACGGACAAGCGGAACCGAGTGAGGGTTAAGACCAGCTGGTCTTGGAATCCGTCTTCGTGTTTGCCTCCAGGCCGTCTATTTTGGCGAGCCAATAAAGGCTGCCAGAGATACTCCGACCCGTAGACGGTGACCTCTTATGGCCCTTAAAAGGACCGTTCGTGCACAAATATGTGATGGGAAAGGCGAATGCACCACGTGACGTAGGATTCGAGCCTTTTGGAGAACACTAAGAGCGGCTCCTGAGAGCATCCGAGAACCTTTGCTATTTATCGATGGGTCCCACCAACGCACGAATATGGCACAAGGCCGTTTTTAAGGTGGGTCCGGTCGCAGGGCCGATGCCCACACGTGTCCGGCAAGCCCAAAAAATACCTTCGGCCCCGTCGGCATTACCCTTTTGGGGGCGCCTCAGGCGCTAGGCAATAAACCCCCCCGAAGGGGGGTCAAAGCCTGGGGGGATGGCCCCCTGGGGCCGGAGGAAATCTCCAGTGCCGAGACATACCCGGCAGAACCGCCCAGAACCGCCCAGAGGTAAGACGGCCTACCAAACGCCCTAAAGAAGAGCCTTTGTTATATCAAAGTGGGACAGCGCCACGCTGCAGAGTTTGTGTAAATAGAAAGTTATAAAAATGGGCGTAAAGATAAATCTCTTCTTTAGCGTAGCGTCGGCTATCGAAGATGATTAATTCCATTTTTATAGCATTGTTTTTGACAGAAGTGTTCTGTTAATATTGTTAATTTCAAATTTATCCCTTTTTTTTATCTGAGACGAGAGGTTGAGGTCGTAAAAAGGGGCTTTGTCACTTCCGTTCGTAACCGGATGTTATTTTATCTAGGGCGAGCGAGTAAATCTCCTTACACTTGGCTTAAAGTTTTATTTGGTGAATTGTGGTCTTGTGTCTAAGTTAAACTTGATAAATGCTTTTCTCAAAAGGGATATGACTTATAGTGTGGGGGGAGTATGTAATTTGGTTATTTCAGTAGATTGCTCTCTAAATTATTCCCACCACAAATACAACACAAAACATTACAATCGCGCAAAAGAAATGTAATAGAACACAACGAACATTAAATAACAAACAATTTAATATGCATATAACAGAATATGAAAAACAAAATACATGATGTGTAAATGGCCTTTTGGAAAATAAAGTTTGAAGAAGAGAATAAATTTGTTGAAAGATGTGTGTATGTTCATGTTATCAGAGTCCGTAAATAAGTCGTTCTTACTTACATTAAGTTTATAGCGGGTTTTATGATTGTGGCGACAGCGTGTCTCGTTGATGAAAGAAAGTTTGTCGGGTTTTCCTTTTGAATATAATTCTCGGCCATTTGAAAAGAGGTCATGAACTTTAGTTGAGGAAGGAAAGGAATTGGTTGGACATAGTATCGGCCACTGGCTTAGTGGCTTGTGTTCGTCAGTGTCTTCGTTTGTGTGTAAGCTTGTGTCTTGTGTGTATGGCTTCCTAACTCTGTGTAATTTATATCCTACAGGTGGATCAAAGAATCGCCCTAAAATCTTGGCGCGTAGACATTTATTGACCAATCAGATTTGTATTTTACTATTTTATTTTCGAGCCTAAATGTTTTCTGTTAGTTCACTTCCGATCCTAATTTTCTAGAATGTTCTATTCCATGTTTTTAGCTGATTGGTTGAAAAATATAAAAATGTAATTTAAATGCTAATGCGGGTTTGATCCTAAATTTCTAGAATGTTCTTAAGTATGTTTTTATTGCTTATTTTAAGACTAGAAGAAATTTGTATCCCATAATAGCGGTCGTGGTTTACAAAAAATAAATCAATTAATTAAAAAGGAGGCAATTGCAGTATATTCTTTAAGAAAAAATATAACAGATTTTAGACTGTTTCCTAATAACTAATTTCACTGAATTTCATAAAACTAGTATTGCCAGCAGGAATAATGCTGAAATGAATAGTATAGTGCGGATATTTTTGTTTACAGTCCTTAATCGTATACTCTGAAAAATTTTGTGCAACAAACAAAAGTATAGTCGAATGAACTGTGTGGTGGTAGCGGGTCAGATATTGGCAGAAAATTCTCAAAAGTGAGTGGGTCAAAATTTACTTCGTATGTTGAAAGAGATGGGCAAAAGTTGCTATTGAGGGCACGGTATAAAGAGTATTTTTTTTAATTCGTGCTCACCTCAAAAATAAGAACATTCTTTTTGTTTTAGTAGTGAGGAATGTCTATTGTTTAAAAATACTATGTTTGGACATCACAATTAGTGATTGTAGGTTTTAAAGAAATGACTTCCGTGTAAATAGACATTGCTGACGGTCTTGAGTGCATTCATTTAATTATATTGGTGCTTTGCCGCTTCCCTTAAAATGAGAGTGGTAAACTAAATTAGTCATTTAAAACTTACAGGTAAGGAAAACAGTGTACGTTTATGTTGCTTGAGTAAAGGGGGATAACTCATTTTGATCCAACTAATTTTTTAGAATTTTTATCTATTAATTATGTTTTGTTTTTGCTTTGTTTTTTGTTTGTTTGTTTGTTTTTACAAATTAGCAATTTAAATAAGAGGTAATATACAGGTTTTCATAGAATGATAAATTTTCTAACTTTTACTTTTAATTCTTCATTTAAGAAATAAGTTAGTATCGGTTTTATTATTCTCCACTAAGATTTGCACAAACCAAAACTATAAGCTAAGTGTAGCAGAAGGTATTTTAAAGAATTCATTAAAAATATGATATTCGTCTTTTGAAATAACAACATTGTGATAATAATAATAATAATAATAATAATAATAATAATAATAATAATAATAATAATGATAAATTAGTCGTGTGAAATCGTTACTGGGTGGTGAAATTTGTCGTAACCTGTCCAATAACGTACACATCGGATTACTCCCTCGCCCAAGAAAAACAACATCCGGTTACGATCGGAAGTGACGAAGCCCCTTTTACGGCCTTGACCTCTCGTTTCAGATTTTGAAAAAGGGAGGGGATAAAATTAAAATTAGCAATAATAACAGAACACTTCTGTCAGAAACAACGCTATAAAAATGGAATAAATCATCTTCGCTAGCTGACAACAGGCTAAAGAAGTGATTTATCTTTACGCCCATTTTATAACTTTCTATTTACACAAACTCGGCAGTATAGCGCTGAGCCACTTTCATATAATAAAGGTTTCTGCGAGACTGCAACGCCCCGTCTTCGGATCTTTCCTCTCCATTTGTTGGGTTGCATTCGGGAGGCCGTCGTACCTCTGGGCGGTTCTGCCGGGTGTGCCTCGGCACTGGAGAGTTCCTCCGGCTTCAGGGGAACACGCCCCAGGCTTTTACCCCCTTCGGGGGGTTGGGTCAATTGCCTGGTGCTCCTAAAAAGGGTAATGCCGACGGGGCCGAAGGTATTTTTGACCTTGCCGGACGTGTGTGGACTTCGGCCCTGCGACCGAACCCACCTTAAAAACGGCCTTGTGCCACATTCGTGCGTTGGTGGGACGTGTGATAAATAAACTAGAGATCTTCGGATGCTCTCAAGGAACCTATGTATGGCACTAGACCTTGCTGTTTAGTTCAAGCCATAACCTGGCATACGTGCCCGGGCCCACATTTGGGTTCGTGAAACTGCTTGCCTCATCAGGCTCACATTGCACCAAGTGAGCCGATGAACAGCATAGACCAGCAGGGTTCGAGTGTCGGCTCGTTCCCGACCTTCCCCTCCCCTTTATCCCCACTTTAATCGGCCTTCGGGCTTTTGACCTTGTGTCAAGTCCTGTCTGGTGGGAGGCATCGACAAATAAACAGAGATCTTCGAATGTTCTCAGGAGACGCTCTTAGCGGTCTCCGAAAGGCTCGAATCCTACGTCACGTGGTGCATTCGCCTTTCCCATCACATATTTATGCACAAACGGTCCTTTTAAAGGGCCATAAGAGGTCACCGTCTGCGGGTCGGAATATCTCTGGCAGCCTTTATTGGCTCGCCAAAATAGACGGCCAGGAGGCAAACACGAAGACGGATTCTAAGACCAGCTGGTCTTAACCCTCGCTCGGTTCCGCTTGTCCGTTTAGCTGCGCAGCGCTAATGGCACGGTTCAGCCTTTAGCTACCACTTCACTATCTGCGCAGCGCTAAGATAACGCCAATCTTAGCCTCGGACTCCTGGCCTGTCTGCTCGTTTGTGCAGAGCTTTGACGCGGCTCAGCCTTAGCTGCCGTCCGATATGTCCGTACGGATTTGACACGGCAAAGCCTTCGCTACCGTCCGTATAGCTTCGGCACGACAAAGTCTTAGCTAGCCCCCGATACGTCCACGCGGCTTTGACACGGCAAAGCCTTAACTAGCGCCCGATACGTCCGTACGGCTTTGACACGGCAAAGCTTTCGCTACGTCCGCACAGGTTTGGGGCGACCCAACCATAGCTATCATCGTTATGGCTTTGACACGGCAAAGCCTGAGCTATCGTCTCGTTACGCCCGCACGGCTAGGAGGCACGATAAAGCCCTAGCATATCCGACTCGTTCGCCCGATCTCGTCTGTACTAAGGCCTGGCAAACCTTAACAACGGTCTCTCTGACCTTTCCTTTGGTCTGTAGTACTGAGACCCAGCTCTGTCTTAGTCCCTAGCTCACCCGACACTACACGACCAAGCTGCCAACACCAAACTCGACCTCGACGCTCCTGCAAGGTACCACGCAGTCCACGTACGACTCGCTGTTACGGACTACCCTACTATTGCAACACCTGGCTCACGTACGACTCGCAGTACGAGCCAGCATCCGGATCGACACACCCTCGGTAAACCCAACGTACCGTCAAAACCAGGAATATCGATCTACCAACCACGACCGCTTCCTGCGATGATCATCCAGCTGCATTCTACGACTCACCCGACCTCAGCTTCCAGCTACGATCATCCAGCTGCATTCTACGACTCGTCCGACCTCAGCTTCCAGCTTCGATCATCCAGCTACATTCTACGAACTCAGCCTACGCCAGCTACCCGCAACTAACACCCAGCTGCGCTCATCTACGTCTCAACTATACCAGTTATCAACGTTACCATCCTTGCTGAAGACCGAATACGACCATCACGGACTTTACACACGTTTGTAGATATGACAATAAATTGTCACTTGTTATATTTGTAACTTCGCTTTTGTTCTTTCATTGTCTTTGGCAGTCACTTACACGCATTAAACTTAATTCATTTGCGGGGTCGACAAGCTTATCGGCTCCGCAACAAATTCATCTGGAGTTTTGAAGACTAAAGATTAAAAAGACTAAAAATTAATTGCTCCATCACCCTGATGAATTAACGTTGTTGGAGTATAATTAAAAGCCCTAGCCAAAAAAAAAAAATATAAATAAAAAAGTAGAAACTCATAGACGTAAACTGTTCCACTAAGAAAAATATATGATTTTTTTGTTGTTGATCCAATAAGAGAAAAAATAAATACTTGAAAATAAAAAGTTCCACAAGGGGATTTGTTTTAAGCTATTTATTTTTCTGGCGTTTTTCCTCGTCTTCAGGAAGTAAATGGTGTAATATTATCGACTGTTCATGTGTGTAAGTGTGTGAAAGAACAATATATTTAAAGGATATACATATTTTTTATTTTCTAAGTAGAGGATTTAATATTGTGAATTGAATTACCATGACCAGAAAATCCGCTGAACATGGTCATGGTAATTGAATTCACAATATCAATTCCTCTACTTAAAAAATAGAAAATATGTACATCTATTCCCTTACCCCTAAGGTATAATAATTACGCGGATGAGTATTTCTAAGCTTCTTGGTGTCATAGTAAAATACATCAAATCTCTTCTGATTCATCCACTTAATCCTTCACACTACCTAACTACTAAAACACACAAAACACAGACCCACAGGCATCGACACTGTAGAAGAAAATAATAGCTACCGGATGTTGACTCAACAACGGTCAGTGTCAAACTGAGAAAATCGTGGCTTCTGCGCATAGGCTCCGTGCATAGTCTATCCAAAATCCCTAGAAAATTCTCAGTTATAAAAAAAAAAGTCTATTTTTCAACCAATCATATTTTTTCTACAAGTAGCATTTTCTGGGGCCGTTGTTGAAATCGGAAACTCATAAATAGGCCAAACAGAGGTCACCCAGCAGTTGAATCGTCGACCATCACGAGAGCGTCATCCGATAACACGGTCCGACCAGATCAAAGCAACCACTCGTCGCCGAATTGACAACCCCCACGTCAGCCGGCCAGATATTTCATCCGCTTGTTTATTTTATTTATTCAATAAACAAAATAAACTAAATCTCCTCGTCAGTCTTATTTTTCTTGCAACCACACGCTTGTATATAACATTGAGAAGACGTGGCCCTGGGGTGGGGGTGACTGTGTCCTCTGGAAAGAGTACAGATGTAACTTGCAAGACACATTTAGGTTATTTGGCCGCGCAATTACCATGACTAGTTGATTTGGCGTCACACGCGTGTGATATGAACAGGTGGCTCAGTTGTAGAGTTTCGGCACTGCAATCTATGGTTGCTGGTTCGATCTCTAGTGGTAGTAATTATACACAGTTGATGAGATCTGACAAGGTCGAAACAGCTGTCCAGTGTCCCCGTATATCGTGCGTAGGTTTCAAAAATTATTTTGAAATGAGAAAATTCTTAGCGTTCTCTGATCATTAGTCACTCCCAAATTTAAAGCGTATGTTACGTAACTAGTATTCGAAAATTTATATTTCTATTCTATTCTAGTTATTTACTTGCTTGTTGTTTTTTTAGTCAATAAATTCATATGAGTGATATCAACGGAAAAAATGAACGCGAGAAGACAACTAAGATGAAATCCATTGTTATTTTTAAAAAGAGGTTATAGAAAAAAGATGACTGAAATTTGAGCAGAATCTACTAAATTTAATACAAGCCAAAGAGAAACAAGTTTCCTCATCACGTTCACTCTCTATCACCCCACTTTCTCTCTCTCTCTCTCACGCACGTATACATTGACATTACCAGAAATGATAATGAATGGTGCCAAAGGTTAATAAGTTTCTTCATGTGATTCACATCTTCACTACTCATACACAATACAACCCACCGCCCTAAGCACAGGTCAAGGAAGTGATTCAAATATTCACTACGTCATGCAGTGAATCTACAAGTTACCAACTACCAATAGGAATACAAACCAATAAAATTTTCACTGTCATACCCTTCTTCATTTCATCATGATATTGTAACTATAAAGTGTGTATTCTTATTTCTTCCCCAGCTTCTATGTCCAGCAATTAATTTCTATTCTTTGCCTAATAACCACTGCCTTCTAGGAGTTTCTTAACACAGGATCAGATCAATAGTTACGCAAGAATCTGACCAGCCAACTATAACTTGTTGTCCTATAATGAGTTTACGGCTTTTACTTTAATCAAAATTGATTAACTCGATTTGATCTTCGACAAACAGATGAGCAATGGCACTACGGCCTATATGACAAAACACCTTCCAACAAATAAATTTTTACAACTTTATTTAATCGTATAAAATAAATACCAGATTAAAATAATAGCTAATAATTCATCCAATATTATTTAAATAAAATAAAAAATCAAAACGAATGTTCAGGTATTGCTGGCTCATATCTCAACTTTTCAGCTCGTTGTCTATTTGATCTGTGGATACACACTGCCAGACAGTAGCTCGAACTCTGATCTCTTTGCAATATTGAAGCAATTGAAACCTTTCTTGTTATTGAAACCTTTCTTTGCAATATTGAAGCTATTGAAACCTTTCCACCTCATGTCAAGTGTGGTGGATACATTATCCAAATGAGAGATGACAGAATTCCAAAGATCCTCATTCATGACGAAAACAGAAATGTTGAAAGACCATAATTCAGGTGGAAAAAAATTTTAGGTTTCGGTATATCTGTTGTTATATTCGAGTAGGTTGCCTTAGCTTGCAAGGGTTGGAGAGCAAAATATTACAAAGCCATCAAGAAGTTTGACAAAACCGATCTCTAGTATCTCATACGTTTGATGAAGAAGGCAAAAACTGGATCAGATATGCTGTAATAGAGCAAATTGAGACCGGAGTCTAACCTACTACATTTAATAAAGAAAAAATATTCGGTGAAGATTTTAGAAAATTGGGGCAGTACATTGTTTTTTAAAGGGTGATCCAATGTATTGTCCCCATGAGAGGGAAGAGAAAAATATTGTTTAATTTTTGGCTAGCAGAAAAATTACAAAAGCGTTGAAATTGATTTTTCAAATCAGGAAAAAAAGAAAGAAAAACTAAAATCGGAGAAATCACAAGTCAAAACAAATGTGAGCAGGAAACAGGTTACAAGAGGTCAGCCAAGGTGCAAGCCAACTTTAAAGACATTGAAAATTTTGTGCTAATTTTGGAAGTGACGACATCTGAGTCACGTGGGGAGAAAAGGGCCGTCTCCTAACGAGGGAAGAGGATAGAAAGCATACGTGATGAGGGAGGGCTGGCCCTTAGTAGCAGTCGCACCAGAAGTTGTATTGAGGCAAACACCCCACTCCTAGTAGCAGGCACAGACATTCACTTTTGAGGTCGCAGAAAGCAAGTGAATGGAATTAGTTGTTCAAGATTTAATTAAAGGCCGTTGATGATAGACGCCCACTTGAAAACAGAATAAACAATTATATAAACCGGATTTTTGCTGATATTTGTCGAGTGCGATGAGAGACCTTGCAGACTTGACTAAAGGCTCCTATCGAAAGGTCCCTTGCGCCAGACTCGGAGATAACCAGATCCTCTCATATCTCTGTTGTTTAACAAGCTGGAGATAAGAGTAATGTAACGCAGTGAAAATACTGATCGCCACAAGATAGGGACTAGATTCCGGGACATTCTGCTTGTATTTACGGGGAATGGAGCATCGAAATAGCAACAATTATTTCGTGATTGTTAACTTTTTTTTACTAAAAACATTATTATTTCATTAATTAATCCCGTGTTTGTTTGATCTCAGGACTTTTTATTTTATTTTCTTATTTTTTTTATCATTGAATGATCAGCCGGTCTGGTTATTTCGGCTTTCGGCGTGAACACTGAATCTAGCTTGGATCTAAAATTCACAACAGGTGCAGACAGCTAATTCGGCTGAGATCTGATCTCCCACCTGGGAAGGTCAGACATCGAGTGGTCGAGTGAACTCCACGGCAGACATTTTCATATTTGATTGTCGTGACCAGGTTGACTGTATGTGAGCCGCCCAGGTGACCCGTTCATAATGCCAGCTACTTCAGCAACTAATTATCCTACATGCACTGCCTGCGGTCTTGTATGCAAATCTATGGCTAGTTTGAATCTCATACAAGATTCAAGCATCAGGACTGACGAAAGCTAGAGAATTTCTATACATTCTCAGTATCTAAGAGACTTCAACCAGAATATGAGCCTTGTCATGGAAAAAATGTTACAGACCTTGTCTATATAAGCTGCGCCATTGTTCAAATCAATTTATTGCAGTAAAGTTTATTAAATAGCAAAGCTTAATAAAGAGTGCACAGTAAACAGCTACAGAAGTGACAATGGAAATCACTAGGTCTTCATTGAAGTTAGCAGTTACAAAGTCATCAACATTAACCACAGAATGATTGTCCAGTCACACTGAAAACACTGATTCCGATAAGTTAAGTAAAAATTAGTTTGTTCAGTTCTTAGACCAGTGACTATTTTAGAAATAGCTGGAACGATAAGAACTTAAAGTTTCTGTGCTATACTAAACAAAGCTTTGAAAGTAATGACATTTATTATAACAGGACTCTGACAAGGAGATAAGTAGCAAAACCAGTACTGACTACGATAGGTTATTTGGTGAATGAAGTAGTAATAGTATTTATAATAGTAGTTGTGGTGCGACCTGAGATCTTGCCACGAAAATGTAATCAAAGTAACATTCTTGTAGAGATCAGAATCGTATCACCCAAACAAGAGAACATATTTACTGTCCTGGTATCACAACAGAAATCAAAGATATGGTTAGCAGCTGTAGCACATGTTTTGATGAATGTAGCCGACAACCTGCTGAACTAATTATACCCTATGAAATCCTAGAAATACCGTTGACAAAAGTTGGCAAATACATCTTTGAACCCCACAAAAAGACCGTGTGTGATCGCTGTTGATTATACCACCAAGTTTTTGGCATTCACTCTCTCGGTAGCCTCCTCCCAACCGAAGACTCTCGACACTTAAGGCCACGGTAGTTACCATCCAACTGTACTTTCACTCATTGATGTGTCTTTAGTGCTTCGCTGGTATTGTGTCATTAGTCACGGTTCCGCTTTGGTTGATAGCATCTGTGTCCCTTACGACTACTTTCCACTTCTTTCTAAATTATGTTTCTGATCTGAGAAAATCACTGGAAGAGGTCACTGAAGTGCTGGAGGGAAAACCTGCTCGTGGTTACATCAAGAATAATTTTTCAACAAAAGAAACAAAGTCCACTTGGGTTATAAAAATATCAACTATGATATTAATATCGTTTGTTTTATACAGTCGTTTCAATTTTTCTGTTCTCGTCTTGGTCACGTGACTCTGGGGTATTCAGAAGCTGGCACAAGGTCACAGTTTCAGGGGGTCTTTTCAATTGATGTGGACTCCAGAATAGAACCAACGACCAGCGAAAGCATGCTGCTAAAATGCAATTTAGTTCCTAGTTGGAGTAGGCGCGAGTCGGGATGGATCTTGTTAATGACGAAATATTTCTTTCCAAAGTAGGACTATATAAAAAAATCCAATTTATTTGATATTTCACCTAACCATAATCCTCTTTAGAGGTAGTCAATTTTTACCACATGATATTCTAATCACAAAAATGCCGACGTTTGAAAAATAGCATTTCCCAGATTTTTTAAAAATTAGACATCATATTCATCCCTTTCCACCCGGCTGTCAACTTGTTTTATTTACCCTTTTGACTTTTTTGCTGAATGATACTTTCATGACTTTAACTTTTACCAACATAACTCCAAGACAATTGTTTATAAAGTTTTGACACTTTTCGAATTTTACGTACTTAAGTACTCTTCACTGATTCTGGCCAGTACACTAGTCTTTCAAAAGAAAACGCATTTTAACTCTTTTCGCTTTATTATTTTCTCCTCAATTGATTCTTTTAATTAATTCCTTCAGGCATTGCTATGGTAATATAGCCCATGATGTCAATGCACTCCCCGACACTATCAATTGTGCCTGGCTCGATAAATGAGGCAAGTGAGTCTTGACAGTCACCAGGAACCGTTACTGTTTGTATTTCCGTAAATATATCCTACTATAAACCTTACATCACTTTTTGTTAGTCATTTCTGGCCCTTCAAGATCACAACAGAAATAGAAAAAAGCGTGTGGCTGACACGGTCCCGATGGCAAAAATAAAATTTGGCAACATTTTTACTGCAACAATAACAAAAGCAAAAGTAAAAGTCTTTGTCAAGATTTAAAAAAAACTTTTCATGTGATCACGTGATGTATTTACGACTACGTATACGTAAGTTTGTTTACAAAAATCTCTACATAGGTTTGTTTTTCTCTCTAAATTTCGCATTTAAATGTCTCTAATTTTTGTTTTGATCCAAATTTCATTTTCAAATATATATATATATATATATATATATATATATATATATATATATATATTTGTGCAGATGTAATTTAGCAGGTTGACTTGATTTTGACTTTTTTGCTACCTTCCAATATAGTTGTTACATTTGGTGTATTTGTTGTATATTTCGCATAATTATTGACTTTTACAGAACTCTCTCAAGCAAAATGACACCTTACCCATTGTAAATAGTCTTTGAAGCGTCCCCAGTGGCGTAGTGGCTAACGTTGTGGGGTTATTTGCTGAATAATGTCGCTCCCACAATTTATGGTGGCTCAATATTGAAAAGCAAACGATGTAAACTACGCGGACAAAAGAATATTCAAAACAAAGCAAAAATAAATTTATATATCAACAAGTACATAAAAAGGAAACATTACAAAACATTATGAATATTCTAATATAGCTTGTTAAATATTCCTCTGTGTGTGTGCGTGTGTGTATGTAACTAACACGAATAGAATACACATTTTTTAGCATTAAAATAAGCAACAAAAACATACATAAGAATATTCTAGAAATTTTGCATCAAAACCGCATTAGCATTTAAGTTACATTTTTATATTTTTCAACCAATCAGCTAAAAACATAGAATAAGAATATTCTAGAAAAACTGGATCGGAAACTAATTAGCAGAAAATATTTAGGCTCTAAAATAAATTAGTAAAAATACGTATCTGATTGGTCAATAAATGTCTACGCACTTAAATTTTAGGACTGCAATAAAACTATTTTTTGATCCACTACTAAAGTATTAGTAACAACGAATTTAATAATTCAATCTGTACTCAAGTAGTCAGTCAGCTGTCGGTCAGTCAAATACCTTTCTTGCATCGCCAAAAGGTCATGACCAAGCTGCAGATGGCCGCGATTAAGATTCAAAGGAAAATCTTGCGAACATTCTTTCATCAATGCGACACGCTGTCGCCAACTTCTTAAAGAAAAACACAGTGTAGACTTAATGAAAATAAAGAAAATTATTTTACCCAACTTACTTCGACCAACCATGGAACAATTTATTTAACAGTCGCTGTTAACATTTAAACACAAACACTCGTGAACAATCTTATTTTCATCTAACTGGCCAAACTGTATTTTCCACAAAGGCCATTCACACATTATGTTTTTTCATTTATTTTCACTCCTGTTTTATGAACATTAAATTTTTTGTTTTTTATGTTCGTTGTGTCATATTCCATTTCTTTCACGTGATTGAAAATTTTGTGTTGTATTTGTGGTGGAACGAAACCTGATAGCAATACCCGTAAAATACGGACGAGAACTCACTCACATGTATCTTCAACAAATTGGAAAGAACACATCCACTTAAATATCCAATAACATGTTTCCACTACAGACAAAATATTAAAAGTGTCCTGTAGACTATAAATGTATGTTGACTAAGTATTTGTTGTGGCCCCGGAAAGGGTCACTAATGAAAACGCAAACACGGATACTAGATAACAGATTATATTACACAAGAAAGATGGAGTTACATAGAAAAGGTAAGAAGTCTCGTACTGTTCGGATAACACCGATATTTATCTGCCCTCTAACAGCGAAATCTCAAGTACTAATAACGGTGAGAAGAATCCATTATAGTGAGATGGGTAAGGCACCCCACAACACCCCTCCCCTAAGCCTTTTACTTCGTAAAAGTGCTGTTAATATTTTTTTTCTTTTTGGGTCGATCATGAACGAGTCGGTGAATTGCCTTTTCCTCCCTGACCGACGTATTTCAAGTGTTGGTTGGGGAGGATCTATATCGAACATGTCGAAAATGGTGTCTATTGGCTCTTCTTCTATTTGTGTTACGTCGTTGGAGTCGTTCAAACGGCGTTTCTGTAACTGGTTCTGGTGACTCTTATGTGTGTATTTGGGTCCTACAATGTACACCATATCACCAATTGTTTTTTTAATTATTCCACGTTCCCAACAGGACGTGTTATTTTGATATTTTTTAAAGTAAATTTTTTCTCCCGGGTTGAACCTTTTTTAGGCGCTAATGTAGTCTTTCGTAGCTTATTTTGTTTCGGGAGTAGCTTATCGAAGACGTATCTTATCTTTCTGGCAAACATCGTCTCGGCTGGTGAGACTGCCAGTGGTGTATTGGGATTGGGTGTGATTCTGTATACATGCAGAAATTGCTGTAGTCCTTGTCCGTCGGGGTACCTGATGCTTTTTTGAGCACTCGCTTTAACATGTCTACAAAACGTTCCGCCTGGCTGTTTGATCTTGAGTGATATTGCGGTGTGGTTATGTGCTTTATTTGGAAGATTTCGCAGAACTTCTTGAATTCGACTGATGTGAATTGGCTTCCGTTGTCGCTGACCGCACGATCTACTACACCGAACCGTGCAAACAATTCATGTAAGAACCCAATAGTTGTCCCCGTAGTAGGTCTTCTGCATCTGATAACCTCAGGCAATTTGGAGTGACTATCTACTACAATTAGGTAGTAGAAATCTTCCAGGGGACCCGCAAAATCAACATGTATCCTCGATACATGTTGTTCTGTTTTTGGCCAAGGTTTGAAAGTAGTGGGGGTGCTTTTGCCGCTAAAGCACAGGCTTTACATTTTTCGATCATATCCGTAATGTCGTTATCCATCTTCGGCCAATGAACATAGCTTCTCATAAGACTCTTCATTCTATCTATTCCCGGGTGTCCCATGTGGAAATCTCTTAAAACTCTGTCTTGCAATTTCTTTGATATTACGACCCTTTCACTATATTGGAGGACGTTGTCACATAGTGAAAATACTTCTGGTACTTTTCCGTTTTTTACTGTGATTTTCTATTTAATATTGGTAATAAAGTCGTCGTTCATTGCTTCGCTTTTTATCTCGAGTAGCGTCACAGGCAGTTCTTTGATGGTGTTAGCTATCATGTTTTTAATTTCACAGTCTGTTCGTTAGGCTGCTATTATTGTGTCCTCAAAGGGTTCACTATACTTCGGTTTCAACCTTGATAGTCCATCTGCGTGGCTAATCTGTTTTGATGGGAGGTATTCGATTTTAAAATTGTAGTTCAGTAAAATCGTTCCCCATCTTAGTAGCCTATTGGCAGTATAAATTGGTAGACTCTTTTTTGATCGGAAAATGGTTATTAAGAGAGAGTGGTCTGTTTGTAGAGTAAAGAATCTGCCATGCAAGTATCGGTGAAATTTTGTCACTGCAAATATTATTCCCAAGGTCTCCTTTTCAATATGGGAATAATGCTTTTCGGCCGGAAGAAGGGTTCTAGATGCGTGGGCTATTGGCTTTTTTGTCCCATCGGGCATTTTATGTAATATACACGTACCAACCTCATATGAGCTGGTATCGCTTGCTACAATAATCTCCAGTTTTGAGTCATAGTGCGTGAGAAAAAGATCAGATGTTAATACCTTTTTAATTTGGTCAAATGCTGTTTGACACTCGGGCGTCCATCTCCACTTTTTATCTTTTTTTAGTAGTTCGTTTAGCGGGGCGTGGAGATTGTGCAAATTTTTTAATGAAACTTTGGTGGTAGTTTGCAAGTCCAAGGAAGCTCTGTAATGTCTTGACATTATCAGGAGCGGGCATATTCTTGATAGCTGTAGCCCTTTCGGCGTTGGGACGTCTCCTGTCTTTGTCAATGATGTCCCAGATATTTGATTTTGTTCATACAGAAATCGCATTTTGCTTCCTTTACCTTGAACCCAAATTCCCGTATTTGTGCGAAAACCTTGTTTAGATGTTCTCTGTGTAGCTCCTTCGTTTTACTACTAATTACAATATCATCAAGATAAGCGAAAGTGAAGTCAAAGCCCCCTAGCATGGTGTCCATCACCTGTTGGAAGATAGCCGGTGCGACTTTTATTCCAAAAACTAGTCTGTCAAATTTGTACAGCCCTCTGTGTGTGTTAATACAGAGTTGTTTAGAGCTATTTTCTTCTACTGGAATCTGGAGGTAGGCCTCGCTTAAGTCAATTTTTGAAAAGACTTTTCCTCCATTTAATTTATTAAAAACCTCTTCTGGGGTAGGGAGTGGATAGTGGTAATCCTTGAGTGCAGTGTTCAATCCTGTAGAAAAATCTACGCATACCCGGATTTCCTTGGATTGTTTTCTTATGTATACCGTTGGAGCAGCCCATTCGCTGAATTCCACTTTCGATAACATATATGCCCATATTCACTCATCGGTCTAGCTCTTTATTTATTTCTTCGGTCGCGGCGAACGGTACGTTTCGGTTCTTTCTAATAATGGTGCGCGTATTTTCCTTCAGTTCAAATTTTGCCATAATTTTAGTACATTTTCCAAGACCAACTGAAAATACTTCAGGGAAACTACCTTTTAGTTCGATCTTAATTTTTTCAGCTTCGGCCCTAATGTGTTCTACTTTTTGGCAAAACGTATTAATTAGTTGATCCCAGAGATTAACTTTCTGAAACCAGTCCAACCCCACAAATTTTTTGTGTTCTTCAGTACGAAGATTTTTAATTTTTTGATTTTACCATTTAGTAATACTTGGATAATTATTTCGCCTTCAAATTTTATTTTGTCTCCTGTTACCGTTCGCGCCGTCTTGCTTGTCATCTTTATTATTGGCCTATTTAATTTTCTCCAAGTATGTAAGTTTATTATTGATAAATCAGAGCCAGTGTCTAACTGAAATCTTACCGACTTATTTAGTACTTTGCCTGTTATGTATTTACGAACGACTTTGTCAGGCTTGTCCTCGCTTTTTGTATGTCTGACTCTGTTTTAAATTATTTTTCTATTTCTACACTGTGAGCCCTTATGTCCGAATTTATCGTAGTTTGACATTTGTACGATAGAGACAGTCCTTGGCCCAATGTACTTTTCCACAGCGGCCGAAAGCGCTGGGTGGGGGTTTTGGGGGGTTGTCACTAGTCTGCCTGTATTGAAATTTTGGGTAATCGTATTTTTTCTCTCTTTTACCGAAGAGTATGATTGGGATCTATGCTTGACTTTCCTTACGTAAGCAACACCAGACTCTTCGATATTTTTTGAGTCTTTTCTGACACTCACTATCGTCCGACAATCTTCAGCCAGTTTTTGAAGTGTGAGATCGGGTTCATTCTCTAATTTCGACAAAACTCTGCATCTGATTTCCGCGTCTTTTGCCGACACTAGGCCATCAGACATTTGAAGTTATCCGCTGACAATTCGTCTAGTTTAAAATCGTCGCAGTTTTTATTGGCGACTGAAGCAAACCCTAAATAATCATCACTGTCCCTTTTTGTTAGGTTGAGACATTTCCATCTTTTGTAGAATAGAGACGGTTTGGAGCTGAATAATTCTGACAGTAAGTTAACTGTTTCTAAAAAGTCAAGTTCGCAAGTTTTTTTTTTTTTTTTTGGTAAGATATAATCTACGAACTTGTTGTGTTCCACAGTTCCTAGTTTTCGTAAAAGTAGCCGGACATTTTTGCATCAGTCCAATCGGCACAGTCGGTAATATAGATATCTTCATATCTTCTGTAATATGCCTCAAAGGTCTTATCCTCATCTGGTGCGTAGGAAAATGTTTCGAGTACGTTCCACACTGCATTTTGAGGGAAAATAGGAGTACTATATGTAGGCTGGTTATTACTTGGACTTCTTGTTTTTGCAATTCAAGTAAGGACCGTTGTTGTTTTATCTCGTTTTTTAAGATTCATTCTTCGTTTTCTTTCTGAAGTTGTTGTTTTTCTCGTTTTTTAAGATTCTTTCTTCGTTTTCTTTCAAAAACTGAAGGAGTTTTTCCTCACTTTTTGTTGAGATTCCATTTGGAACTTCATCCTTTGTGCTAACATTTCTTTAAGGTCTTCCATTTTTTTTTTTTTTTTGAGTGGGGAAGTTTTTCCCTCAGTAAATATTCCCAGAAATCAAGAATAATTACTCTATGTGTGTGTGTGTGTGTGTGTGTGTGTGTGTGTGTGTGTGTGTGTGTTTTGTACAACACAAACTGTAAGTGCTGAATTAATTTTTTCTCTCTGAAGTGGGAAGAAAGAAAAATATGAAAATCACTTTTTGATTACATAACAATCTTACAGATTTTTTTTAATATCCACTATCCGACACACTCTGTCGTTTGTACAATTTGATACCTTGCAGTTGTTGAACAAAAATCTTATTCAGTCCGTTGTATGCTGGAACTTTGTTGTAGATTCTTTAACGACTTGTAGTTGGGTATCTCTTTGTTGTTGCGATGTATCTTCGCCAGTATGCTGTGCGATTAACCCCTTTTGCTTGTTGGAGAGTCACTTTTTTCGTTCGAGTTCCTTGTCGCCAGTATGTTGTGGCTCCGGAAAGGGTCACTAATGAAAACGCAAACACGGATATTAGATAACAGATTATATTACACAAGAAAGATAGAGTTACATAGAAAAGGTAAGAAGTCTCGTACTGTTCGGATAACACTGATATTGGTCTGCCTTCTGGCAGCGAAATCTCTAGTACTAATAACGGTGAGAAGAGTCCTTTATGGTAAAATGGGTAAGGCACCCACAACAGTATTTCACGCGAGGTATCAATACACAGAAAAATAGCTATGTGTTCTAGAAGAACGTGTTTTCTCCCATGTTGGTCACTTGTCTCTTTTGGGATTTGACGAAATGATTGTGGCCGTGAACGCGACTGGAATAAGTCCAGCCGAAAAGGCAGAACAAGAAAGAAAAAGGTCGCAGAGTATATACACGCTCATGTGGCATGTATTGAGCTGTGTGTCATTAGCTAGCAAAGTCAAGCTGTCTCTGGAAGTTAAAATGTAAGAGAATTAGTTATTTGAAATCGAGAGTATATATAACTAATCCTTGTCATGTGATCGGCTCCAAACACAGCGTTTATTTTGCGTGGGACAAAATCAAAGATGCGGACGTAGCTGGGAGCATAAATCACGTGACTTTCCTGATCAATAGGTTCTCAAAACTTATTAGTTTACCAACGTCCACCATCTTTGTTTCGGGAACAAGTGAATCAGTATCCTATTTTCGGGAATTTTCTTGTATCAATGCCATTTTAAAGATATAGGAGTGTAAATCCTATAACGTGCTTGACTGTAACATCGTAGTTAGCATTCGAACTCCTGTTGCGCTCTTATGTTCACTTTTGGATTAATATAGTTGAGAAAGGTATGAACCGTCTTATCCCCCATCTATGGGTTAAATAGTACTACGACTGAACTTCTACTGCCACGAAGGTTGATATGCTATGAAAAACAGAAACCAAACCAAACATAAACAACTTCGTACCATCAAATGTTGAATTTAAGTTGAATAAAGTTACATTTGCATAGTAATTTTTGTTGTTTGTATCCTGTGCCATATCAAACTGAACATTAAACCCAGACGATACTGTTGCTGAAAAGGAATACCGACGCTTGGAAACGACATTTAACACTTTCATCGATGAATGCCGAGATATAAAGTACGTTGTCTAATAAAATAGATCTTTGTTTCAATATATGAAATTATATCGAGCAGCACAACTTATTTGTATGCCAGTGACATCCTGGATAAATCTTTCATAAAAAGAAAAATACAAATTTTGGATGCTATATTTTCGTCACGAGACGGTAGAAAGAAACTGAATGTTTTATAAAGACTTGTGATGGTTCATAATAGCTACGTTAGGGACAACCCAGTATCGTAATGAACATGGTTTATTAATCTTTAGTGGTTATTTTCTCGCTAAATGCTGTTGGAAAGTAAAGGAGTGAGAAGACGAAGATGCCGAAAGGTTTTTATGATAGATTTAATTGCAGCATGGAATAAAGGGTTTACGTTTATGCTGTAAGTCTCGAAGGAAGGAAGGAGTTATGGAGTTGTGAAGGCATTTTAGCAGCTAAATGCCTGAGCGAAATGTGCATCGTTAGGTTAAGGCAATGTTGAATGTGTGAGTGACGTATTGTCGCCATAGGTATAGCAAAGGTCGTGTTTGCTGGTTAAGGACAGGAATGATGTAGTCACCCATGAATGCGTAGTCCTGGTCGTTTGAGGAGAGAAGCGTGAATGTCTCCAGAAAATATTGCCCAGGGATGACGTGGCTGGCTGTCAGAGCGGAATTTTGCGTCGCGGTCGACATAGCCAAAGCTGGAGAGGACTTAGAGTTGTTCCTGTGTGAGGCGGATTGAATTCATCAAATTCATATTCAACTGGGAACCCTTAGTCTAAGAGAATAGACGCAAGGGGTCCATAAATTAGATGGTTTTCCTCATTGTGTCGATGCTGCTGCTATTGAAGAGCGGACAGTAAGACGTCTGTTCAGTTCGAAAGCTTCTGAGCAAGAGAAAGTGTTTGGCAGGCTTTCCCCAATTTGGTGCTGCCCGGAAAAATAGTCCGGGATGAATAGGATAAGACATCCTGATTGGTTGAAAATATGCGTCGACCCTAACGGTCAAATTAATTAACGCGCCAAACAAAAATACTAAGTTCTTTCTGCTACAAATCTGTTATGGGAACGAGACATATACAGCAAGTAAAAATTGATTTTTTAAAATTACGATTTATCTCAAGAAATCATTATTTAAAAATTAGAATAAAAATAAGAATGCTCAGGGAAAAACAGTTAAATTTTAAATAGAAAAGATTCTATTTAAGTACATTTGCTTATTAGTTACGACTAGTTTCGAAAGTTTCAAAGTTTATTTAGTTACCTTGAAAACTTTCCAGTCTTTTTATTGATTGAGTTTTTTTAATAACCTTGAATTTGTCATGGTTCAAGGTTTACATTATTGTTTATTCGAAAAAATAGTCAAGGGGATTCTTTTCCTTGCGTTATTTACATGGGGTAAATTTTTTTCTCTCCATGATAGATTTTCTATCACGTTAAAACTGTTTATAGAAATAATGCAGGGTGATCATCTCCCTTTACAGTGGCTGTAACACTGGTTTACAAATTTAAATTTTTGGTGTGAGGCAAGAATGGGGATAGATGATTTTTGCGCTGAATTCAAATTTATAAATAGTTTTGCTCTATCACCTCTAGTTTTCTGGCTTTTAAATAGTCTCATTTTAGTATAAACAGAGAATATATGTGCATATTTCATGAGTTGCAGTAGCTTATAACAGATAAAACAGGATAGATAAAGAACAATAATTGAGTCAATATACTTGGATGACACAATTACACAATTCATAGTACCACAGACAGTCAAAAGTAAGTTTTCTTTGAAGATCTGGTGTATTTTGCCTCCGGGATGTCACGCAAGAGCATCCAACAGAAGTCTCCCATCATGCCGGGGTTCCATTTGCCTTGATAGTTGCTCTCCATCTTCGTAATATGTTGGTGGAATCTTTCCCCATGCTCATCACTCACTGCTCCAAGGTTTGGCGGGAAATAGTTGAGGTGGGAATGGAGAAAATGAATCTTGAGTGACATTCGGCACGCCATATCCTCGTAAGACTTTAGCAACTTCTCAATACAGGCTTGGTAATCTGGTTCGTGTGTGTTACCAAGGAAGCCACGACTGACTGACTTGAATGCTTCCCACGCTCTCAGTTCCTTTAAGTTAAGAAGCTCCTCAAAATCAGTATCCTTCAGCACTTCTCGGATATGAGGTCCGACAAAGATGCCCTCATTGAGCTTAGTAGCACTAAGACCTGGGAACACAGTAGGCAAGTGTTGGAAGGCAGCACCATTTTTATGCAACGCCTTCACGAAATTCTTCATCAAACCAAGCTTGATGTGAAGAGGAAGAAGAAGCACCTTATTCATGTCTACCAGAGGATTCTCCTTGAGGCTGTGTTCACCAGGAACAAAAGTGCTTCTAGACCCCCAGTCTTTCTGCTTGTAATGCTGTGATACAGCTCGACTATCCCAGAGACAGAGAAAACAACAGTACTTTGTGAAGCCCGTTTGCATACCCATAAGAAGACCAATGACCTTGAGGTCCCCACACAGACTTCCTTGGCACTCGCTGTACTTAATAGCTTCTAAAAGAAGCTCCATATTGTCATAGGGCTACTTTAGATGGACAGAGTGTGCAATGGGAATGCTGGGATATTTATTCCCGTTGTGCTGAAGAACATCCTTGAGACTTCGCTTGGAAGAGTCTATGAAAAGACGCCAGTCTGAAGGATTATGTGGCAAACCAAGGGACGAAAACAAGCCAGGTATGTTTGTGCAGTAGCACAACTTGTTTTCCATGTCGAAAAAGGAAGCAAGGTCATTGTTCCGATTCCTAAAACTGGTGATCTTTACATCTTCCTGGACTAGGTTCCACTGTTTAAGCCGAGAAGCCGAGAAGCCAAGAGCTCTGTCTGCTGTTTTGACAGATACAAATCACGAGCAAGATCATTCAGGCCTTCTTGCGTAATCCAGTGTGGCTCATTGCCACTTGTTCCTGAATATGTAGACTCAATATCTTCTAAAGATATTGACTCGGCAGAATCCTCCCTTGAAGGCATTTCTTCATCTGATGAGGAAAGAAGATCCTTATTTACTTTTAAAGATGTGTAACACGATAGTTGAGGGACACCAACCTCCGGCACCACCTGCGAGACAGCCTCTTCCAATGACTGCCAGAGTGTGAATTGAGACCTGCCGCCTTAACTGTCAAAAACCGTCTTGATATATAACTATATATATATAATGTAATGCTATCACTTACATTTAGTGCATAATAACTAAAAAATAAGCCATAAGTCTCACAATATCTTGAGAGAAAATCAATTTAGTTTTGAATACTATAAAGAAATTGTATTTAATTTATTCAAATAGATATTTTGCGCAAAGTGTGAATTCAATTTTTATTTTGTAAAAGTTTATTTGAAAAATTGATATTCATTGTAAATTTTTCACCAAGAGTTGTCATATTTTTAATGTCTTATGTGATGAAAAATATTTTTTATAATAAAAATTAACTTTAAGAATCTTTTGAACCACAAAAATATTTAGAGAGAGAGAGAGAAAACAGCCAATAAGATTTTACCAACCCCTGCATTGAAGAAAGAAGAAAAAATGATAACAGTTTGAAATCATCCAATTTTACCAGCCGAAGCCTTGAAAACAAGAACTCAAAGAACAAAAGACAATGAAGCTATATGAACTTTATAAGAAACAGTAAGAAATCGAAACAAGATTTCTCTAAAAAGTTGTTTTGAAAATGTTTTGTTCTAAACAATTTCAAGACTCTTGAAAAGGATATTGGAAATAATTATATTGATTAATTGAAATTTCATAAACATTGTTTTTTTAAGTTACTAATTTGTCGGAAGTTTTGGAGTCGTTCCCAAAAACCGACTTTACAACAAATTAACAAAAAAAATTTCTACACGTTAAGGTCCCAAATAAATAATCTGAGCTAAAAAAAAGAAGAAAAGAGACACTTATAACTCAAGTTACTAATGCTTTATTCTATAAAGTGGACAAAAATAGACTACTGCTCGTGACTTACATATCAGTCCTTATGGAGGAATTAATTCATTAAGAAAATATAAAACAAAAGCAACATTCAGAACATTAGCAAAAATTACATATCTCTCACATTCATTAACAAAACTTAAAACTGAGGTAACATTAATAATACTATCTAGAATTACATGTATCTTACTTCCCTGTAAGCGGCTGGAATCAGATCCATTTTTTCTCTTTTTTTTTTCCTTCTCTCCTTTTTCTTTCGTTTTTGTTTGCGGGGAGAGTTTGTAGTTTAATTCTCAACGACTAATTCTTTTTTTCTTTCGCTTTTTTACTCTTAAAAGGATTAATATAGAGAATTAGTTCAAGATGCTTTTGTTAATGAACCTTTTATCTGTAGCAGGAAGAACTTTGTATTTTTGTTTGGCGCGTAAATTAATTTGACCGTTATGGTCGACGCATATTTTCACCCAATGAGGATGACTTATCCTATTCAACCCGGACCATTTTTCCGGGCAGCACCAAATTGGGGAAAGCCTGCCAAACTATCTCTTCCTCAGAATATTTCGAGCAGGGCAGACGTACTTACTGTCCGCTCCCTTCATAGCAGCAGCATCAAGACACCATGAGGAAAGCCATCTAATTTATGGACCTCTTAAGTCTATTCTCTTTGACCAAGTGTTCCCAATTGAATATGAATTAGATGCATTCAATCCGCCACACACAGAAACACATTCATTTTCGCCTCTAACCTTTGCTAGGTCTACCGCGATGCATAATTCTGCTCAGACATCCAGCTACTTTATCCCTGGCAACATTTTCTGGGGGCATTCATGCTTCTCTCCCACAGTAACCAGGACCACACATTCATGGGTGACTACATCATTCCTGTCCATAACCAGCGAACACGACCTTTGCTACACCTATGGCGACCATATCTCACTCAGACATTCAACAATGCCTTAACCGTAACGATGCACATTTCGCTCAGGCATTTAGCTACTAAAATTCCTTCTCAACTCCATAACTATTTCCTTCCTTCCTTCCTTCCTTCCTACAAGACTTCCAGCATAAAGGTACCCTTTATTATGGCTGTCATTAAACCTTCATAAAACTTTTCGATATCTTGGTTCTTCTCTTCTCCATTTTCCAACAACATTTAACGAGGAAATAACAACGTAACAACACGTAACAATATTTCTTTGCTAAATATCCAATACAATTTGACAACATTTTAGAAATTAAAAAAAACAAAAAAAAAACTTTTCACGGAAAATGAAATAGCACTTGGAAAAAAAGAAAGGAAAATTTATTTATTACCAAGTAAATGAAAATGATTAAAAATAGTTACAAAGTTTTGATGAAAAACACTAGTTGCTAAAATTAATTGCTATTTTTGCGATCAGTCAAAAAACTGAATCAAATTACAATGATAAAAATTGTTTCAAAAAACACTCAGTCACTCATGTATTAAAAGGAACTGATATGTCTTCATCAAACAAAGGTGCCGGTACTTACAACTAAAAAAAAGGTGTTGTATGAATGGAAAAAAGATTTGGAAGAGTCTCTTAGGCGAAAAACATCTCTTGGGAAAACCTGTTCACTTTTCCGTTAAGAATACAGCGAATAATGCAGACACATGGGGGTTCATTCAGCAATTCTTTCAGCACTTGTATAGGACAGTAAATTCAATTGTATACCTTATGGTTTGAGTCGGGACAGCACAAATTCACAGATATAGACAACAGCATATTTTGCAAGGAAGAATACAGCACAGCAGCAAAATTCTCTGGGAGACTTACTCCCTATTCACTATTTTCCCTTAACTGTAGGGAACAGCAAGGTTTAAAAACCAGCACATCCTGCAAAAATCTACATGCCTACTCAAATAACGTCTTCTCTGAGCCGTGGCTTCAGCCGAGAAGGGTATTTCTCTCAGCAGGCAGTGTCAATTCCAAAAATCCTGTCATTTCCTTCCGGCGGTGACAACCATAAAATTCCCTTCCAAGAATATATTCTCATTACAATAGAATAATTCCAACACTCTTTTCTTTCTTTCCTTTTCTTTCGTTGTTGTCTGTGGTGAAAGTTTACTCTTTTCCTTCATTCTTTTCTGGTTGTCTGTAGGGAAAGTTTGTTATTTAGTGGGCGACCTCTTCTGCTTTTCTTTAGTTTCTTCTTTCTTTCTATTCGGAATCTACAGGTCCTTTAGACCTGAATTACTCCGGTTTATTTCTCTGCGAAATAGCTAATAAATAAATTGGTAAATTCTAGTCCGCTCGTTTCAGAGAATTACTCATCTCTCAGCTTGGCCATAAAAGTGAGTTTCAACTCAAAAACCTCCAAGCCTGCAGCTCTCAGAAACTACCTGATTCTTTGCTAGACTATTTTAAATAAACTTTTTGCATGAGCCATCTCCTGAACGATCTTCATCCGACAATGTGTTATCAAGAAAAGAGAGCGAAATTTTTTCCTTACCCCGTTTCCAAAAAAGAACCCTTGACCTTTTCCCCACCACAATATTAGCAACAAGCCTACCATTTCGGCTAATCCGATGCCAATATGAAAAGGCATGTCCCCCGAGGTGGATGAACAAAAAAAAATACTTTATAATCCGCTACACTGTAACTAGAATAGCAAACCGTTGTTCTTCTCTCAGTGAACAAGTTTTTCTCCCCCCCCCCCCAAACATTTTCACATATTTTGTATATGGAAATAATATGCATTCATTGAATTACATTTTTTTAATAAATTGAATTTAAAAATGTTTTTTAGTTCCTGAATATTTTGTCATTAAAGTAACTTAACTTCCACATTTTATTTATACTTACTACAGTTTCTTCTAATCTTTATTTTTTCTTCTTTTCTAACAACGATAAAAAGGGTACAACACCGTGATACCCGGGTGTGACCATCAGTAATTATCATTTATTACTGTTTATAACACCCGGAGAGAATTGATGAATCTCTCCGGAAAATATAAGTTGAGTCAAAACAGTCAACTTGTAGAAGTTAATGCCGAACAACATCATAGAATTAGTTCAAGATGTTTTTGTTAATGAACCTTTTATCCAACACAATTTGACAACGTTCTAGAAATTCAAAAGCTAACTGTCAACCAAGCCTGTGACACTTTCAGGGTATTTGAACATGTCCAACACAATTCAAAACAGTATGTCAGAGCAGAAACTCAGGTAAGTGTAATATCTATCGAAAATAATGTTTTTTATCCAAATGATGGCATTACCCTTTTGCAAGAGAAATTATAAGATTTAAATTCCTATATTTTTTAAATGGCTAACGACGTGCTCGTGGAGCAGAAAAATTCTAGAAAATAAGATCCAAGACTTACTTGTTCCTGAAACAAAAGTAGTGAGGCGTCGGTAAATTAAATAGTTTCGGGAACCTGATTAGATAGAGTAGCCACGTGTTGGTGCGTTAAACTACGTCCGTGCATTTTGAATTTATCCCGCGCAATGATAAATCTTGCATTTGGAGCCGGTCACATGACATGGTTACCTATATATATTCTATGCCTTCGAAAGCTCCCTCTCTCACGCCCTAACTCCCAACTTGACAACCCTCTCTTTTACGCGCTCGTACAGCCTCAGACATTTCGCCACGTACTATTGAGACATGCAGCACAAAATAGGAGCCAGCAGCATACTTCAAGATACTAAGCTTTACATAGATGTCAAAATCACCTCACAAATACAGATGCACACGTTTAGCATGCTGGCAGACGAATACTTCGCTGGTATGTACTTTTTAGTTTCTCAGCGCAAATACACACACATACATATACGTAAATAAGAACTGTTTCCTTGTAAACCCCTTGTCTTAACAACGAACACATGTACACACAGATATGTTCGAACAAAACACTCTTACGTTTGTTTTATATTTGTTTTAGACACACACACACACACATACACACACACACACACACACAGATACATAACAAACAATATTCGAGCATTTTTCTGCTTTGTATTATTTTTTCTTAGTTTGTTTAGTATTAAAGAATATCTGTTTAACATTCACGTCGTCGTTAAATTTCTTTTGTCTGCACTGTCTATATAACTTGTGCTTTAATTCCATCCTCCACAAACTCTGCTTCTGTTAATGCTACTACAGTAAGGAAATAATACTGGTTTTGTGATGGTAACCTTCACTATGGTTCAAAATGCCCTGATCAAAATAATTAATCTACTTCCTGTGATAAAATTGGACAGTGAGCAAAAGAGTCGCGGTCGTAGTTGTAAATAAACCACGTGATTACAAAAACATGTTTCAACCAATGGCAGTAAGACTCAAAATCTAGTTTACTATAAAAACAGCGCACGAAACCTTCTACAGCAGATCGCAGCAGAGACACTGTGCCATGTTTTGGAATTGTCTCTCTGGTTGAACTCTTCTCGAAAAAGTACACCCTTCTTTTTACAAATATCATGGCCAGTTCAAACATGGCTGGCTAGCATCACAAATCTGTCTATATGTTCTCTCAATATGTTAACATGGTAGCAGCGGTAAAAACCGAAAACGATACACAATCCAACAAACTCAGAAAGAAACGAAACAAGAATGAAAACGGCACTAAAAAGAAGGCTGTAATATTTTTTTAAAGAAGAAATACTCGAACCTGATTAGTCCATGCGGTGGATAATCAAAGACAAGGATTGACATTTATAAAAAAAAATTCTTTTCTGAAAGAGATCCTCGCAAACAAACTGACACAATATTTTCTTAATTTGTCATTGTGTCATTCAGGGAAAACCACTCGGTCATTCGAAAAAGAAAAATAATCAAAAAAGAATGTATAAAAGATCAAAATGTTCAGACTAACAATCAAGCCGGACGACAACTGAGAATGTCTTTGAATCATTCCATTTTTAAAGCAGCGTTGCAAGATGCATTTCTCCATTCAGAACATATCGACCACATATTATTACAGTCGTGTTAAGAAGGCTTTCGGCGTTTTAATTCGTAGAAGTTCGAGAACAAGGCGGAAGAACGGAATCCACCCGTGGTATGGGAAAAATTCCTGGAAAAATTAGAGCCCCAAATAAACTTCAGAATTGTTCGTTTTTCTTTTACAGGCGAAAAAATATAAATTTCGAGATGAAAAAGAAACGGTGGAGTAACTAATCAAACTGATTATCATTGGAATGAAACATCTTGAGCAACAAAATCAACTCTTCTCGAATGACCAGACGTTGTCTGTACAGAAAACTATGCACATATGCAGAGTACACGAAGCTTCTATAGAGCATATGAGCCAGTTAAATGATGAACAGGACCATAAAGGAAAAGGATGTTGTAAAACACATCCATACCAAATGCAGACAATGAGGACAGACATCCACACCAAAGAAAGATACTCAGCATGAGGTACAGTGTACTTAACGTGCAGCTGAAAGAACCATTGAGCTAAAGCGTGCATATAGTGAACATGAAGAACATGCAACCCAAACTACATACGACACCAAGCCTCTCAGTACCGAGAATACATCAGAAGCCAATTGGGCTCATAGCAACCACATAGAAGCTTTAAGCTAGATGAATAATTTGATCTTTCTACTCGATTGAACTAGAGAATAGAAGAGACACGCGAACTGAAGCTTTTACTTGTTTGAACATAACACTCCCCAACATATAAGAAATCCACAAGCTAAAGACAAAGGTTGACACCGGAACAGAAGGGAATACAGTCCCCTTGCGTATTTTTCAGAAAATGTTCCCCGAAAAAGTCAACACAGGTGGATTGTCACTTCCGAACTCCACACATCAAGAAACTGCTATACTTACTGCCGACAATGCCGCAACCATAGCCTTACATGGGTCTGTGAATTTGCAATGTGCATACAACTATGAATGGAGAAATATCAAATTCTATGTGGTTACCTCTGAAGATTCAGCCGAATGGGAACTCCCTTCCCTCAGAAGCTATTAACCGCACATTGTGCCATCCAGCTAATAAAATGCCCCATTAACTCTATTGAAAACCTCATGGATATGTATTCTAATCGTTTTGACAAAGTCGGCAAATATATATATATATTGGAGGTCTCCCACAAAATTTACAAAAATAGATGTCAAGAATGGCTACTTGTCCGTCAAGTTGGATGCTGACATTTGACCACTAACTACATTTAATTCCTCCTTTGGCTGATACTGCTTCCAGAGAATGCCATTTAACCTAGTAATGTCTCAAAATGTCTTCCAATAAAAATGGAACAATGTCCAGAGACAGTCAGATAAATAGATGACAGTGTTTTATGGACAAACCAAGGAGGAGCGTGATCAAAATCTCCACAATCTCATAAAGGTTGTCAGATGAGAAAGTCAATAGCATTAAGTGTACCATGGACCAGAAGGAAATATTCTTCTTTGGAGCTGTCTTAGGTAAAAAAAAATGATCTTCATTCAGATTCCCTTAAGATGGCAGAGCTTCAGAAGGTGCTGGGAATTATCACATATATGGCACGATTTATTTCTCGTCTATCTTATCTCATAGCACCCCTGAGAAAATTGCTAAAGAAAGACTCAGAGTACAAATGAACAAGTAGCCATCAAAAATCCTTACCGCAAAAAAGGGTATAATCAGCACAGAGATGTTGTTTACTTTCTTCGGTCCATTAAGACGTCAATGATTCAAGTAGACGCTTCGAGCAAAGGCTTTGGAGCTGTACTCATAAGTAAGTAAAGTTAGCGACCATAGTCGAGGGTGACCCGAAGGCTCCCTTTTCGATAGCTACTACACCGAGGTGTAGGGGAGGGCGCTACTCCATTCCCAGGATTGCTCCACTTTACCCTTGAACCGTACCTTATAATGCTGAGTGTTAAGCAAGGTGGTATCAAGTTCCATTTTTAAAGTCTTTGGTATGACTCGACCTGGGATTGAACCCAGGTCTCCCGGGCCATTGGCGAACACTCTAACCGCTGGGCCTCCACAGTGTTTGCATCCAAATTCCTCATAGAAACAGTGCAGCGCAATGCCAACAGTACGGGAGCTATTAGCAGTGGTTTTTGGATGCGAGAGAAACTAAACATACAGGTTTGGCCAGTCATTTATCATTTAGAGTGATCACAATACCCTGCAGCTCCTCTCCGCCTTCAACAAATGCTACTACGTCCGCAAGAGTACGACTAGGAAAGAACATGACTCTTGGAGATAGATAATCATAGCTGGCAAACAAGTGAGTAAAGGAAGCTACAAACCTGGACATAGATATCAATTTAGTGCAATTCTCAACTAAAGAATTGACACAGATACACCAGGTTACAAGTGCCAACCTAATATTAAGTAAATTGAGAGTCATGATCCTTCAAAGATGGCCCAACTCAAGAAGAGATGTTCGCCAAGATTTGCAGTCTTGTGATGAACTCGCAATTAAAAATGGAATTCTCTTCAAGAGTGATCGGATAATAATTCCCAACCTTCTGCAGACGGAAGTTATACAAAAAATACAATATAGTCATTAAGGGACAGATAAATTCAGATTGAGAGCCAAAAGCTGTGTATTATGGCATGGCATCAACATTGCCAAAACTATTCGATGTCGGAGGATTTACTAAGATCTTCAAATAGAACAGCATGCAAAACTACTCCTACTGCATTAGATCTCAGTAAGACCATAGCGAATTTTAGCCACTAATCTCTTCCATTTTCATGACTAGAATTACCAACTAGTTGTTGACTACTCTCCAAATACTTATTCGTACGTAGACTGAGAGAGTTTTCAAGAAGCAGTCAACAACGACCAAACAAATATTGGGAAAACAGGGAGTACACGAATGAGTAATCAATGATAATGGGACCCACTACGACTCCAGCCTGTTCCAAGAGTTTCCGAAAGAGTGTAAGCTTGAATATCGTATGTCGTCCCTGAGGCACCATGATCAAATTGGATGGTAGAGTGGTACATACAATATGTGAAGTCTGCCATGAAGAAAGCAGCTCTGTGCAACCACATCAATATGATTTTGCTATGCCAATGACTTCCTTCTTTCACCAAGTGATCTCATGCACATTCAAAAACTTGTTAGCCACATACCAGTCATTTGTACAAACCATCAAACAAAGAAAGACGAAAAAGCAAACCGCCTATACCAATTGCAGTCGACATAAAAATTACATCCTTACCAAAACGCAAGGGAACTTTCGATGCTTCATACTGGACAATCTGTTCGTGTACAAAACCAGGACACTCCTGCAATTGTAAAACAGACATGCATGGAACTAAGACCCAACTGGATGTCTCAATACGGATAGGACCCATGTGATTGTTAATAACTTTACTAATAATAATGTTGTGTTCTTTTTTGTTTCACATTTAAAAATAGTATACTATAACAACTATTAATTCTTGATCACAAGGCCTTGGACAAGAGAGGAAAAATATTTTGCGTTACAATTTATTTGGAGACAAAATCGCTCAAAACTACGCAAGTAAAATTTCCCAAGGAGCTTAACTTTAACAATTATCCCCAGAAAATCCAAATGTATTGTTGGGTACACAAATTTCAAGCTACTGGGTCAGTAAGCAACCTCAACAAGAAGGCAAATATCCCAGATATGGTAGAAAGTTGACTACAATATCCTGACAATGTAGATGCGATGAGATATTCTCTTGGAAGGAGTCCGAAAAAGTCCCTCCAAAGACGTTCCCAAGAACTTGGTCTTTTACGTGCATCGTTGCGAAAAATCTTAAAGAAAGATCTTCAGTTGTACCTAAGTATAATCTAGATTAAGCGTAAATTCACACCAGCTGACAGGGGAAAACGTTTAGTGATGGTTTGAGAACAAGACAAAAGAGAATCCTGACTTCCTTGATGATGTTTGGTTCTGCGACGAAGCACACTTCTGGCTCGGTAGACATATCAATAGCAATAACTGTGTGTGCTGGGGAGCAAAAGCCACTGACAAAATGCTTCAGCGGCCCTTGCACTCTGTGAAATGCACGGCCAGGGTGGCTATCTCAAAACATGGAATAATCAGACTGTTTTGGTTTCAAAATGTAGACGAGGAGACAGTCACAGTCACAAAGGAGCATTACATTGATGTACTGAAAAAGTCCTTGAGGGCACTTGGAACACATCGTGGTGTGAATCAAGATGTGCAATGGTTCCAACAAGATGGGGCAACTCTACATACAGCCAAAATCACAATGGAGTGGCTCCACCATCGAATCCCTAATCGACTGATCAGCAAGCGCTGGGACCTCGAGGGGTCTTTGCATTCACCCAATCTGAACCGCCCAGATTTTCATCTCTGTGGGTTCTTGAAGGACAACGTGAATGAGAACAATCCACAATCCATTGCTGAACTCAAAATAGTTATCAATCAGAAGATTTGTGTCATACTGAAAAAAAAGAACATTATGGTGACTGACAACTTAGCTCGACGAATTCGAGTGTATCATCAGCGCAATGAAGGTCATTTGGAACACGTCCAGTAAAAAATGTATCCTTTGAGCTAGAGACATCAAATCAATGTTTTTTTTTTAATTGCTATTATGTCAACTTCCAAGACATGCAATCATTTTTTTTAGTTTCTTGTCTCAGTCATAAATCTTTATCATATTAATGGGTTGCATCTATTTTGAGGCACCCTATATAGAATAGAGACTCCCATGGGACTGGTCATGCTCTGCAACTGACAACACCTAAAGTAAGACCACTCCCAGACTGGAAACAACACAATAATTAACCAACCGAGGACCACTCTAAGCTCCCCACCAGAGGTTATCTCCAACAAGATCAACCTGGAAGCCAGTCACCTATAAGTCAACACCAAATCACATATTTACAGACAAAACACTGACCACAAGGTCAGGTTGAGTCATCAACCTCCCCGCCACACACACACACATATATACACACACCAAATACAACCTATAGCTCGACATTACGCAAAACTCCAGATGAAAAGAGGAATGTCATGGTTTGGAATTGTTTACCTTGTTGAACTCTTATCCCAAAAAATTCACCTTTTCTTTTTTGAATAATGTCGCCAGTTCAAACATGGCTGTTTAGCATCACAAATCTATTTCTTGATATGTTTACACCCAGAAGTCACGACAGTCTACACAGATCACGGAAGACATCAGCACTGCGACAGATCACTTTAGACAAAAGAAGATAGCAATCAGCAAATATGATAAAGACGTATATTATCCATGTACAACCAACGTATCAACGTAGCCGATGGGTCAACTTCTATTTGCTACCATACACACAAGAATACCGTCGTAGCACAGGTCACAACGAACCAAGCAAGATTCTCGCCGAGTCAGCATTATTATCGACAGTAAAACACACTACGTGTTCTCATACAAGATTTTTTTGGCTAAGACCTTTGTCTTTGCAAGGATATTCTTGCTCACATACATCTGCACTCAGTGAACTTTACAGTCTAATCATTTATTCATTTCCTGACAGATAAAAAAATTTCCATTTTTGTAATTGTTGCAGTAAAATTGCTGTCACTTAATTCGTTTTATTTGCACGCTTTTTCGGCGTTTTCTTCGTTCGTTCTCTTTCCTCTTACACTTGGTCAGCAGGTGAATTTTGAACTTGAAGTTTGCCCACCCTCTCTATGAATAAAGTTTAACGATTACTGATACATTCTTAACTTCGCAAACACGTTCCAGTTAGATCATCAAAGATGGATGACAACTTAGGATCAGCAATCAGTAAGCAACCTATAAGGACCTGTACTATATCAATCAGTTAATTGAAATAAAAATTACGCTTGCAATAGTTGATTACAACATGTCACCATGATATGTTTATTAATATGGATAGTTGGGTCGAGATTTCCGTTTATGTCATTTAGCGTTTTGGACAATGAAAAAATTGATTAAAATTTTAACAAATGTTTATTTACTGCTATTATATTACGTATAAAAAAATCTGTGACCATAAAACGTCGAGGAAGTCTGAATTCACTTGGGTGTAAGACTTTCGTGTTCAGGGGAAACATAACAAAAATTTAGTCAGCTGAGTATTTATGCGCATTGAAGATGAAATATATTCCCCGGGGTCAAAAAGAAACAAATTTCTGTTCAAATCCATCCAAAGAATTTGTCAATAGACGGGTGAAATAAACTTATAATAGAAAGTATTTATTAATTTTCTAGTTCTTAATGGTATTTTGCTCTACATAGGGTTCGTTATATATGTTTACGTATATCGATCAGCCATGCATTGTGCATTCTTTTCGGATTATTCTGTTTAATTCTATTTACTGACTTAATTGATACGGCATATACGGCACATTTAAGCGTTAGTATAGCTACAGAAAACAACAGATTTTAGTTTTCAAACAGACATTAACAAATTAGATTTTCAATAAAATCATGTATCAAATGAAAGGTTTTGAAAACTGTGTAATTGAAAATAGCTTATATTTACCGCATGAGTAAAGTAGGATTTCATAAAATCTATAAGAATAATTGAACGATTTGATGTATAGTGTGACGGCAAATTCTTTAAAATCCCAAAACGGGACTTTATTTTCGCACGTGTGAAGACGGGGCAGGTTGGCACTTGATCCCTTGTAGAATAAGTCCTTGTTCAGAGTTTTTTTCTCGGGCATATAAGAACCGGCATATTATGTGGGGGATTAATTTATGGCCAGACTGACCGCCGCTGGCAAGGGGTTCCAAATTTCACACTATACACACACCCACCAAGGCCGCTAGTCTTCCTCCCCTAGAACAATGGAAGATATGGACCTCTAGGTTTAGACGTAATAATATTAATTATAGTAGTCGGCAATTCCGGTTTCCCGTGTGATATTTTAAAGGAATTTATAGGACAATTTTAAGCGGGCAAATCATAATGCGAATAGAAGCTGAAAAGGAACAAAAATAACAAATTCGTAGCAGACGCTACAAATAACAACTTCGACCACGTGGGAACATTAAAATATATCAATCCTTTTTACTACACACAGATATACATCTTCAACGTATCAAATATATTATACATGAGTAGTCCATGAACATAACTGTCTTTCTTCTTTTCTTTCGTTTTTCTTCAAATTGAGAGAGAGAGAGAGAGTATATAAATTTGGGTATAAGGAGAAACAGTCCCAAAGTTACTTATCTTATTTAGATGGATTCCTGTGGAGAATCTTTCTTCTTTTACGGGTTCTTCTTTTACCCGGAGTTCTTGGCCTTAGTTCCGTCCGCCACGAACCCTGTCCAACAACTAACTTTCTTATTATCTATTTCCGCTGACGGGAAGGAGTCCCCACTTCTGTTTTGGGGTCCCAGCCAATCATTTGGCTTCTCTCTTCTTCCCCCTGGTCAGGCGATTTTTTTAGGGCTACTAGATGTCACCCAAGTCCCATTCTTTTTCCATCAGGTCACCAAGTACAAACATCTGTTTTTCCATTCTGACTTGGATTTGTTACTTTTAATTCGAACACGAGGATAGTAGTAATCTTATTTCTATCGTCTCAGTGGGACACCACGTGACATATAGCTACCAAATATAGTATGAATATTCACTGGATTCAGTGATTGTGAGGTTTTAACATAAATTGTTTTTCGTGAGGGAAATAAATTCTCATTGATAAAGTTTTGAGAAATATGCTCAATTCAATAAATATGCTAGATTTTAGGTTTTAAATTGCAACAACCAGAATACAAAAAGTTAACAAAATTATCCAAATGCTAGTCGTTTTATAAAGTACAATTCTGCCTAAATTACCTTGTAGACTTTATCTCTGCTTAGCCCAAGAATATCTAGCAGTAACTGTCAGGCAAGGCGAAGGGGGAGAGAAATGTATAAAAAAATAAAAAAGACAAAAAGTGGGGTGGAAATGCAAACACTTTTGCTACCTAGAAGAGAAGTGTGTCTATATTTCTTAAAAACTAAAACAAGTTCCGACAAAGTAATTTATTTTAAGAGAAATAAACTTTACAAAATACAGCTTTGCATTTTTTTCCCCAATGTTTGTCGAAAACATTGAATTTTAGATAACAAAAATAATATAAATTCAAATAACGACAATATTATAACCAAAAAAAAAGAGGTTATAAAAAATAACGACTGACTTACACGAGGCCATGCCATCAATCACCTACAGTTAGTTTAACTTCTGTTAATGATAAAATACTATTCTTTTGTATTTTATGTCAAAGTTAATTTTGAAACACATTTTTTAGGGTTTGTTATTTTCTCGGTGACTCCTTCTTGAGTAGAATCAACCTGGACAACTGTGTTCTTCTAGTTTTCTATGCAAACTTTTTGAAAACGAAATTTACTATTTCTTTAAGTGAAGTTCGAGTAGACCACTGCTTCCTCCTCTAGAGATGAATATCTTTCGTTTCAACTCAAAATTTCTTCTGTTGAGTCTACGGAGGCCTTTACCGAATCTATTGACCCGGCCAACAGATTCTCTTGTCAGCAAAGAGTCCAATAATTCCGCCTCCAAACCTTAGACTCAACTTTCTTTTGAAGGGGACAGCATACCAAAACCTCTGTTTGTCTGCAGTAGGCTTATTGTTTCAACAAGCAACAGAAAAAAAAACCCTGTAAGGAAGAGATGCTTAGTTTAAGCGACTAATAGGCCTTTTACTCAAGCTACCTTGCTTTAGAAAAACTGCCTAAAATCGAAGGCGAATAAACAAAGAGCGAACCAGGCAGTGCCCTCCGCTCAAATCCTGAAAAAAAAAACTAAAAAGAGAGGGAGATCCCTGGTAGGTATCACTTAAATAACTATAACTTCAAAACGGCCAATCATATTCAAGCAAACTTTAACTACTGAATTTACAAATTCCAACAGGTTCTCTAACAATCAACAATAAGTTATGATCGTACGAAATTCAAATTTACAAATTTTAAAAGTAAACTAGATCAGGATAAAACCAATTATGTTCAAATTGATAAATATCTTTTGTATCAATCACAAATGATTATTTTAAAAAATATCCTTTTACAGACATTAACCAGTTGTGAGCCAAGTCTTATCCTACGTAGACGAATACTTCTGCTGGTGTCTTTATGTGTGTTTATACAACACTTGCAGTATTTTGTGTTAACGTGTCTGATGTTTCAATCTTGATTTTTGCGATTAAAGGAAAGAATTGTTTGCAACAAACATATCGAATTGAACTGAGGAATGATGGGGATTAATATGCCAACAAAAGTAGATTGTACGGGATGAATAATTGAAGCATGCTACACGTTATTATTATTATTATTATTAGTAGTAGTAGTTTTTTTATACTTCCTTGGGCATCTCCGCTTTTTACTCTCTTCTTGCATCAACCTTTAAAAAAAAAAATCTTTGCACAGAACATGTACCCGATTAATACGATATACAAATAAAATTCTGTTTGTTAAGTAATCCATCTGAAACGTTGAAATGAATTTGTTGCTTCCGTAATTCAAAAATAATGCCACAAGCTTTCGTATTATTGAATGATTTACGTTTTTTAAATAAATTATTTAATGTATGTCCTTGTTTATTCGTAATCACTGGGCATATTTCAACATAAATATTAATTTTCAATACGCTACATCCCGTCAAAAATTATCGCTTTTTCGAGATTAAATTCATTCTATATGACTGAACCATAAAAGTAAATTTCAAAAAAATTATATCTTAGATTTAAGGAATGATTAATCAAATGCAAAAATCACACACAACTGTGCTCAAAATACGAAGTTTAGTAAAACAGATCCTTAGATAAATAAAAGTAGAAATGTCGATGAAGAATCTCGCGCATTCTTCATAAGACATTCTGGGTGCATGAAGGTTCATAAAGCTAGTACTTTAGTGTTATCGGAGTTTCAGAAACTTAGGAGTAAAAAGTTTCATTTTTTGCCAAAATAGTTCCCCTGTCTTACCACCAAAAAAGTAGATAAGGGAAGACAGACCAAAAAAATCTAAAGACGATACTATAGAAGCATCGCCATCTTTGACAACACACGTGTGAGTTGTCTATCCAAAACTTTATGACGATAACTAAGCCTTATCGCCCTAAAGAATATTGGGACTGGTAAGCAAGCAAGCACTTCAAATAATATAAAAGCATTTACATTCACATTATACCTGTTCAAAGGTCAATAATCACACAAGACATCTTTTGTAAGCTGTTACTCATTAACAAAATAATTGTCATCAGCTGAAACTTTTTTGTTTATCTTTTTGTTGTTTGCTTGTTTTATTGATAATTCCATTGGCCTCAAACGTTTTATCTCTGCGCCCGAAAAACTCCTTTGTTTCATTCCGTGATGAAATTGGTAAACATAATTCACTACAATATTTACCTGACCCTCGTAATAGACTGCTCACTACTCAAGTAAATGTCAATTCATTCATTTCCCCCATTATCATGCTTCTCGATGTTAAGTTACAGACGTTACTCTATTCACTGTTAGAATTTATAATAGTAGAAAAAGGCTAACAACAAAAAGGTCCGAAACTGTTGCTCTAACACATTACAAATACAAATTAATCTCCATTATTGTAAGCATGAAAATAATACTCTACTTACGTTTGCCTCTCCACATCTGAGAACTGAATTCTTTTTCCATCTTTCTTTTCTTTGTGTTTGCTATTTGTGTTATGAATATGCAAAATTTGTGAGTTGCTTTCAGATGAACTATTTCGCATTTGGCCATGATCTGAATGGAATGGTTTGGCCCCTGTTTCTGCAGTATTTGTTTTTTCGGTAAAGTATTCAATGGCGTCATAGATAGGGGATTCGATTTTTAAATTACTTGATCCGTTGACATTCAGACCTGCCGAAACATTTGTAGATTTCATTTTCTCGTCTAATTTACCTGTCTTTTTATAATTCAATTCAAGTTTTCTTGTGAAAGAAGTCTTATAAGTGCTATTTAACTGCAAGAGAATTTTTTGTTTCCTTATGTTAAAACTAAATATGATCATGAAAAACGGTATGATATTTTATATTAAACAATTAACACTAACATCTAAGAAATCGTTGGGGTTTGTGGTCTTCTTATCTCGTGTTTGTTCATTGGTTTATTCATCCGTTTGTTCATTGGCTAATCAATTTACTTACTTGAAAAGATATCACAAACAGCTTGTATATCAAATGAATTGTGAAGCGTGGTTAGAATATTCATTAGAAAAGAATTTAACTATCAAGTTCACTTTTAAAAAATTTGAACGATTGAAAACGTAACCTTTAGCTAAAATAATTGTTACTAACAGCGTGTAAAACTTGCATTACAAGACACCGATACAATTGAATTTCGAATATTACGTCAAATGCTAATTATGATAACTGTCAATGATTTAGATGTCAATAAAAAAGTTAAGAGAATGTTGAAATAGAAGCTTTTTTTTATTCCTTTAAAGAATCAAGAAAATATCTTCATTATAGCAATGTTCATTTCTGATAACAAAGATGTTAGAGAGGATTTCATGTTCTACAGTATTTTCTACCTTTAATTTTTCTAATCATTTACAAAGTTTTGCTTAGATAAGTGCAAGGTATGGATTATATGGTAATCGGTGAAAATCAAATTTATTCATAGTAGTCTGCTAGCCTAGCTCGATGACCATTATACTACACATGGCACGCTTACAAGCATTTTTGTTGGTAGTAACTGAATTTTTAAGTGTCTACTCTTGCCCAGTCGGTTGGGGCTGTAGAACGCATATCTGCAGAGGGGTAAGAACCCCCCCAACCCCACCCCATCAACGAGTGACCTGGATATGACACTAAACAATTTGATAGTGAGGTTCCAGTAATGCTGGAGCTTTGGGGAATGCGGAATACTTCTTCATTGCCATCGCTCCCATGTCCACTCTGGCCTGGAGTGGTAGCACCTGATAAAACCCTATCTATAGGTCAAATAGAACTAAACTGTGTACTTATCCTGATCTGCTTTAAATAGAACTGTTTTGATATGTAAACTGTATACTTATGCTGTACTGAATTGTCTGAAATGGAACTGTTTAGGCATTTTAACTGCGTACCAATGGTAAACTGAAATGGTTGAAATAGAACTGTTTTTGTTGTCTAAAATAGAACTATTCTAACATTTAAACTGCGCACTAACCCTAAACTGAATTGGTCGAAATAGAACTGTTTTGCCAACTAAACTGCGTACATATGCTAAACTGAATTAAGAGTTTACTGTTTTCGCATTTACGTATTTATGCTAAATTGAATTGTTTAAAATAGAATTGTTTTGACATTTAAACTGCGTACTCATGCTAAACTAAATTATCTGAAATAAGATTGCTTTTACATTTGTATTACCCAATCGACTGGAGCTGTAGAATACACCAACTGCGCCTTGGGCAATGCGGAGTTCACCTTCATTGTCATCGCTCCCAAGTCCACTTTGGCCCGGAGTGGTAGCACCGGATAGGGTCTTATCTATGAGTCAAATAGAAGTAAACTGCGTACTTATGCAAAACTGAATTACTTGAAATAGAACTGTTTTGACATGTAAACTGCGTACTTATGCAAAACTGAATTGTTTGAAAAATAACTGTTTGACTAAACTGAATAGCTTGAAATAAAAATATTTTGACAATTAAACTGTCCACTTTCATTTAAACTGCGTACTTATGCTCAACTGAATTGTTTGAAATAGAACTGATTAATGGTATAAAAATGGATTTGGCATTAAATAACCTTCAAAGGTTGATATGCCATAAAACCCAACCAACACAACCAACAACACACAAGTGTTTACTCAGCATTAAAAACACTTCAAATCAAAATAAAGATAAATTAATTAAAATTTTGTCATTTACATATAACCTTTCTTTACGAGTCAGATATTTTGTTGGAAAGCAGAAAGAAAACTATTTTCTATTTTTTGTTCCTTCAAAGATATCTTTCCTATGACCAGAGAGAAGTAGGTATGTCTCTGTTGTCCCACGGCTAAAGTGAGGCGCAAGGCCTTTTTAACATGGGAGCTGGTCGCCGGGCCGAAGCCCAGACACGTCCGGCAGCTCCAAAAATACCTTTCGCCCCGTCGGCATTCTCTTAAAAAGGAGTGCCCCAGGCACCAGGTGATAAACCAAGCCCTGCTGAAGCAAGTGAGAGCCTGGGAGGATGGCCCAAGCAGTGTCAGTCTTAGCAGCGTGACACAAATATTAGGTTGCCTCGACCGACGAGCAGCCGAATGCTGGTCTTGCAGCCGAATGTTGGCTTAGTCAGTGACTGTTGTGTTTATATAGAAAGAAGAGTAAGCGTATTTGAGGGTTTACCGCACGTGAGCGTAGCAAAAATTGTGTTGTTAAAGATTCTCTCTTTTAAATATGAGTAATAATGAAATATCTCATTATACTGACGAGAGGGGTATAGGATTTACTCGCCTATATTTTAAAATGGACGTTACGCCACTTGTTGCCGAAACAAAGATGGCGGACGTCAGTATACTAATCAGTCTCGGGAACCTATTGGCCAGGAGAACCACGTGGTTAGTACCAAAACTACGCCCGCAACTTCAATTTTCTCCCGCGTTTTTTGGAGCCTACTCCATGATAAGAATTTTCTATAAATACTTTAATCTTCCAACACTCACTATCCTTTTCACAATTTCACTTGGAGAGTCAACACAGCGCTCTTTCACATTTTCACTTACAGGGTCAACACCCTCTTTCCAAAGTGACTTCCCGAGAGAACACTCTCACTCTCTCCATTTCAACTAACAGAGTCAACACACTCTTCCTCTTTTCTACATTTGACTTCCCGCAGTCAACCGCCACGAAAATGTCTACACCACGCAACCATTCTCTTCCTTCTTATACTTTTTCAGTAAACTTTTTTCAGCCTCGAACACAGAAATTTCGTCAAACCACAGTAAGAAACAAACAGTAGAAATACTAAGTCAACACGCATATGACCCTTTTGTTTTATATGTCCTTTTTGTACACGTCGTTTTACACATCTTTACCTCGTTTGCCTTTTCCAAATATAAACACCTACAACAAAATGGGGGACCAAAAATATTCACCAAACAACATGTCCCCCTACAAATTAGAGAGTTCCATATCCACAAAATAACATGTCACTCCTACAGGGGCTTGCTAATACCACGTGTTTTATTCTGCATTTTGAAGTCATCTCCGAGATTGTCTGCAGAATTCTTTTAATAGTTTTCATGCGGAAAATTCCACTCGTTAACGAAAGGGTAACGTTCCGTTAGCTGATGTCACGGATGGCTCTGCGTTTTTTATCGGAATTTTTAAATTTGAGCAGCTGGCACGCTACGATAGTTGCTTTTCATTGCGTTTGATACACCGTTAAATAGAATAACCAATTAACAAACCACCCAAATGAATCAAATTTCAGCATTAAATAACCCAAAAGGAGTTGATCTTCCGTTAAACAAATGAGCCAAACTAAACCGAATGGCTTAATAAAAACGTCAAAAGATAAAGAGTTTTTTATTTAAATGGTCGTATCGACGCAATTCTAAATCAAAAGTTTATCAATTTTCTACTAATAGTTTAATTGATAAAAGAATGGCAGTAATAATGTCACATATTATGGTTCTTATTTCCTTTAAGTAAGAATTTACCAAAGGCTTAAATGTAAGTCAAAACAAAAATATAGGAATTTTCATGCATGTCAACTCGTCATCACTTAACAGTGGATTTTATTTTTATTTCCTACAACATCTAGCTAACATTTTATCACTTTTTCTAACTTTTGATCAGATTTTTAATTTATCCCCACACACACTCACATCCACAACACACATACTCAATGTATGCTTACATACACATAAACACACACGTGGATATGTCTGAGGTCCCATATATATATATATATATATATATATATATAAGGTCCATAATATCACGCCCTTCTAAGCACGATTTAGTTTTAATTTCGCTTCGTTCGTCAACTCGGTTTTTTATTCTTCTCTTCCTGAAGTTGTTTTTACTTGGAATAACCCTCTTTTATCGCGAAACTGTCAGATACTCTATATTTATTCAGCCCTTAGTATACCACCCTCTTCGCCCCGTCCTCGATCACAGCGCTGATTATACCTATTATGGTAACTCTTTGCCACAACCTTGTCCGCCTCCCTCCAATCTCTCTGCTACAGCGTGGGGAAAAACAGATCAAAAGTTCCTTCCAGGGAAAGTGACCATGCACAGCCCTGCCCCACGTTGTGATTCTTTAAAAGTAAGGCCGATGGCCCTGTCTGAAAGGAAGAGGGGTTACTGGCAGCTGAAGACTGGACTCCAAAGGGGTACATATATTGCAGAACAAAGAAAAATAATAATAACTCCGATTTCTGCAGTAGATAAGAAAAGGGTTTATAAAACTTCAAAGTTACAGATGGCGACAAAAATCTGCGGGTGTGACATATAATAGTCTAAGGCGGCGGCCCGACGAGGGTTAAGTTTTCTTAACGACAATGTATCTCAGCGGCGAACTGGTGATATATGAGCTGGTAGCGCAAAGCACAATTCCAATCTGTTGGTCCCTGCCTGGTCTTCGTCGGCTACGTCTACTTCGTCTGGTACCAACTGCTTCGCTCTCCTGCCACCAACTGCTGAGTTCGGAAATCAGCCTGTTTATATAATAATTGCCAATATTCTGGGGTAGGTTCTGACTGAGGCAGGGGTGATCTCCCTAACGTCATTTTCAACTCATTAGACATCCTTCATGTCTTTGTTTTAATTTTCGTCATCAGAAAGGGTCCAACCCTCTTTTCACTACTTCCACAGAGTTGTTCCTCTCACTACCCTCATAGTGAGGACTACAGAAGGATAGTTTTCCTCCTACCAACATAGTTTCTATCATTTTACGGCTCATGACGTCAGAAAGGGTCCAACCCCTTTTTGCCCAAATATGCTGGACTGTCACCTTTGATGGAACTGGTTTCAATTCCACGTAGGCGAAAAGACTGGCCTATCCTCAGGCTAATTAATAATTCCCTTTCAACACTGATAAGTAATTCTGGATAATTTTCTCAACCCTTAGCTGAGGTATTTCCCCAAATGCCAGGTGGCCTTCTTTATCTTGACAAAGACTTCTTTGTTTGCTCTGAGTCCCACCTTTTAACTGGAGTGCAAGTCACACCGTATCTGAATCTTTGTGCTGTCAAATCCTTTAAAAATTAACTTTTTCCAGGCTCGAAAATTATCTTAGTATCGTTACTCTTTTCACCTTTTTAATCACAATATTTTTCTTTCTCGATTTCTGCCTGAGTTCTGTAAACAACTTAATCTTCCGTACCTGTCAACTTCTTTGTTTCAATTTTGACTATTGTCAACAAAAATTCGGTCACAGCATTTTCGATTCTTTTTCCCAGAATTTCAACTCCACACTTCTTGGCAATTATATTTGGCTGCTCAACTTTTTGGTTAACCCCTCACGTACCGCCACAGACGAATATTGTCACATTAGCCCCTCGAGTTATATTAGGCTTCCAGCCCCTTCCAAAGTTTCCGTACATTGTTCCATACTCAGGTTTATCAAACTGTGTTTTATTCCTTTTTCAGTTTTTCCTCTTTCCAGGCGATTAATAAATCTGTTGATGAGCTCTAACTTTGCTTCCAAGTATTAATTACTAAAAAGCATTTAGCACCTCATCAGAGACAATGCACGCATTTCCCCGAAACAGTCGCGTCTTGCTGGTGAGAACACACTCTTTCGCCCGCAAAATGCCTTAGAGACAAGGTTTGTCTCGTCCTTCTGAACATATCCTTATCGTAGCCGTCCCGGCTACTCAAACCTAAAATCCCTGGTTTAGAGAAACACTGAGTAACCCATGACGTCAGCCAACAACAACGTCATACGAGTGTTATCAACACACGAACAATTTTTCGAAATGAACTAATTCTGCCTGCCCTTCGGAAACAGTTCGTAACAACATCATATTTAAAAGCTTCTCTTCAAAGTGCAATGAAGTATTTCATTATTAGTTATATTTGATAGAGGAACTTCATGTACGCGATAACACCGAAGCTCCTTCACTCAGACCATAAAAGAAACAGCCCCTTACTGCTATGTAAAGACAGCAGGCAGCGATTAGAAAAATCAGAGCGCGGCCCGGAACCTGGCCGAACGAAAGGCATTTGTTCCGCTTCCGCTTTTCGAGGTCAAGGACAGATTCGAAGCCGAAGGGCTCCCGGTTTCGGCTGGACCACCTGCAGGTGGGTGATGACGCCATTGACAAGCATTGCACGGCACTAGACTCTCGGGTCAAGTTCAAGCTATGAGGAGCCATACGTGCCGGGCTCACGTTAAATATCAAGTGAATCCAAGTTCAACATTTGGTTCATCTGGCTCACAGTGAGTTTATGACCAGCATAAACCAGCAGGGTTTGAGCCTCGGCTCGTGCCCAACCTCCCTGTCCCAAAACCCCACTATAAGAAAGACCTTGTGTCAAGTTCAGTCTAGTGGGAGGCAGAGACTAACAAACCGGTGGAGAGATCCTCTCCTACCAGCAAACTACCAAACGTGAGGTCTGCGTCCCTACCACTAGCCAAAGCAGCCACCATCTAATCCACCCAATCAGATTCACAGACCAAGCACAGCCGATCCCAGCTTCCAACCAGCCATGCTGCTCTCCCATTCAAATACTCCTTCTTAGAGCTAATTATAGGAAGTCTTAAACCAGTCATAACTTCAGAAAGTCTTTTGAGGGCCACCACTGGTCTCTTCACAACACCCCTTGACAGATACTACGAGACGATGATGCAGCAGCCAGCACCAACTGCAGATCAGCTTGAGCTTCACTTTGCATGTATCACGAGACAACGACGCAGCAGCTAACCTGACTTGCAGTTGACCAGTTCCTGCATCACCAGGCCTGCAGCAGACCTGTTCCTGCATTACCATACCTGCCGTAGATCAGCTCCTGCATCACAAGACCTACAGGAGACCAGTTCCTGCATCACCGGACCTACAACAGACCAGTCCACTAGCGACAACTTTGCTCGGACAACCATCAACACTCCGAAGCCACGTCGACATACGCCCGGTGACTGAAAAAAAAAATGGGGACTCAATTATCCGGCCTCTGCAACATGTACGTTCACGTCTTCAACCGTCTCCAGATTCCTGACTATGTTGCTACGCCTACAACCTGCTCGGAACACTAAGACTCTATCCTGATTTTCAACACTTGCTGTCACCAAGAACTTTTAAACAGCCGGGTCAAGATATATTTCAATAGCACTGACTTTCAACACTGCTGAGACTACGCGGACACAATGCAACCGCAGCAATCTTACTCACACAAACCTTTCTTGTACGACTTGCCCAATGAATACTTGGCATTTTTTACTTACCCTTTTGTCTGTCATCATTGTCTAGTTGTTGTCAATCACACATCATTTTACAAACGTTTGCAGACCCAGTCTTTTTATCGACCCCGCAACAGTACAAAGCACCCAATGACCTATATTTTCTTGTTTACATACGGGTGTATTTAAGTCTCACGTACACGGACATTTCTAAATATATCGTTTTATTCACTATCTTTATTTAGTTAGTTTGCTCAGACAATAAAATATGTTGTTACTAATTGTACGTAATTTTTCTTATTGTCATTCTTATGAAGAAGTAACGTTTCTTCCACTAATACTCCTCTACACACTTTTAAATGTTAATGACGTTATCAACCAGGTCAATTATTTTTGGAGAATCGCATGTGTGTCAAGAAAGTCTTGAGAGAAAAGGTGCTAAGGAAACAATGAAAGTGACTTCGTTTCCTCATAAATGTGCTTAACTGCATGTCACATACAGATATATATGCTTCTTTTCTTCTTCATGTTGTTTTGTGATCTATTTAAGAAATTGATGAATACTTTTTCCTAATAAGAACTATTCCAAATCAACAAATCCCCAAATTGGTTTTAATTTTTGATATGGCATATGACTGTTATGTCTGAGCGTACAAAATAAAAAAGAATTGCAAGAAGCTGATTTCTAAAGATCAATCAAAATTCATCTCTTATCTTTGTTTTAAAGCCGATTCGAGCCGACTTCCTAACATAAATACATTAATCATCGGTTCAAAAGTGACGGCGAAGTCAGTTGCAACAGTGATGTCAGTGAAGAAAGGAATTTCAAAGCTGAGTGCCGAAAATCACTATCTTCTCACGACATCAGCAGTCAGTATGTGAAAACTTCAATCTACAAGCTGGACAAGTACTACAATGTAAACTACACTTATATGTGTTGCGGAGCCGATAAACGCGACGACTCCGCAAATGAATTTGAAGGGTTTCATGCGTGTGCGAATGTAGTGACAGCCAGAGACAATGAAGGGAGACAGAAGGCGAGATAACAGATACAACAAAAGTGACGATTTTATTGCCGAAATTACAAACGTGTATGTAAATGTCCGTGGCGGTTGTATGTGGTTTTCAGCTAGGATGGGTTACGTCGATAACTGGTATGGTCGAGTCGTGGTTGTGCACAGTTGGACGTTCGACGAAGGTAGCTGGCGTAGGTCGAGTCGTGGAGATACTGCTAGATGTTTGATGCTAGTAAGCTGAGATCTGTCGGGTCTTGAATACAGCTGGATGGTCGTTGCGGGCAGCTGTGGTCGGTCAAGTCGTTGAATGCAGTTGGATGGTCGTTGCGGGCAGCTGAGGTCGGTCGGTCGTTGGTAAATCGATGTCCTGGTTTTGCATTTCGTTGGTATGGTCGAGTCGTGGTTGCTAGCCCGTAACAGTGAGTCGTTACGTGGGCTAGTTGTTGCAATGCTAGGACAGTCCGTAACAGCGAGTCATTACGTGAACTGAATGCTGCATTGTAGGAGCGTCGTGGTTGGTAGATCGATATCCCGGTTTTGACAGTACGTTGGGTTAACCGTGGGTGTGTCGATCTGGTTGCTAGCCCGTAACAGCGAGTCGTTACGTGGGCCAGATGCTGCAATGCTAGTGTAGTCCGTAACAGCGAATCGTTACGTGGATTGCATTGCAGGAGCGTCGTGGTCGGTAGCTATGGCTTTGTCGTGCCATATAGCTGTGCGGGCGTATCGTTTACGGTAGCTATGGCTTTGTTGTGCCAGATAGCTACGCAGACGTATCGTTTACGGTAGCTATGGCTTTGTCGTGCCAGTAAGCTGTGCGGGCGTATCGTTTACGGTAGCTATGGCTTTGTCGTGTCAGTAAACTGCGCGGGCGTATCGTTGGCGGTAGCTATGGCTTTTCGCGCGAAAGCTGTGGTGGTAGCTAAAGCTTTTCTCGCCAAAGCTGTGCGAGCGTATCGGGCGGTAGCTAAGGTTTGTGCGCCAAAGCTGTGCAGACGTATCGAGACGATAGCTAAGGCTTGCGCGCCAAAGCTCTGCACTGTCGAGTGAACAGGCCAGGGGGCCGTGGCTAAGATTGGCATTATCTTAGCGCTGCGCAGATAGTGAAGCGGTAACTAAAGGCTAACCCTTGCCTTTAGCGCTGCGCAGCTAAACGAACGAGCGGAACCGAGCGACGGTTAAGACCGGCTGGTCTTAGTGAGTCCTCTTCGTGTTTGCCTCCAGGCCGTCTATTTTGACTCCGACCCGCAGAAGGAGACTTCTCATAGCCCTTAAAAAGGACCGTAAAAAAACAAAGGTTGAATCTGCCACTAGAAGTGGCGGTGAGGTGGGTGCAACCACGATAACGTAGGACCCGAGCCTAGGGGAGCCGAGTGGCACCTGAGAGCGTCCGCGTAGACCTCTGTTATTTGTTATTTATCGTTGCGTCCCACCAACGCATGAATATGGCACAAGGGCGTTTTTAAGGTGGGTCCGATCGCCGGGCCGAAGCCCACACGCGTCCGGCAAGACCAAAAACACCTTCGGCTCCGTCAGCATTCCCCTTTTTGGGGCGCCTCAGGAGCCAGGAAATAAACCCCCCCGAAGGGGGTAAAAGCCTGGGGGGATGGCCCCCTGAGGCCGGAGGAAATCTCCAGTGCCGAGGCACACCCGGCAGAACCGCCCAGAGGTAAGACGGCCTACCGAATGCAACCCAACAACTGGAGAAGAAAGGCCACACACAAACGCCCTAGAGCGTCCACGTAGACCTCTGATATTTATCGATGCCTCCCACCAACGGACGAATATGGCACAAGGCCGTTTTTAAGGTGGGTCCAGTCGCAGGGCCGAAGCCCACACGCGTCCGGCAAGGCCAAAAATACCTTCGGCCTCGTCGGCATTCCCCTTTTTGGGGCGCCTCAGGCGCCAGGCAATAGACCCAACCCCCTGAAGGGGTTAAAATCCTGGGGGGATGGCCCCCTGAGGCCGGAGGAAATCTCCAGTGCCGAGGCACACCCGGCAGAACAGCCCAGACGTAAGATAGCGCTAAGATAACGCCAATCTTAGCCGCAGCCTCCTGGCCTGCTTGCTCGATAGTGCAGAGCTTTGGCACGAAAAGCCTTAGCTACCGCACAGCTTTGGCGCGAAAAGCCATAGCTACAGTAAACGATACCTCCTCACAGCTATTTGGCGCGAACAGCCATATCTACCGTAAACGATATGCTCGCATAGCTATCTGGCACGACAAGGCCATAGCTACCGTAAACGATACGCCCACACAGCTATCTGGCACGACAAAGCCATAGCTACCGTAAACGATACGCCCGCATAGCTATCTGGCACTACAAAGCCATAGCTATTGTCAACGATACGCCCGCACAGCTATCTGGCAAGACGAAGCCATAGCTACCGTCAACGTTACGCTTGCACAGCCATCTGGCACGACAAAGCCATAGCTACCGTAAACGCTACGCCCGTACAGCTATATGGCACGGCAAAGCCATAGCTACCGTCAACGATACACCTACACAGCTATTTGGCACAACAAAGCCATAGCTACCGTAAACGATACGCCCGTACGGCTATACGGCACGACAAAGCCATAGCCACAGTAAACGATACGCTCGTATAGCTAGGGGCACGACAAAGCCCTAGCTTCATCGATCCGCTCGATCGACTGCGTAAACGCTAAGGCCTGGCAATCCTTAGCCACCATCTCGTCGTTCGTTCACTCGGTCCGCTGTACTAAGACGCGATTAAGTCTTAGCAAACCACGCTCGCTCGATCTGTACGCTACCAAGCTGCCAGCACCGACTTCGACCACGACGCTGTTACAGACGCTCTTGCATTCTATGACTCGACTGATCTCAGCTCCCAGCAACGATCATCCAACCGCACCTACGACTCGAACATACCAGCTACTGACATCGTCCATCTAGCTGGAGACCGGAACACTACGACCACGTCTGTAATTTCTGGCAATAAATTGCCACCCGTGTTGTATTTGTTACCTTGCCCCTTTGTCCGTTTCATTGTCTTTGGTTGTCACTACTCGCACGCATTAAACAAAAATTCATTTACGGGGTCGACTCGCTTATCGGCTCCGCAACACTAGCACCTCATAGTGGTTTGGTTCTTGTATTGGCATTTGCTGATACTTTGCTGTTAATGGGCTCCCCATACTTTCGACTGGTTGAGTGTAAGTGCCCCTGTAGCGAACTGTTATTTTTTAAACTATGATATTACTTCTATAATAAACAAGGTTAGAGATTTAGTCGTCGCTAACAGTTGTCCTAATACAACAAAATAAATATTTACGGAAATAGAAAATAAAATAAAAAAATAATACAAATTATTAGGCTTTTGAAAGACATGCAAAATAACAAATCTAAACACATAAAAAAAAGGAACAAACAACAATAACAAGAATTGGTAGGTTTATATACATATACGAGTTTATGTGAAGTAAAGGGGTGCGTGAATAGTACATTTACAATGAGGGTATTTTACGAACAAAGATATATGGTTTTCCTTTTGGGTCTCTTCTTGTAAGAAATTTTATATCTAAAAGAATATTTTAATTTTTTGTATTTAGTAAATATAGTTACTTACAAAGTCCTGTAATGAGTTTATAATCTTGTGGATATGATTTAATCGTCAAGGTTATTTTCATCAACAGGTCCTTCGTTCTTTGTTTTATAGTCCCTTTGCCATATTACTTGTCCGGAGTCCTGAATTCAACTGAACTTTCTTTTTAGGAAAGGGGGAATCTCTCAACTCGAAATAGGAAGTAACAAAGGGTCATAAATCAAATCCTTTGTAGTGGAAGGGAAAATTCGTATTTTGGTTTGGCGCGCAGATTTAATTCGACACTTAATTTCACCCAATCAGGATGACCTATCATATTCATCCCGGACCTTTCATTTCCGGCTATCAAATTGGGTAAGCTGCAAAACACGCTCTCTATGGCTGGAGAACGCCGACCAGTGCAGACGTCACACTGGCTGTTCTTCAATAGCATTGCTTTTTAGTTGGACAATGCCGCCCAGTGCAGACGTCTCACTGCGGCTCTAGAATAGCAGCAGCAGCAACAAGGACACACGAGGGGACCCATCTAATTTATGGATTCCTTACAAGGTATCCCAGTTGAATATAAATTAGATACATTCAACATGCCTCGCACAGGCACAACTTTATGTCACCCCAAAATTGACTATGTCGATCCGACGCGTAATTCCGCTTTTGATACGCTAGCTCTCAATCCACCTCAGGGCCACTTTAATGAAGACCAACGCACGCCTCTCCACCAGACGGACAAAAACCATGGTGACTCTAAAACACAATCCCTCATACGTCCGACGACACACGCTGCCATCTCAACCTTCTCAACATCTCATAACTCTATTTCGTCTCAATACTCACAACCTTTCACGAGTCTTGCAGCACAAAAGCAAACCCAATATTCCATGCTGCAAATAAAAACCTATTCATTAAAACCTTTCGACCATCACCATCTTACTTCTTCATCATCCTCCTTTTATTTCTTACAAACTTAGCGAGGACCTTACAACACTAAGAGAGGAAACACTACAACGTAAACATACATACGTTACACCATCTTCCTCGCTAAATACAAACAACACTTCCCTCTCGCTACCAACAACTAAACCCAGTACACCTTCTTCAGACAACTGGTCTAGCACTAAGGTGTTCTCTGGACTTACTGGTGCCAACTTTGTTACATTTACTATCATCCATTTTATGCTGATAAAAAAATTATCTTTCTTCTCTTGAGAACAAGTAACAGCAAGTCTCCTTGTTCAAACATGATTATTATTATTATTATTCAATATATATCCATATCTATTTAAAAAGGTTTTGAATTTGGGGTCTCATACCCCTAGTGCTGGCTTCTATTGTTGGCTAACGTTTACGTACATGGTCGACATGTCTTCGGATTATTTATCAGTTCGCCGCTCTCACATTCACTGAAACAGATACTGACTTTTTATCAACTACCCCTTGGATCCATTTCCCCCGGGAATTGAAGATGCGAACAAAGACCAGATCTTTTATGAACTTTCTCAGCTTTGCATATTGACCATGCCTTCTCTTCACTACCATTTTTTTTCGTACATGGGCAATTGTAGGTTTTGATGCACTCTACAAAGTCTCATGGTCAGTTTTCTTTACATCAACAGTTCAGATTGTGATAAACATGTGGTTGTGTGTGGTATGGTACAATATTGTAAAAATATTTTACTGGTCTATGTTTCTATATCTTCTTTCTTTTATTTTATTGGAATTTATAGTTTCAAGGAGTCTTTAAAGAACTGTACTGCTCATTCTGTTTGACCGTTCGTTGACGGATGCTATAGAGTAGTGGTAAGGTATTTCATGTCATTATTGGTTATAAATTCTTGAAAATCTGAACTGGTGAAGCAAATGATATTATGTTGCGGAGCCGATAAACGCGTCGACCCCGCAAATGAATTTAAGTTTATGCGTGCGAGTAGTGACAACCAAAGACAATGAAGGGGACAAAGAAGCAAGGTAACAAATACAACAAGGATGGCAATTTATTGTCAGAAATTACAGACGTGGTAGTAGTGTTCGGTCTCCAGCTTGATGGGCGATGTCGGTAGCTGGTATGTTCGAGTCGTAGGTGCGGTTGGAAGCTGAGATCAGTCGAGTCGTAGAATGCAGCTGGACAATCGCTGCAGAAAACTGAGGTCGGTCGAGATCGGGGAATCGACGACCCAGTTTTGACAGCACGTTGGGTTAACCGGAGGTGTGTCGAAGTAGTTGCTAGCCTGTACTGCGAGTCGTTCGTAGGCTAGGTGCTACAATGCAGGGCAGTCAGTACAGCGTGTCGTACGTGGATTGGATGCTGTATTGCGAGAGCGTCGTGGTCGAAGTTGGTGTTGGCAGCTTGGTAGCGTACAGATCGAGCGAGCGTGGTTTGCTAAGACTTAATCGCGTCTTATACTGCGGACCGAGTGAACAAACGGAGAGATGGTGGCTAAGGTTTGCCAGGCCTTAGCATGTACGAAGTCGAGCGAGCGAACTGGTAAAGCTATGGCTTTGTAGTGCACCTAGCTGTGCGGACGTTTTGGACGATAGCTAAGGCTTTTCGCGCCAAAGCTGTGGTGGTAGCTAAGGCTTTTCGCGCCAAAGCTGTGCGGACGAATCGGACGATAGCTAAGGCTTTTAGTGCCAAAGCTGTGCGGTAGCTATGGCTTTTCTCGCCAAAGCTGTGGTGGTAGCAAAGACTTTTCGTGCCAAAGCTGTGCGGGTGTATCGGACGGTAGCTAAGGCTTTGGGCGCCAAAGCTCTGCACTATCGAGCGAGCAGGCCAGGGGGCCGCGGCTAAAATTGGCGTTATCTTAGCGCTGCGCAGGTAGCGAAGTGGTAGCTAAAGGCTAACCCGTGCCTTTAGCGCTGCGCAGCCGAACGGACGAGCAGAGCCTTTTGTGCATATCGATGCAAAAAAAAAAAGGAGAGTGAATCTACCACAAGAAGTGGGATTCAGCCTTGTAGCAAGGCGATTTTTAAAAAAAAAGGGTGTTAAATCTACCACTAGAAGTGGCGGTGAGGCGAATGCAACCACGAATAACGTAGGATTCTATCCTCGTATGAGCTCCGCAAAGAACGTGCCAACAAGCGTTGAAAGATGCTTGTTGACATTAAGAAGGTGCTATGACACACAGCCCCAGCCGCGTGAATAGGAAATTCTTTTATAAAAAAAAAATGGGTGTAGAAATAAAGTACTTCTTTAACTTGCTATAAGCTGGCGACGACTATTAATTCCATTTTTATAAAGTTATTTCAGGCCGAAGTGTTTCGTAAATATTGTTAATTTTAATTTATCCCCCTTTTTTTGCTGTAACGGGATGTCAAGGTCGTAAAAAGGGCTTAGTCATTTCCGGCCGTACCCGGGTGTAAATTTTCTAAGGCGACCGAGTAATCCGATCTGTTTATATTTATGGGCAGGTCGCGGCAATTATCCCTCACACACTGATCAAGCAAACCATGTTCTGAAAAGGTACGAGAAAATCTCTCAATTGTAACGCTTTATATCGCTGTATTCATAGGATATACATCCAACCATTTGGAGTATGCATTTACAATAATCAGGCACATTTTCCCTTCACTAGATCCTGAATAATCCAAATGGAGACGAGATCATTGTTTCTGTGGGAATTCCGAAGGTAGCAATGAGGCCACTGTGAGCATTTTGTGGTTCAATTGACACTCTGAATAGCTTTGAACACAGATTTCCATGACTTTGTCAATTCCTGGTCACCACATAGCTTCAAGCTCATGCCTTTATGTTACACACGCCAGGATATATGTCATAGAGTTCTAATATTTTTCTTACCTGGCTCTGGAATGATGAGCCGTTGTCCTCCTGAAAGACAACCCCCGTGCACTGTTATTTCATCCTTGCATGTGAAATATCAGGCCAACCTGGCTGAACGAAAGTCAATACTGCCCAGAGTATTAACTTTCGTCCAATCAGGAAGGCTTTCGTTTTATGCTTCCTGTATCCATCGGTGATGAGTCTAAGAAATTGATCAACCAGAGTATTACTCCCAGGATTGGCACCGCTGTTTAAAACGTTTCGTTTAACGCTATCTTACTAAGGGCTTTAGCGTTTGATATGTCTCATCCTTTCATATTTATAGGCTGACAATGTCAGTGCTTAGCGCTTAATCCGTCCTAAGGTTAATGGTGGTATTGCTTTCGTTTGCCCGAATAGCACTAAGAGTGGTTTGTGATCTATCACTACGATGAAATGTTGACTATATAGCATCTGATAAAACTTCTTTACATCTGTTGCGGAGGCCAGATAAATATACCGGTCCCCGCAAACTTTTGAAATATAAGTGATTGACAACGAACTAGGCAAGAATGACAAAACAAGGGTGTTGTTTCGAAAGGCCAAACTTTATTATGGCGAATCGTAAATCGGAAAAGCGTACGGCGAAAAATTACCGCGGCCGGACCTAATCGCTGGAGCAGGTCTGGATAGCTGGTACAAGACTAGTATTCGTTGGATAGATGGTCGCTGGTGCATGACTGATTTCCGCTGGTGCAGGAGGAAGGTCGCTGGTTTAGGACTGGTATCTGCTGGTGCAGGAAGGTAGTCACTGGTTCAGGACTGGTAGTTGCTGGTGCAAAACTGGTAGTCGCTGGTATTTGCTGGTGCAGGAAAGTGGTCGCTTGGTTATTCACGTATCGCTTGTACATTTGTTTTCACTGATGTGACGCCTTCTGTGGTAACTTTATGTCCACAATACACGACCTCTATACCATGAAAACACTTTTTTCAATCTCAGTTCCGCATTCGACAGCCGTTTCAGTACTTCTTCCATTCTCCTTAAATATGTCGCGACCAGCTCACAAACATAAACAGATCGGATTACTCACGCTCCCTAGAAAAATTACATCCGGGTACGGCCGGAAATGACGAAGCCCTTTTACGACCCTGACCTGCGGTTACAGCTACGAAAAGGGAATAAAATATATCTGACAACATTTACAGAACACATCTACCAAAAATAACTCTATAAAAATGGAATGAATTATCTTCGGTAGCATATATCAAGCTAAAGAAGGACTCCATTTCTACGCCCATTTTAGAAGAACTTTCTAATTACGTGGCCCGGTAGAGTGGCGTTGCGTTCCCTTAATATCAGCAAGCCTTTTTTTTCTAAAAATTCACCCCGGAGCCTGTTCTGAACTTCGGTTCAGAGCGTGGCTCCGAAAAGGAACAAAGGCAGACTTGAGGCTGTAAGGCTCCCAGTTCGGCTGGGCTACCTCCGGGTGAGTGAGCTGCAACATTGACTCCTTTGTAACCTATGTATGGCACTCGACCTTGCTGTCTAGTTCAAGCCATAACCCCAGCATACGTGCCCGGACCCACATTTGGGTTCGTAAAACTACCTGGCTCATCAGGCTCATATTGCACTAAGTGAGCCGATAAGTAACATAGACCAGCAGGGTTCAAGTCTCGGCTCGTTCCCGACCTTCCCATCCCCTTTATCCCCACTAATCGGCCTTTGGGCTTTTGACCTTGTGTCAAGCCTTGTATGGTGGGAGACATTGGCAAATATCGGTACGTTTCTTACGGCGGCGCATTCTGTCCAGTTGGAAAGGCGCGCTTTGGGTGGTCGTGGCGCGTGCTGCATGGTTCGGTCGGGTGTGTCTCATCACTGGATATACCTCTGGCCATTCCTCAGGCTTTAACCCTCCTTGGAGGTTTATCGCCTGGCGCCTAAAAAAGGGGATTGCGACGGGGCCCGAGGCATTTTTGGAACTGCTGGACGCGTGTGGACTCAGGCCCTGCGACTGGACCCACCTAAAAAACGGCCTTGTGCCATACTCGAACTTGGTGGGGCATATGACAAATACAGCACGCTTTTTGCGGCGAAGCTCATTCAAGGCTGAATCCAACATCTCGTGGTGGCATTCGCCTTACCACTCAGGTTGAGTCCCACTTCTCGTGGTAGCATTCGCCTTCACACCACTTAGGTATGCAAAAAGGTCATTTAGCTTCAGCAGTCGGTTCCCTCGTCCGTTTGCACGGCTGCGCAGCGCTGAAGCCCGTGTTAGCTTTAGCCGTCGGTTTCCCTCGTCCACCTGCACAGCTGCGCAGCGCTAAAGCACGGGTTAGCTTTAGCTGCCAATTCTCTCGTCTGTTCGAGTGCCTTAGCACGGCAAAGGCACGACCAATTTGGTACATACCAACCTTGACGTCGACCAGCATCAGCTACCCGCAAAGTTCGTCTAGCCACACACGTCTACGACTTGACCAACATTTGATACCCACAACGACCGTCTAGCTGCTTCTCTCAACCATACCAGCTACCGACACCAACCAACTAATCAAAGACACTGCCGCGACCTGCTTACAAGCATAAACAGATCGGATTACTCGTTCGCCTAGAAAAATTACATCAGGGTACGGCCGGAAATGACGAAGCCCTTTTCGACCCAAACCTGCTGTTACAGCGAAGAGAAGGGAATAAATAACATTTAACAACATTTACAAAACACTTCTGCCAGAAATAACTCTATAAAAATGGAATGAATTATCTTCGCTAGCCTATATCAGGCTAAAGAAGGACTTATTTTCTACGACCATTTTTTATAGAAGAACTTTCTATTTACGTGGCGCGACAGAAGTGGTGTTGCCTTTCCTTCATATGAACAAGACTTCGGCGGCGTGAAAGTCAGAGATCCGTGGACGCTCTCAGGAGCCACTCGGCTCCACGAGGCTGAATCCTACATCAAGTGGTTGCATTCGCCTCACTTCTCGGCACGTTCCTTCTTTGTTTTTTTCAACGAATCGCCTTGCTTCAAGGCTGAATCCCACTTCTAGTGGGAGATTCACCCCTTTTTTCCATCACATTGATATGCACTAAAGGTCCTTTTAAGGTCCGTAAGAGGTCGCCTTCTGCGGGTTAGAGTATCTCTGACGGTCCTTAACGACCAGCCGAAGTAGACGACCCAGAGGAAAACACGAAGAGGACTCTAAGACCAGCTGGTCTTAACTATTTCGATCGATTCCGCTCGTCCGTTTGGCTGCGCAGCGCTAAAGGCACAGGTTAGCCTTTAGCTAACGCTTCGCTATCTGCGCAGCGCTAAGATAACGCCAATCTTAGCCGTGGTCTCCTGGCCTGTTCGCTCAAAAGTGCAGAGCTTTGGCACCGAAAGCCTTAGCTACTGTCCTGATACGTCTGCACAGCTTTGGCGCGACAAAGCCATAGCTACCGTCAACGATACGCCAGCACAGCTTTGGCACGGCAAAGCCATAGCTAACGCCAACGATACAACCGCATAGCTCGGGTCACAACAACACCCTTGCTTTACCGATTCGCTCGCTCGACTTCGTATGTGTTAAGGCCTGACAAACCTTAGCCACGGTTTCCCTGTCCGTTCACTTGGTCCGTAATCCTAAGACATGGCTCAGTCTTAGTCACCAACTCGCTCGACTCTACACGACTATGCTGCCAACACCGACTTCGACAACAACGCTCCAGCAATGCAGCATCTAGTCCACGTACGACTCGCTGTTACGGACTGCCCTAGCATTGCAACAACTAGCCTATGTACGACTCGCTGTACGGGCTAGCAACCAGATCGACATCCCCCCGGTTAACCCAACAATACTGTCAAAACCGGGACATCGATTTACCAACCACGACCGACCTCAGCTCCCCGCAACGATCGTCCAGCAGCATCCTACGACTCGACCGACCTCAGCTTTCTGCTACGTTCGTCCAGCTGCATTCTACGACTCAACCGACAGCTACCCGCATCAAACATCTAGCTGTATATCCACGACTCGATCTACACCAGTTACCCTCATCGAACACCCAGCTGCACACATCTTCGACTCGACCATACCAGTTATCGACATCACCCATCAAGCTGAAGACCAAATACGACCGCCACGGACTTTACACACATGTTTGCAAATCTAACAATAAATCGTCATCCTTGTTGTATTTGTCACTTCGCCTTTGTTTCCTTCATAGTCTTTTGCTGTCATTACTCACACGTATTAAACTTAAAACATTTGCGGGGTCGACATGCTTATCGGCTCCGTAACAACACAACTACCACGGACTTTACCACAAACTTTGCGCATCTGTAATTACGACAAATAAATTGTCATCGTTGTTACATTGTTACCTCGTCTTTGTTTCCTCCATTGTCTTTTGGCTGTCATTACTCACATGCTTAACCTTATAAACAATTTGCGGGGTCGACGTGCTTATTGGATCCGCAACAGATATTCTACATCATTTTTGCTACTGACCGACATGTCATTCAGTCTCACCCTCATATGTAATCCCAGCCAACAAATTTTCCATGACTCGCTGAAAAATGCCTGGGCTAGAAATTCTATTGGATAACTTCGTGTACATAAATAGTCCTGTACATTTTATATACTTGCGGGTTTCTTTATCTAGTAACAGCTGTTGGTAGCCGTGACTTAAGTCTAGTTTGGTAAACTTTTGCCCCCCTTCAACTTCTGTTTTGGGGCTGGGGTAGCTATCCAACTTTGAGTTTTGATTTACCGTAATTTTCGAGTCTCCGCATATTCGAATGCTTCCATCCGTATTCACGATCGGAACAATGAGTGCAACCCACTCAGAATGTGTCACCGGAGCTATTGTACCGACTACTTGTAGTCGCTCAAATTTCCTAACCACTGGTCCTTGCAATGCATAAGCCCAAGGTTTGGGTTCAAAATACCTTGGTATCGCATTTTCTGGTACTAGAATATAGGTCTTCATTCCTTTCATAGTGTCCAATTCTTCATGGAACACTTCTGGATATTGGTCTGTCACCCGTTGCCATTATTTATCATTTTCCTCTCTGGTAGAACATCTTAGTCCAGTACAATTTGATGACGTTTAACCAGTCTACCCAGCAAAATAGGACGTTTACTCGCAACTACTATCGTAAGTAAATTATGATGTTGTGCCTGATAGTCAATACTGATCTTCCTAGTTTCGAAAACATTCAGTTTATCTCCTGTTTATGTGTGTAATGTGGTGTCTGATTTTGTTGTAGTGGTCAGTTTTCCATGGTTGTCCATGTTACCTCATTTATTACTGTGACTGTGTTTCCTGTATCCACCTTCATGGTTATTTTGTTGCCATTTATGTGTATCATGACCCGTTAAGGTTTTAGCCTGTGTTCTCCTCCACTCGAAACCTTTTGGTTGTTCTCCAAACTTCGTATCTGTTGATACCGAGTGATGAATACGTCAGTATCTGACTGCACCCCTCTCCTTCCAGTTGGTGACTGATGATCACTTTGTCCTCGCTGTCTATTACCACAGCATTGCATCAAGTGTCCTATTTTCAAACAATAATGGCATCTTGCCTTTTTGTTTAATTATGACTTTCCTTAATGTCAATGTAGAATGTATACTGTGAAAAGTGACTAATTTGTGCTTTTATATTAACCCTCTCAGTGACTTGTATGACTTTAATAGAATTTCTAGAGCTGTGTCATATACAAATATAATCAAATTCCATACTACATTCCAGCCGATGAAAAGTTTTGCTAAGAAGTTAATTTACAAAGAGGTTATTTTGAAGTTGGTTGGTTGGGTTTTATGGCAATATCAACCTTTGTAGGTTATTTAACGCCAAATCCATTTTTATGAAAATAGTTCTGTTTCAAACAATTCAGTTTAGCATAAGTATGCAGTTTAAATGTAAGTACAGTTTAATTGTGAAAAACATTTCAAGCTATTCGGTTTAGTCAAGCAGTTCTAATTCAGTTTAGTTTAAGTACAGATTTTTACACACAGTTAAATGTCAAAACAGTTCTATATTAAACAATTCAGTTTAGTGTAAGTACAGTTTCAATATAAAAAAAACAGTTCTATTTCAAATAATTCAGTTTAGCATAAGCGCGTAGTTTAAATGTAAGTACGGTTTAATTATCAAAAACATCTATTTCAATCTATTCAGTTTAGTCAATTCAGTTTAGCATAAGTATGCCGTTAGTTCTATTTAACCCATAGATAGGACCCTATCAGGTGCTACCACGCCAGGCCAGAGTGGACCTGGGAGCAATGGCAATGAAGGGGTGCTCCACATTCCCCAAAGCCCCAGCATCACTGGAACCTCACCATCAGATTGTGTAGTGTCATATCCAGGACACTCATTGGGGGTGTCTTACCCCTCTGCAGAGGGGCAGCCAGTGTATTCTACAGCCCCAACTGACTGGGCAAAGTTATTTTGACATCAAATTTGAGTATTTTATTCTTTTTATTTTTAAGTTATTTTTTAGTTATAAGGTAGTAAAGTTGGCAACCTTAGTCGAGGGTGACCTAAAGCCTCCATTTTCTATAGCTACAACACTGAGGTGTAGAGGAGGGCACTACTCCACACCCTGGATTGCTCCACTTTACCCTTGATCAGTACCTTATAATGCTGAGTGTTAAGCAAGGTGGCATCAAGTACTATTTTTTTGAGTCTTTGGTATGACTCGACCTGGGATTGAACTCCGATCTCCCGGACCATTGGCAAACACTCTACTCATTAGACCAATGGAATGGTAAATAACAGTTATATTATCACAAAATTTTATGGCAATTTAAAAGTTTAAAAAATTTTTTGAAACTGTCATTTTTATGTAATATAATTGCAGAGGGATTTTGTTTTATATATCTTGCCTTCCAGTTTAGTTAGGCTGAGAACCTTTCACTTAGTGCATGGGTTAGTTAGGTGCACACATTGAGTGCAGGTGTTCACGCGCGCGCAGGGCAGATGTGACAATCAGAGATGTCACAATAAAAACCCCAGATAGGAAATAAGACTGGGGATGTGAATGACGTCATGCCCAGAAGTGCTGAGGATTTTGGGGATTTGAAAAAAAGCAGTTAGTTGAGTTTCAGACTTAGACAGGGCAAGTTGATTTTTGGGGCTCACCAAGGCGAGACCAGTTTGGGTCTATGGGATGCCCACATGTTGGTAGAGTTGAGATTAAAACTCCTAATGAGAGAGTCGATTTTTGGAGCTCGCCGAGGCAAGACCAGTTGGGGTCTACGAAATGTGCTTTGCGTTTGTTGAAGAAATTGTGTCTCTCTCTCCTCATGTCGAAAAACCTTAAACTCAAAAAGGTAATAAAAAGTTTCGTACCTAAACCAATTTTGTGTTTTTCGGATTCCCTATGTCTATTTCACATATTCATATCTTGGTCGTATATTTTTGAACCTGTATATATTACATTTACTAGAAAATCAGTAGCAAAGAGGTTAATAGAGACCACAATTTACATTTTCTAAACTGGTGGATATTGTCAACAAAAAAAATTAAGAAATATTTCAAGTTTCCTATAATAGACATGCAAATAAATTCATCTTATTGTTTAATCATTCTTATTCCATCTTTTTACATTATGTATTTCTTCTTTCTTTCTGGAGAAAACTGAAGCCATTAAGCTAATTGGCTTCATAATTTTTATACTTACATGGAAATTTTGCCCTATCTTATTATCAACAGATATTATTAGTGTACTTACTTTTCTTAGTCGTAAAATCATCTAAAACAAAAATATAAACATCAATATAGTTAAAACTCTTTTCATTAAATAAAAATGGTAGTTCTGAGGTTTCTACATTGCAGAGAAAGTTAAATGACAAAGTGGAAAATACAAACAAGTAAATTAAACTTGGATGAAATCTGTGTTAAATTTTAAAATCAGTCATATCTATTTTTATTTATTGATCTTCCCAAACCATATAAGTTTTTGTATATAACATATAACAAAATGAGATCTAATTATCTGGTCTAAAAAACATGAATATAAATCATTGCATTTGACTGGTATGAAACAGAGTTTCTTTATTGTTGATGAATAAGAAATTAAACTAAATTAAAATTTATATTGTATATATTTACTCTGTATGCAACACAAACACATATTAACAAAAATATTTTCTTGGAAACATTTTTTTAAGTATAGCAAACCAGAGCAGAAAAATAACAACCATAAAAAAACCTTGACTGAAACAAAGAGTAATCAAAGATTATGACATTGGTAATATTACGCTAGAAACAATAAAAAGGAAGGAAGTAGTTTGAAAACATATTTTATTTACAAGATATAAATTAGGCAAAAATTTACTGAGTACAAAAAACAACTTTTTTTTACCAATTAATTCAATGAAAATATTTCAAATGCAACAGTTTTTTTTTTATTATTATTGTTCTTATTGGGTATAAAAACTTCAGAAACTAAAGAAACTCTAGTTGATATGTGTCACCTTTAACAAAATTCTCTTTTCCACTGATTCCACCATGAATTAATATCTTATCACCATAACAACAACAAGCATGGCCAGCACGTGCTACACAACTAATTCCAATTTTGAAGGCCTCCATTGTTTTCTTTGTAGAGAAAACATAAATTTCTCCAACTGGCTGTTTGTTTTTGCCATCAAAGGTTTCTCCTCCATGAATCATGATAAATCCATAACCTCCAACAGCAATGTGATTTTTTCTACCATTTGGAGGCTTGCTCATTGGAGATAGATCTTTACAAATAGCCTCCAGCTTCTTAGCAGTATCACTTGATATTTGCGGTGGACTACTAATACCATCTAATCTTTCAACTAATAGATCATCTCGTCCACCAATCAAATAAATCGACTGCCCTGATCCCGAACAAGTATGGCCAGACCGAGAATCAATTTCCTTACTAAGAATTTGGTAATGCCAATTTCCATGGGAGATTTCCCCTGTCAACATATGTGCACTACTGTGTCTGCGATGACTGTGGAGACTTCCTTCTCGGCCAATGACCAAAATACCTCCATCTTTACAAACAATTGCTGTATGGGAACTTAATCCTGCATCTTTTGGATATCCAGAATTTTCCAGTTCTTTCCACTTACAAGTCTCAGTATCAAAGCAATGTAAACTGGATGTTCGAGATTTTCCATTCCAGCCTCCAATCAGCAGCATATATCGATCTTGCAATGTTACAGATGAATGATGACTCAGGCACGGACTGCCTTCTGCTTGGGATTCATTCCAGATTCCAGTCTGAAAATCCAACCAATATAAATTACTAACAGGCATTCTGCTTTGGACATCAATTAAACCTCCATGAATATATAGTTTTTGTTTTATGATGCAAGCAGTGTGGAATGCTGCACAGGGTCCAACAGAAACCAGTAACTTCCAATCAACAGATAATGAAGTTTGCTTTGTCATTTTAGATTAAGATTCAGTTATCTGAAAAATAGAATAGTAATACTTTAACAAAAGCAGGAAAAACAAAGTGAATGAAAATGAAAAATAAGACATTAAACAAAAATGTAAAAAGTTACATTGATTTATTGGATCAACTATGTTTTTTCATATTCATCATGATTTTTCAGAAAGCTTTTTTCTTATGACACAACTACCCACTGCTGCTCCATACACCTTTCTGCATTGTGAAACTGCTCAACATTGTTAAAGTTCTATGGATGCAGATCAAAGCTGCACAAAGCCAAGGTAACATCACAAGAAAAAATAAAAAATCAAGAAACAAAGACAATTTTAAGGCATCTGCTTCAGCAAGGCAGGATGTATGTGATAATTCACAACAGACTTTTTGTTGCAGCTCCAAGCAATATGGATAACCTATTCTATGCCTAACTCTGGTCTGTTGCAATGAGTGAAGGGGCAGACCCCTCAAGGCTTGCTCCTTCTGACTCTCAGACCAACTTCTATGTCAGATGCTCACATGGTTGCTACTCCTAACTCTCACTCTGACTTCAACTCGCATTGGCCACCATCTTCTCTTGTCTCAACTCTCACTGGCCACTGGTTCCAATCTGCTTTGGTTCAATTTTTGTGTGTATATATAGAGCACTCTCCCACCTTTTCTATGCACACAAACCACCAGCTAATCCCTTTTATTCTTATTGTTCCAGTTATTGTTAAAATGTTGTCCAACAAAGGAAATAAAAACAAATCTTGAACCTTTAATTGGCACCCATTCTACTGATATCATCACCCACATGCACACACACCAACACAGACATGCCTACACTTACATGAATACATATACACCTACACCCATATATATGCATACACATACATATACATCTATATCATCTGGCCTATATGGACTTATATATACCTACACCCATATATACATACATACACACACATCTGTAGTAAGACATCCAAGGTCCATAGTGGGGAATTCATTTTCACATTCATAAGATTTCATAAAATCATTATCAATCTTGATTATGTAACAAGTCTTCATTAAAAATCAATCAATGTATAATCAAATGCTTCATTGCATTTTTTGTGGTTCTTTAAATAAGTCAGTTAAATTTAAATCTAAATACAACTTCATGAGTATTGCTTTTCTATAAATGTATTTTCTAAACCAACATCTGCTGGAGTTATACCTATGTTTTTGTCCCTTTCTATATAGCTGAAGACTGATCATTCTTTTCTTGTGAATTTAAGTTTAGGAAGTTATTTTCGCAATATTTGTCCCACCCTCAATATTAAAGGAAGAAACTAGCCAGTCACTAAAAATCAAAATCAGGAAAAACATACTCTATAGCAATATCATAAAATCTAGTATGACACAATATATTTGGAAAAAAAAGAAATACTCATTTTAAGATGTGATCCAAACAGTAAAGAACCTCACGGGAGAATGTAGAAGATGAAAATGCAATTTGCATGAATATGAAGAAATGCTACACTAGTGTAAGTCCAAGACAATGTGAGCACTTATGTGTGGCAATGAATATTATAACAGGAACTCTCAAAATTGAAAAAAAAATGGTATATTTATGTCTTGTGAATATAAGAGAGAGATTAGCATAAACACTGATTTACTCAATATGGGAGCAGATTCTTTTCAGTTTAATTCTGAATAAAGATTGAATCTATGTGGAGCAGTTTATGACACCCAGATTTAGAAATATCAATTGGAGAAACCTATCTCCAACTAGAATGTCTTAGGAAAACCAAAAAAATATATCAGCTGAAATGTAGTGATAAATCCAGCAAGGATAAGAAATTAGAGAACCACTCATTTAATAATGTTTGATTATTGTGGAAAGATTGTATACAATAATCTTTTCATTCTGACATATTCTTCTATTTTTTTAACATATTGAAAATGTTAAAACTGATGAAATTAAATTCACAGGAGTCATTTCATTCTTGGTAATGTCTATATATATACATATATATATATATATATATATATATATATATATATATATATATATATATATATGAATAAAAGAGGACACAAAAAGATCTTAGCCAAGCAAGAAGGAAATGATGTAGAGCTATGAAATGTTACATACTATTCTACAGTAATCTCACAGTGCAACTATTGTAATAAAATATCCTACACCTCCTCTTTCCCTATGTGGACTTACTAATACAGAGAACTATACATAGTGAGCACCACATTCACCAGTGTCTTGCTTCGGAGATTAGTAATATTTTACTAATCTCTGTCTATCCACTTATTGTACTCTCCATTGCAATAAACCTTTCTCTTTTTTCATTTATTTTCATGTTGCTTGCTCCTTCTACTCAAGTAACAACCTTTTACATTGTCACCCTTTTCAAGGATACAACAGCAACACACTCAACACATCATTTCTTTAACACTTCAAAAGAAATTGAGTAAAAACTCAAAGAGAGTTTATTTTCTTCTTAGTCAAGTCATGAACTTATTTAAGTAATATCCAGTAGGTGTTCAAAGACTATGGGTATGGAATATTCATGTATAGAATATATGAGGGATTTCGTATAAACCTATGGAAGTGCTCAATATATGGCTTTTATTATATATGTCTTTCAGGATGTATATAAGAAAACTCACATAGTGTAAAAAATGTAACTGTAAAAAAAACTCAACCACAGTTAAATTACCATAACAATTTTATTTTGATGAAGAATATTATTTTCACCTCTTCAGAGGATATACAGGCTTCTTCTGGGGATGAAATCAGCAAATATAGTTTATATATATATATATATATATATATAAAAGGAAGGAAGAACACTCAGGCAAATAAAGAAAGGGAATAAGACATTAAAGACCAAGAAAAATTTGTAGACCCACCCCTAGGTCAGCAGAAGTGGGTTTGCTGCCTGTGGAATCTTGGTAAAATTTAAAATTTAAAATTTTTGGTGTTTTTTCTAATGTATTGCTTCTATGTTTATTTTGCTTATATTCCACTATTGGGTAGTGATACTGGTTCCAGCCATCCCTACTAGTAGTAGCCAAAAAATGGCTAAAACAGTTAAATCTAAATTAGAAACTTATTCCAATGCTATAAAGATCTCCAGTATACCTAGTAAATTCTCTACATATAATGCTCAGCAATACTATTCTATTAATTATTGAAATAGATCTGTTTTATGCCTGTATCCAAAGATAATCTTAAGTTAACTGATTCCATCCAATATCCACATCACAGTCTTCTAGTCTGTGGTGCTACCCTTTATTGCCCTCCCTGATCAAGCTAATTTAAACTTACTTTTTGTCTACATTTAAATATTAGCTTGCTACATCTATTGAGTAGTCATCTAGGATCCTTAAAATTAATTATACTAATTTTCTCTTCAATACATAGGTTGCATCTGCTACTGAAGCTGTTTGCCATCAAAGATTGTCTATTTTCCACTTTATCTGGTGGTGGTGGTGGGGGATAGTCCCTATTCCTTTAGGTTCCAAAAGTATTTAGAAAGGGCCATTTGGTTCTTAAATGGTGGATTAAAGAAAGAATGTCTATGATTATACAGTCCCTGTTTCCAATCCCCCACTGAAATGCCTATGTACATTCTCTCTCCATCAGTACAATATTCTATGGTATACTACATCCTCTGAGTCACATTGTCGATCCAAGGAGCATTCATCTCCTTTTCTAGTTACAGGATACTATGTCTGTATTCTCATTATTTCTATATGATTCATCTATTTTGGTTATTTTATACATATTGTTAGTAGCCTGTACTAATTGTTATAGCTATAATGATGCTTTATAGAAACACAAAACCAAAGGTTCGCTCACCTGTTAGAGTCTCAAACTTCTTTGACATTGTAACTGGAGTTTTGTGAAGAGAAACATGAGCACTATATTGATTTATAATCTGGATAGACTATATACTTTGAATGTCAATAGATCTAATGAAAGAAAATGGCTTTATGTTAAAAAAAACATGAAGCAGGTGATATCCTGCAGAAACTATAATAGACATAGACTATGCAAATACACCAGCCCAAGCTGAATCCCTACTGCATAGCAGGGAGCAAGCAGTAGGAGGCATTGGCCTCAACATAAATGCAAATAAAACAGAGTATACATTTTAAATGAGAAGGAACCATCTCCACTCTCAGTGGCAGGGCTCTAAGATTAGTAGACAAGTCCATATACCTCAGAAGCAATATCTCATCAATTGAAAATGATGTTAACATACACCTAGCAAAGGCGTGGACTGCTATTAATAGGTTATCAATCATGTGGAATTCTGATCTATCAGATAAAATAAAATGGGATTTTTTCAAGCTGTGGCTGTATTAATACTACTTTATGGATACCACATGAATGCAAACAAAACATAGAAAAAAGCTAGATGGGAACTACACAAGAATGCTACATGCTATTTTGAACAAATCTTAGAAACAACACCCCAGAAAAGAGTAGCTGAATAGCCGCCCACTTCCCACCTCAAAAACCAAGTAAGATGAACAAGACATACCGGACTGCTAGTGAAGCAAGGATGAACTTAGAAGTAATGTTCTTCAATGGACCCATGGACATGCCACTGTTGGCCAACCAACAAGGATTTATTCAGGTCAGCTCTGTATGGATACTGGATGTAGTTTGGAAGACTTGCCAGGAGTGATGGATGATAGGTATGGATTGAGAGAGAGAGATTCAGGGAAATTTGTGCTGTCAGCACAAATTGGTGATGATGATGATTATATATATATATATATATATCAGTGGTGACTCTAGCCTATTTTTGTTACTCGTGCCCACCCCGCCCTCTGTCAACTTCAGTTCCCAACCCGTGGTCCGTGGACCCAAAGTAAGTCATCATAGTTGCTATTGAGTGATTCTCCATTGTATAGCACAGATTGACTAACGTACCTTGCATGGTGGTTTTTTGTAAACAATCAAGATACTATATAATTTGTAGTCTTGTTAATACAGTAGATAAGATAATTTTTTTCCTTTCAAAAGTATAGAAGAAAAGAGATGTTCATTACTATGATGAGAAAAATATGTTTATTAGAATAAAGAAATTGATGACAATATACACAGACACAGCTAGTAGTTTCAATTTCGCTTAAAATAAGGATTATTTGTTGAAAATGTATTCAAATAAACAAATTTTAGTTACAGAATGTAATATATGCAACATTCATTAAAGAAATAGAGATCTGTTAGTGAAAAAACGAATTAAAACACGCCATTTAACCAACATTTACCATAGCGATGATGATGACGTCGGCGACGGCTATAATCTGCTATCTGCCCCCCCTCTCTCTCTCTCTCTTTCTCTTGGTCCCTCTCCCTCTTCCCAAGACAGTTGTCAGCAGTCACATTGTGCTAATTTTTTTGAGCAAGGTAGACTTGCTATTTCTATTGGCTACAGCCAAAAGCAAGATTTCACTAACATTATTGTTATTATAAGTGCTGGGCACGGATTACGCGTGTTCAACATTATAGCCGATTTTATGGGATGTTCAATGGATCTGATGGTGGCCGGACAAAGACCATCCATTCAAAACAGCATTGTTGTATTATTCCCAGATATATTTATGAACTTTTCGCTACTTAGTTATCAAAACTTGAATAGATACATAATTTAATTGAGATCAGACTAAGTATGTTTGCTTGAAATTAATGGATAATTTTTAATCCATTTTGAATAACATTGACTGAGTTATTGGTCGTGCCAGGCACGAGTTGCACTAGTCCCATCTCTGCCCCTGATATATATATATATATATATAAACAGTGCAAAAACAAAATTAAAGTCTTCTAACAACTTAATAGAGATTTACATAAATAAACAGTTTTACAATAATATTAGACAATAAAGAAAAACTGCTGTATAATTATAGATGATATAAATCAGTTTTATGAAATTTTGTAATGACACAAAAATTTTTCAAGATTAAAAATTCTGTCAAATTATTTATAAAGGCTTTGAATATTCATCTCTGATTCAGGCATCAGATTGAAAATATCAAAAACAGTCAAGTAAAAACAGACAAGAGATACTGACTAAAATCTTCTATTGTTTTTCAGACAAACTCACTTGAATTAACCAGCAAAAAATGAGACAATTAGCTTTCTTCTTTGTAGAGTTTTCTCTTTCTAACAGGTTGACATTATTTTTATTACAGGTAAGTAAGAGGTAATGTTTTAGAAAAGTGACTATGGTGATAATTCAATCTTTCATTGAAGATAACATTATCATGCATGATATAAAAACATGACAAAGCATAATTATTTATCTGATAACCCAAGATGAGTGTAGCATTAATTTGAATAGGAAAAGTCAGGTGACAATTTCCTTAAATCTATAAGTACCTATAGTATAATGATCTAATTTTTATATGCATGCCCCACAGCCCCAAAAAATGGCATACCACAACAATATTTATGTTTGCTCAATTGCATTAAAATGCAGAGAATAAAGCAAATTTCATTTTAATTTGTAACTTAAAAATTAATGGTATAGTCTTTTTTGCACTCATTATGATTATTATAAAGTTTCAAAGGAGATAACTCTTAAATGCAAATTATAGAGTACTATCTCTTATTCCTTTATTTATTTGCAATTAATTTCATATATAAATTCTATAAATAGGATGTAACCATGGCATACTAAATTCATATAGAACTATTATAGAATACCATGGATGTGACTCAATATTGAGCTTAAAGATGGTCATTAAGATGATATCAATAACAATCAGTGTTCATACAAATTAATATCAGAGAAAATTATTACAAAATAGATATATAAAGAAATTCAGTTGTTAAATCATATGATTGAAAATTGATAAATTTTGACAATAAGCATAGAGTTGATTTTTGAAATATAAAGGCCACTTTGATGAGATATCAAAAGTTAACAGTTTATGAAATAGACGACACAAACTAATATTTGGGAATGTTTAAACTAAGGCAAACTTAGTTTAGCACAAGGCCAGGAGTACCAGTACAATGAGTTATGGATTTAAATAATGCACACTAGAGTTACTTTTGACCCACCTATATACACCAAATTTGCATGTGTACCCCTACATAAATATCCAACCACAATCATGTCAACAACTCCACAGAGATTCACTTGATACATTACAGACAATTACAACTATTTGCAATTGGGTTTTCAGTGGCAGAGCAAAGCAAATGAAATGTTTTATTTTAATATTTTTATTTTTAATCTTAAATATGATGATTTATGGGGAGGGGGTACCTGTAAAATGGTTATTAAATGTGAATGTCATAATTTCAATTACAATCATAGTTTCAATAAGTTATATTGGAGCATACAAAAAATTTACATCAATTTTAGGAAACCAATCACACTACCCAGATATTTATTCTTTTGATTAAGTTTCAGTTGCAGAGTTTGGTTTCCAGTAGTTTTCCTTGAAGCATACCTTGCTTTCTTTTTCTTTCATTTCCGTTTGCTTTAATAATTGTTAAAAATAATATCATGGAACCAATTTTACCTTTGAACTTTTAGCTCTTAGTCCTCAGATACCTTGTGCCAGAACATACAAAATCCACAAAAGCAGATCAAAAATGTGTTCCAACTTTACTCCAAGATGCAGGTATCCCATTATTCTATTGAAAAGAAGAAAGGATGTAAATATGATATATTAAGCCTTTTATAAGTGATTTCCCAGAGTTTGAAATATTAAGCTTACTGTGTATATTAAAATAGTTTATATACTCAACAGAATTTTTTAAAGTATAAAGCTGTGTTAATTATAGAAGTTATGTAAATTTATAATGTTTGTTTATATTTCAAAACTACTTCCATCCAGTAGGGATACTTTTCATCTCCAAATCAGCATCAATTAACTAAGAAGGTGCATTTTTATTGCAGGTATTCTAATTTGGTATTATAACAACTATTAAATATTGCAATGCCAATTGTAATTATAATACTAAATTGATGAAATTACCTTTAAAATATTTTTTATTAGTTTACATCAAATTCCTCATTTTTTATTTGTACAGAAAAATAATAGAATATTTTAAGTTCATAATTGTTTTTGCACATTGAAAAAATATATGACAATATATATGTCTAATTTATGTTTTACAAATTCAGTTATGAAAAAATGTGCCTCATATTGAAATTGATTACATAAACCAAAACTATTATCAATCAAAGAAATTGTTTCTTATTTGTAGACTCTTGTAAACTTCATAAAAACATTATCTCATTTTCCTTCAAAGAGAATGGGAAAAGAATACATGCTAATTATTCATGTAGATATGGTCTTTAAAAAAATCAAATATTGGCTCAATGTAAAATTAGAAAATCTTTAACAATTACCACATGATTAGAAAATTTTACCAAAATTAAAATGACTATGATTAGGCAATCAAAACAACTTTTTACTGTAATTTCTTTTCATTAAAAGAATTACTTTAGCTATATAAGTCAGGTCATGGATTGTTCCTTGCTTCTGGTACCATATAACACAGTACAACCTGTCATATGTAACTTGAAAAATATCCTCCATTGCCTTAAGAGATACATTTGGGAAAATACTTGGCATGGTACACCTTGGAGTAAATGGGAAAACAACCATTCAATTATAGATTTAAATAATACTGCAAGATAATTCTTAGTCTAGTTTCTTTAAAATAAACTTTTACATAGATAACATTTTTCATAAAGAAAGACTGAAACGGAATAATCTTCCTCTTCTCTATTTCTCTTTATTCCCAATTTATCTGCAAGACTAAGATAAACTTGGTCAATATTAAATACCTACGTATGTTTTCTTTAAATTAACATGCATTTTTTCTAGTCAACAAAAGTTACTTCCCTTAACTTAATATAAACACCTAAGGATAAGGAGATATTTATGCATAAGCAAATCATAATAATAAAGTATTGGTTAAGTTCAAGCACATCATTCATTATTACTGTTTAAGTTCGTTATTCACTATATGATGCCACTATTTTGTGACCTAGGCTAAGTTTAGTAAATAGTTATATAAAACTGCTATATAACTGCTTCCACATGTATGTGGGTATGTACATAAATTTTTGGAGTCATTCTTCACAAACAAAGAAAAAGAAAAAATTGTTAAAATGTCAATTGTAAAATATATATAAGAATCTCAAATAACTCTTTGAGAAACAAGAAGTGCTGTGGTGACTGCATAACTCATCTATCTAGCTCATATACAACAATCACGGATTGTTACACAGTTAAATTCATTTATAATTTTATAATCTTTTAAATAAATAATCTCTCTACTCTACTAGAGTGATATAACCCACTTTATTTTACCCATTTCAACACATATGCATTAAATATGACAACCAAATATCTACAAATTTGAGAAAATATGCCTTTGCATTTACTGTATTGGTCGTATAAATGCATCGAGCAGTTTTTGTACACAAATCAAATAAGCGAGTAAAAATGCAGTAATATAGCCAGTAACTACATTATCAAATTATTTATTTGAAATCAGTTAAAACTTTTTTAATTCGCTGCAATCATCTTGGAGTAAGATGTTTATTGTTTAAAATAAAAGTATAAAATTTCTGTGGTTCTGTTTGAACTGCAGCTTCTTAGCCTTGTCGTGTTACAGTTTAGTAGTATCTGTTCTTATTAACTTATGTCTAGAATATGAGGGATTTTAATAAGTCACCAAACTCCAACTTAAACTTTAGGGGACATATGACCAGACGATAAGAACAAAAATGATACTATATTTTGCTCTAAGCCAAAATAAAAGAGCCTAGAGAAGTAATTTATCCCCTTTTGTACAAGGGCGGACTTGGCACAAGGTCGCATCTAAGGTGAGGACCCACGCGTGAGGGCTAATTCCGAATTCGGTATTCCTTTTTTTAGAGCGCCTCACCCATCAGGGACAAACTCTGACTTTCAATGCAATGGAGGGATGGAGTTCTGGGGCTTACTAATAGTGGATTTCGGGTTAAATTGCACTTCAGGGTTCAGAAGGCCGAGAAATCGCATTTGGAACGGAACTACAGAAATTGAATCGAGCCGTTCAAAGTATAGAAAGACTTAAGAGATTGAAGAAAATCTGATTCATTAAGATGAGCAATCTACAAATGTATAAATAAATGTACGATAGAGATTGACTACAAAAGAAAACAAATTTTCTTTGTTTTGTTCAATTTTTCTTTTCTTTTTAATAACAACCAATCGAAACAGAAGCTATTTTTAATAACACTCATTCTCAGAAATAAAATGTTAGAGGTGTTTGACTTAAAGAATAAAAAAAAATTTCAGAAGTTATCATCACAAACTTTCCAATTCAAATTCTACATCATATTAATCCCATATATTTCTCTTCTGAACTGTTACAATCCGAAGGAAATAATTTAATATGATAAATGAATTAAAATTTTAAATTATAAAAATCTAGAAGAAAATTACAAATGCTTAAATGATAGTGAGTATTAAGCAATACAAGAAACTGGGATTTAAACTACTTATTAATGAAGGATTACGAACAAATTAAATCCACGATGGATATTGGTTGAATGATTTCGATGACTTATTTCGCTGTCTCTTTATGACTATCCAGACTTAAATTTTACCAGGATAAATGTTGTTAGGATAAGAAAATCACCTCAAATCCTCACAACCTAACATAAAACAATAAAGAAGTTTTTACTATTTCCTCAACAGTAATGCATCTTTGGAGTGGGAAGGATATATCATCATAAAATCAAACAGCTCACTCAACTCATATAGTTTTATCCGATAAGATCAATGACTAATGCGTTTATTGAGCGCAAGCATAACACGCTGTTATTATAATAATTTTTCTTTACTTACGAAACAATATATCGTTTGATTTTAACTGATGATATTGTTACTGTGGCTACGTGACGCCACTTCCTGTTAGCGACATTTTGCTTGCAGTTACCATGGTTTCTAACAATTACTTCCTGTTACTTGCATGAAACATCAAACGTCATTTCCGATATTGTTTCGTTGTGGCTGTTGTGATCGCACGTTACTCATATTTTATGACAAATATCTGCGAATAAACACTGTCTTTATCACTTGTTTCACTTTTTGCATAATACTAAATATGACTCAGTCTATTTTAATACAAGGTAAGTAAATATTTAAATGAATGTTCAATTTATACTATTTTAGGGCCACTCTATGTAGAACAGACGAGAATTCAGAGATGGATTTTTTTAATGGAGAAAATAACCTCATCTTAATCTCCGTAAACCTGAATAAAACAAACAAAAAGTTAACAACCAAAATTATTTTGTAAATCCAGTTTTATCAAAAATTCAACTTGTGAAGTAAAAGGAAGCAACACCCAAAATCCAAAACTAAAACAATTACTTTTTCTTTAAAACTAAGACAAAAAGTTAAAACCTAAATGATAAAAAAATGACCATTTCAATTTTATCTTAAAGTTTTTCAAAGTCTTCATCACTGCAGCCCCAGGTGACAGGGCTAATGATGAATTCCTCGTTGATTTTTTATACAATACCACAAAGATTTCCTCGGCATTGGGATATTCCGAACAATTACCCATCAATGAGATAATTTTGTAGATTTGATGGATTTTAATTTGTGAGTTAAAATTTAATTCTTAGCCCAGTCCGCTGTGACTGTAGAATACGCCAACGGTATCTCTGCAGAGAGACAATACCCACTTCCCCATTGAGTGTCCTGAATATGACACTAAGCCATCTGATGGTGAGGCTCGTTTTTTAGCTTTGGGGAATGTGGAGTACCCCTTCACTGCCATTACTCTGAGGTCTGCTTTGACCCGGAGTGGTAGTACCTGTCAAAGTCCCATGTATGAGTCAAGTAGAACTATTTATTTATATTAAATTGAATTGTTAGTTTTAGAGAGAAATACTTAAAACCATCTAAATGTGTGCAAACAAATGAGTTTGGTTCGTTTAAAAAATGTTACCGACAAACTATTTACTTAAAAATCATTTAAACAGGATTTGATATTAATTAACCATTAAGGGTTATGCCATTAAACCAAATGACCTAACTCAAAATTTAATTCTGTTCAGACGTCAAAATTCACTAAAAAATTTAAAATGATTGACTTAACACACTTTAAACAGGCTGGCAAGCATGTAAAGTTCATTCTCAATGAAATAATCTAAAAGCATTTCAATTTAATATTAAAATGTGACTATGCAAAACGCCATGCAATGACCGTAAATTATCTTCCCGTGACCTATTCAAAAAGGAGCTATCAACAAAAACTTCTACTTATATCACAAAACTATCTCAGGAAAAAATAATATACAGTAATTTTAAACCACAATTTTATTTTCTTATTTTGTTAATTGTGATTATTAATTCTCCAAGAATTACTGTCATTCAGTAAGGAAGACATTGCCATATGAAGTACATCTTGTATGTTTTATTACATTTATTCCTTGTTATTTGATCAACTTTTCAAAAAGGAATTTATGATATTGGTTTTTAACAGTTGTTGAAATAAATTTTTAACATCTCCTTTTCTAACTTTTGCATTCTCTCCATCTTTTCTCAGTATTATTTGCATCATGAAATATTTTTCTATTTTTCACCAAAAATTAAACATAAAGAAAAAAGTAGTCAGTATCAATTTATATGCTGAGTTTTATTTTTATTCCAATAAAAAACAAAAATTGTTTATCATTTTTTTCCTTTTTTCCTCCTCTATCAACACATAATTATGATAAAATAAATTTTGTTAAAATAAGACATATAAAAAAATCAATTAAGATATTCAAACTTCTACATATTTTTATTTCTGGGTAATAAACATAAAAATAGTCTAAATGTGTGGAAAATATGAAATAATTCAACAGAGAAAATAATTCGGAAGTGCTAAATAAAGCTTTATTATTTATCTATTTTTAGTTCAGAGAATAAAAATTCTGATTTGAGAGGTATTATTCTTTATTTTATGAATGCCAAAAAATTCTTTTATATTTGAATTTGAACCCAGTTAAATACTTTTCTTTACTAATTTTATTTTCAGCATGATATTTTTAATGATTTTTTTCTAAACAAAAGCATTTTCAGTTATGTTTTATTTTCAAATAATTTTTTTTTTTTATTCAATTTATTCTGGTGTTTTAAGCAAATATAATAAAACACATTGATAAAATATGAGGCCAAGTTAATGCATGTTACAGAAAAAAAATGAGCTTATTTTATTTTGAAGCAAAAATTTTATGGAAAATCAATTAAACTGCATCCATAAATTTTTAAAAATTAAGCTTTAAAATTTCTTTTAAAATATTTTTATTAAAAATAAGGAAGATAAAAATGCAGGTTTCATTGTGAGGAAATTTTGCCAAGACCTATAAGAAAATATCCATCTGTAAAGTGCTAAGTATAACACTTATAGCATGCATGAGTACACTAACCGAGCAGAATTTTTCTACTGAGACATGAATAGAAAAGAATGTTACTTGGAATATTGTTATCATACCTCACACTATTTATATCTATTTATTTATCTATCCATTTATATTTTGTTCATATCTATCCCAAATAAAAAATAAAAAAAACTTGGTTGAATTGAAATATAACAGAGAGTTAAGTAATTGGTGATAGTATTATTTTTGTTATTAGTTAGGATTAAGAACAGAAAAGTAAATTATTTCCACTAATTTTGTTACAAAATACAACAAAAATTTAATTGAAATCTAATAATTATTGAATCTTTTTTTTTTATTTTACTTAGAGAATCAATAAATAAACCATAAATAAGCAAAATAAAAATTACAATTTAAAAATCTCTAATTGCGGGGATTATCTGCTCTTGAACAACAACCAGGAAGTGCCACACTTATACCCACCATGCTGTTGGAAGAAAACATACTTTTGCCCTTCTATGGATAGCCCATTTCAAGGAACTCTCACACTGCTGTTTTACATTGTCAGTATATTACATAAACCTGACACAACCAAACATAACCAAAGGAACAAAGCCCAGTTGGCTGGGGCTGTACAAAACATCAACTGCATCTCTCTGCTAAGAAGTAAGACCTCTTACAGTATGTGTCTTGGATATGCCATAAGACACAACCAAACATAATCAAAAGAACATTTGCTAAATTGGTTGATGGACTATGTTTTATTTTTCGTCCACACACACATTTTCTCTTGTTTTGTATCTCCATTCCTGTTCAATTGCACAAATAAATTGAGATGTTAAGTTGTAAAAATTGTCTCATGAATTTCTTCCTGAATTGAACTTAATGTTCTATAAATTGTGTGGGTATGTGGATTATAAATCATATAATAACCACAAACCCCATTACATATTATTTTTCCTGGGCTAGTTTTGTGGCATGGAGTAGGGGATTGTTGAACACAATCATCTACTATTAAATTTTAACATTTCATACCATAAAAAAACAAACATATTCTCTTTCCTTTCAGTGCAACTGTAGATTTTGCTGAAGTTCTTTTCATATTTAGATCAATATTATTCATTAAAATATTTGGTTGGTTGGTTGGCATATCATCCCTTGTAGGTTATTTAATGCCAAATCCATTTTTATACAAATAATCAGTCCAACATGAGTACACAGTTTAATTGTCAAAAACATTTCTATTTCAAGCTATTCAGTTTAGTCAAACAGTTCTAATTCACACAATCCAGTTTAGTGTAAGTATACTTTACATGTAAGTATACTTTACATGTCAAAAACATTTCTATTTCAAGCTATTCAGTTTAGTTAAACAGTTCTAATTAACACAATTCAGTTTAGTATAAGTATAAATTTTGTTTACACACAGTTAAATGTCAAAACAGTCCTATTTCAAGTAATTCAGTTTAGCATACGTACGCAGCTCTATTTAACCCATAGATAGGACCCTATCAGGTGCTACTACTCTATGCCAGAGTGGACATGGTAGTGATGGCAATGTAAAAGTACTCTGCATTCCTCAAAGCTCCAGTATCACTGGAACCTCACCATCAGATTGTTTATTGTCATATCCAGGACACTCATTGGGGGGGGGTCTTATACCTCTGCAGAGATGCAGTCAGTGTATTCTACAGCCTCAGTCAACTGGGCAAAACACAAAGTTAAATGTAAAAACAGTTTTATTTCAGATAATTCAGTTTAGCATAGATACATAATTTAAAAGCAAAAAACAGTAAACTCTCGAAACCACAGTTTAGTTCTATAGAATCCTTATCAAGTGCTACCACTCTGGGCCTGAGTGGACCTGGGAGTGATGGCAATGAAGGGGTGCTCTGCATTCCCGGAACCTCACCATCAGATTGTTTAGTGTCATATCTAGGACATTTGTTGGGGGGTCTTACCCCTCTGCAGAGAAGCAGTTGGTGTATTCTACAGCCGCACCTGAATGAGCTATAAGATATTACGATTTATTTTTATCAGGGTTAGATTTAGTTAAAGATAGCTTAAATCTCACTTTTCTGAGAATAATTTGATCTTAGGCTACTGACATCAATCACTTAAAGTTAATTTTTGTATAGCAGTTGTGTCATCAAGTCATACTGGCATATTGAATTTCCCTGACTTTCTCACCATCCATTTCTATCATCCATCACTCCTGACAGGTCTTCTAGGCTGCATTTTATGATTGCACAAAGCTGATGTAAGGCTTTACTGGTCAGCCAACACTGGCATCTTTATAGGCAGGTATCAATGAGAGAACATCACTTATGTGTTCATCCTTGCTTCTCTACTGCCCTGCTTATCTTGTTCATCTTACTTGAATGGTGTGTAAGTGGCCATACAGCTGCTGTTTTGTGGGGTATTGCTTCCAGGATTTGTTCAAAACAGCTTGCAGCATTCTTTTGTAGTTCCCATTTAACTTTTTCTCTGTATGTATGGATACAGCCATAGCTTGGAAGAAATCTTGTTTTATTTTATTAGATAGATCAGAATTCCATATGATTGATAACCTGCCAATAGCATTCCTCACCTTCACTTGGTGTATGTTGATATTACTGTCAGTAGATGAGATGTTGCTGCTGTAGTGGCTTGCCTCTTAGAGTGGAGATGACTCCTTTTTATTTAAAACAGATGGACTCTCTTTTATTTGCATTCATATTGAGGTCATTGCCTTCTGCTGCTTGCTCTAGGTTATGCAGTCGAGATTCTCTTTGGGCTGGTGTATTTGCAAGAAGCCCTTGGTCATCTACATAGTCTGCATCTGTCATAGTTTCTGCTAGATATCATGTTGGCTAGCAACAGGAAGATTCCTTTGATATGCTACATAAGTTGCATGAGTGGAATATCTAGATGTGTGCCTGTTTCGTTAAGTAAATTAGCTGATGCCTCAGCAGAAATGCAGCGGAAGTTGCATAACAGGATTTACACTTGTTTCCTAAAGTAAACAGGACGCAGGTATTCTTCAGTGGAAGTGCCATGTAAGTTGCGTGGGTGGGAAGCTAAACAGGAGCCTTGTCCATGTGCAACACTTAGGCGGGATGTATGACCACAAGGATTGCATGTACATCTGGAAAATTACATAATCCAGGAAGATTTTAATTAAAAAATCCATATGATTTTTATAAAGTACTAACCTTCAAATGGTACATATCAAAATTTGAGCCCAATCAGATTATTAGTTTACAAATTACAGTTGTTTAAGTGAAGCTACTGTTGCAAATTTTTGAAACAATGGAAAAATCTGAATTTCATGTGTTGATAAAGCATTGCTTACTGATTGAAAAAAATACTGTTTAAGCAAAGCAGTGCCTTGATAAGTGTTATTTGGATTCTGCTTATCGGAAACAACAGTTAAGAGGTGGTATGCTGACTTTAAATACGGTCGTGCAGACACAATTGATGCTGAATGCTCAGGTCACCCAAATTCGGCAGTTGTCTTGGAAAATACCGAAAAACTCTGCCAACTCATTTTGGCAATTGTAAATTGAAGTTGCATGAGATAGAAGAGGAGTTGAAGATATCAGAAGGCAGTGTATTCACCATTTTACTTGAACATTTGTCAATAAGAAAGCTGTGTTTAAGGTGGGTGCCATTTTTGAAGACAGTCGATCAAAAACAACAACACGACAACAATTCAGAGCGTTTTTTGCGACTGTTTCAACCCAACAAAAAGGAGTTTTTGTGTAAATATGTGACATGGATCAAACATGGATCCACCTCTCTCTCTCTTGAGTCAAATTGGCAATCAGCTGAGTGGATAGCAGCAGGTGAAAGCTTTCCAAAGTGACTAAAGACACAAACATCAGCGGGCAAGGTTTTGGCCTCCATATTTTGGGATGCATAAGGTATTTTGTTCATTGATTACCTTGAGAAAGAAAGAAAAATCAATAGCAAATATTATATAGCATTACTGGTGTGTTTGAAGTAAGAAATCACCGAAAAACGGCCACAAATGAAGAAGAAAAAAGTGCTCTTTCACTAAGACAATGCACTGTATCACAAGTCGATCGCAACAATGGCAAAACTACATGAATTGCACTTCAAATTGCTTCTGTTCCCACCCTATTCTCTAGATCTGGCCCCTAGGAACTACTAGTTGTTTGTAGACCTCAAAAGAATGCGCCAAGGAAAGAGATTTGGCTTCAATGAAGAAGTGATATTGGAAATTGAGGTGTATTTTGAGGCCAAAGACAAATTGTTCTACAGAAAAGGCATCGAATTATGAGAGAAGTGTTGGATTCAGTATATTACCCTAGAAAGAGACTTGATGAATAAAGTCGAATTTTGCCTAAAAGTTGTTGTTTTATTAGTTAGGTTTGGGACTTATTGAGTGATGTGTTAAAAAGGAAAAGAAAAGAAGCAGATTATATTCTTATACATCAGCATTGTTGTTTGTTCTTTCCTGTATGCAGAAATCATCTGCTTCTTACATTTTTTATTGTGAAACCATTTTCTTTTATTAGATCTATTGATGTTGGAAGTACATAGTCTAGGTACAGTATAAATAAATATGATGCTAATGTGTCTCCTTTCAAGATTCTAGTGACTATGTTGAAAAAGTCAGTGTCACCATCAGGTGAGCTAACAATTTTTTTGCGACGCATCATTATAGCAGTAACAGTTTCTTTGGGAAGACCATATGCAAGTAATATTTGCTCTCTTTTTAGTTTTTCCCTTGATGTGCTCTTCCTTCTGCTTACTTCATTTTCTGTCTGCTATGCTATTCATGATTGTCTATCTTCTACCAAATTTCAAATTTTATTGATATGACTTTAAATGTCAGAACTAACCAATACATCCAAAAAGAGCCATTAGAATAATTGCTCTTTTTTTGCATCTATTGGTTTGTTCTTTCTGGTCTTTCCTAAGTTTCTATGCATTGGCATTTGTTGGGTTTCTTTTAAAAAAAGCAGTTTTGTAAGTAGATGTAATCATTACATTTTGGAAGTATTTTGAAATTATACTTTCAAATAATTTCATCCATTTTTTCTTTCTAATAATCTCCACTTATTTTGAACTGAAATAACAATTCATTATATATCATAATTACAAACTTAGTTGAAAATGACCCTATTCTTGACATTTATTTTTGTTATTATTAACATGTTTCAGCTGATTCATTCTTCAGCCTTTATTGGTTGTAAAAATCCAAGAGAAAAAAGGAGGGTTGTCTCTTTTTTTCCATCAAGAAAGTTCTGTGGTGTAGTGGTTAACTGTGACATTATAGTAAGCAAATTAAAATTCCAGTCACACTATTATGTTCACTTTCAGACTAATATCCTTAGGGAAGGTATGAACCCCTCATACCCCCAGCTATGGGTTAAATAGTACCATTACTTTTCTTCTACAAGGATGGCTTTGATATTAAATAACCTATGAAGGCAAGCCAAACCAAACCTTTCTTTTACAAGGAAAAGATTCATTGGCACAGAAAAAGTTAGCCATAAATGTATCATTACCACAACTCTGTTTCATGCAAACTACATTTATTTATGACCAATTTTTCTGTTTTTTTAATTTTTTTTATTGTAAAAATGATTCCCCCTTTTTTTTTTTTTTTATCTTAGATTGTTTCACCTGATGAGGGGTAAAGAAAGGGGTAGCAGAAAAAATGCTAAGAAGAAAAGGTTTAGTCATCAAAGAAATTTCTGGTATATTAATGATGACTTTCCTCAAACTTAATGCCAATACCTAATTAGTCTTCATCTTTAATGTTTTTACTCTTTCTTTTTTGACATTAATACTAGACAAACAGTTGCTGGAAAATTTTGTTTTTGATAGTTTTTGAAAACTATTTTGACATTGCTAATAGCTTTTCTTTTTTAATTATTTGCGACTATTTTCCCCAATTTTACTTTTCAAAAATGTGTATGAATATTTTCATGCAATAAATATTAAATTAGTTTTACTGATGGTATTAATTTTGTCAAATAGATTGTTTAATGTCACTTTATTATAAACTAGATTTAATGGAAATATTTTGAAATAAAGAATAACAGCTGGAAATTTGTTTTTGCATGGTTATTATATATTGAAAGACTGATCAGATTATATTTTGATGAGAAATGACTTGTTTATAAACAGGATAGATGAAATTTCATATTTTATGCTGTCAATTCATTTGATTGTATGTTGATTTGAATAACTTCATTTATATTTTTAGTGGGTCAATGTGGTAATCAGATTGGATATCAATTCTGGGACTTGGCTTTACGGGAACATGCTCAAAACAATAAGGTATTTATTCATAATTTTCAGTAGTTTTACTTCCGTATAATAGTCATTGTTGAAACTCGACATTTAATGTTCAGCTGCATTTGTTTGACATTGATGAAATAATGAATTATTTCATTGATGTATTTAAATTTTTTGTATGATTAGAATGTAGTATCTGTGTGTTTTGGCTTAGATCAGTCTGTAGTATCTATACCCATGGAAATCTTATGATTATTTTAAAAGCTATAATAGATAAAATTTGCAGGTGAAAACATCTAATTCAATACTTCCTCAAAAAAAAAAACAAAAAAAAATATGTACAAGGCTCATTAAATAAGTTCCCAGACTTTTTTTGTATGGGCACTTTTATTGATAGTATACACATGAAACTCTAGTCCTCTTCAAAATAATCTCCTCCAGCTGCAATACACTTGTTGTACCATTCCAATAACTTCTGGAAGGCCCTATGGAAGTCCACTTGTGTGAGCATGTCAATGACTGTTGTCACAGCCTCTTTTATCTCCTCAATTGTCTCATAATGACAGCATCTAAGTTTTTCCTTGAGCTTAGGGAATAACCAAAAGTCACAGGGAGCAAGGTCTGGACTATCGAGAGGGTGAAGAACTGTCTTGATGCCCATCTTGGTCAAATAGTCTGTAACAAGGAAGGAGTTGTGGACTGGTGCATTGTCCTGGTGGAAATGCCACTGACCTGATTTGAAGAGTGCTGGCCTCTTCCGACGGAGTCTCTTCCTGAACTCCCTTAAAACCTCAACATAGTATTCCTTGTTGACTATCTGTCCAGTGGGAACCCAGTGCATGTAGACCATGCCAGTGCTGTCAAAAAAAGGGATCATCAAAAGTTTGTGGGTGGATTTGCTTTGTCTGGCCTTCTTGGGTCTGGGAGAGCCAGCATGCTTCCACTGGGAATTCTGCCTCTTGGTCTCTGGGTCATTACAGTAAATCCAGCTTTCATCACAGGTCACCAGAGCATCAAGAACTGCAGAATCTGAATTGATCAGCTCAACCATCTCCCTACTGTCATGACAACGTCTTTCTTTCTGATCTTCTCTGAGCACCCTTGAGACAAACTTCATGCAAATCTTCTGCATCTTCAGTTCCTCGTGAATAATTGTGTGTACTGTTCCCACTTTGACATCAAACTGTGCACTTATTATCTCTATAGACACACGACGGTCCTTATCCATAAAATTCTTAATTTGGCCAATCAACTCTGGTGTTCTGACTTCCTTACTCCTCCCACACCTCTCATCATCCCTCACAGACTCCCTGCCTTCCTTGAATCTCTTATGCCACTCAAAAGCTGATGCTCGATTCATGCAAGATGGTCGAAAAGCAGTCTGAAGCATCCATAGGTTTCTGTGGCATTTTTTCCAAGTTTAAAACAGAATATTTTATTGTATATCGTTCTTATAAAGTGTCCTCACATCCAGATTGCATTTTTGAAATTCACCAGCTATGACAATCAGGCTTTAGTAGGGTGTATTCCAATTGCTGCTGTAGCTGTTGATTTGAACCTGAAATCATAAAAATTGGTCAGTCATCTCATAAGATGTATATCAATAACATAGTGAATTTTCAAGAGTCTACGACAATATTAAATGCCTGTACAAAAAAGTCTGGAAACTTATTGAAGGCACCTCGTAACTCTTACATAGCACTACTTAATTATCGCTGCACTCCTCTACAACATAGTAAGAGCCCAGCAGAGTAACTGATGAGCCAAAAGCTACGAATATGGATCCCTACTATCTCATAAAGCAATCTCTTCAATAAGAAAAGTATCACAAAAGAGGAACACTAAAAGCAAATATCAGCCCAAAGTCAAACAAAAATTGATTATGACAATCGTCATAGAGTTATCGTAGCTTAACGGCTACTCACATCGGAAACCTTTGTTTAAAAAATCCAAAGTCATTTATATCATCAGTGAACAAATTTTTTCGCCACTAACAGAAGCAAACCCTGCGATCAATATAAATAACATTGCCAGGTTCGATAGCCGTTGGAATTCCAATACTAACTCAGAGGCTATTTTCGAGACAATTAATTCAGCAGACTGTCGCAAAGTAGTTTCTAACTGTTGAGCGGATCAGGTAGTATTTTCAAGCTTCTCTTAACCATGTAATGATTTATTTCATTATTACACACAGTTAAAGAGAAGCTTCCAAAATCAGACACTTGTGAGCCTAGTAGATACACGACCCCTTTCTGCTATAAAACCAACAGTTACTGACAGTAAAAACAGAGTTTGGCGGCCGCCAACAGCTTGAAGGCAAAAGGAATTCGTGCCTTTCACTGGTCATTACAACCTCGACCAGACACCTTACCCTACCCGTCAGTGGCCTCGCAGCAGTTCTGCCCGAAAATGACCGAGCCCTTTTTGCTGATCCTTTTCCCCAGCACCCAGATGCCTCTACACAACCATAGCAGCAAATCAACCAAACAATAAATTTTTGATACTTACTAACCACCAGACTTAGGGTATAGCTTGAAATATTGTAATTTTTCCATTTTTGGTTGGTTCTTGCCAGATAGTCTTATTTTTTCTTTCAGTCAAACTTACTGTTTTTGGATTATTATGAAATGACAATACTAGCAGATTTGTTTTCTTATTGGGAAAAGAAAAATGGGTAAGACATTTGTATTTTCATTCCTCTCCTCTTTTTAGGACTCCCAAGAAAGGGAATCAAAATGACAAAAAAAAAAAGAAACTCAAACATGACAAATCTGAATGGATAAGCAGAGGCTCTCCTAATATATGGAGTGCACCACCTAAAGTTGTGGTCAGTATCAAGGAGTTGCTCCAGTGTGCAAAAAGGATATCCCAACTTGTAAAAGAGAAGGGACTTTTGTTCAGTTTCAAAAGGGACTTTTGTTCAGTTTCAAAAGAAAAGAAAAAAATTTTGTAGTTGATTAATGCACAAAGTGAATTATTAAGTCTACAAAAAACTTGGTCATAAAATCACTTGTCAGACTGTGAGTAAAGGTAGTCACTATTATACCTTGTTCATCTTTGTGGGACGTACTGCTACCCACTGAAGAAGATGCTGGTACTCTTAACTGGACCACCCTGGAAACCAAAAATTACATTTTCAGGGTCAAATACCTAGAATGAAGAAGGACCATGATGGCAATCTGTAGCTACCTCATTAACAAAAATAGAACAGCATACATGCTCCATTTGGAGATATGATTGATGCCTTACATTATGGTATGCATAATAAAATAGAGGTTCAGTCTAATTATAGATAGTAAGACCTTCTACTCTATTTCCAACTGGTTGGATTTAGAAGGGCATAGACTTCCTGTTATTGTGACTGGTAGAAAACTAGTCTGTTGACTTTGTGGTGACATTGGCCATCTTTCTGCAAATTGCCCTGGAAAGAAGGCCTTTGAAAATGTGCCTGTTCATATTCAAAATTCCCTCTCACCTCCCATGACACAAGATAAAAAGAAGGTTCCTGTTATCTGCCTTCCTTTCAGAGGAAAAAAATTAATCCCTCTTCCTCTAAGACTTTTCTATTGCCAGTGACAAAAGTGGTGGAAACTATGAATAAATGAAAAAGGGAGTGGCTTGCAGGAAGTAAAGCTGAGGGGAAGACCCAGCCTGTGGATCCTGTCCCATAAAGTACCCCAGACAGACACAAAGAAAATAGCAGTTGTATGCAAAAACAACCAAAAGTAAATGTACTAGTCCAGGTAAGAATAAATTTGAAAAACTTCTCCTTTGGGAGAAGCAACTGGATGAAACCAAAACAGCAACCTCTTCACCAGGTTGTTTTCACTCTACCTCAAATATCACCTGTCTTGAAGATGCCTCCTGCTCAGCTTATGGTTCTTCGACTATTATTACTAAAAGCAGTACCACCTCTGTTGCTGCTGTCAACCTCATCAGCAACAATACCAAAAAAAAGGCAGCAGAGTTCCAAGGTAGGCAACTTAGATGATGAATTGCTCAAACCAAAAAATGGAGAGACTTGAGGATATCTTAGGAGAAACCAACTCCAGCCACAACAGCTGAAGGTCCTCTGCAATTTCAAGAAAGTAGGAGAGAAAAATGTAGAGAACCCTTGGAACTTTCTTGGTGCTAGAATGTTGACTGTTATGAGGTTGAGCCAAGAGTCTGAGGGAGTAAAGAAAATGATAGGTAAGACCACTCTGTCCTTCAGCCTGCTCTATCTCCACATTTCAGAGGAAGAAAAAATTTCAAATGTTTCAGGAAGGGTCTCTTTATACCCTTCCCTTCTGCTGGGTATTGGTGGTCTCACCCAGGACAATTCCACCTCTAAAGATACAACAGACACAATTTGATTCCAACTTCAGTGAAGGTATCCTGTCAAAAGTTTACAAACCTTTTTCAACTTACTTTGATAGTCATGCAAAAGGTGTCTTTTGGTTGATACACAAAACACTTTTGGCAATCAGTTCTCTTATTTTTGCAGATCTAGCTGGCACATTTTGTATGCTTTATGTTACCAGAAAGAACAAGGCATTTTGTTTCATTGCAGTTTATGGGCCCAATCCCACCAATAAGCTTATTGACTTTTTTCAGCACATTGAGCCCTTTGTGATGTCATTGTGGCTGGTAATTTTTGCAGGAGATTGGAATGCTATCCTTGATCTTAAAATAGACTGAATTCTATCAACTTGAATGCAAAATACTTCCAAGAGTTTGTTGGGAGACTTGATCTTGTCAAATTCAGAGAAAAACATACAAGTTGGATTGAATGGATTTGGACTGCTAGGGGCACCTCTGTTGAGATTTTTTTGCCTCTAGATTATCTGCCATATTATGCAGTGAGAGGGTGGACAGTACTATCATTTAATTTTTATCAAATTATATATTTATTTTTATTCATTTTTTTTTCGTAGGCTTAGTCGTCGACCACCAAACACTATGACTGGGCCTTTCTCAACAACAGAGATATGAGATAAATATGTAGTAGAATTGAGAAACAGATTTGAGACACTACAAGAGAAGACGGAAAAAGGTACCCCAAATGACAAATATGAGAATTTCGTCAACGTGCACATCAAGGCAGCAGCGAAGTGTATTTCAACAAAACCTAGAACTAAATATAGAGTCTCATGGGAAAATAGCCTCCAAAAGCTATCGAAAGAACCCAACAAACACAAATGCCCGAAAACTAAAAACGGCACAATATCAATTAGCAGGCATATATATAAAGGAAGAGACAGAATACATACAAAATCAGATAGATAAGATTAGAGACTCAGTGGAAGATAGGCAATCTAGGATAGCCTGGCAAACAATAAACAAAGTGTGTAGAAGGAAGAGCACAGCCAAAGCAAAACTGAAAGCTGCAAACCAACAGGAAAGAATAAAACTGTAGAAACAGCATTTCGAAAATCTACCAGGAAACCCACCGAAAGTAATGCATGAACCAATCACCAGAATAATTAGTAAGCAATTGGACATTAAACTAGGACCGTTCACTCTAGAAGAACTTGACTTGGTTCTTAGAAAAATTAAAAATAGGAAAGCTGCAGGGCTGGACGAGATTCCCCTAGAAGTATGGAAGACTAGACAATTCGACGACATACTGCTCCGACACTGCAACGCAGTCTATAATCAAAATCCGATAGATGGATGAAGGGATGCATCCTCCCCTTCCCTCAAAAGGGTGACCTCGGATTAGCAAAGAACTACCAAGGCATAACACTTACATCCATAGCAGCCAAAATTTACAATGCCCTACTACGAAACCGCATAGAACCCAAAATCGACAACATCCTTAGAAAAAACCAAAATGGCTTCCGAAAAAATAGATCCACGACCTCACAAATGTTGACCATCCGTAGAATCCTTGAAGGTGTACAGGCAAAAATCCTACAAGCGACAATACTATTTGTTGACTTTACCAAGGCCTTCGATTCCATTCACAGAGGAAAGATGGAACAAATCCTACTAGCATACGCCCTACCTAAAGAAACCATAGCAGCAATAACGATTCTCTATAGAAACACCAAAGTGAAAGTACGTTCACCAGATGGAGACACAGAATACTTCGACATTGTAGCAGGAGCACTACAAGGGGACACACTAGTTCCATACCTCTTTATCATCTGTCTAGATTACGTGCTTAGAACATCAATTGATAAACTCAGAGAAAACGGCTTCAAGCTGACCAAGAAAAGAAGCAGAAGGTATTCCACAACAACAATTAACAACGCCAACTACGCCGATGACATAGTGATTCTGGCAAATACACCCAACCAAGCCGAAATACTACTGCATAGTTTGGAACGAGCCGCCGCAGGCTTTGGCCTCCATGTCAATGCACACAAAACGGAATATATGTGCTATAATCACACAGGCAATATCTCCACACTAGACGGAACCTCTCTGAAACTAGTCGACAAATTCACCTACCTTGGAAGCAGCGTCTCATCAACCAAAGAGGACATCAACACGCAGCTAATGAAGGCTTGGACAGCTATCAATAGGCTATCGATCATATGGAAATCAGACCTGATCGATAAAATGAAACGCAGTTTCTTCCAGGCAGCTGTCGTATCGATACTGCTGTATGGATGCACTACTTGGATGCTAACTAAACGGCTGGAGAAAAAGCTAGACAGCAATTACACAAGAATGCTGTGAGCAATATTGAACAAGTCCTGGTGGCAACACCCCACAAGGCACCAACTATACGGCCACCTGCCTCCCATCATGAAAACTATCCAAATTAGACAAACCAGATATGCAGGACACTGCTGGAGAAGCAGGGACGAGCTCATAAGTTATGTACTCCTTTGGACCCCCACATATGGCCGGGCAAAAGCAGGATGACCAGCTCGAACATACATTCAGCAGCTATGTGAGGATATGGGATCTAGCCCTGAAGACCTGCCAGATGCGATGAATGATAGGGAGAAGTGGCGAGAGAGGGTCAAGGATATCTGTGCTAGCGGCACAACATGATGATGATGATGATTTTTTATTCATATTTTATTTGGGTTTTCTTTTTCTTGTAACTAAAAATGTCACTCATTCCTCTTACCCCCTTGCACACCTTACAATTTATGTAAATAGAGGATTAGGTTAGACTCTCATAAAATGACTGTATGTTTTGGTATCTGTACTGCAAAAGATTTTCAGATTAAATGTGATATTATGGTGAAAGGATTATTATAGTATATAATGGATCAGTAAATTAAAGTTAACTTAAAGTTAGAATAGTGATAACCCGTCTTCTCCCTCCATTTTTCTGGTTTTGTGCCATATTTATGTAAATTTAATTGCATAATATTGTGAAATTTTTAACTCATAAGCAAGTGTATTTTTGCTCTGATTAGGAAGTTGAATTTTTTACTCCTTTATTCATTTGCTTCTTGGACTTGTGATTCTTGATTTGAAACTTCATTCTTTCACTTTGGATTTGTAATACTGACTTCTTTATTGGCATTATTGTTTGCACACTTATTAACAAACAAAACCTAACAAATGAACAAACAAACAAAAAATGACTGTTCATGATTTTGTGATTGGTTGTGGTTAGAAATTGAAATTTTAGTGCTATATTTAAAACTGCTTTCTTAACTCAATAATAATCAAGCTATATCACTTGATAATTTTAAGTCTTGTAAGCCAAAAAAAGTTTTATTCCTCCAAGAATGCTGCAATTGTTTCATAATTATCATATTTATAATTTAGGAAAAATATTTCCCCTTATATAGGTTTCTAAGCAAACATAATGGATTATAAACAAGATGATTAATAAATGGATTGAATCTTTTATCTTTTGTTTATTTGGGATATTATTACCAATGAAGTTTACTTAGTGTTATTCAGTTTCTTTTGAAATTTCTATACAGGCTAGATATATCAATCATATATAGAATAAGAAATTAATTAAGGTAAAAGTAATCAATTATGGTTTATCAATCATCATTTGAATGTTTATAATTGCTTACTCTTTTTGTAACAAGATATTTTCTATTTTTTGTTTGTTAATACAGTTATTTGTAAATTCTGGAATGGTAAAAGCTTTTATCCACATTCACCAAATCCTATATTTTTGAACAGTATCCCATCTTGAAAATATAATAAAGTAAAATCATCTTTTTTGGTCTTTAAACTGTTTGATAAAGTAGCACAACTATCAATTCCAACTCTACAAGAGTCAAAACTCAAGGCAAGGCTTCTTTGATCTAAGACCACATTTGAAAAGGAATGATGTGTTTTTGCAACATGAAAATGCCAGGCCTCACAATAGCTTGTCTGGTCTTTAAGACCTGACAAGCAATCACAGCACATGGCTGGACAACTTTACTTTATCCACTCCACAGTCCTGACCCCCCTACACTTTCAGACTTCATCTTTTTCGGCCTATTCAAGAGGCACTCAGAGGACAAAAATTCTCCTGTAACAATGAAGTGAATGAGATAACAGATTGTTAAGAAAGCAGGTAAGAAGTTTCCTGAACCAACTACAGTCATCTTCATTTATAACTGAAACAGAAAGAGGTTAGATCTGTAATCCTGAAACTTTTATGTTCAGTTTGATAGTGTGTGATACTATTAAATCAATTATTAATTTGTTTGGTTGCTTCCTATTTGTAGAATTCATAATTATCTCAAAAAAAAAAAAAAAAAAAGAAAATAAGATAGATAAATAAATAAATAAATAATAATAATAATAATGTTGTTCTTATTCTTTATGCTGTTGTTGTTGTTGGGGGAACAGCTAAAGTGCTACGCTGTGGCCTCAAAGTGAGTGAGTTCAAACTCCAGTCATGCTATTACATTCACATTCGGACTAATACCCATAGGAAAGGTATTAACCTTCGTATCCTTCCAGTTATAGGTTAGATAGTATCACTGCTGTTCTTCTATAAGGATGGCTTTGCCATTAAGTAACCCACAAATGTAGATATGCCATTAAACGAAGAAACCAAATCTATTATGCCATTACAGGTTGATTATTATTCCTTGCTTATTATTTCCTTATGAAAAATAAGAGGAATGGCTCATTTTATGTTTGTTTTTATGTTGGTTTTGTGTTTGCTTTTGTCAGTTTTGATTAATTAAAATCACTTTGAAACCATTGGCCTGATTGGAATGGAAATTCATTTTTTAGCCATGTTAGAGCATTATTCATATTGCACTAAGAGAAACTGTGTCACAATGTGCTATTTTATCTGTAACAAAACAAAAACATAAAAGCAGATCATTATTTCATTAAATATATTGTTTTGCTTTGTTTTTGATCTTTTTTGAATTTTTATCTTTTTAAATTTTTATTTTATTTTATTTATTCATTTTTTAAAAAAGTATTTTATACGAATACATGTTCTCATAACTAGGCGTTTAAACATTCCGATCTAGATAGGGACAAGCTTATAATATCTAACATTTGTTCTACTCAAATTATTCATGATTTATTAGATCTGAATCTAAAATCCTGAAACGGAATACAAGATACGCAACTCTACACTAACTTGTCTAATCCAAGGGAAATAATCATGTCAACTGTTACATTGCTAAAATCATAGTTGTTAGCTCTAATGAGAACAATGATATTTGACCAAGGATAGCCAAAAAGTAGATTATATTTCTCATCATTCCTAACATTTAAAATATTATAGTATTATCTCATGTTATAAGCTATTGATTTCAGTGTACAAAATCATATTTGATGGAAAATTGGTTTGGAACAAAATAAATCAAATGTTTGATTCAACATACTTGGAATGGAATTGATTAATTTATGACAAATCTTTATCTATTTATTTCTCATTTATATCACCCTGATTTCAGCAGTTTCTACCCAATTATTAAACTTGAAAAATAGATTAACTATCATTCTAACTGAAATAATAGACTTCTGTTAAAGTTTTCAATCTGATATTGTTTTCTGTCAATTTTCGTCAAAATCAGTTTAGTCATTTAGGCAGATACAGAATAACAGTTAATATAGATTATAAAGAAACATTCTAATGGTCAGTGTTTATTTTCCTTGTAGAATAAGATTTTACAAAAGATTTTTACTACTAAAACTATATCATGTGATCTTCCATCTTATTTCTTTATTTAATGAATATCTCCTCTATGCAGCAGTTGTCTATGGAACATTGATTCATATTAAATTGATAAATTAAACTCTTCTCATCAAGAAGTACTTTTTATTTTGATTTTTATGTTTTTGTGCAATCAAGTAATCATTATTATATTTGTCTTTTTTTTTTATTACAGAAAGGAATTTATGATGAAGCTTTGCAGAGCTTTTTTAGAAATGTTGATTCTCGCAATGACACTTCAGTTGTCAATACTGCTGGTGGCCTTGGCAAAATTCATTCATTAAAAGCCAGAGTAAGTTTGATTCACTAGCTAATATAATCATAGTATTGTTTAGTTTAGTCTTTTTATGATTTCTATTATTATTTCAAAACTACATGATAAAAGAGTTATATATAATAAAAGTCATTTAATAATTTAGAAGCCAAATTACTCTTACTCAAGTTAAATAAGATTATCTTTAATTAAATTTATTAATCTGTAGTAGTAATGCCACGAACAATCTTACCTCAAAGAAACAGAAGGTGTGCTCTCTCTCCTGCCAGCACGTGGAAATCAGAAGAAAAAAAGGAAACAAGAGGTGTGACTTGTTTTATGGAGGAGAACGAGATAAGCCTACGTGAAGTGGTGAGATTTGATGAAGATAAAAGAAACTAAGTTTGAAGTGGAAAACCGCAGCATTTTGCTGATGTCTGATTGGTGCACATCCATCAGTTCATTTTTGCAAGTTAAGCTAGTTGACTAGCGTCCAATAGGTTGATTCTTCTTCGACAAGACTTCTGAAACCAACTACAAACTATTTCGGCATACATGTGACCAGACGCAAATGGCAGGCAAAGCATTTGACATTCGGCTGATTCCCGAATTTCACGGCGTCTCATCCGACCACACAGCGTCAGAATGGTTGGAACAGGTGGAGCTGGTGTGCAAAATGTGTGGTGTTGATAACATTGAACGTGTTCTACCACTCAGGCTAGGAGGTGGAGCTCTGTCAGTATACCGACGGTTAACCCGTGACCAGAGGGAGGATTTACAGCAGGTAAAACAAGCCCTCCTCATGGCTTTTGCGCCGGACCCTTTTGTTGCATTTGACATATTTGTCTCGCGCCATTTGTGCCCCAGGGAAACTGTGGACGAATATTTGGGTGACCTACAGGACCTAGCACGTCTAATCGAAGAAAACACCTCTGACTGGTGGCTCAGTTGTGCTTTCGTGTCAGGACTTCCCGGTCCGGTTAGACGACAATTGCGTGGGTCCTCAAGAATGGAGCACATGACCCTAGAACAGATTCTTACTAGGGCTCGAGCTCTCATGACAGAAGAGGTAGAGGTCGATGAGCCTGTTGCTGCTGCGGCCGGGCAATGCCAAGTTCTTCCTCATGTGCCTTTGGGTCGTCCTTCAACCCCCGATAAACAGAACGCAGTCGCGGTGCAGGCAACAAGGACATGTGGCATCGAGGTGTCCGGAAAACAAGACAAGGGATGAGAGGTCGGCACTACTCTTTCCCCACATAAACTAGAAGAAATGCTTCCTGTAATGAAGGTGAAAGTCAATGGAATAGATTGGATAGCATTGGTGGGTTCTAGCTGCTCCTCATCCGTTGTGAGTAGAATGTTATGTCGACCCGAAGTACAGAAGTGTACCACAATTCTGACGGCAGGCAGGAAGTGCCTTCTAAGCCATGGTGTTGGCAGCATAACTTTAACAGTAACCAACAGAAATCCCTTAAAGACAAACATGCTAGTGGTAAACAGCAAGCCATTGGGATTTGACCTCCTTCTGGGAATGGACATCATCAAGAAATTGGGCGGCGTGCACATCGACGAACAAGGCAAGGCATATTTTGCTGAGGTGGCTCACACTTTTGGTGCGACAATAGAGCTAGAACAGCCTGACTTTCACGCAGAGTTCAACCAATGCACCAAATCCTGGACAGTGTCGTGGAAGTGATCCGGTGATCAACCACCAGAAAAATTATACGACAGAGTACCGGAGTACACCATCCCTGCAAGAGCTCGTGCAGAATACAATAAAGAGCTACAAAACTGGATTGATAATGAGTGTTAGTTTTTTACCCAGAAGATAAATTGGGGCCCCCGAAGGGCCTGATCCCGTTAATAGCAGTCATCTAGCAGAGTAAACAAAAGGTAAGGCCGGTGCTCGACTATCGGGAGTTAAATGATCACGTTGATCCATTTACGGCTCGTGCAGACATATGCACCAAAAAGTTGAGAGAATGATGGCGAGCAGGATCGAATGTATCCGTGTTTGACCTTTGCCAGGCATACCTTCAAGTACGCGTCCACCAATCACTGTGGTCCTATCAAACTGTACTATTTAATAGACGAAGGTATTGCCTGACCCGCATGGGGTTTGGTCTCAATGTCACACCATCCATCATGCAGACAATTGTTGATGCTATCTTGACGAAGGACAAGCGCATACAGTGGGCAACATCTGCCTATATTGATGATGTATATGTGGATGAGAATATTGTGCCTGTGGCACGTGTGAAGGAGCATCTCTACAGCTTTGGCCTCTTCAGCAAGGAGCCGGAGAGGCTACAGGATGGTGCGCGAGTGCTTGGGTTACAGGTCTGGGGAGAGGATAACTCTCTGTATTGGAGAAGAGGAAACAAAATCCCAGACATGCCGCGAGTCGTTATGCGATGGAACATATTTTCACTATGCGGCAAATTGGTTGGGCACCTTCCTATGGGTGGTTGGCTTCATGTAGCTGTGGCGTTCATCAAGCGGAGAGCATCTGACATCACCACTGGATGGGATGACAAAATTGACAACGCCCCTGTCAACACCATGATTAAAGAGGTTATCACCAGAGTGCACAAGGAAGACCCGGTGCGGGGCAGATGGTGCGTCAACAGCCAAGCTCTCAGTGTATGGGTCGATGCAAGCTCTCTTGCTACCGGCGTGTTGCTCATATATAATGGGGCTGTAGTGGAGGATGCTTGTTGGTTACGCTCAGAAAAGGACTCCCAACATATTAACCTTGCAGAACTCGATGCCATTATTAAAGGAATAAACTTGGCAATCTTCTGGAAGACAACCACCTTGCATTTGTTCACTGATTCTGCCTGTGTCCATAAATGGATCTCAGACCCCCTTACCAGCAAGGCCAGGGTACGAACCAAAGCCGCAAGCGAGATGCTTATTCGACGATGGCTTGACACGATAATAAAACTGGTGAAAGAATACGCGCTGTCAATGAATATGTCCTTGGTCAAATCTAGCCAAAATAAGGCAGATCGATTGACTAGATTGCCTCAGAGGTGGCTTGATGCAATTAAAAGAAACATTGGGCCTATGCAACCTGCCTGCACTGCGTCTGTGAGCTCATTTGAGCTTGAGTAGATCAAAATTGTTCACCGACAAAGTGGTCATCCTGGTGTGCGGCGGACACTTTATTTTATGAGACAGATTGCCCTGGGGGTCTCTAAAGCCGCAGTGAAAATCGTCGTCAGAGAATGTGAAGAGTGTCAGTCGATCGATCCGGCACCCATGCACTGGTCAGAGGAGGCTTTGAATGTTAAACAAACATGACACCGGGTAGCAATGGATATTACCCATTGTAACGGGGCCCTTTTTTTGATAGTGATTGATTGCGGCCCCGCTTGATTTGCCATCTGGTAACGTCTTCCTCAACAAGATGTGACGAGTGTAATCAACCAGCTGAAGCTGCTCTTCTATGAGTGGGGTCCGCTGGCAGAGATTCTGACAGATAATGACACTGCCTTTCGGAGCAGCCTGCTCAAAGCCTTCCTAGATGAGTGGAGAGTCCAACTTCGATTCCGCTGTGCATATGTTCCCTCTGGTAACGGCATCGTCGAGCGATATCACAGAACCGTAAAAAGGATCGCCGCCAGAAAGCGGTGTACCATACTGGAAGCAGTATGCTGGTACAACGTCACACCAAAGGATGACGTGTCCTCTGCTACAGCAACAGGAGGTGCCTGTGGTGTAATGGTTATCGTCATAGGAAATGAACATGGCGACACAAGTTCAAATCCTGGACGAAACTGATTGCATTTCACATAGCACTAATACCCTTGGGAAAGGTATGAATCCAATTATTCTCCCTCCAGCTATGGATAAATAGTAGGGCAGACTAGGTTCTTCAGCCTTGGTGAGGCAACTAGTCTAGGAGAAGGGAAACTCTGAATTCAAACCTGTTAAACTCCGCTTAAAAATTGACCTTGTGTCATATCCTGCCTGAGCGGAGGGGTTGGTAAATATGGCTACAGCACCAGCCAATATGGTCTATCGGTACCACATACAGCTGAAAGGAATCAGTGGAACATCGGTGCCAACACACAGTCAACAGCAGGCTGTCTTCAAACTTGGTGACCAAGTGTGGGTAAAGACTCCACATGGACGTTGTACCACAAAATATAAAGTGGGATATGTGACTGGAATTACCAGTGCACAGAACATAACAGTCAATGGAATGCCACGCCACGTGAAACATCTGCGACCCATTGTTGGACCAGACCAGCCGATGGTCTGTTCTGACATGATTTCAGAGAATGCGAGCGAAAGATTCGTAACCATTAGAGAGAGACCGTGTGAACAGGCACCCAGCACAAATGCAGGTGATGCCTCTTCCAATAACACTTCTAATGAAGACCTAGTGACAATACTGCCACGAAGAAGCACACAGCGCAAAAGACCACCTCCCGAATGTTTCATGTGTGATCATAGGATTAGTGGGGAGTGTAGAAGTAATGCCACGTACAATCTTACCTCAAAGAAACAGAAGGTGCTCTCACTGCTGCCGGCACGTAGAAATCAGAAGAAGAAAAGGAAGCAAGAGGTGTGACTTGTTTTATAGAGAACAAGATAAGTCTACGTGAAGTGGCGAGATTTGATGAAGATAAAAGAAACTAAGTTTTAAGTGGAAAACCGCAGCTGATGTCTGATTGGTGCACATCCATCAGTTCATTTTTGCGAGTTAAGCGAGTTGACTAGCGTCCAATAAGTTGATTCTTCTTCGACGAGACTTCTGAAACCAACTACATAATCTTTAGAGACTTGACTGCTGAGATGTTGTCAAACTTCTGTCTTTACTATCAAAAAGACCAGAATCCAATGGACATGAAACAAGCTTAGGTAGTTTTTATCATACTTAAAGAATCCATATTTAATAGAAATAGTAATTTGTTTATAACAAGCTTGCAGTTGTAAACTAATGAATGAAAACATTATAACCAGCAATGTGGTAAGAATGACAGCTACTGTCTTGTAAGAACTTCATATATCAGATATATAAACAGTTAAGTTGGCCTCAAGTATCTTTTGTGTTCAGTGCTGTAGTTCATAGACAAGAAGAAAGATTGAGTGACTGAAATAGTCAGACAGCCAAGACTTACCAATTTGAAATGGAGGTTTTCCTATTAGGAACATGCCAACAGAAGGGATACTGGGAGATGAATTGCTGATAGATTTAATGAAAATAAAGGAAGGAATGAATGCATCACATAATTGTCACCACAGGTCAGTTAAAGTGCCCATGCTAACTAATGCTAATAAGTGAATAGGTAGGAGCATATAAATTTTCATGTGTGCATTTATAGAATTTACTTGAATACTAATAATATAAATTTGGTATTTTATATTAATTTAGTTACATAGAATGCTATATAAAACTTGTAGGAGTTTTTAAATTAGTTTTTTGATACATAAGTACAAATATGCAGATATAATGTTCTTATGTGCTATTTACATTTTCACCTAAATATAAAAATATATTACTTATTTTTTATTTTATTGTTTTTGTTAATACTATAAAGATATCTTCTCTAATTTTGATAAGAGCCATATACAAGAGTTATTCAGACTATTGAACTCATTCTTTTTGTTGCTTTTATTGTTATGTTTTCGACAATTCAGTCTTCTTTAGGATTTATGGATATTACAATATGAAAATGCTTTTTGATACTACTAAACCAATTTGCAGTTTATTAACTTTTCTCTCATAAAAGAAGTGGACAACAAAAGATTGCATATGTGCTATCCCATGTAAAAGTGGAAACTGATATAAGGGATAAATTAGCTAATCTCAAGAACATAGGAAAGCCATTTCGAAAGATGAAATAGAAAAATATGGTATGGCCGATAATATCAGTTTCTAAAATAAAGTCCAAGGAAGCATCACCGAGAGGTGAGAAAATTGAAGGAATCTGTGGACAGATATGTCAGGACAGTTTAGATTTCAATATATGAATTTTTTTACTTATCATTGGTGAGCATAAAAAAAGGAATATTCTGTATTACATGTGTTGCTGAATAGATTGATCCAATCTGATATTTTTTTCTATTCACTAGCTTTTTCTGGTTTGTATCCGTCTTTCCTCATAGATTGTACACTAGAAGGCCATAAAATGAATCAGTTGAAATACTAGAGAATGTGTCTAATATTCATTTACTATATTTTTTGTCTTACAATTTAAGAATATCTTTTAATGTTTCAGGCTGTGTTGGTGGATATGGAGGAAGGCGTTGTGAGTGAATTGTTAAGAGGACCATTAGGTGAAGTGTTTGACCATAAGCAGCTTATAACTGATGTATCAGGTTGTGGGAATAATTGGTAAGGAATGATAAGACACTTTTAGTCATTATTCCTTCATGATTTTATTTTTAGTTGTAATTATCAACTATCCCAGTTAATTGTTTTCAAATTTCTAATTAAAGTAGTTTTTTAGTTAGCATAAAAAAATCCTTTCTTAGATATTTGACATACAGAAATAAAAAGACTATTTCTTATAATAAATCAGCTGCTTCAATGATAAATTTGCTAATATATCTTTTTATCTGGTATATATTTTCAAGGATCTCATAGTGATTACCATCATAGGAAATGGCACGGTGAACCGAGTTCAAAACCTGGACAAGGCTATTTGTATTTTCACATAACACTAATACCTTTAGAAAAGGTATACATCCAACTATTCTCCTTCCAGCTATAGGTAAAGAGTAGAGCAGACTCGGCTCTTTAACCTTGGTATGGCAACCAATCTAAGAGAAGCAAAACTCTGAATTCAAACCTGTTAAACTCTGCTTAAAAATTGACCTTGTGTCATATTCTGCTCATATGGAAGGGTTAGTAAATATATATATACTTTCAAATTTGAACCTGTAGATTTAAGCTGTATACCCAATCTGGATATTCTTTACATGACAAAGAAAATGGTTGACAGTTAAACACCTTACCAGACATTTTTTCTGAATAATTCCATAAATTCAAAGTCAAATATTTATCAAATGAATTTGTTCTTCATTTCTTACTGAAAACCTTAATCCATCTTTGCCCAAAATGATTTTGTCACCTTTTTCTTATTCAGTCTCTTTTCCCTAAAACTGAGCATTAACCTTTTGTTGATAAAACTTGATACTTTCAAAAATATTTCCACTCATATAATTTTCTTCCTTATAACCAAACTAAAAGATTTATTCTGATTCCAAACAAATCTATTTGTTACAATTTTACACACAATACACAAATTAGTTGTCTAAATTTCTGAGATGAAGCTTGTTGATTTTTATCATTAAGGGTTTTTGGACTATTGTCTTCATCTTTATTGTTATTTCCACAACGTTTCGGCCGATATGTCCTCCGGCCTTCTTCAGGTGTTTGTCGAACTCGGGAATCTTCATGGTACTTCGAACTACATCCTTTATTGAAACCATGGGGGTCGCCTGTTCTGATTCTGTTACCCATAACCAGGTATAAGTGTTAAGTATTCCTGTATTGTTACTTGCCTGTAGTGAGGATTGAACCTGCAACCTCCAGATGATTGTCTCCTTAGAAGCTTAGGGAACCAACATCTATAACTGTTATGTCATGTGTCCTGCTGGACAATTCAGAGTGAATTTTTGGGACTTATAAACTTAATGTTCTTACTTGACTAGAATTACTACTATTATGTATGATTTTTTACCTGTGCTTATATTCAGCATAAAAAAAAAGAAAAAAAAACTGAATATGAGCACAGGTAAAAAAAACTATGAAAATCAGGATGCACCAAATAATGAGAACAAATTAAGAAAACAAAAATATTCAATAGAAAAAAATATTGTATTTTCTAATAAATTTGTTTATGCTGTATCTTCATGCTGGAGTTATTCACCAAGCTCTTGTTAATCTAGTTTTCCTATTCTTGCCCTCCACTTTGTACTATTGTTATATTCTTTTTTTATACTTAATCATACTACCAATACTTACATCTAGAGCTATTATGGCACCATTAGTTGAATATTAGGATATAAGTTGCAATTTTAGAGGAATTAACTATCAGATTTTCAGACACCAAAAGAGATGGAAGGAATTACAAAAAAAATCAGATATTAGACTTAACAAATATCAAACATTATTCAAAATAAAATCTTAAACATTTTTCTTTTTATGTTGCAAGTCAAGAAACTGACATCATTTTTTCTAAGAGTTTCTTTTTGTTAAAAAAAAACAAGACTGCACCCAGTTATATCATGCATCCTAATGTTACTGAAATATATCTAATTTGTCATGTCATTTTTTAGGGCTGTTGGTAACAAGATGTATGGAAATCAATATAGACAAGAAATATTAGATTCTGTGAGACGAGCTGCAGAATTTTGTGATTGTCTCCAGTGTTTCTTTATTATTCATTCCATGGGAGGAGGTAAATCTATCTTCACAACTTTTTCAAATTTTAATGAGGTCAGCTATATTTCAAAATATTTTCTATCAAATGGAAAAACAGAATATTTGAATATTATTTAATTACAACTGAATATTATTTACAATACATTCATGAATCAAATTTATAAAGCAAAGCCAGTAGTAAAATTCAAATTTACTTATTGTCATGATCAATTTTAACATGATTTGCATATTGTAACTTGAAAAGATTCGAGTATAGTTTTTTGAATAGATTTAATTAATCCCAGTTTATTGAAAATAATAGTAAAGTAGTTAGTGACTGTAGTCGAGGGCAACCAGAAGGCTCTCTTTTCAATAGCTGCTACACTGAAATGTAGGAGAGAGCGCTACTCCTTTCCCTGGATTGCTCCACTTTACCCTTGATACGTACCTTATATTGCTGAGTGTTAAGCAGAGAGGTATCAAGTACCATTTTTAAAGTCTTTGGTATGATGCAACCTGGGATTGAACCCACGTCTCCCGGACCATTGGCAAACACTCTGCCCACTGGGCCAATGAGCCAGTTTACTGTTACCATATAATTATAGTTTATTTAATAAGTTATATTTATAAAATAGTTTTAGAGTCTATTTGAAAGAGAAATTATTTTTGCATGAGTTATTTAATATTATTCTAGACTAAACTTTAAGATGATAACTAAAACAGCTTTCTCAAAGCTTCATATTTAAATGTATTAATATGATTTGTTTGTATTCAGGTACTGGCTCAGGAGTTGGGACATTTATTCTTGATTTGTTAAATGAAGAATTTCCTGATGTTTACAAGTAAGCAATCAAATCTGTTTTTACCAATTCAAAATTGGGAGTAGTCTTTATGGCATAATAGCTATAGTGCTGCAGCCTTAAAGTAAGCGAGTTTGAACTCCAATCATGTTATTTGCTTTCAGACTAATACTTTTGGGAAAGGTATGAACCCTTTTATTCTCCTAGCTGTAGGTTAAATAGTAATACTGCTGTTATTCTTCAAAGAAGGCTTTGGCATTAGATAACCCACAAAGGTCGATATACCAATGAACAAAGAAACCAAACCTAATTCAAACTTATTTATGTGATTGAAATCAATAACTTCTGCCTGTTACTCATTATACCTTATCTTTTTTTAATATGTAAAATTAATAATGCTGAGTTTTTTTATTATTCAGTTAGAAATAATTTGACAAATATCTATAAACAGAACAATGTCACCGGATAAAAATTAAGGTCTTGTTAATTAAAACACTTTCAGAAGAGTAATCAGTACAAATAGCAAACCAAGAATTTCTAAAACTTCAACGTTTCAAAATCTTTACTTATGATGTGCTTTATAAATCAAAAAAAGAATTTGATAGATATTTTTTATCCTTCTCAAATGCAGTTATAATAAAAGATATTCTGCTATTGACTGGACATTTTATTATTTTCTGTCAAAATTATCGCAATTTGAACTTGTATAAAATTCAGACAATTCATTATCAGGTTTGTCAATGCTGTCTACCCATCATCAGATGACGATGTGATTACCTCCCCTTATAACAGTGTCCTTGCAATGCAAGAATTAACTGATAAAGCTGATTGTGTATTGCCAGTAGAAAATCAGGTCAGTATTTTCCTAATATCATATTTTTATGGAGAATCAGATTGCATATTGTGTTAAACATGCAATTCTCAGTAGGTTTATATTACTCACTTTTACTCTGTCAAACAAATTTTTACAATTTTATATACAAAAAAGGAATTATTTTCTCTAACATTTAAAAAGAACATATATTTTTTATGGCTTTGTTTTCTTTTTTATAAACTGATGTAAATATTTTTTCCAGGCCTTGGTGGATATCCTTAAGAAAATTGGTCAAGCTATCCCCTCAAAAGCTGGAAAGAAAATGTATATGAGCTGTGGTAAACCCCATGTAGAAAGTACAAGTGCAATCAGTGGTGCAGATGGTGGGATAACTAAATCACAGCAAAAACCTTTTGACTCCATGAACAACATTGTGGCTAATTTAATACTCAATTTGACTAGGTATTAGTAGTAGTGATTGTCATTCTATTTCAGTTAGTACTTTGAGGTTTCCAATCATTTTAAGGAATATTTTGAGAACTGTTTTAAAATAATCATTCTAATGATCTGAAAGCAAATTTACTAATCTAAATTGTTTATAATAGGATCATTTACTATATTAAGTCCATTGCAACAGAAATGGGGTGGGGGAGGTCCCTGTTGTGTAGTGGCTAATGCACTGGACAGCAACATCATAGTAAGCAAGTTAGAATTCCAGTCATGCCATTACATTCACTTTATTACATACACTTAGAAAATGTATGAATTTTCTTATCCCCTGCCAGCTGTGGGTTAAATAGTATTACTACTGTTCTTCTACAGGAATGGCTTTGGCATTAAATAACCCATGAAAGTTGATATGCTCTTAAACAAAGAAGTCAAACCAAGCAACAGATGTAAGACAAAAGAAATACAAGTTAAAGATTGATAACTTACAATGCTTCATCTAAGAAATTCGATTGATATTACAACTTGTATTTAGACAGATATGGTAGCATATCAAGTATATGGAATAAAAACTATAATGACTAGATTTTGATTTTTCTGGTTGATCTTCATAGCCTAATTGGTACGATAACTTCTTCAGAAAAGTAGGTTCAATAAGATAAAGGCATATGGGTTGTAATAAACAAAAAAAGGTTGACAAATCTATTAAATCTTTTAACTATATATTACCTCTGAAATTTTTCTTCTTATGATTTTATTAGGTTAACATTGATTTAACTTGTTAATTTGATAAAGCAAAATGTATGTTATTTTGAAGCTGAAGTAATTAATGAAGCATTTTTTGGTAATAAAATACACACACACACACACACAGAAACACACACAATTTTTTCATGTCTACTCAATTTCTATCATGCATCAAATGCATTAACACTTCTGAAAAAATGTTTACGTAATTGTATTTAAAGAATATCTACAAATCAATTAAGCAAATTAGTTCATCTAAAATTATTGGTAACTTATGTTGTTTCATTTGATTTAACATTGTAAATTTCAAACAAAACTTTTAGGCAAAAATAGATTTCTATCTAAATTTTTTCTAAATTCAAAAAGAATCTAGTAAACTACTTTTCAAATTGATTTCTCCTTAAAATTCCCTTTTTATGAATCAAAAGTTTCTTAGAATGCTAAGATAATAAAGTTTATGTTAAGCTGACTCTGTTTAAAGAATTTTGGTTCTGATAGACTTATAAAAAAATTATTTTACTTGTAATCTTATGAAATTATGTTAAAAATAATTTTTAAATCTTATGAAAAGTAGGTTTGTAATATTTATTTAATCCATTATTAGATTACTTCATAATAAAACCCTAAAATTACTGTTTTTCTAACACATTATTCCCTTTTTTTCCATTTTAGTTCCTCTCGATTTGAAGGCTCTTTAAATGTGGATTTAAATGAGATTGCTACAAATCTTGTCCCTTACCCAAAATTGCATTATCTTGTGTCCAGCCAAACTCCACTATATGCTTTATCAGATGTGAATATAGCACCCAGGCGGTAAGTTACTCTATTTTCTTTATACTGGTTATTGACTCATTTGCAACATCACAAAACAAAGATGAACAAAGAGTTAAAATATTTGCTAGTTATAGTACAAAATGAAGTATATTAACATTGATAACACAAAGTAGAAACATGGTTGTTTTAGCACAAAATAGTATGCATGCATATGTTATACACACACACACACAATTATAAGAACTGTGTTCTACTTTCATTTACTTAATTATATATTCATGTAATTGTATAAACAGGTTGATGAGGGGTGGAAACTTTTCAACATGTTATACAGCTATAAGAATGCAGCTAACAATATCCCCACTTGATATAATGTACAACTTTTGTTTTTAACCCTTGCAAGTTTGCATTTTTCTTTTCAAAGTAGAGACCAAAGTAGTTTCTTTGTAGTCATTAATATTTTGCATTAATTGTCAAGTTAGTTTTAAAATCTATAGACAGCACAAAAATGTTAATGTATACAAAACTAGCTATTTATTTTACACAAATAATTGTATTCATTAATCTATGTTAGCAGTAGGTAGCAGCTATTGTTTTGCCCAGTTGGCTGGAGCTGTAGAATACACCAACTGCACCTCTGCAGAGGGGTAAGGTACCCCCCAGTGAGTGTCCTGGATATGACACTAAACAATCTGATGGTGAGATTCCAGTAATACTGGAGCTTTGGGGAATGTGGAGTACCTCTTTATTGTCATCACTCCCAGGTCCACTCTGGCCTGAAGTGGTAGCACCTGATAAGGGTTCTATCTATGGGTTAAATAGAACTAAACCATGCTTCCTTCATTATACTGATTTTTGCATTTAAACTATGTATTTATGCTAAACTGAATTTTTAAAAATAGAACTGTTTTGACATTTAAACTACGTATTTATGCTAAACTTGATTGCTCAAAATAGAACTGTTTTGACATCTAAACTGTGTACTTATGCTAAACTAAATTATCTGAAATAAAACTGTTTTGACATTTAACTCTGTGTATTGGCCAATTGGCTGGTGCTGTAGAATACACCAACTGCGCCTCTGCAGAGGGGTAAGGCACCTCCCAATGAGTGTCCTGGATATGACACTAAATAATCTGATGGTGAGGTTCCAGTGATGCTGAGGCTTTGGGGAACGCAGAGCACCTCTTCATTGCCATTGCTCCCAGGTCTACTTTGGCCCGGCATGGTAGCACCTGATAGGGCCCTATCTATGGGTTAAATAGAACTAATGGCACACTTATGCTAAACTAAATTGTTTGACTAAACTGAATAGCTTGAAATAGAAATGTTTTTACTATTAAACCGTACTTACATTTAAACTGCATGCTTATGCTAAACTGAATTATTTGAAATGGAACTGCTTTTTGACATTGAAACTGTACTTACACTTAACTGAATTATTTAATATAGAACTGTTTTGACATTTAACTGTGTGTAAACAAAATCTGTACTTATACTAAACTGAATTAGCTGAATTAGAACTGCTTGACTAAATCGAATAACTTGAAATAGAAATGTTTTTCATAATTAAACTGTACTTACATTTAAACTGCATACTTATGCTAAACTGAATTGTTTGAAATAGAACTATTTTTATAAAAATGAATTTGGCATTAAATAACCTGCAAGGGTTGATATACCATAAAACCCAACCAACCAGCAGCTATTGTTATTGAAACTGCAATAAAAAAAAATGTTTGAAGGCAAATATAGAAGTTTCTAATTTTTATTTGTAACTTTTCACATAAATCTAGTACAAGACCATTAAGTTTTTACAACCTTGGGTGAAAAACAATATCACCAACATTGGGTTAACAGGATAATCTTTATGTCATATAGGTACTATATTAAAAACTCCAAGATTTTATTTTATCAGTTCCTAAATAGCATTATTTAGTACAGTATTATCATTGATCAGTAAAATGCAGTAAAGTATCATTTGTAGATTGCATTGTCTTTATATTGTCTAATTTTTAGGACCAGAGTAGAAAATGATAAAAAATGATTGTTTTATTCCACTCTTTATATTGATGTAAGTCACCAGAGTATGTTGGGAAAAAAAGCCAAGGTTCTGTTAGTTTAAGACTTTTATGGAATATTTATTTGACCCTTAGATTGGACCTTAAGAAGTACTACCACTTCAGGTTGGTGCAGACCTGGGAATGATAGCAAAAATGGGTACTCTACATTCCCTAAAGCTCTTGGACTTGAACCTCACCATTAAATCATTTAGTATCATACCCAGGACACTTGTTGGTAGGGGAGCTTACTCCTTTGCAGAGATGCAGTCAGTGTATTTAACTGCCCCAACAGACTGGGCTGATAATACTCTGATTCTTTGTTAACTATTCAAAGAGTAATCTTTAAATGAACACAAAAAAACAAAAAACAAATGAAATTACATCATTACATTTATTGATTTGTACTATTAATCTTGTTTTTTTTTAATCTTTCACTATTCACAATGTCCATTAATTTGTTATTTTTGCAACTTACAGATAAGTAATTGTATGTTTAATAAAAGTATTTTAAATTTTCCTATTTTAATCTAAATTAAAAAGAAATAAAATACTAAGTAAACCAACTATTTCTGTAAAGGTGACAGGAATTTTGTGTTGAAAATGTTTTGTAAATTCCCATTAATTAAATAATTATTCTCAATTTTATTTTTTTTATTCTTATAAATTTATATTGATGTGTTCTCTTAATCATGAGACACATTAATTAGAAATGAACTCTTTAATTTTCTCTATTTTATATCCTCTATTCTTTTTTGACTCTTTGGTAACTGATAACACTAGAAGTTTTACTAGCTTATACAATGCTGTTTTTTAAAATCATCTGTAAAAATTACCAGAGAATAAGTTTCATTATTAGAAAGAAATAATTCATTTTGGGACTTATATAAAACCTACTTTTTAGTAGGTTTTATATAAGTCCCAAAATGAATTATTTAATTGTTTTTACAATTAATGCCGAATATAAATCCACTTTGTCAGTTTGCTCAATTGTAAATCATAACATTCTCAAAATTAACCTGTGTGTATTTTACTTTATGAAATATCTTTCTTTTTAAATTCATAGCCATATAATTAATTAGACTTGGCAGATATGTTTTTTTTTTTCATACTTGAATACAGAATTCAATTTAAATTGAGTTCTTCAATTCATTATGATTCTAATGCAAAGAAATACACTCATTAAATATCACATTGAGAACCAGAAAGGATCAAATTGTTGTGTTCTAGAAACTGCAGTAGATTTTTGTTTAGAATAAAGCAGGGAAAAAAACTAATGAGAGAAAATGCATGTCATCTGATTTCCAGCATTTATAAGTAATTGTCTTCTCTTGGACATCTTGTGTGGTTAGTAGAACATTGTGAATTTAATTCTCTCTAAGTGCCCCACACTTTTGCCAAACTAAGATCAACTTAATCAATTACAATTGTCATCTCTTGATAAAATGCTCTAAAATTAACTTGAAACATATTAGCACTGTGATAACAAACAAGTTATAGGTATTTAACCTATATTTAAATTTCTCTTATTTTAATTTGAAATTATTCAAGACTATCATTTTGTTTTTTGTTGTGTTTTTTGCATAAATTGCTTTAGAGTATGGTATGTATAAATTAAAACAAGTTATAAAGCAGTAGCATTTCTCTTTCACTTATTCAAACTGATAAAGTGATTACCAATTATTGTAAAAGATATTTTCAGTTGCTAAAACATTTATATTATTTCATTTATTCATATTCTTAAAAAGAAAAAAAAAGAAAATATGGAAAATGTACTGATACTAGTTGATCTGTTAAGGCAAGGTCATCAATTAATGTAATGTTTTGGTCATATGATGCTAAATTAACTGGGCAGGCTTTTTATATATATATATATATATGTTGGGTCAGAAAAATATGTTTATTCCTGGCAGGGGGTGGTAGTGAGGGAGAGTCTTTCTGTGATTGGATGTACAAATCACATAAATAGCCCAGAAATTTTGGTGCAAAATACCAAAAATCACCAGATAGATTTCTGAACAGCTCCTAGCTGCACGTCACCCAGAAATCACTAAATCAAAAGATGCCTGATATCCTCTCCATCATACAGGCAAGACAGATGAAAAAAGATAGCCCATCTTTTATCTGAGGAAAGACTGGGTGTTAAAAAGCCTTCACAATTCCTAAAAAGGCTAAAAGAATTGGCTAGAACCAACAAAGAAGACACCATTATATGGCACTTATTTTTGAGCCAACTACAGTAGGTTTTAGCAACCATTAGCGATGGTCAATCTTTAGAGAAATTAGCTGTGGCTGCAGACAAAATGGTGAATATGACTGCGAAAGAAGTCCACATAGCTAGTATACAAATTAGGGATAGTTGTAGCAAAACAGAGTCCCTAGCAGAAATAATGCAGTATTGTTGCAAAATTTCCAAGAAGTTGGATACCCTCATAGACATCATTAAAGATGGTTTTACCTCAGCTTCTCCTGTTTGTGGATGTAATTATTCTACATCCAGGGTTGGTTGGAGATATTTGGTACCAAGAGATAGGTCATCAAAATAGCCTGTCAGATACAAAAAATAAGAAGGAACCTTCTATATGCCCTATCCATTAAAAAATTCAGAGACAGAGCACAGACATGTTACACACCCTGCAAGTTTACAAATTTGGGAAACTGCCAAGCCAGCAACATTCTGCAACTACATATGCCAGCGGGGTAACAAAAAGTCACCTTTAGCATATTCATGATTTCTCTACAGGCCAAATATTTTTGATAAATAACAGTGCATAGATATCATTATTGCTTGCTACTAATTCAGACAGACTTAGGAGTATTGATAAATTAACCCTGAAAACAGTTAATACATCCGTCATTAAGATGTACGGTCAGAAACAGATGATGTTTGACTTAGGCTTAAAATCAAGAATTTGGGTGTTTTTTTTGCTATCACAGGTATAGACAAACCAATTTTAGGTGTTGATTTCATCAACCATTATGGTTTGCTTATAGATGTTAAAAGGCGTTGCTTTAGGGACCCTCTCACAAATTTAACCAGTGCTGGAGTGATCCACAACATAGTTGCTCCATGCCCGACTATAGCAAATGCTTCATGTGACTCGCATTTCACAAAAGTTATTAAGGATTTCCCAAATATTTTAAAACCTAATTTTCAAAAAGAATGCCACAGTCACAATGTGACCCATCACATAATTACCAAGGTTCTCCTGTACATGCAAAACCCAGGTGTTTACCCATTAAAAAATTCAAATATACGAAAGAAAAGTTCAGCCAGATGATGCCGCTGAGTATCATTCGTCCCTTAAGCAGTAATTGGGCCCCATCATTACATTTAATTTCAAAAGGTAATGGTGTGTGACATGCCTGTGGTGATTACTGTGCACTTAATGCTATCACTAGACCTGTAGGTACCCAATCTCACATATTCACAATGTCACTGCCATTATACAGGACAAATCAGTTTTTTTCAAAATTAGATTTAATTAGGGCATATAACCAGTTACCTATGGAACCAGCAGATATTCCTAAAACTGCTATAACCATCCCCTTTGGACTTTTTGAATTTGTAAGACTACCATTCTGCCTTCGTAATGCTGGTCAAACTTTCCAAAGGTTTATTGAATTTTACATGATTTGAATTTTGTATGCACCTAATTTTGTATGGTCCTGTTTTACACCATAAAGTTTCTGGGTTTTGAAAACCTACTTCATTTTTTTCCCTAAAGCTGACCAATACCCAGAAGAGATACAGCACTTTTAGGAGAGAACTGTATGCTGCTTATGCAGCTGTTCATCACTTCAGGCATTTTCTGGGAGGGGAGACAATTTTACATCTTCACCAACCACAAACCACTTGTTAGCACATTCTGGTCAAATTCAGAAAAGTATTCCTCAAGAGAGGTGAGATATCTAGACTACTTGTTACACTTCACCTCTGACATCAGACATCTGAAAGGAGTTAAAAAAATACTTGCAGATACTCTGTCCAGAACAATAGATGCAAATTTTTTGGATCTGTGTACAGACAGAATTTGTAGAGGAACAGCTTAAACATCAACACCTTCAGAAGCTACTTCAAGACAATTCAACTTCCCTAAATTTGGCAAAAGTACATGTTCCTAACAGCAACCTGGATATTGTGTGTGACATCAGTATAGGGAAAATATGCCCATTTGTTCCTGAGTCATTTCAACATATTTTCTTCTCTAGTCTTCACAATCTATCTCATCTTGGTGCTAATGCTTCCATCAAACTACTAACAGAGATATGTTTGGCCTCGTATGAAGTTGGATATTCGACTATGGATGAGAACCTGTGAAAAGTGTCGAAAGGCTAAAGTTGGAAGACACACAAGATACCTGTTGATCCTTTCCCATCTCCAGATGAACAATTTGGACATGTACACATAGACATTACTGGTCCTTTACCACCTTGTGAGGGATATACTTATTTGTTGACATGCATTGATTGTTTTTCTCGTTGGTGCGAAGTCCTTCCAATGCCTAATATTGACACCCATACTATCGCAAAAACATTCATGGCAGGCTGGGTGTCCCATTTTGATGTTCCAGCTGTCATTACCACAGATAGGGGTCAACAGTTCAAATAAAGTTTATTCTGCAAATTGATGAAACTTTTGGGGAGCAAACAAATCCACATGACTGCCTATCACCCTTATTTAATTGGCTTGGTGGAAAGATTCTACCATTATAGTAAAAGGTGGTGGTGGTGGATGGTATGCCTCCTCAGCAACAGAAAGAAAAGAGTCTCTTGTAAGCAATTGTACAACAGAAGGAAATGGATTCTGTGATTTGTTTTCCTTACTGTTGTATCCTCAGACAGTTGGGTAGCCTCAGTTGACTAAAGGTAACAACACACGTGCATAGCAGCCCTTCCTCAGTATACCTATGGTCAATTTGTTCGCTCTGTCAGTCAAAAAACTGTCCACAAAGAACAACAACAATGCACTCCTGCTGCTGGCGTGCTCTTTTATGCAAATTCCGGCATAAGAAATTTGCCTATGCAGTATGTTTCTTCTCGCGAGACTCGAGATCGACCCACTATAACTTCTGCCTTCAGGAGTGAACATATTTTCTACTGCCCGACACACAAGGCGCAGTCTTACACGCTTTGATCCAGGAGGTAAGTTTCTTCTCTTGCTATGCTCCCCACTTATCTCATGATCACAAATATGGCAGTTTGGCAGCGGCCGCTTTCGCAGAGTGCTTCTACGCAAAAGCATGGGAAGGGTTTCCACAACAGTTCCTTCTTCCGGCGAATCATCTGATTCTGTATCTTCGGTGTCACACAGTGGGCTCTCTGCCTCGCTCTCAGATGGTGTGCCATCAGAGTCCTTCTCCAGCGATGTCAGACTGTGTTGCATGCGCAGAGCCTTTATGTGGTGGGGTACTCTGTCTATCAAGACAGATTGTGGACTAATTATTTTGGTCACCTGACCTTTGCTGAATTTTGTGGTACATTGATTCTGCGCCGTCTTGAACCACATGCGATTCCCGACCTGAAGATGTTATCGGGGCGTCAACCCCTTTTACCCTCACCTCATAATGATAGATCTTGTTGGCAGGCATGGTGGGAGGTGACACGCTGTCTCGAGGTGTGACATTGTACCAGTTGACAGCCTCCTGGATTGGACAGAGCATTCTGGCTGCAATACACTTCACCGAGCAGTGACATCGCTCTGCTATTTCATTCCCAGCTGGGACCTACGTGCAGCAAAACCGCAAGTTGACTCCCCAATCATTTGCAAAGGCCCTGAACTTTCTGCTGCAGAAGGCCGTGTCATTATCTGTAAGGAGTTCGTGTGGTGGGCCATGTTCAAAAAACACCGTTTCCAGCTGGCAAATCATGCTGGCAGAGTCTGTCTTGCCAATTGCTTCCAAATTGAGAAACGCGATGGGCCACAGTCTGTGAGTGTTAGGAAATAGTGGGCACCATAGTGCGTGATATCCATTCCTAACCTCTGCCAGTTATCATCTACCTCAAGTGTTCCTTTTTCCCAGTGGACTGGTGCTGGGTCTATGGACTGGCATTCCTTACACATTCTTATGGCAATCTTGACAGCTGCTTTTGGTATCGCTGAGCAAATTCTCCTTACGAAGTAAGTGGTACGCTGCACTTCTGGGTGTCCACTGCTTCTGTGGATGATCATGATTCAGTCTGTGTTCACTTCATCCATGTGAATAGTGCCGATCAATGGCTTGGGTCCATTCTCCATCTTCATGGCAGTAAATCACCTCTGAGGCACCCTCGTCAGTCGGTCGGCCATGATCTTATTTGACAGAACCAGTACCACGTCCACAGTCAACTCATACTCCTCCACAAGCTCTTTTAGAGTGTTCAGCCGCCTTCTGACAAGCATTTCAGTGGCTACTTTGGTACGCACTCGCTTTCACCCAGTCAGAGTGTCCGATACCCAATGGTGCACACACAGAGAATCTGTTTTCACATGCAGCACTTTGCATTGCCATTGGAGAGCTAAATTGATGCCCTGTAACACGGCATCCAATTCGACTAGGTTAATATGTTCAGTGTCATTTTCAGGTCACAGTCAACAGGCATTCTCAAGCACTGTTTCATGTGTCTCCAATGCTACTCCCATCACTAAGGAGCTGGCATCGACACACACATTCAATTCCCATCCATCTATACACCAATCTCCATGGGCTAGATTGTCTCACCGCACAGAGTCCACAGTCTCAGATATCATACACTGCAGCAAGTTTTCCCTTGTCTCATCATCCCAGCCCTTTGTGACCAAGCTTGCCCTCCTCTTGAGTACTCCACAAGCCACACGGAGCCAACCACACACCGGAAAATGCCCAACAAGCCTCCCGCATAAAGAGAATACTGCCCATCGCGTGACAATATTGGGAGCGTCTGGAACCATGCTTCCTCGCTTCCACCACAATTTATCATGTTTCATTGCAACCGCCGACCCCAACACTCGTGCACCATCTTCCAATCGTTCTGGGTCCTTACACTCAAGTCCAAATCTAGCAAGGTGTTCTCTAACACAGGTCGAGGGCATAACATCTTCGTTGACATAGATGTCATCGATGTAAACTGACGCCACGTGGCCTACAGCCTCCTCTTGCAACAGCACCGTGCTGACAACGGCTTTCTGCCCGCCAATCTTTACGGTCTGCAATGGCCACCGTGTTTTCTGGGCATGCACCTGAAGATATGCCCTCTTATGGTCCAACAGGTATACATTGGGAACCTTTTGCCATCATTCATGCAATTTAGCTGCGCAAACATCTGTGTTGGCTGTGAAAACATCAACATAACAGTTGAGCTGTCAAAAATCCATTACTAGACGTACTTTTGATTTATGCTGTTGCATTACAGCCATCAGGGGGATCAGCCCTTTGGGGGGGGGTCCTAGTTCTCCCTCTTTGTATGGCACAAGCCAGCCATTGCTTATCCATGTGTGGAGCTCCCACTCGTAGTCCTCCCGGATCTCTGCCGCTACTGGATATTCCACCACCCTGTTGTCTAGTGCTTCTGGTGCACGCCCCTCTGACCACTTCCATGCCACAGTCCAGGCCCGGCTCCGATGGTTGAAAGTTGCAGTGAAATCGGGTTCATTGATGAAAATGGCTGCACACTTGACAATTCTCTTGTTGCCGAGTTATACTGATCCTGTTGGTCCAACAACCATACCTCCCAGAGCCACTCTTAGCAGCAGGTGCGATGCCACCAAGGGGTGAGCTCACAGCCGTGGCCACGTCCTGGCTTTGGTCCCCAGTTGTCAATACTCTGGCTCGCGCTAGCAGGTCTTCCATGGCCAGGGTTTTTTAGGCTTGCTGCAGCTCAATTGATATGGCATTAGGGAAACCTGTGACGAAAGCCAGCTTTGTGAACCTCTCCAATCCAGCTCCCTCGAGCCCAGCCAATCCAGCCAACTGCCTGATTTTGTTGGCATATACATTGACACGTTCACCAGCCCACCTAACCATGGTCAATTTTCTGTATGCCATGAACGCGCCGTCTGTAAATGCTTCCTTAAGCCAGGCTTCGATCAGGCTGATGTCCTTCTGATCCTCCTCCTTCATTTCCATATAGAGAGCCAAAGCATCTCCCTCCAGGTACAATGGCAGTAAGCTGGCAGCGTCACCCACATGCTGAAGTCTGGCCACTAGCCTGAACTTTTTTAGCCACGCCACCACATCATCCTTGCTGGAAAATGGCTTTAAAATGTCACTGCTGTGGTGAACCTTTGCCATTGCGCCGAAATAGCTTATAGTAAAAGGGGGTGGTGGTGGATGGTATGCCTCCTCAGCAACAGAAAGAAAAGAGTCTCTTGTAAGCAATTGTACAACAGAAGGAAATGGATTCCATGATTTGTTTTCCTTACTGTTGTATCCTCAGACAATTGGGAAGCCTCAGTTGACTAAAGGTAACAACACACGCGCATAGCAGCCCTTCTTCAGTATACCTATGGTCAATTCGTTCGCTCTGTCAGTCAAAAAGCCGTCCACAAAGAACAACAACGACGCACTCTTGCTGCTGGCGTGCTCTTTTATGCAAATTCCAGCATAAGAAATTTACATATGCGGTATGTTTTTTCTCGCGAGTCTTGATCGACCCACTATAACTTCTGCCTTCAGGAGTGAACATATTTTCTACTGCTTGACACGCAAGGCAGTCTTACACGCTTTGATCCAGGAGGTAAGTTTCTTCTCTCGCTGCAACCGTAGTCTGAAGTCAGCATTGAGAGCTATGTTAAATCAATCAAATTGGCTTGAGAATTTACCCTTGGTACTATGTTCTGCAATAAAGGAGGGCATCCAATGTTCATCTGCTGAGGTGATATATGGCACCACACTCAGACTGCCTGGACAATTTTTCAAGTCTTCACAGACAACTTTGAACATTACTTCTTTAGTAGATCGCCTGACAGCCAAGGTGGCAAACTTAGCCTACAACCCTCCTGCACTGTGTAAGAAACCAAAGTTTCGAAACTATTTAAAACATTTACACATTGTATCATACATGAGCGTTGGTTGTTCTTAGTGGGCAGCTGGTAATGTCTAAAAATGGGAAGATGTCGGACAAGCCACAAACGTGTTGATATCTTAACAACTTTATTCAACTCCCCCTAGTGGCCTTTCCTAGTGATCATAACAAATGTAATTTTTATTTAATGCAGCTCAAGAAGGCTTGTATTTAGTTTAATAAATAAAACCATTATGGTGCTTAACTTGTTTCTTCTTTTATTGACATATAGATATTATGCTTTTTCCTTATGATACATACTTTACACTCATAGGTTTGGTAGATACTACTGTATTAATGGATAGAAGATTTACTCTGTTTTGCACAATACTGCAGTCTATTTACAATATGGTTACTGATACAGGCTATGAGAAAATTTGCTAGGTTCACCATTGTTGCTTTTTTATCATGACTTTAAAGTAAATCAACTTGTGATTTTCCTGTAGCAATAGTGGAAAAACCAAGTTATAAAACTCGTTTTGAAACTGAAAAGATCAAAAGGAAATATTATACTAATGTTAGAATTACCTATGCAACAATATAATATTGAAATGAAAGTTTCAATTGATATAATGATACCATATTTTTGATAAAATGTTGACACCTGTCTTTTTTCAGTATTTTTCTATACTCAAAATCTAGAGTAAATCATAAAAAATCTATAGAATTATTTAAAATAAATTGATATCTCACAGTTTCTTTCTTTTAAACTTCATCTGCTAAGTTCATTTTTATAACTGTGTTTTAGAAATTATTTTTATCAAAAATAGGAATGAAAAATTTTAAGTTATTTTTATTTAGATTAATGTAGTGTAATATACATTGACTTTTTGCAGGATCACAGTGATTTTATGTTTTGAGTTTTGATCTTTTTGCAATGACTTTGTACAAATAAACACCTTCTTTATAATTAAGAATTATTATAATGTCAATCAGTCATATAAAAAGAAAACTTTGTATCTGAAGCTTTCTTGTTGAGATAATTGCATATTTCCTACCAGTGTTTAAAGTAAAAAGCCAGGGTTTTGAATGCACATTTAAAAAGTAGGCAGGCAAGCAATGAAGCTTTTCCCACTCAAAAGATTGGTGCAAAACAATCTTCTTTTCCTATTTTGACATAAACAAGCTCCACAATTAGTATCTCTAAACAAATAAGACTGGTAGAATATGTTCTTTACATTTAACTAAATTTGAACTGGGTTGAATCTGAGAGTTAGTTTTTTACTACTTTGATATTTCTTTTCAATGGTGTATATTGTAAAAAATCAATTATTTTTAATTGTTCTACCCACTTTTATGCATTTTAATTTTTTTTTCTTCCATAATTTATATTTTTGTGTATTTTATTTTGTTTTTTTAATATTTGGTGACAACAGCAACTTTATCAATTTTTGCTTAGTTGCCTTAGAATCATGTAGTGTTATCCTGATAGAATATTTTGCTCTTTTTCATAACTAATTTGAGATGCTTTTCACTTTCAATTAGTCTAACTTGTAGCAGTACTTGTTTGAATCAGTTGTTTGGTTCTCATAGTTGAAAACCCCTCTCTTATGTGAACATGCAGCCCTTGTTTCTGTGGATGAAGCCTAACCTTGGTGATTTATTTTACTTGTGGCTTTCATATAAGTTAAGGATGAAAAAAAACCCACCAACCTTGATTACTGTTATTAGTGATTCATTTCACTTATTCCACAATCTCTTGCATTTCACACTATGGTCATTGCTTGATTACAATTAGTTTCAAAAACAGAGCATTTCATTACATACAGTCTCATGTTAGTGGGTTTTTTTTCTTATATCAAAGCCACACATCAAAGTGACTAACTTAATGAAGCTGGTGAAAATTATTTTCCATGCTTATTTGGATATTTTAAGTAGTCTATTTCTTGCATTGTATAACAATGATTAATTAATATCTTGAATCAATTGCTATCAGCCCCAATTGACTTACTTGACAGCCTTGCAAGAAATCTTTACTTACATATTTAATCATTCACAATATCTTCTGAAATCTCTGGGTATTTGAGTCAATCTTTTACCTTTCTTAAAATGAATAACTATAATATTCTGAAAATATTGTTTATTCTTTCCATCTTCAATATTAGAATCAACTGTCAAAAATATACCAATTTTGATATTTATAAAAAAAATGTACATTGATGTGACAGCCACTGCAATACAATTATATGCACTCTTTTCCAATTATGTTAATTAAAACTATAAGCTCTTAATGTCATCTGACAACAATAAACAAAATTTTGTCCTGTCCAATCTATGTCTCTTGGTTTTTATAACTTATTATTCTTTTTATGTTGGCAAAGGATTGTGAAAGTAGTGTGGGCCTTATATGTGTAAGCTTTTAGTACATGACTGCAAGATAGATTTTGAGAAAATTTGCGCTTAGACATATCATGATTTGAATAGAAAGGAACACCTTTTTTTTTGCAGTTGTCATTTATGTATACATTGGATTTGATAATTGTCATTTTTTTTTAATATTCCGTGTTACAATTTTATTTTCTAGATAGTTTTTCCATTTCTTACTATCTAAAATCTTCATAATGTGTATTGTAGCAGCAGCAGCAGAAGGTGTGTGGGCCCCCAGACATAGCCCTTGAAAATGTCATGATTACAACTTTACTGCTGCAGTGAATCATTGTATAGTTTGTGTTCTTTGTTGTTGTTAATTTCTATATATGAGTTAATGATATTGAGACAAAAGTTTTAAATTCAGTATAAATTTCACATATCAGTTATATGATCATATTGATTTCCATTACACACTACATTTTTTTTACTGTCTTGTTTTCTTTCACATTATTTTCTGACTTCAGTTGCATTCTTTTGTATATATATACACACATATATATATATATATATATATATATATATATATATATATATAATATGTCCATTCCTGGGCCAGCAACCAATCACTGTCCAGGGAATGGACTTACCCAAATGCACACACTGGAATGCACCTATGATCATAAAATCTCTACTTCCTCAGAGTTCAGGAGATCGCATTTCAGATCTAACTTAACTTGTCATGACAGAGTGATAACTACCAAACTCAACTATTCAACAGTTTTAAATGTTTGTTGAAGGTTTTTTCATAAAAGAGGTTTTGGATAGTTTAAACACATTATTTACAATTCAAAAAGCTTCATTTTGAAATACATAGCTTCTCAAGTTTGGAAAAAGGCAGATTTATAACTATGAGACTAAGAAGAGGAGCTCTTTTGGTATTACCAAAGGCATGAAAGTATTTATTGATATTTGACTTTTTAAAGTCCTTTATAAAGTCTTATTATTAATGAGGATTAATGTCAGTAAAGAAAATAACATTAATAGTATTTTTTACCAAATAAAAAAAAACAAGTTACAATTTCAATACAATCAAAAGGATTATTTCAGCGGTAGTAGTTAATATCAGTATAGATATTCGACTACTTATTCTGTTGATCTTCATAGCAAAACTCATGCCTCTGCAATAAACTAATTTTCTGATCCTATTTGCAACTTCAAATATAAATGTCAGAAGGTAAAATCAATAATTAAATGAAGTAAAAGAAAAAAGGTTTATAATATTGAAAATCTATTTATTTTGTCCACAAGAGTACATCACTTATGAGCTCATCAAAGGCAGGGCGACCAGTTCAAACATACATACAGCAGCTCTGTATAGATACAGGACGTAACCCTGAGGACCTGCTGGAAGCGATGGACGTTAGGGAGGGGTGGCAAGAGAGGGTCAGGGATATCTGTTCTGATGGCAAAACATGATGATGATTTATTTTACTTTTTTTTTTTTAATCAAAGAAGAATTAGAGACACCAACACAACCAATATAAAAAATTAAAATAAAAATTACCTTTCATTGTGCACAATTAAAATACAATTTTAAGATTTTTCTCTTTGTCTTTATTTTGTAACTGTGTACAAGCCAAAAATATATGAAACATAATTGCAAATAATCTACTGTGCTCTCTATTGTAGAAATCAATCAGTTAATTTTTTAAAACAGGCTAACCCAAGAACTGTACAAAAGCACAATCATAAAAATGTTCAGTGTGTTGTTAAATAAATATAGCACAAGAAATACATTAAATGTGAAAACATATGCTGAATACAAGAATACTCCAAATAAGAAATTTGACACTGAAAATCAGTAAAATACATCAAAATTTATACCCCATTTTTTCATCTGTTACATGGAATGTTGGTATGAAGATTTTTTAGCCAAAAAATGAGGATGTCAAACAACAGTAGTCTATTTGTTTTTTGTTTTTTCAAAGAACTAAAAAAAATCTATGTTTTTTTATTAATTATTATAGGAATATTATTATATGATATTTGTGTGTATATTCTCTGACCATGAAATTAAAGCAAGTTGTCCCTGAATAATAATTACATGTGTGCACACACACTCATGCACACAGAGATAAAACAAATCTGGTTTACACTTTTTAATAACTAATTTTGATTGAGTAAAAGAATATGACTAAGTTATAGTTTGGCATTGATATTTATAAAATTTAAAGATCTGACAATTTATATGTGAATAATGATTTCTTGATTAAATTAAAGGTACAAGATTCATTCCATCAAGCTAATATATGAAAGATTTTTGTTCAAATGTAGACAGCAATTATATGAAGGATGTGGAAAAATTCTCATCCTGGCTGAGAAGAGAATTACCTAGAGCCATTAAACAGTTTCTATTTTGTATATACATTTTGCACTTCTACACACTTCAAATCAAAGTTACAAAAGTAATCGTTTGGTAGCAAAAAATACTTACCTGAATCACTTTCATTTTTCCTTATTTTTAAAAAGATCTTTTTAAAGCTCTGGAATTATTTGTCTTCTGAATGAAATCAAATATGTTAAACTGCATATGTATTTCATGTGAATTTTTAAACTGATGGTTTTAGAGTCAGTAATTGGATATGATGGAAATTTATATTTAAAGAGTATACTCATTTTTACCTAAAATAAATTTTCCAGAGTATGCAATCCAATCCTGACTGAAGATTTCTTCAACAAAATCTGAACATCTGCTATTTTTTTTGGAAAGAATTTAATAACTTTCCTGACAAATACAAGCAAACAGATAGGTTATTGAGGGACAAACTGCTGTTAACTTTAATCAAAATGAAGGAAGAATACATCACAACACATAGTATATTGATTTTTAGTGCATATGAGGCTGCATAGTCACAGGCCAGTCAGAATTATTTTTTAGGTAGTTGTAATGTTTTGACTCATTGGTATGTGTATAAGGTATTTGTTTATACCTTTATGTAATTTGTTTTTTTTAATCATAGACATTATCATTATATTTATGAAATATTGGTTTTGAGGTTAGAATGTTTTTATCCAAATTTCAAACTATGTGAATTTTGTTAACGTCTTCTCATGACTTGTATCAGGGAAAGTATTTAACAATACTGACATCAAAGTATCTTTTATAACAATTATATATAAGTAAAAATGAAATGCATACAATAATGTCATGCTTCTGTGTGTTTGTTACTTAAGGATTTATTTAGTATTTTTTATATGCTCTTCAACACATTGCTATGAATTATGATGTCTAACATCCTCAATTAACTTTATCTTTCAAATGAAAAAAATCTCCCAAAATTATTTAATTTCTGTACAGCAAATAATATTCTTTAATCCTTTCAGCCTATCAATTTATATAACATGATAAATAGTAAACTTCATAAAATTTAATTTAACTCTTTTTTTCCACAAAAAGGAACATATCAAAATTTTCTAACATCCAAGTTGCCCCGTGAAATTTATGCATCTCCTATTATTATTGCTATTATCACAAATTTAAACTGACATAAGGTCATTATTAGTCATAATTTTATTATCTTGCTTAACAGATTTTATCTGATTACACTGGTAACAAAGAATTTGTTGCTAAGGTTAAAAAAAACATGTTTTAAACTAAATTGAATGAGCTGGTACTGAATCTGTGCTTAGAATTGTTCTAGCATGTTAGGATTTTTTAAAATAAATATCATATGCCACTCTTTCCATTCAACTCATTAAGAACTTAAAAGCTATGTATTTACTTATTTTGAGTGTTCAAGTTTGCTTATCATTGTAAATTCTAACGCCTAGAAATAAAATTTGGCAGAGATGAGAAAATTGATATTTGATAACAAGTTCAGACATAAACTAAATCCACTTGAGCTGATGGCATAGGATTCATTTGTATTTATTGTACAGACATTTCTTGAGTGTCATAGAGTTAAAAATGAAGCTGATTTAATAAACAACAAGCTACAAAGAATGGAATGGCATTTGCATTTTCATGTTGATTTTCCTCCTACTTAATCTGGATTAGATAAGTGATGAGCCTGGAGAAAGATTTCACTAAGATATTTTGGTGATGAAAACTAGATACCAAGGACACTTCAACCCAAAGGGTGATTACTACTGGTTTCTATAGTGGGTGACCAGCACCTTTTACAAATGCGAGAGTAAATATTTCAAACACTATTGACCAGTTTAAAAATAATTTTAATAAAAAGAAAGTCTCTTATTAAGTAACAAAACATGCTCTCAATATATTTAACTGATTAAATTAAATATATTGAGAGCACATGTTTTGTTACTTAATAAGAGGCTTTCTTTTTATTAAAATTATTTTTAAACTCATGTAATTTGATGAGTATGAGAATATGATGTAATAAAGTATTTACTGAGTTTGAATACTCAAATTTGCTTACCAATGTGATTATATACCATATAATATGACATGCAGAGTAACATTGTGTATATGTATTTACCCAACCACTCTGCCCAAGCAGGATGTGATACAAGGTCAATTTTTAAACAGACTTTAACAGGTTTAAATTAAGAGTTTTTCTTCTACAGTGGTAGGCATAGTCTACCCTACTATATACTCATAGCTGGAGGGAGAATAGTTTGATTCATATCTTTCCCAAGGGTATTAGCTCTGTGAAACAGAAAGTCTCATTCAGAATTTGAACTCAGGTCACTGTGTTCATTTCCTACAACAATAACATTTACATCATGGGAGCCTTGTATATATTTAGATTTGTATAACTTAAAAATGTGACATGATGGCTAAATTCTGACTTCATATTTCCTTTTAGTAGCAGGCCAAAAGCTATTTATTTTTCAATGTTGTTCACTTTACAAACAGAGTTTGTGAAGTTGAGATCATTGGTTCAATGTAATTCAGCTAGTAAAGATATAATTTGTTTTAAAGTTGAGCTGATATGAATAAAGGCATTGTTTCAAGTGTCACCTTATTTTATTGAGTTTGGTTCAATCAAGTCATCATCATCATGTCGTGCCGCCAGCACGGATATCCCTGACCATCTCTCGCCACTTCTCCCTATAATTCATCGCCTCCGGCAGGTCTTCAGAGTTACATCCTGTGTCTTCACATAGCTGCTGTATGTAAGTTCGAGCTGATCATCCTGCTTTTGCTTGGCCATATGTGGGGGTCCATAGGAGTACATCACTTACGAGCTCGTCCTTGCTTCTCCAGCAGTGTCCTGCATGTCTGGTTCGTCTAACTTGTATAGTTTTCGTGATGGGAGGTAAGTGGCCGTATAGTTGGTGTCTCATGGGGTGTTGTCGCCAGGACTTGTTCAATATTGCTCTCAACATTCTTGTGTAGTTGCCGTCTAGCTTCTTCTCCAGCCGTTTAGTTAGCGTCCATGTAGTGCATCCATATAGCAGTATCGATACAACCACTGCCTGGAAGAAACTGCGTTTCATTTTATCGGTCAGGTCTGATTTCCATATGGTCGAGAGCCTATCGATAGCCGTCCATGCTTTCGTCAGTCGTGTGTCGATGAGACGTAACTTCCTAGGTAGGTGAATTTGTCTACTAGTTTCAGAGAGGCTCCATCTAGTGTGGTGATGTTGCCTGTTTGGTTGTAACACATATATTCAGTTTTGTGTGCATTGACATGGAGGCCAATGCCTGCTGCGGCTCATTCCAAACTATGCAGTAGTGTCTCTGCTTGATTAGGCGTATTCGCCAGTAACGCCAAGTCATCAGTGTAGTCGGCGTCTGTGATTGTTTTTGCGGGGTACCTTTTGCTTCTGTTCTTAGTCAGCTCGAAGCCATTTTCTCTGATTTTGTCAATCGACGTTCTAAGCACGTAGTTTAGACAAATGATAAAGAGGTATGGGGCTAGCGTGTCTCCTTGTAGCACTCCTGCAACAATGTCGAAGTATTCCGTGTCTCCATCTGGTGAACGTACTTTCACTTTTGTGTTTCTACCAAATAATAAATATTAAATATATTAAATTGAAACCAAATAAATAAATATTTTAGTGGGTAATATTAGGCACTTATTCTTGGTTCTTCTTTTGATGTACAACTTTATATCATATTCATGAATTAACTAATGTTAACATTCAAATCTATCACAAATCCTTCTTCTTATAACTCGGATCTGTAACTTGCATGATCAATATATGATTATACTAATTCTTTAACATTTATTTTTAGTTAAGTATTAGAAAATAATTAAAGTGTAATTATTTTACTGAAAGATTAAAAGTCAATTTTATTAGACTGCTTAAAGTCAAATGAATATAATATTCATATCATTATAAGATATTACTGTAAATAAATCTTATGGCAGAATAATAAGTATGAATTTGTGCACATCCATAAATAAAGAGGAGTCTTTTGGAGATGAAGAAAGAAAAGAAAATAACAATTTTGGTTTTGCAGGAGCTATCAAATAACATCACTTAGGATCCACCTAATAATGGCAGTGAGAAAAATTTGACCAATAGAAATGCATAAGTGCTAGGTATGAATAAAAAAGAAGCATATAAGAATCTGTCTCATTGCAGCAATGAGAGAAATCTGACCGATGGGAATGTGAAAGTGTCAGGCATGAATCAATCAAGAGAAACTTCTTGGGAGAAACAGAAGCAAAGTTACTCAACTCAGTTCAAGTGGAGTCACCATTCTTAGATCAGTTGAAATTGTACCTTCCTAAGACCCTCATGACCTGCCTCTAAAAGAAGAAGAAGAAAGAAAGAGATGAAAACCAAAGTTTCCTGAACTTAAGAAGTTGTATCAAGAGTTAGAAAGTTAAATCATCCTACACCAGACAACTTAATAAGTGTCATTCATTATTAACATCATTAAGACTCTAGCTTTATAGAACAAAAAAAATATTATTAATTCAACAATCACAATGTCTGAAATCAAAGAACTATAGTTTCAGAGATGCATGAATGCTTAACTAAAGCCTGTAACCTCAAACTATGATAAACACTTTTATTGTTGCTAGATTTATAATCAGGTATTTCCCTTCATTTCATTGAATGGTCTACATTTATTTTAATTGTGACTTACTAGCTTCAATTTGACATGAAGTTGCAACCAGCTCTGTTAAAAATTCTCTTCAGATCTGAAATCAACATGAGTGCAGTGGTAATTTGTGGATTACAACCAATTCAAGGCTGACCAGACCAATGGGTGAGGGTCATGATCAGGTTAGAATGATCTTATATCATAAATGGTCTCATATCCAGGTTAAAGAGTAGCCCAATCTTTGATCACAGCTTTTCTGTCACTCAAATTGAATCTTTAAATGCATTAGTAGATTTTTTTCATTTGTTAATCAGTGAAATATTTTGATACCAATTGATTTTTAAAATACTGATTAAACATTTTTTCTAATCTAAGATGAAAAATAGTTAACTATATTGAACAAAAATCTCTAATGAAAAAATAATTAAACTATTTTTTAATGTTACTTTTGTTTTCACTGTACAGATATAGAATTTGTAAATGAATTGAATAGTTATGCACTATATATAAGTTGACATTTAATCCTTTCCATTTAGCAACTTATTTTGCAATTACTAAGCATTTTGTTTTCATTTACTTTAAAAGATTTTAATTTAGTCTTTCTTGAGGCATAATAATAGTATCTATTATTTTTTGCTCTAGCGGATTGTCAGAGTTGATGTGGTTAAAAACAATCAACCAGTGATAATGACTGTGCTTTAAACAGAAATTCACTGTTTCTTCTTTCTTTTTTTATCTAGAACAATTTATAATAGAACCAACTTTCAAATTCACTTTGTATCAAACCACCATGTTTTTTTACCAAAAATACTAAGTTAATTATAAAACATATTTTTAAGTGATAAATATTTTATTTGTAAGTGAGTTAAATGTTCATAATATTTTGATAATTGTTCCCATTATTTTTAGGACATGACAGTAATAAGGATCTACCTCTTATTTCTTTTATTACATTTTTTAAGGTTATTTTCTTTTTCTTTCTCTTGAAATTGTTGGAGATAATGTTAAAATCCTATTTGCTTATTTAATCTCATCATTGTGTCCCTATTCAAAACCGATTGGTACCATGAAGATTGATATACCATTAAATGAAGAAACCAAACTAATTTGTGCCATGAATATGTATGTTATGTGTTTTTGTTTGTTTTGTTTTTTGTTGGGAGTAGGAAAGGGTAATGTTATCTCTCCCGCCTCATGACCAAACCTCCTCTTTCTTCTTTCTCTGGGATTGGAATGAGCATTGGTTCCTAATTTGGGATTCAGAGATGTCTTTCTCATAAACTGCCTGATCTGATGTTTCCTTAACTTATAAACTTTTGTGCATTTCAGATTGGATCAAATGTTCTCTGATGCATTTTCCAAAGAAAACCAGTTAATGAAAATTGACCCCAAACATAGTCTTTACCTCGCTTGTGCCCTTATGGTGCGGGGAAAGGTTGGAATTTCAGACATTCGAAGGAATATAGAAAGGTAATCTAGTTTTGTTTTTGGAAATATAATGTATTTTTGTGTGCATTTATGTGTATCCATATGCAATATAAACCACACATGCACTTATATCTAAAATTTTATGAATATATACACACACACACACACATACACACACACACACACACACACACTCACTCAATGAGTTTATTAGTAATTCATGAAACCTGGTTAATATACTTGCATGAATGAGTGATTATATATATATATATATATATATTGTTAAGGAAAGGGTATAAAAAGTTCTTTATGCTATTGTAGTAGAACAGGTTTAAAACTTGAAATATAAAATTATGGTCCCATGTAACTTACTCTGCTACTCAGAGTTTCATATGTTACAAATGTCATCAGACAGAATGATGACAGCGTATGAATCTCTGAGTAACAGAATATATATCTATAGATATCTATTTACTAACAGAAAACAAAATTAGAACATTTTGAAAGATATTGCCAATTTTCACCTTAATATAGTATATGTATAAGATCTGAATACTGTTGACACAACCCTTATTTTGGAATTTGTGCACTTATTGATCTGTATATATTATCCTTTATCTGTCTAGCTATCTATATAAGCTGTTATCACTATCTTTGTTTATCTATTGACCCAATTATGTCACACTGAATTATATAAAATCAACAACTGTGGCATGATTCAAAACTGTATGGATGAGGCAAGAGCAGCATAATCATTAGGTCATATGAACACTTATCGATGTGTGATAAAATAGATTCTCATTTTTATAATGAAGGTCTTTTAAAAATTTTGGTTTAATGTTATGTAATTATTCGATTGGGTCATGTTAGTAATTTTTTTTTCAATTAAATTTCTTTCTAATCCAAAAGTTTATGAAAGGAAAACGATTTTTAAAAAATGGAACATTTTTTTTAAATTTTGGAAGGAAATTTTAAAAATAAGAATGTTTAGTCTTATTTTTTTTCTTTCAAATAATTTCCTGTTTTAATTGAATAAGTTTTTTCAGGAAATTTGTTAAAGATTATACATTTTTCAAAATAAGTTTGATTTAAAATGATTTTAATTTTAAACAATTCATTTTTATAATAGAAAATTCCTTAGAGAACAGACTAGAGATTTTAAAAAAATAATTTTAATTAGAATTTTGTACAGAAGTTCACTTTAGTTTCTGAGATTTTAAACAACTGGGAAATTAGATGTTGACAAAAACAACCTCAGGATGCTTAATAAAAATGTTGAAGACTGGGAGCAGATGACAGAAAATCAATTAGTTTGATAAAAAGTGATCTGTAATGGTTGTATAGCATTTGAACAACAGAAAATTAAGTATTTTATCTTGAAATGAATGTTTCAGAAACAAAATTTGACCTTGGTCCTGGACACTTTCAGCCTGAATATGTTTGTAACATCTGTAGTAAAGTCTGTTTGTCCAAAGCTGTAGTTGTTAGTCATATGAGATCTTATAATGGCAAACAATTGCAAGTTGATTTTACACGGGTCCTTCCACAGCATCCTACAGTCAATTTGTGTCAGTTCTGTGACAAAGTATGTAGATCTGCAGCAGGTCTGAGATGGCATATGAGCATGTACAGAGTTAATGTCAACACCAAAGACAGTTCATTCACTTGTTACAAATGTGGCAGAGCTTTCAAGTGTGTATATAGGCTGAGGAGCTACATGCCTTTACACTGATGTTTTTTTGCCGGATAAAGAGGGCCTTCTACTGTAAAAGAGTGACAGTAACTGATATGTGATTCAAAAGTTTATGAGAGAAATTTCACAGACGAACTATAAAATTGACAACTTTAAAATTGTTTTTGTACAAGTCATCAGAATCTAATGAATAATTTTGTACTATCAAATTTAAGGCTGATTTAAGATTTGAACCTTTACAAATTATTTTCTATTCTCTCTCCAATAAGATATATAAGTCTATCACTAGGTAACCTTTTTAGCAACATGATTATGATATTGAACATTTTTGTCGAATATTTTATATAATTCAATCAAACATTACAAACATTCCATAATAATTCATAAATGTTTAATTTATTCTTTAACTATTCATCGTATTTTGTATTTTATAAACATTACTTGACATAAATGTTTTTGTGAATATGAGTGATATGTACGACATTGAATAAATTCACAGCTACACTGACCTTTCACACTGTAGTCAAAGTGTTTCAGGCCATTAACTCTTGTTATACTCACACAGCCCACCAATTCAGCATAATGCATTATGTGAAGGTGTGAGGTTGTCTCATGAGAAGTTTATTATCAATTCTTAAAACCAGCTATATTTAATTAATTTAGGAGTTCCCATTAGATGAATATAAAAGAAACATTTGGAAATGCCAATAAAAATTAATACAATAAGATAAATAAACCCAAAAAGACAATATATGAATAGTAATGAAAATAACTGAAATTAAATTACTGTAATGAACATCCTCCACAAAGAGAAAACAATAATAATCTGAACCTAAATAAACTGCTGATAGGAACCGTCACAAAATATTTCAGAATATTCCTCCCCACAAAAGATTAAGTCAACCTTGACAAAAAAAAGTTACTATGAATAAATGCAGGAGAAAATTCAAAATTCACATAAAAATTACTCACCCCATTTAAAAAAAAGAATGAAACAGTACTAAAGAATTTTCTAGAATAAAACAATACTAAAGAACATTCTAGAAAATTAATCATTTTGTTATCGAACTATATTTAGCAAGCTATTCTTCTGAACATTACTTTCTATATACTGATTTCCATTCTCATTTCTTTACTCATGAGTTATCTTCTTTTTTTACCCCCTGACTTTTGCTACCAAAGGTTTAATGTCTATTTGTTAACATTTAGATCTTTAGGTTTTTTCAAGTTTACTTTCATAATTTATATTATCATTTGTAATATGAGTCTGCAAATCTCTGCATTTGTGAGAAAATACAAAATATTTTATTTAGTTTTTTAAACTTTTATTCTTTAATATACACTACTGTATATACTCATTTGGAAAAATTAAGTCCAAATTTCAGTCCAAATGAGAATGATTACAGTCATATATTTATTCACTTAGAATCATACACACACCTGGTGGTGTACCCACAAATTAACTCTGACTTGTAAAGATACCCATGTACTCAGACTACAATAAAATTATGATAACAAATATGCAAGTTAATTGTAGATAATGTTTTTTCTATTTTCTCCTTATTCTTAAAATACTTTATAAGTATAACTTTGTAACTGAAAAAAGAAATAGTGATAATCAATTTTCTTCATACTCATGTAAAAAAACAAAAAACATATTCTACTATCAGTCAGTATTTTAAAATGATATTCATTCTTATTTATGTAATAATGGAAAATCATCTTTCCTCCAGGAAAATTACATGAAAAGGATGTCATATTGGGACAAATTTTAAACAAAAATGTTATATTGAGACAGGTTTGAAACAAAAATGTTATATTGAGACAGGTTTGAAACAAAGATGAACCTGGAACCACCCACAGATTCTTTTGTATCCACATCAAAAGCAAACATATAAAATTTTGAAATATAAAAGCCTTTAAAAAATGTTGAATTTTCTTCTTTCTACAGATTAGAAATTCAATATACACACACATTAAAAATATATATATATTTGCATGATTTACCCAAGCATACATAATCTTATGTAATTTTATAGTACTGTCGTGTGGTCCTGTTAAAACATAGGTAACTTTAGATAATTCTAACTTCTGGTTTCTCATTGGTTAATTTGGGCATAACCTAGCAATGTCCAACTTCTAACTGCGTATGTAAACACAGTGAAAAGTAGATCTTTGCTAGGTTAGGCCCAAATGAACCAATGAGAAACCAAAGTTCAAGAATTATGCAAGAAGTTACAATGAATAAATATCAACCAATGGAAATGATTCAATATTTAGAAATTAACACCATCTATTTCAGTACATGTTCAAGGAATTTCATTTAAAATTGTGGAACTAACTACTCAGTGACTGGGACACAACACTATATTTTCTAATACATTTTTATCGTATAAATACTATAAAAATTGACTATACCTTAGATTTCCTCAATTGACATTAGTTCTTATAGACTCATTGTTGAAATCATAGTTCTTCTAGAAGGATGGCTTTAGCATTAAATAACTCATGAAGGTAGATATGCCATTAAACAAAGAAACAAAAACCAAACACCCTAGTGTTTAACATTGGAGATCATGTGATAATCAGTATATTTACTTTTCTATAGATACTATGAATAAAAATGACTGAAATATATACCTGCCTCTTTGTTTTCTATTAATTTGACCCAGTAATTAGAAACATTGAACAGCCAACACAGACACACATACACATATACAACACACATATGAGAGAAATAGCAAAGAAAGTGAGCAATTTCCTGTTAGATTTTATTATGTTATGGATTTTCAGGAATCTATGGATTAATTACTTTGCTACTAATTGGCACATACAAAAATTACTCATGCAAAATTATATTATTAGCTTAATTTATTTACATGTTAATACAATCATGATATCTCAGGTATATATTCATTTAGTCATATGTTTATAGCATTTATAAATTTTTTTCAGCAAATAAATGCTTCCATTATAATAAACACTGGATGAGAAAGACTAGCATAAAAATTGAGCTTAACTGGTAAACATTAGTAAAGTTGTTTTTTTTTCAATTGCTCTTCACCTCCAATTATTGGTTGGATGAAAGTTTGAATGTTAAATGGTCCTAGGTACTACTTCAAATATTGGATAGGTGTGGATGAAGAACATTACTCTATGGTGGGAAATTTTGTTGTTGTAAAATCGTTGATATCCATGTCATATAAATAAAACCAGTTTAGAATAAGAACTGAAAATAACTACTCTAAGATTTTATCAAAGAAGCTAATAAGAAAGATTCTAGATGTTATTGAAGATTTGCTTTTCAGATATTTATACCTTTCTGTAGACATATTCTCCAAGTACAACAATGGATTTCCCAAAAGTTGGCTGGATTAAGAAAGGCTGCTTCTTGACTTGCATGTAATCCAACTTCATAACCAATAATAGCTGCTTACAATAAAAACCTATTCTTCCTAATGCTTTCTGATTGGATGATTTTAAAATTATCATCAAGCTGGGTTTTTTTTTTTACTTTAAACCATCAATATTTCTACTTTGATTATTCTAACTAAAAAAATAAAATATTTTCTATTGATCTATGGTAGTTAGCAGATAATACCTGAACATTCTTCTATTTGAATAAAATAATATTTTGTTGTTAAAAACTTTGTTGTTTAGTTTTCCATTTTTTTAATTTTTAGATGTAGCATTTACACTATTATTTTATGACTAGTTTTACTCTTATCATATAATTATTACTTTTTATTACTATAAGTTATCAAACAGTGTACAATTAAAAAAAAAAGAATCTTCCAATGAGATCTGAACTGCATCCCACACCTTAAGAGTTCATCTTTCATGGACATTGCTATAATCATTTATTAACCCTAAGTGTTATAAAGATGAAATAAAATTAGTAATAAAATGATAATAGTGATAATGTACATTTTGTTTATGCTTACTAAATTCAATCTATTGTTCAATAGAATAAACTTTTAAAAAATTTAATTGATTTCTTATAAAGTAAGATTATCATCTACTGTTATCAATATTTTAAATATTCAAAATCCTTATTTATTCTTCATACAAGGATTAGTTAAGTTTTTACAATATTTTTATAGTATAATAAAACTTTAGATTAAAACAGGAATCTAAATAAGTAAAAAAAAATGTTGATTAAATATATTATGGAAAAATAACTTTTTGTACAAGCTATATGTTGTCAAAAATTATACCTAAACCTGAAATCAATAAAGTCTCTATCAATATACCATGTTCAATAGTTTGGGAGTTTATTGCAAATAAGAATTATATATAGATATTTGTTGGTCTAGACTTTTTTAGCATAAAGCTACATTTTTAGAATGTTTGGTCTGAAATAGGTTCATTCTTAATGCCTTGTAAAATAAGCAAACTATATGAATTATATATATGTCTACATATCAAACTTGCATGAATTATATATGTCTGTAAGTATGTATGTAAGGTCTAATCCATTGAAATTCAAAGAGTAATTTTAAAACAATTTTTATCTATATTCTATGATAAAATAATAAAATAAGTTATGATCATCTATAATTCCTTGTTCCTTTCTTAAGACAGTTTTAGTTTTTTATTTTATTGTTTTTAAGAATACTTATATGTAATGAGAAAATTTAAACCATCATTGTTGTCTGACAGGACACAGTTTTATTACAAATATGGTTACATACATCTACTACTTATCATTTTACAAAGCATGCACAATACAATGTTACAATTAATTAGATAGCAAAATCAGAACTACAATTGAAAAAGTTGAATTCTATGATTATTAAGCTTTATTCTTGCTCTGAAAAAAATATTGTATTTCATTCATACTTTTCTCTCTCTCTCTCTCTCATGTAAATCCTAGTCATTCTTCTCTTAACTATACACTGTTCTTTTTTCATCCACTTTCTTGCCTATCTTTTATCTTGTTTTTATACACATGGTAATTATAGGATGTCTATGTCATGCTTACAGACAATGTCCTTAGCATGACATAGATGACTTTTCTTTAATGAAAAATAATGAGTACATTATAAGTTTAGTCAAAATATATAATACCAACAATTGTGACACACTGTCTTGTGATATGGTTAAAGACTTCATAGATATTGAGGGTAATAATTTGTTGTACTGCCAACTGAGCTTCTGAGCTTCATTTACAAAGCAAAGTTTAATTATCTTGTATTTGGAATTAATTAATTGTTATGTCTGTGTGAATGTTAATAAATTAACTGCCAAAAATGTTATATGAAGATTATATATTACTAAAATTCTCATTATGTTTGTTGCCTTGTTGGCTGGGGCTGTAGAATACACCAACTGCATCTCTGCAGAGGGGTAAGACTCCCCCCAACAAGTGTCCTGGATATAACACTAAACAGTCTGATGGTGATGTTCCAGTAATGCTGGAACTTTGGGGAATGTAGAGTACCCCTTCATTGCCATCGCTCCCAGGTTTACTCTAGCCCGGAGCGGTAGCTCTATCGATGGGTCAAATGGAACTAATCTACGTACTTATACGAAACTGAATTACTTGAAATAACACAGTTTTGATATTTAAACTGCGTACCAATGCTAAACTGAATTGTCTGAAATAGAACTGATTTTGACATGAAAACTGTACTACCCTAAATTAAATTATTAGAAAGAGAACTGTTTTAACTTTTAACTGTGTGAACAAAAACTATACTTATACTAAACTGAATTTTGGGAATTAGAATTGTTTGACTAAACTGAATAGCTTGAAATAGAATTATTTTTGACAAACTGTGTACTCATGCTAGACTGAATTGTTTGAAATAGAACTGTTTATTTATATAAAAATGGATTTGGCATTAAATAACCTACAAAGGTTGATATACCATAAAACCTAAACAACCAACCAACCAACCAACTATTATGTTTTTGTATGTATATATATATACAACCATAACCCAACAAAAACAGAGCATCATGTGAGATTTTTATTTGAGCAATATACTAAAAATGTTCTAACTTAGAGAATAAAGCCATTTCCAGTCCAATTTGCAACTGAATGATAATTTTGTGGCTCTACATTCACGCTAACATTTTAAATCATCAAAATTCTCAACAGAGATAATTATGAAATGCTAATTAAAACCATTTATTCCTTCCTAAAGAGAAACATCAGTATCATCATGGACCACTGTCCCAATGGTTTTTTAGCTGTCTAGTGTGAAATAAAAATCAGATTTTTTTTGTTTTTATCTTAGTAATGGATTGTTGTTACTTGACTGATTTATCTGTTGCTGGTTATTATTTCTCATCATGTTGATTGCTTTTATCCATTTCCCTCCTTCCAGAATCTCTTCATAATATTGCAAAGAATGCAAAAGTGTCTTAATAATATAAAAAAAGCAGTTGTAACAAAAAGTGTTACAAAACAAAACATGCATTGTTTTGAAATGTATGATTCATTTTTTAAAAATCTATTTGGAATGTAGGCTTTTATATAGCACAGCAGATTACATATCTAACTATGGATTGGAAAATTCCAGATTTAAAAATCCTGGAAAGCACTTATTCTATTTTTTTAAAATCCTCAGTATCATTCCTAAAGAGTTTCTTGCTAATTAGATATGTATTTTTATGAACTAATATTCCCTGTGCTATCCAAAATATTTAATCAACCAGTGCTCCAAATTGCTTTCTACATCATAACTGAAAATCCACCATGTTTAATAGATTGCAGACATTTTAAACAAAATTGGCAAAACAGCCTTCAGATCAATTTTTATCTACTGCTTACAAATTCAACAAATGAGAACTCATTTGAAAAATAACTTTCTCCAAATATTAATCCACTATCTCAAGTGTTTATTGCTTTCTCTGTTAAATATTCACTGGTTTAACAAAGTAGTTTTCTTCTTGTTACTCTACCATAATAAATATACCACCATTTGCTGAGCTGATGCAAGCCAGTTCTACTGGATGTATTGACTTACAACATGGATTTTTCAGTTTCATATTCCATAACACATTGATGCCTTTCTAATAGGTCAGGTCAATCTGAACAAGATGCACTAGTTTCCTTTTCTTCAATTGTGAATCACATTCTTCATATTTGTTAGTCAAATTTCCTATTTCAAAACTATTTGACATTGAATCATTCCATTTGCAGATACACCTACAATACTGACTCATCTGTCAAAAGCTGACAATTTACTTATCCATTGGAATAAAAAAACATTGTAAAGTGATCATGTGGTTATTTATAGAGTTTTTATAATAAATATACATACCTCTATTTGATGTCAAATCCAAATCTGTTTATTTCTGTCTGTAGATAATATTTACGTATTAAAAGTGAACATTTTTTAAATGTTTATATATCAGAAACTTCCTTATGCCTGAAGCAGGCTTTTACAAAGTTGATTTTTTTAAATGTAATTTTCACACTGATTATTGCCTAGAAACTTAATACCAGTGTTGACTTTAGAAAAATGTTAAACTATGTTGTTATATATATATATATATATATCATCACAATCATTATCAAGTTGTGCTGATAGCACAAAGTTCCCTGACTCTCTCTCACCATTCATCTCTTTTATCTATCGCTCCTGGTAGGTCCTCTTGACTGCATCCAGTGTCTGCACAGAGCTGATGTATGTAAGTACTTGTTGGTCAGCCAATACTGGCATATCCATGTGTAAGAGTCCATAAGAGAATGTTGCTTATAAATTCATCATTCTCTAGCAACAGCCCAGCATGTCATGTTTATCTCATTAAATGTTTTATGAGATGGGAGGTAAATGGCCGTACAGCTAGAGTTTTATGGGATACTGCTTCCAGGATTTGTTCAAAATATCACATAGCGTTCTTGTTGTTGTGATGCTGGCAAAAGAAAGACACAGGGAACACAAAAAGGTAGATAGAAAAACATATATATTCAAGTAACAGGAACAAGATATAAGTGAACCAGGTTAGACAGTGGTTAGTTGAGAGTCCAGTCAGGTAGTGAATATTGTCCACTATGCAAGTGGTATTACATGTCACCTGGGTCTGGATCGACTCTGGTGAACTCCCTGTTGACGTGTATTTATGGAGGAGGGTGAGACCAATATGTAGGGAGTACAACACTTGTGTAGTTCCTATCTAACTTTTTCCTTATGCTTTTAGTCAGAGTCCAGATGGTGCATTCATACAGTAGTATTGACAGTACTACAGTGTGGAATAAATTAGACACAAATGATGCTGAATGCTTAGGTCTCCCAAATTTAGCAGAAAACACAAAAAACCTCCACAAATTCATTTTGGCTGATCGTAAATTGAACTTGCTTGAGATAGCTGAGGGGTTGAAAATAGAAAGCAGTGTATTCACCATGAACAATTGTCAATGAGAAAGCTGTGTTCAAAGTTGGTGCTACGTTTTTACATAAATATGAAAATGAATGAGACAGGGATCCACCACTTCACTCCGGAGTCAAATCAGCAGTCAGCTGAGTGGACAGCAGCAGGTAAAAGCCATCCAAAGTGACTATATATGCAAACATCAGCAGACAAGGTTTTAGCCTCCTTATTTTGGTATGAACAAGGTATTTTGTTCATCAATTACTTTGAGAAAGGAAGAACCATCAATAGTGGATATTATATAGCATTATCGGTGTGTTTGAAGGAAGAAATCACCAAACAACAGCCACAAATGAGGAAGAAAAAAGTGCTCTTTCACTAAGTCAATGCACCATGTCACAAGTCGATCACAACGGTGGCAAGACTATATGAATTGCACTTCATATTGCTTTCACCCCCACCCTATTCTCCAGATCTGGCTCCCAGCAACTACTGGCTGTTTAAAAATCTCAAAAGAATGTTCCAGGGAAAGAGATTTGACTTCAATGAAGAAATGATATCAGAAATTGAGGCATGTTTTGAGGTCAAAGACAAATCATTTTACAAAAAAGGCATCGAATTATTAAAGAAGCATTGGAATCAGTGTATCATCCTAGAAGGAGACTCTATTGATGAATAAGTTGAATTTTCCCTAAAAGTTTTTGTTTTATTGGTTAGGCCTGGGACTTTTTGAGTGATGTGTTATCTCTTTGCAACAGTGTTGAAAAAGTCTGTGTTTTTCAGGAAGATCATATGCTAGAAGTATTTGCTTCATCTTTCCTCTGTGTATGGAAGTAAATGCCTTGAAGATATCTATGAACAATTTTGCTTCGAGATTTTTTGCATATATTCCTTCAATGATTCAATGGATAAGATTCCAAAAGCTGTTCTGATTTTTCCTAAGAATTTTATTAACTTCAGGTCAAATATGATTGAGAAGCAAGGCATTATAAATATCAATCTATAGCAGTCAGAGTTGATGCAGTACTGAAAAAAAATTAAATGCAGCAATGCTACAGGCTTCAACAAAGTTCTTCTTGAAGTATAGAAGACAGGGAAATTTGACAACAAATAAATGTATACATATATAAATATATATATATATATAAAGGATAGAAAACAATGGAGAGACTGGCTAAGTGAAGTAAGTGATTTAGGAACATTCTAACATACAATTAGAAATGTTTATTTGTGCACCTAAAACAAATTTACTATCAAAATGAAAAATAACATTTTTTCAACAATAATTTTATTCATTTGCTTAAAAATTTTGAAATATATATACTTTTATGTTTGTAAAAAAAAATTGAATTAAATTCATTTTCCTTTAACTGAAAAAATAAGTAGTTTGAATTTAGTTAAAGAAATTTGAAAGAGATTATTCTTAAAATGAATGTCATTGTTTTCAGCTCAATTTATTGAGCTACTCATTTTTCAAATAAGACACTTTTCAGCATTCAAAGTCCCATAGATTTCTTCTATCACCAGTCAGTTTATCTTCTATTCTACTATGCCAATTGTAATTAGAAAAAAAACTATCTGGCATTTTTTGTCCAGATCAAAATATAGATTATTTTTTTAGTTAAAAATCTTAATCAAAACAAATTGGTGTGTATTTAAAACAATCCAAAATACTTAATGACTTCTAGACATCTACTTTGGAAGCATATGAACTTGATTGTTTAAGAAATGAAGTTATATGCACAGCAAACAAACTAATAAATTTTATTAACATGAAATGAACCTAGTAAAATGAAAATAATATAAAAAAATTCATTACATATAAAAACACTTGGCCATTGGCCTAATGAGTAGAGTAGTAGGAGACCAGGGTTCAATCCCAAGTCGAGTCATACTAAAGACTCAAAAATTCGTACTTGATATCACCTTACTCAGCACTATAAGGTGAGGATCAAGGATAAAGTGGAGCAATCCTGGGAATGGAGTAGCACCCTCCCCTACACCTTGGTGTAGTAGCTATTGAAAAGGGAACCTTTGGGTTACCCTTGACTAAGGTCACCAACTTTACTTATTTTTACATATAAAATTGAATTCCTCTATTTGAAAAATCAAAAAAGGTATTTTAGTTGATGTTTATTGATGTACTTGACCTAGTTAGTAAGGATTTAACAGTTTCTTACCATTCCTTTAATGTTGAAAAAAGTTCATCTATCTATCTTAAACATACCATTAGTAATTGTAAATAATAATATCACTTGATCTTATTAAAAAGTAAAATCAAATTTTTATTCTATCAAATTATCCTATAAGTGCAATTTGAATAGCATTAGCAAGATTGTCTCCAACAATTATTTGATATTCTACCAAAATCTTGTGCTAAAACTTTAAGATTATGACTGAAGATTAAACGTCTCTTTCTTTTGTAAATATATAAAAATAAAATTTACTAACTATAAACAATCAATGTTATAAAAATAACCAATCAAATCCAGTATATACTGAACCAATAGTAATTAAGGATAAAATACCAAGAACTCCATTTTATAAGATAATATACAGAATTATTTAAAGTTATTCCAATGATTTTTATATTTTGATTTTAATATTATTAAGAGTTGGAACTGTTGAGTGCTCTTAAAAACAAAAAAGATTACTTATATTTAGATAAGACTTCTAAGTAATTGCAGGCAGTATGCATTGAAATAATCAGTTTGTTTATATACTTATTTTGTGCAGTTTATGAGAATGTTCCCAAGAAAATTTGCCAAAAGCAAAATTGCTTCTTATCTGCTGCAGAAAATGAAGTTAACTGTTCTCTATAATCTCACTCTCCAAGTAACTTTGCCAATTCACTGAATACAGCCACTTTCTGTAAGAGAAGATAACAAAATTAGATTAATTTTGATGCAATATTTCTGACTAGTTTGTCAAAACAGTTTAAGATACCCAAAAAGGATATAAACACATAATTATAATCTGTTTTTATATTTCATTTATTTTCTATTTCTCTCAACCTTAGATAACACTACATTTAAAGAAAATCTAAATTTATATGAAGTAATAATACTTGACACAAATCTTCAAGATAATACTTTATCTTAATGTTATTTTTGAAATAATCTTAAGTGATAAGAAGTATTGTTTTTAATGATGATCAAGTACTTCTTCCTTTATGAACTTTAAGAATTATAAGTACAAAGTCTGTATTATAATTTCCTGTTCATTGGATTCACCAATATATTTACAAATTTTTCACTCCAGATAATTTCATTATTTGTTAAGACTGATTATATAATTCCATAAATATGAGGTCGTGGATCTATTTCTTCGGAAGCCATTTTGGTTTTTTCTAAGTATGATGTCGATATTGGGTTCTATTCGGTTTCGTAGTAGGGCATTGTAGATTTTGGCAGCTATGGATGTAAGTGTTATGCCTTGGTAGTTTTTGGCTAATCCGAGGTCCCCCTTTTTAGGGAAGGGGAGTATGCATCCCTTCATCCATCTATCTATCGGATTTTGATTGTATACTGCGTTGCAGTGTCGGAGCAGTATGTCGTCGAATTGTCTGGTCTTCCATTACTTCCGGGGGAATTTCGTCCAGCCCTGCAGCTTTCCTATTTTTAATTTTTTTGAGAGCCGAGTCGAGTTCTTCTTGTGTGAACGGTCCTAGTTTAATGTCTAATTGTTTGCTAAATTATTCTGGTGATTGGTTCATGCGTCATTTTTGGTGGGTTTCCAAGTAAGTTTTCGAAGTGCTGTTTCCACAGTTTTATTCTTTCTTGTTGGTTTGCTGCTTTAAGTTTTGCTTTGGCTGTGTTCTTTCTTCTGCTCACTTCGTTTATTGTTTGCCAGGCTATTCTAGATTGTCTATCTTCCACCGAGTCTCTAATCTTATCTATCTGATTTTGAATGTATTCTGTCTGTTCCTTTATATATATGCCTGCTAATTGATACTGTGCCGTTTTTAGTTTTAAGGCATTTGTGTTTGTTGGGTTTTTTCAATAGTTTTTGGAGGCTGTTTTCACTAGTGCACGTTTTTCTCTCACCGCTAAAGTTTCCCATGGGACTCTATATTTAGTTTTAATTTTTGTTGGAATGTATTTTGCTGCTGCCTCGAGGTGTGCATTGACGAAGTTTTCATATTCGTCGTTTGGTGTACTTTTTTCCGTCTTTTCTTGTAGTGTTTCGAATCTGTTTCTTAATTCTAATACGTATTTATCTCTTATATCTTTGTTGTTTAATAGGGCCCAGTCATAGTGTTTGGTGGTCGCTGTTCGTTTGGCGTTTTTTCGTAGGCTTAACCGTATTTTCGCCGTGACTATTCGGTGGTCGGTGGACACACCCTCAAAAGAGGAGTATGCCTCGCAATTCAATGCACTATTTTTCCATTTCTTGTTTATAAGGACGTAGTCTATCTGAGCTTTAGTATTGTTTGCGTACGTGTATGTCCATAGTTTGCCCTCTCTTTTTTGGTAGTTTGTATTGAGGCATGCTAATCTATTTTCTATCATGAAATCTGTTAGATGTTGCCCATTCCTATTTGACGTGTTGTGGAGGCTGTATTTGTTGTTTCCGTTTTTCCCGATTTGGGCATTCATGTCTCCGCCAATGACTAACATGTTGTGTTTCGGGATGCTACGCACTAATGAGGATAACTCATCGTAGAAGGTGACTAGTTCATTTTCTTCACTAACATTGGTGGGGCTGTAGCATGAGATGATTGTTGCTCTGGGGTTTCCGTTAAATGTAGCTGCCATCATTCTGGGTTGTATTTTCTCAACGCTATTAAGCGTTTTTAATGCTCTAGGTCCTATAAGTAATCCTATCCCTCCTACTGCGGCGTTGACAGAGTTTTTCCATGCGGATACAGTGGCGAGCGACCAGCCATTGTCAGTTTCGTGATATTTGATATCTTCGGTGTGCGTGTATCTGTGTTCTTGTATGCATATTAGAACCTACAAGCGACATTAATATTTGTCGACTTTACCAAGGCTTTCGACTCCATTCACAGAGGAAAGATGGAACAAATCCTACAAAGCGTACGGCATACCTAAAGAAACCGTAGCGGCAATAACAATTCTCTATAGAAACACTAAAGTAAAAGTACGATCACCGGATGGAGACACGGAATACTTTGACATTGTAGCAGGAGTACTACAAGGGGACACACTGGCCCCGTACCTCTTTATCATTTGTCTAGACTACGTACTTAGAACATCGATTGACAAAATCAAAGAGAATGGCTTCGAACTGACGAAGAAAAGAAGCAGAAGATACCCCGCAACAACAATTACCGACGCCGACTACGCCGATGACATAGCGATACTGGCAAATACACCTGACCAAGCCGAAACTCTTCTGCATAGTTTGGAACGAGCAGCAGCAAGCATAGGCCTCTGTGTATATGCACACAAAACGGAATATATGTGCTATAACCAAACGGGGGACATCTCCACTCTAGAAGGAACCCCACTTAAACTAGTAGACAAATTCACGTACCTAGGAAGCAGCATCGAATCAACCGAAAAGGACATCGAAACGAGGCTAACGAAAGCATGGACAGCTATCAATAGGCTATCGATTATATGGAAATCAGACCTAACCGATAAAATGAAACGCAGTTTCTTCCAGGCAGCGGTCACATCGATACTGCTATATGGATGCACTACATGGACGCTAACAAAACGGCTGGAGAAGAAACTGGATGGCAATTACACAAGAATGCTGCGTGCAATCCTCAACAAGTCCTGGCAGCAGCACCCCACAAGACACCAACTGTACGGCCACCTGCCCCCTATCACGAAAACTATTCAAGTTAGACGAACCAGACATGCAGGACACTGCTGGAGAAGCAGAGATGAACTGATAAGAGATGTACTCTTATGGATCCCCACACATGGCCGTGCAAAAGCAGGACGACCAGCTCGAACGTACATTCAGCAGCTATGTGAGGATACAGGATGTTGTCCTGAAGACCTACCTAGGGCGATGAACGATAGGGAGGAGTGGCGAGAGAGGGTCAGGGATATCCGTGCTACCAGCGCGATATGATGATGATGATGATGATAAATATGAGCAATTATTTGATTTATAAAGAAATAAAAATTCAATGTAAATTTATATTTTTTTTTTCATTTTGCTTGAACAAAATGTTATACCGATTTATTTACTGTTTTTTGATTCCTTGATATTCCTAATTTGCAGACTTCTTTAACAATACTCATTGTCTATTTCAAGCAGATGGGACTCCTTATAGCAAAGTTGTTAATGTGCTAGACTGCAACATCATAATGTGTGAGTTCAAACTCTAGTTGTGCTGTTATTTTCACTTTTGAATTAATAACCTTAGGAAAGGCATGAACCTTCTTATCCTCCAGCTACAAGTTAAATAATACCACTACTGTTCTTATACAAGGATGGCTTTGGCATTAAATAACCCACAAAGGTTGATATGCCATTAAACAAAGAAACCAAACCAAACCAAACAGTTTTATGATTAATTTCTTATTGCAATTTACATATTTGGGACTCTAGACCTTAAATTAAGTCAGCTAGTTTCATATCATATTACTCCTTCTGATTACATTATTGCATTTCACTTGTAGGAATTCCTCTATGGTAAAAGTATTGAAGGATAGACCTCAAGGTTTGACATTGATGTTAACCAGTAGAGGAAATTTAAATTAATGTCAGATCAAGAGAAAAACTATTACGTAGTTTCAAATTTGTAAAATATATGATTCTATTAACAACCATTCAAGTCATTTCTTTCTATTGCAATCAAGGAATATCCAATATCCTCCTAAATATCTAAATCTAAATCTCATACATCTCTAATTAGTATTTTATGTGTGTATGTTTGTTAGTTCTCTTTCTTGTGATATGCATAAAATTCAAAAATTGTATATGATAGAGTTGTATCTTTTCAAATAGTATCAATCCTAAAAGTCATTCAAAATGGCTTTACATATAGTATGTTTATATATTTTAAATTTAATTTTTATTCTGATTTTGGTCATGCTCCAGATACATGTATGTATACATCTCAGATGAGATCACTTTTGTGTTGTGGTGCACACACACACACACGCACACACACACATTATATATATATATATATATATGATTGAATCATATATATTATAAAATAATTTTCATTTTTATAAGCAAGTTGTAACTATGCATTTTTAACTTCTGGTGTTTTAAATCCAATTTTAGATTACCTGATTAAAGATTGCCTTTGTTGGTCATTCTTATTTCAGTAGTGAAAGAGTGTGCATCATAATTGATCTATGATCTCATGCCTGTAAAATGGAGGAACTGAATGTGCATATTTAGCATATAATATTGTGAGAGTTTAAGAATAACAAAAATGCTACTAAGAAAATTTTGAGTGTTTATGGCTAAGGTGTCATTACTGATCAACAAATCTGAAAATTTTGTTCTGGCAATACATCATCGAGGGATGAACCCAGACCAGGATGCTCATCAGACCCCAATCATTTAAGAGAATTGACAGAATTTAATCCACACAAAAGTGCTCAAGAATGAGCAGTTGACCTCAACACATTATAATCCACAATCTGCTGCCCCCTTATCTCCCCAGCTATAGGTTAAATAGTATCACTGCTGTTCTTCTACATAGATCCTTTGAAGTTTGATGTGCCATTAAACAAAGAAACCAAACCAAACCAATCTGCTGTGACTTGAAAAAGAGATAAAAATTTAGCAAACTAGGCATTTGGGTTCCTCATACTCTTAGTGAAAAGACTAAGGAATGTCATCTATCCATAGCTACAAGTCTTCTTTCAAGACAGAAAAATGACCCATTTCTCAAAAATATCATTACAAGTAACAAAAAATAGGTCTTTTATGACAATGTTCAATGCAAAAGGTTGAAAAGAATGAATCTTCGCTGCCTATCCCAAGGGCAAAGATTTATGGAAGAAAACTTATGCTGTGTATATAGTGTGATCAGTGTGGTATTATTCATTTTGAGTTTTTTAACTACAATCAGTCAATGCAGACTCTCAATAGCTGCAACATGTGCATGAAAATCTTCTTAGAAGATGCCCCACACTCGTCAATAGGAGAAACATGTTTCTCCATGATAATGCCAAGTCATATTCAGCAAGAATCACACAGGAAAAAATATTGGATTTTGGCTGGTCTGTTCTACCCCATCCACTATATTTACCAGACCTTACATTAAGTGATTTTTATCTTTTTCCTGCTGTACAAAATGCTCTGAATGATAAAAAAAAACTTTCTCAAGAATATCAGATGAAAATGTTTATGGAAAACTTGTTTAGCTTGAAAGCAGCCGAATTTACTTGAGAAGAATCAACAACCTACTTGATAAATGGCAAGAGGTGATTAAAAATAATAGCAAATATATAATTGATTGAAATTGATTGATTAATTATTCATGAATAAATCATATTTTACTAAAATGGAAATTATTTATGACACAACCCAATATATACCAGGGTTATTCAATAAGTAAAGGTGATTTTTTTTTTAAAAAAAGGCAATTTTTTCCCAAGATTTTTTTTTCTATAAATGTAAACAGTGCATGGTTTATAGCAAAAATCTACCTCTTCAAAATGGCAACAAATCAAACAGTGCTCCAAGCTTGAACAGAAGTCTGTGATCAAATTTTTGGTGGCTGATAAGTAGAACTGTTTAACCATTCAGATGTATGCAAACAAATGCCTGATGTTAAATTGAATTGTTAGTGTTATATAACTATACTTGAAACCATTTAACTGTGTGCATATTAAACTTCTAGCGTTAGCAATACTTGAACCATAAATAGAGTCATTCATGTTAGGAAAACCTTTTATAAAAGACTTATCTAGTGTTACACTAGGCCAATGAGGAGGATTGTTTGAGCTATATGCAATGTTATAAGTGATACCAAAATTTCAAATTAACAACCAATCCACCAAAGATGATTATGTTTGTTAATGGACAATGATTCATGGAAATTGTTATTTGACTGTTACCTACAGTTTCCTAAGAGATTGGAATTCAAAGATTTCTGGTAGATTTTAAAGGAGAAATGAATGATGTATTTTGTTGCAACAAAATTTGTGCAGCATCTGCTGATAGATTAAGAAAAAAGAATCATATTATAGTCAGGAGATGGTTAATTGCTCTACTCTCTGGATTTTACTCCAAAAGACATTTATTCCTAAGACTGAAATCTGCTCTGAAAGATCTTTTCAAATTCTAGTATGCATTACAAAACTGGAAAAAAATGCTGGGAATAATATCAACTGTGAAGGGTGGAGACTATTTTGAAGGATACAAGTCACATTAAGTTGTAGGTAGAGCAATAAATGTATTTTGAAAAAAATATTTTGATTTCTTTTTGAATACACTGTATTTTTGATAGCTCGGCATTTTTCAGTGACCACTAAAAACATCATCTATTTGATGCTTCAACTTTTTGTGCATAATATTATGGCACTTGTTGTTAAAGAAGTGTAAAGACAAAGTCTTTTTTTCTTGGTGGGGTTGAAAAAAGATTCTGAGTATTATATTCCTTTTGTCCAACTAATGGTGCACTACATCTTTCTTCATTCCCTAAATGAAAATGTAAGATGTCCTTTTATAAAACATAACTCATGAAGCAGACATTCGAATATTTTCCAAATTGCTTCATCACTACTAATACAACTTTCTATCTGGTATGCAATATGAAAACTGTAGCTGTTGCCCTAAGTGTGCCATAGTTTAGGCATGTATCATTTCCCCCTTCCTGGTAGATTAACATGGACATTGTAAGGGAAACAATTATATAAGGACCGATATCTGTTAGAAACCCCAGAATGCAAAGTGACTTCCACCTAGGCTAGGGCCAATTGTAAGATTTGGAGGGAATTTTGTTTGTGTTATGGCCCTGGAAGGGGTCACAAAGAGAACAGAACACCACGGTAATAGTTTAGGTATATATTTACAAGAACAAAGGATGGTAAGCTAGTTCGCATTACTGCAGGGGTGAGGTTAGCTTCTGGATCTAGACTGACTTCGTATTGCTGTGTCTTCCATTATTATGGAGAGTGGTTGTCCATTAGTAGGTGATTCCGCCTCAACACCCCCTTCCAAGCTGATTACTCCGACAGGTGAAATTAGTATCTCTTTTTCTTTGGTTGCCCAGTCGGCTGGGGCTGTAGAGTACACCGACTGCTTCTCTGCAGAGGGGTAAGACCCCCGCGGACGAGTGTCCTGGATATGACATTAAACAATCTGATGGTGAGGCTCCAGCAGTGCTGGAGCTTTGGGGAATGCGGAATAACCCTTCATTGCCATTGTTCCCAGGTCCACTCTGGCCCGGAGTGGTAGCACCTGATAGGGCCCTATCTATGGGTTAAATAGAACTAACGGCATACTTATGCTAAACTGAATTGTTTAAGTAAACAGAATAGCTTAAAATAGAAATGTTTTTGACAATTAAACCGTACTTACATTTGAACTGCGTGCTTGTGCTTAACTGAATTGTTTGAAATAGAACTGTTTTTTCGATATTAAAACTGTACATTTAACTGAATTGTTACATATAACTGTAACTGTTTTTTGACATTGAAACTGTATTTACACAAAACTAAATTGTTTAACATAAAACTGTTCTGACATATAACTGTGTGTAAACAAAATCTGTACTTTTACAAAACTGAATTAGCTGAAGTAGAATTGCTTGACTAAACTGAATAACTCGAAATAAGAATGTTTTTTTTACAATTAAACTGTACTTACATTTAAAACTGCATGCTTTTGCTAAACTGAATTGTTTTAAATTGAACTATTTTTGACACTGAAACTGTACTTACACTAAACTGAATTGTTATATATAACTGAATAGCTTGAAATAGGAATGTTTTTGACAATTAAACTGTGTACTCATGCTAAACCGAATTGTTTAAATAGAACTGATTATTTACATTAAAATGGATTTGGCGTTAAATAACCTACAAAGGTTGATATGCCATAAAACCAAACCAAACCAAACTTTTTCTTTGGGCAGACCAAAACAGGGTCCGTACATTTCCTTTTCCTACCAGAGCGTTGTGGTGCTGGCATGGTTTAGGGAGCTTCGATATCAAATGTGTTGTAGATGGTGTCAGTTGCCTCTACTTCTTCCTGCGGCTGATCCACTAGGTCCTCGGCGGTGCGTTTCCTGATTTGGTTGAGGTGTCTCTTATGCCCGAATTTTGGGCCCTGAATAATGTATGTGACATTACCGATTCTTTGGGTTATCGTTCCCAGTTCCCAAAAGGAAACCTTGTTTCTGAAGTGTTTGAAGTAGACTTTGTCACCAAGGTTGAATCATTTGAGTGGTACAGTAGAGGTTCTGTTTTGTAAGGTCTGTTTTGGTATCAGTTTTTCGAACACTGATCTAATTTTTCGAGTAAACTGCTGAGGATTGGGCTTCTGGTATGTTAGGGTTTGCCGTGATCCTGTAGACCTGGAGAAATCGTTGAAGGGACTTTTCCATAGGTGAGCCATAAGCTTTCTTTAATGCCCTTTTTAGCGTGTCCACGAATCGTTCGGCTTGTCCGTTGCTTCTGGGTGGTACTGTGGGGTCGTGATGTGTTTAATTTGGTAGGTTTTGCAGAATTCCTTGAACTCTGACGAAGCGAACTGGATGGCATTGTCACTAACCAGACAATCCACAACACCAAAACGGGCAAATAATTCATGTAGGAAATTAATGGTTGTCGCTGTGGTAGGTTTTCTACATCTTAGGACCTCAGGCCATTTAGAATAGCTGTCTATCACTATTAAATAATAAAAATCCTCTAATGATCCAGCGTAATCTATGTGAATCCTGGACCACGGTTGTTCCGATTTAGGCCAGGGTTTGTGAGTAATGGGCGGTGCCTTAGCAGCCAAGGCACAACCTTAGCATGTTTTAACCATATTGGTTATTCGCATTAGGCTCTTCATCCTGTTGGTGCCTGGATGGCCCATGTGGAAATCCTTTGATATTCTTTTTTGAAGAATTTTGGGGATAGTTACTCTTTCACTATAAAGCAGCACGTCGTCGCAAACAGAATAAATATCTGAAGTGACATCCCCTCGTGATAATTTCTGCTTTGTATTTTTAATGAATTCGTCATTACCGGTAGTTAGCGGATTGTGTTGTTGATCATTGTTTTAATTTCGCAATCTATGCGTACTAAGTCCTCGGGGAGTTCCTTTTGGGTAGGAATTAATCTTGACAGACCGTCCGCGTGTACGATTTGTTTTGAGGAGAGAAATTCTAATTTGAAGTCATAATTCAATAGAATAGTTCCCCATCTTAACCAGTTTGCAGTGAATATAGGAAGTCCTTTTTTTACCCAAAAATAGTTATCAACGGCTTATAGTCTGTTTTCAGTGTAAAATGCCTACCGTATAGGTTACGGTGAAATTTTGAAACAGCATAGATAATGCTAAGTGCTTCTTTCTATCTGAGAATAGTGTTTTTCAACCGGAAGCAGTGTTCTGGATGCGAAAGCGTTTGGCTGTTTTGAACCATCTGGCATTATGTGTAGTAGGCATTCGCCTATGCCGTCGCTAGCAACTATTATGTCTCGTTCTGGGTTAAAGTGTGAGAGGAAAAGGTTTGAGGTTAGGATTTTTTTAATTTCCTCAAATGCTGCCTGATATTCAGTCGTCCACTCCCAACGTTTATCCTTTTTTAGTAGCTGGTTTAGTGGTGTCCGCAGCTCGTGCATTTTAGGGATAAAGCTTTGGTAATAGTTTACGAGACCTAAAAATTTTGTAATTGTGTTGTATTTTCCGGTGCCAGCATATCTTTTATGACAGTAGCTCTGTCTGGGTCTGGGCGTCTGCCGTCTTTGTCTATGATTTGCCCTAAATATCTTATTCTTTGTAGGAAGAATTCGCCTTTATTTTCCTTGACTTTGAAACCATAGTCTTGTAATCGTTTGAATACTTGGTAGATATGGTCTGTATGTTGTTCCATGTTTGTGCTATGTCGTCCAGATATGCGATGGCAAAGTCAAGGCCGCCCATCATGGTGTCCATGACCTGAAAAATAGCAGGTGCGACCTTGACCCCAAACACAAGTCTTTCGTATCTGTAAAGACCTCAATGGGTGTTGATACAGCGAAGATTAGCGCTGTCATTGTTGACTGGTACTTGCAGGTAAGCGTCACTTAAATCGATTTTCGAAAAAAAAGCTGCCGCCGTTCAGTTGAGTGAATACTTCCTCAGGACTGGGTAGTGGGTAAATCCTCTAAAGCCGCATTCAAACCCGTCGAGAAGTCAGCACAAACATGGATTTCCCCTGATTTCTTTTTAACATAGACTACATGGGCAGCCCACTGGTTGTATTCTGTTTTTGATAGAATCCCGACATTTCCTAGTTTATCCAACTCCTGATTTATTTTGTCTAGGGACGCAGATGGCACGTTACGTTTTCTTATGAAAACTGGTTGCATGTTTTGCTTTAATTTTAGTTCTGCAGACATTTTCGTACATTTCCCAAGGCCAGGAGTGAATACTTCTGCGAATTCCTTTTTTAGTTTAGAGATTAAATTTTCTGTTGCCGATGAACACGATTCTGCTTTTCTGCAGAACGTCGATATAGGCAAGTTCCATAAATTGAATTCGTGCATCCAGTCTGAACCGAATAGGTTTTCGGTGTTTTTGAGCACGTACATTTTTAATTTCTTTGTTTTACCCAGCAAAGTAACATTGGTAATCACTTCTCCCTCAAAATTGATTTGTGTGCCATTAACAGCCTTTGCTGTTTTATGGGATCTTAAAATTGTGGGCTTTTGTAATTTCTTCCAAGTGTTGAAATTCAGAATTGTTTGATCTGATCCTGAATCCAATTGGAATTTGATATCCTTGCCAAGAATTTTAACTGTTACATATTTCCGTAAGCTTTCTTCTTGGATATCTACAGCTTTTGTTAGGCGCACTCGGCTTTTTGTTTGATTTTTGTTCCTGCCATGGGAACTTTTGTGTCCTATTTTTTTACATACTTAGCATTTTTTGCTAAATATGGGCAATCCTTTACCCAATGCATGCCTCCGCATCTGTAGTAAGGACTAGGAATTTTTCTTTTTTTGAATTTGTCGTCAGATTTGCGAGGCTATGTGTGATAGTTTTTTTTTTCTATCCTGTATTTTATTTGTTTTTTGGGTCTTGGTTTGTTTGACGACTCTTTTTATGTGCGAAATGCCAGATGTCTTTTTTAATAATTTTGGTGTTCGAACTGTAATTCCTCAGTGCGTTGCTGTCGATCTAATAGTAGTTCTTGTTTTTCCTCCCATTTTTCATGCCGTTCCTCTGTGCGTTGCTGTCGTTCTTGCTGTTTTTCTGTAGTTTTACCAACTTTGTCATAGCCACCTGTAGTTCTTCCATCTTGCTTGGTTTGTCCAAAATATAAAAAAACCAGTTTTTTTTTCCTCTATTTCTTCCAATAAAAAGAAATGTAGAGATTTTTTTTTCTCTAAGGTTTTTTTTTTTTTTTTTTGAGTTTTAAAGAGTTAACAGTGGTCGGTTTGACAGATTTTTTAAGATTTTCAGTTTGGCCGATTTTTCTCTTTTGAAAAGTAAAACGGGGGCGGGGACAGTAATTTATTTCCAAATATTTATGTTGGAACGATTTTAGGTTGAGGAGAAACGGTAATTCATTTCACCATCCAAAACAACAAATAAACGTTGTACTTGTTGCTGTGATTCCACCACAACAGTTTGTTAAGAATTGGACCTAAGTAGTTCTTTGATACTCGTTATGGTGCACTGGTAAATTTATTTTCCCAACTGTCCCCGTGAAATTTCTGTATTTTATAAGATCCCTTATTGTGAGAATATTAACCATTAATTGTTGTTTAAACCCTTTTTATTTCAGTGTTTCACAGAGTCTTGAAACAGAATAAAATTAGTGTTCAGTCAAACAGCAGTGGAGACTTGTGTTTTGATTTTTAACCAGAAAAAAGCATCAAGGCACTGCTATAAAAACCATCTTTCAAATACATTTGATGAATTTTACTGAGTTTTAAAATGAAACCTTTAATATTAGCCTTCAAACTTTACAGTATTAAATTACATACCTGTTATCAACTGGAATAATGTTTGCCGTTGACCTTTGTATTATTGTCTCAGAATGTCTTTGTTCTTTCATTGCTATAAAGGAAATAATCATCATTTGTTTGATTTACAAAATGACCAAGAAATGTGGTAATTTCCTTTTGAAATGGCCCATTTGAAAGATGCTGGGTAATTCTTATGAAAGAATCAGTGGAACTTACATAGAAGAATATGATCAGGTGACAAACCTGTTACTAAAAGTTGCCTAGGGACTAAGATATTGGAAAATTCAATGTCCAGGCATTGAAGAATAATAAAATTTAATATTCAGTCTTATAAATATGTTGAATTTTAATATTTGACCACAAAAATATATTTTTTATTTCAACATTCTATGTACCTCCACACTTTCCATGAAAAACATTTAGTGTGATGGAAGAACTTGTATAAATGTTAATTCGATTGATCATAATCTTTGTGCCATTTGAAAGAAGAAAGATAGAGAAAATTCTGACATGAATATTGTGTCCACTTTATTGAACTGGATATATTTGTGTTTGAAAAGTTGCTCATAATGAAACTGTAGAACATAATAATTTACATGAGAAAATTTTAGGCCAAAATGACCTAGATAGTAAAAATGTTAAATTTTTGCTTGGATGTTGGAATTTATAGCAGATGTTTGCTGGAGAGGCTTGTCCTGCATTTAGTAGTACCCATAAACACAGTAATAATATCAATTAGAAGAAGTGAATGCAGCAATTGATGAAAAGCATCTAGAAATAGTTAAGACAAAGAACATATCAAAATAATGCTAGATCACTTAAGTAATCAAGCAAAAATTATTACAGTTTGATTTGTAATTTTTCATGCATCTGCCATATTCATCAGATATTGCATCTTTGGATTTATTGCGATTGTTGGAGAGTTGTCTTAATGAAAAAATGAAATTCCATTAAGGTAACAAAAGGGAAGCGAAAGGAGTTTTGTTGTTGTTGTTGTAGAGAAAGATAGATGAAATTATAAAGTTGCCTTAAACATGGCACAAGATAATGGAACGAAAATTGTAAATATGTTGTTCAATTAGATTAATGTTAAATTTTTTACATTCAATAAACTAAGTAAAACGCTCAGCCAACATAATAGTAAACACTAACAATTGATTGTTATATCATTTTTATCAGTTATAGTTGTATCTCACAACTATTTTACATTGCCAATAGGTTATGCATATTGTTATATTTTGACCTTCGACCCAGCCCCAAAAATGCTATTCCTAGGTGATACACCAGAAGGAAGTGACACATTCCAATGGCCAGTAATCGAAAGAGATCGCGTGGGCGGATTAAGGCTTATGATATGGGACAAGGTGAAGGTCTCATTGTGCCATTACAGTCATGCACCGGAAGAGAGTAACCTCTGAACTGCATGACAGTTATTTCCGCTTGATGACGATTAAACATCCGATTCAAAGATCTAGTAGGCGATCGTGTGGGCGTTGAGTTATTATTTAACTCAGTTGAGTTTGGGTCCCAAAGCAGTTGTCAGTAGAATTCCAGACAGTAGAGACCAGATGTGGTAGGGAAGGCCACACCCGACTGAGGGGGCCCTCGGAAAAGCCCCGATGGAGTGGACCCCAAGACCTCTGGTTGAGCATCTAAGAGAACAAGAAAGACACAACGTGACGGTCATAACAGTGGGGTCAAAATATGAAGTTTATGTTCGGTCTCCAGCATCCTCTCACATGCAACCCTTCAACAACCCTTTCGAACCCTTGCAATAAAGTGAGAGGTGAATATTTTTCTAAAGAAGTCTTCTTGTGTCTTCCTTCCTTTATGCGTCTTAATTATGGTGTCGTTGTGATGCTGAATGAACGTGTAAATAACTATATAACAATATCACTTATCATTGTATTCTCAAAACTATTTAGCATTAACACTGGGTTATGCATATCACTTATAGTTGTATCTCACTACCATTTGCCATTTCTAGTGGGTTATACATATCATTTTTGTTTTATCTTACAATTTAGTATTGCCTACGAGTTATGCATATTACTTATAGTTGTATATCACAACCATTTCACATTGCCAGTGGGTTATGTATACCACTCTAGTTGTATATCATGACTAATTAGCATCGTCAATGGGTTATGCATATCACTTATAGTTGTATATCATAAACATTTCACATTACCACTGATTTATGCACATCACTTATAGTTTGTTACGTATACTTGTGACATTTCACATAGTAGCAGCCAGTGAACACATTGGAAGAGAAGTAGTGGAAGGTTGTTGATCAAAAACCCCCAGAGTAAAAAGAATGAGACCCCTTTTGCCTACTGGCACAAATTGGAAGGTGGGCTGGTTTAGTTTGAAACAGGACAGTTGAGTAGAGACCTGTGGTGTTAACCATCAGAAATGTAACAATAACAGTTGAAAAGAAAATTTGGCGTTGGCAGTCAGGATGAAAAGGCATGACCATGTACAGAAAATGAACAACAGAGAAGAAGTGTGGTAGAACATAATTTTCTATCATGTTTATATGTCGAGTATTCATATTAAACACCATTTGTCAGATAAGTCTTATCCATATATTTTTTGAACCTTATTATGTGTTTATATCATTTTGTTAGTTAATATTAACAGAATAAATGTATTTTATTTGTTGTTGAAATTGCCATTGTGTTTGATTTTATTTTGCTAGTCATTCTTATACATTGTTTCTATGCAATAATTCCTCAACCTGTTGTTGATACCTTTATTATTATTATTATCATCATCATCATCATCTATGAAAAATCCCTACTAGCCAACTTGGGAAATAGGACAAATTATGAATTTTTATTCATTTTCATACTCGTTGACAATATGTTCAGGATAAGGAATATGAAAATATCAATAATATCATCCAGACATGAGAGAGGAATGTAACAAGTTGTATCTTACAATCATTTCACATTTCCAATAGATTACGCATGTCACATACAGTTGTATATCACAACTATTTAGCATTGCCAGTGGATTATGCATATCATTTATGGTTGTGGATCACAACCAATTTACTTTGCTCATGGCGTATTCATATTACTTATAGTTGTATCTCACAACTATTTAGCATTGCTAATAGGTTTTGCATATCACTTATCGTTGTTTATCACAAGACCTTTGATCACCAGTCACATACTGTTTATTCACAAGAAATCATCCATGGCAACCTGATTATTATCCAGCCATATTTATGTTTATTCTACAAAATTGTAACCAGACATAATCATTATAATTTAGACTTGCCACTTTCTCATTTGTGCATGTAAGCACTACACATAGCAAAAAGAAGATTTCCCACAAGTGTAGAATTTGTTTACAATGAATTTATTTCTGTAGTTATTTATTACTGATAAGTTGTATTCATAGCTAAATGGCAGTAACTAACTCAGGCTTCATGAGCTGCTCATAGCTAAATATCTTAATCTCATTTTATTGATACTAGTTGTTTTGAACCAGTTAATATGTATGTTTTTTATTTTGTCTCTCCTTCTCTCATGGGAGATTTCTATTTGTTAAATTTACTCAAAATATCACTGTATATTTTACCTAATAGCTAATTATAAATTATTGTCTTATTGCTGTCAATATCTTAAAGATTCCATATTTTTAGTATATCAAAACAATTAAATCTCTTTAAAAATTCTCTTATTTCTTTTATTGTTAATGTTTCTATTTCTTTTATTACCTAAACTCATTTTGATAAAATTCTCCAATTTTACTTTTGGAATAGTGTACAGTTTGCTAAGAGAGAAAAAAAAAATGTCTTCTACTTCACTATGTATATTCATCATTACCATTAATCACTTTTTATTTATGAATTAAAAATTTGATAAGAAAACATATTCAATCTGCTTTTGAAATATGAGTTCTTAATGTATTCCTGGTCACCTAACAAATAAAACATTACAAAATGAAAACACGTACTTGTTCTGTCTAAATAAATTAATCACTTGTTTAGATCTTAATTCAATTTAAAAATATATTCAACTATATTTCCATTTGGTTTAGTATATAGATCAAGATTAAGATTAATAATAAAATGATTAAAAATTCATTCTCACTAAAAATAAAGGCAAAAATGTTTGTTTCATTCCACTGTATGCTAGATATTAACAAAAGAATTAGCTTTTTTGGAGGTGTCCCCATCGATGTCATGACTAACGCACTAGACAGCAACATTGTAATAAGTCCGAACTCCAGTCACACAATTACATTCACTTTTAGATTTATACCATTAGGAAAGGTATGAACCCCCTTATGCCTCCAGCTGTTCTTCTACAAGGATGGCTTTGGCATTAAATAATCCATGGAGGTTGATATGCCATTAAAATAAAGGGACCAATCCAAAACAAACTCCTTTATTAGGCATGTTAACTAATGCAAACAGAAAATATTTTCAGATTTAAATTCAGTTGATTGGTTGTCATGCATAGACCATACATTTAAGCATCATTTTCACATTCGTTGATGACATTATGTGTCTCAATGACCTGTCTTTAGCATGACAGTTATGAGGAAAAAGAAATCTAAAATATAATTCTTAAAATAAAAACTAGAGTAGAGATTATGGAAAGATAAAGATATATGTTGGTGTTTGAGAGTCTTTTTATTGTAGCAATAACATTGATAAAAACAGAAATAATATATTATGTTTTGGTTTCTTTGTTTAATGGTATATCAATCTTTGCAGGTTAATTAATACCAAAACCATCCTTGTAGAATAACAGCATTGGTGCTATTTAACCTGGTAGCTGTAGAGACAAGGGTGTTAATAACCTTGAGAAAGGTTATGAGTCTCAAAGAGAACATTATAGCATGAGTGGAGTTCAAATTTGCTTACTATAATGTCAGAGTCCAGCACTTGAACCATTATGCCATTGGGATTCCCTTTAATATGTTGTTATTGTATGCAATAAATTTCCACAGTTGTCATCTTAATAAAAATCTGATTTCCATTTAGCCATTAAGTGAGTAAACAAAATCATTTTTTTTTGTTCATAAAATTTCTCTTTATATTTAGGAAAGCACTTTCTTTGTCAAGGGGAAAAAATCCTTCTGTCAAATAAAGTGTGTCAGATAACCAAATGACTATCCTGTAAAAGACTAATATCCTCTCTTTTTATTTAAAAGCAAAACCTCCTGTGAAAAACCAGCTATAAAGAGATGTTTGCCTGTACTGCTGAAATTTATTTTCTCTCCAATTTTTCTACTAACAATATAGAAAAGTTACTTTAATCATATCTTTTCCTCTCATATAACATTCAAATCATTTTTTACCTTCCAACAAGAATTCAAATATATGAACTTATCAATTGGTACAAAACTAATCATTAAGTTCACTTATTTAAATCAATTTTGGTACTTCTTTATTTATATATATATATATATATATATATATATATATATTGGCCTTGTATGTAAAGTGTTTGCCAATGGCCCAAGAGACCAGGGTTCAATCTCAAGCCAAGTCATACCAAAGACTCAAAAAATGGTACTTGATACCTCCATTCAGTATTATAATGTATGTATCTAAGGTAAAGTGGAGCAATCCAGGGAAAAGAGTAGCAACCTCCTCTATACCTCAGTGTAGTAGCTATTGAAAAGGGAGCTTTCAAGTTACTCTTGATAGCAGCCACCAACTCTACTTTTTATATATATATATGAACTAAAGCACTAAAGTACCACATTCAAATTCATTTGCAGACCTATTCATTTTAATATATATATATATATATATATTCCTTTCTGTAAACCTTTGCCACTAACATGATATTATACCTCATTTTTCAATTACTGCTTATACCAATGCTTAAAAGATGGTTTATATTTTTAGTTTATAAAAATTTAAACTTTGTCCACTTTATTTTTTCCAGTGCTGAATAATTCAACAAAAAAGACAAAAGTATTCATAATAATTTTAAAAAATGAGCCAAAGATTTCTTACCAAAGATCATGTTTTTTTCTTTTATATGTTTTGTATCAATAAATTAATCAGTCATTTACAATTTATTCATTTATGAAAAAGGTTGAAACAATCTTATAAACTAAAAATTCTACTAGTTTTCCTTTCTTTTTTTGCTTATATACATATTTTGTCTTTCAGATTTATTTAAAATATACAAATACTTACAGTCTTTTATACTTGCAATGTTTAGTTTATGAGTAATAATTGAATGAGAAAATTTTGTTCTATATTTCAACTTATTTAAGTGATAGAAGACCTTAAGTTAATTTTTTTTTTTTGGTTTATTTATATCTGTTGTGTTGTCTCTGTAATAATAGGAACTGTTCATCCCAACAATGATTTGATCTCTTAGGAATGGTTTTGCCTCCTCTACATTTTGACGATGATGATAATTACTACTACTACTACTACCACCACCACCACCACCATTTTTGCTTCATGTTGCCTACTTATTCAAAAGAATCAGCATAGAAAAAAAACTGTATTTTTCCTTTGAAGGTTCAAAAAGAATATGATATGATCATTTATTAATTTCCAGTTCATAATGCTTATACAGGCACATTTCAGAATTTATTTTTTTGTTATAATTATGGACTAATCAGATGAGCTCTCTTTATTGCTAAAGCAATAATAATTATCTACTTAAACTTGTTAATTAAGAACTATCATTCTACTTCAAAATTCTAAATGAATCCTCTAATACCTCCCACCCACTTGAATAACGTATAAATCTCTCCAAAAATGACCTATTAGGACCTCTTATCAAAACTAGGAAATATTTTTAAAAAGAGAGCATTTTTACTGGCCTCTTTGTTAAACTAAGATCTAATTCATGAATTCTATACCAACTCCACCCCCAAATATGATGTGAAAGTTTCTGCCTAGTTTATAGTAACAAGTTATGTTCAAGTTATTAAATAGATTTGCCTACTGGGACATTTATATACTTACAAACTGGATTATAAAAAAACTCTTAACTCTTTTTCTGCTGGTCTTTTTTCAATAAGTCAATTTTCATTATGCCGATCTGATCCTGGGATCCTCTCAACTCATATAAAAATAGAATGTCAAGACAGAGTCACTACTGGTCTCTTAGAAATGGTTCACGCACACACACTACTTCTATAAACTGACCATATAGTTGGCTGTCCTTTAATCTCCAAATAATTACATTTAGATTTGCCAACTCATAAACACTAGTTGTTGTCATAACAATACCAGTCAGAAATAAACTATTCAAGCTATTTATTAAAAATGTCAAAATTAATTTTAATTTCACTTGTAGAGAATTTAATACTGAAATACTGGAAAATGTTTGAAAAACAGACCATATACTAGCTTAATGGAAATGATATTATTCACTTTATAGAATGTAGTTTTCTTTATTTTTCCAATTAAGTTTAGGACCTATTATCAATGTTATATAAGGTGCATGCTGAGAGAGGTACTCAGAGCAGTGGACATTGTGCCAGAATTGGATAGGAGGTGTCTGCCACACTAGATCTGGGAGCCAGCCAACCTTGAGCCCTGATGAAGTGGGCTCACTGGCTTTCAAATTCAAAGCATGTGGTCAAAATTGATAGTATGTGGCTGTATATATGCATGACACAATAAGTAACTTTGAGGTGATATAAGAGTATAAATGAAAACATTCTCTTTTGCTCCTCAGTGCCGTTGAAATAAAACATATAACCTTTGTTCTCTTGGTTTTTATGCAAGACTCTATGTCAGAAGATAAATTGAATAAAATAAAACAGAAAAGATTATTTTTTTAATACAGTGTTGCAGGGCTGGTATATCTGAATGTGTCGATCCTGCAAACAGTTGTATGTTGTTTGGTGTTGATTGACAAAGGACTGGACAAATGACTGAGGCAAGTGGATAAGTTTAAACTCAGATTTTATTGAGCGAATCTTACGCAAAAGGTGTATGGGTGTAGAAATCTTGGTTGTTGTATCACGTCAGTGTAGTCTCTGTTGGGTGTCAAAAGTCTGTGTTGTAGAAAGTCTTAGACTCAGCTGTCTATTAATTTTTGGTGACAATGTGTCTAGACAGTGAGGGTGGTCTCTGTACTTGGTGCAGATATTAGGTGTTGCTGTATGATCAGGTTGTAGATGTTGCTGGAGACAGTCAATGATGTGGATGCATTGGTTGCAAAGGCTGGATGTCCCAGTTGTGCTGTACTTGGGTTAACCGGGTGTGTGTTGATGTGCCCTTAAAGTGTTGGTGCTAGTCCGAGCAATAAGTTGTTCATGGACTAAATGCTGCAGATGCTGGTTGCAGAGGCTGTGTGATTGATGTACCAGTTTGTTCAATCTATGGTTAACCGGGTGTGTGTCAATATGGCCTCAAGTGTTGATGCTAGTCTGAGCAATGAGTTGCTCATGGACGAGGTGATGCAAATGCTGTAGCTTGATTGCATAGGAACAGCTGCTGAGTCAAGCTGGAGCTGACCTGCAGTCTGATGCTGGTTGCTTGGTTGCACAGGAATGGCTGCTGAGTTAAGCTGGTACTGGCTGCTATGTCGTTGTCTCATGTTATCTGCTAGGAAGGTATAGTGAGGAGACCAAAAGTGATCTTGAAAGACTCTTAGAAGAGCTGTTGAATGGTAAACTTTCTGAGGTTAACTCTTAGAAGAACTGTTGAATGAGATGGCAGCTGTGATTGGTCTGCTTGGCTGTGCTGGATCCATGGCTGTGATTGGTTGGATTCCATATCTTCTGCTTTGGCTAGTGGTAAGGATGCAGACCCCACATTCAGCAGCTTGGTTTGGTGGTGAGGACACAGACCCAATGCTGCTGGGAGAGGTAACAGATACCTCACCTCCAGGCTCTGGGAGGCCAGCTGCCGGGTTAACTTTTGGTTACTGCTTGCTGTGTTTATATAACATTAGTCTGCTCCACTGTGGTGGGCCAAGGGAAATGTTTCTGTACACAGGAAGTTCCTTCATTAAATATAAGTAATAATGAGATGCTTCATTATACTTTGAAGAGAAACTTTTGAATATAATGTATTTTATCCTGTGGTAATAATTTTGTTTCTGAAAGGCTAGTAGAATTAATCCCTTTCGAAAAATACTTTGTAGAAGTTCTCTCATAATATTTTGTTGTCTGATGTCACAGGTGACTCAGCGTTTTCCAAACCTAGGATTTTAGGTATTGTAGACAGGACAGCTACAATAACAGCATTGAATTTTCTTCTTTGACCAAATCAGCAACCAACTATACAACATCAAACTAGAAATCATTTAATGATATATAAATTACTTCTTACCACAAAGTGTCTCAATAATGATTTTAGTTTCTTGTAAGTAGTCCTGTTCTTTAGATATTCATGGCTATTATACTGACTGTTAGCTAATATGACATTTGCATTGATTTTCATATTTTCTTACTCCAAGAACTATATCTCAATAAAAAGTCAGTATGTCTCTATACAACTTGATAAAGTATTATTAAGTAAAGTAGATTTTTACACAAATACTCATCTTTGTTGTTTCCATCACAATCTTTCTCCTAATCATTTTCAAGTAACTTATTTTATATCCAAAAGGACTCAACAGTATTATCATAAAATCTCTCATAACAGAGATGTTCATGTTCATATGCATGTGTGCATTCACTATAAATAGAGACTGTCAACTTTTAATCATAAACATTCAGAGCAGATCTAATGTTGGCAGAATAGAAAAGCCAAATATGATATTTATCTTAATAGTATTTAGCTTATTACTGTTTCTGGTCAGCCTCCCATATTTTAGCTTCTCTTGTCAAAGTCTGTCAGTATAAATATATTAAGAGTAAAATAATGAATGTGTTTTTATACTGTTTTTATTTGCACTTATCTTTATTGAATTTATAAATTATAAGAAACTGCTAGAAGTTATTGGCAAATTTGATTATTTTGTAACATATTTTTTAGCAGATTGTGTAAATACTACTTTTAAAAATGCAAAAATAAAATCATGAATGTACCCAAGTTTCAGATTTTATTTGAAATTACAACAATATATTTGTGCTTGTTACAATATCCCCTTCCTACTTTTTTTATAATAAGCTTTTCACTGAACCACAGACCAAATTCAAATTGATTGACCACAGGATTTTACCTTTGATTTATATATATATATATATATATATATAAGGTTTGAGAGTCCAACAGTATAAAAAAAGACAAATTAATTCCCTACAGAAAGATAAGACCACCCTCTTCAAAAATGTATGTCTTGGGTAGGAAACTAAATTGTATCTGGTGGTGAGGCTCAAATTCTTGAAATTTTGGAAGTATGGAGTCAGCCCTTCATAGCTGTTACTCCCAGGTCCACTTTGACACAATGGTAGTACCTGTTAGGGTCCCATCTTTGGGTCAAATCAGTATGTTTAAGATAATGAAGTGTTTATTTATCTAAAATGATTGTGAAGATAAATTTTTGCACTGTATATAATTACAGAATATAATTGTTAAACTAGCTTTAGTATAAAATAACCTGACAAGGATTGACATGCCATAAAACCAACCAACTAATCAATATAAATCATATAAATCTTCCTGCTTTATAAAAAAAAATTATGTCTAGAAGTTAATGAAGAACAGCAAGTTGAATAAAGTGCATGTTATACAGACATAGTTTCATTAAAGTCTATTGAACTTGTATTATGATTGCAATCCTTTAGTAAGAACCATGTCCTTAATAAAGCATTGCCAATCACTTAATATCAAATTAATAACTTAATTAGAAATCATTTATAAGAATCAAGAACCAATTACAGATATAAATGTTAGATTATAAATTTTGTTCCTATCAGTCACTGATTTATGCTTACAGGTTTAATATATAGAAAAATGTTTAAACAAATCACTAGATTTTAAAAAATGAAATCTATATCTAAAGATATATCATTAGAAATAGAAAAATATCCAAGATTTAAGCAGAGCAGTTTGTACCATTGTTGATCATTTGAGAATCTTTTATTCTAAAGAAATGACATAGCTTGTCTATTCATCCAAGTTTCTTAATATTTAGAGAGAAAAAGATGTTAAACCATTTTGATTTTGATATATTTAAATTAAGAAAACATTTTGATTGTTTTGATTTCAACTTACTTATGGTTATCCATCAATATCAATGACAATGTCAATTATCAAATAGAGAAAAACTGTACTGATGGATTGTTTATGGTGTCAAGAAGGACCATGCTTCTCATGACTGTACCATGTTTTTTTCCTAGGTTGGATTTGATAGCAAGATATTTTCCAAGAAAGTTGCACTGAGCTGCTGGAGATACAGTTTGTCACTAGACATCTTTAGGATTAACTCATGTCTACTCAAATGGCTACCAGACTCCTTATTTCAATAGAAGAAACCTTGACAGAACTACCTTAAAAAGATATCAAATTTAATGTCAGACTTGTTCTCTGATTTGTAGTTTACTGCACCTGGTATTCCTAGGCAATCACATATTTAAGTACCAACCACGTGCAATGTTGCTTGATCTTGGTGATTTTATAAGAATCATTGTATTCTAGAAGATATGACTGTAAGCATGTTTGTGTGCAAGATGGCCATTAACTTTACAAAATGGTCATCTGCTCTTTGACAGGTCTTATTGGTTGTCTCGGCCTTTTTCTCATCAGGTAAGCCTAGTAGGGTAACCAGTCACTTATGATAGGTTGCATAGTACCAGTAGTGCTCTTTAAGTGACTTCATTTTGCTCTATGCAATCATTTGTTGCAAAAAATTGTTTATGCTTTTAAAATCTCACATCCTAACAAATCTTTCTAAATCAAGTGACTCTTTATATTATTATTGTTGTTGTTATTCCATTTCAAGTTTTTCACACCAGTGTTAGCCGATGGTTTCACGCTGGAGTTTGAGTGACAGCAAGTCTCCTCAAGTCTTCAGTACTCTTCCCAGTATTCTGGCTGATCTCAACAATGCTGTAGTTTGGATGCTCCTTCAGTCTTTGTATCAATCCTTTGGTGACTCTAACAAGAGCACCAACTTCAATTGATATCATTGTCACTTTCATGTCCCACAGTTTTTTTCAGTTCTCTAGTAATGTCCAGGTACTTATCCTTCTTTTTGCTTTATTTCAATTTTACGCTGTTGTCAGCTGGGACAGCAAAGTCTACAATTTGACAAGTTCTCTTTTTTGTTGATTAATTTCAAGGTCTGGTCATCTGGCCAAGATTAAGTGATCCATTTGTATCTCAAAATTCCAGAGGAGTTTGTGCATCTCATTCTCCAGGACAGACTCTAGGTTGTGCATATACCATTTGTTCACATGGTCAGACTTCAATTTCATGTACAATTCCTAATGGATCACCTTTCCCACCCAGTTGTATCTAGTTTTATACTCTTTCTGTGTTAACTTGCTGCATTCGCTTATTATGTGAGTGATCATTTCGACTCTATCACCACTTAACTTTTTGGTATACATTCAACTATTATTTATCAACTAGATTTCAGTTACTGTTTATGTTATTTCAAGCTCAGTAATGAAACATTTATGTATTTTCTTTTACCATCTACACTCTATTTACTTTGTTTGGAAAGAAGGTAAAATTTTTCACCTTGTCATTCTCATACACTTTCTTCTTTATAAAGTCTAGGGGTAGAGCATTGCCAGCTATTTGTGATCTCATTACCTACTATTTTGTTTTTTGAAAATTGCACTTTAAATAAATAAAATTTATATACTATTAAGAATATAATTATAAAAATAAATACAAAGTATATAAAATGCCATGTTGCATATATATATATGTACAGTAGCATCCAAAACTAAGGGACAAAATTTTAAAACCTAATATTTGTTAGAAATAACAACTGTGAAAAGCTGAAATTTTGACAACTGGTAGTCGTTATCATCCATAATAACATACTAAAATTTGAATCATTTGCAAAGGATAGAAAAAGAATTATAACAATTATTTATTTTCAAAATAAGATCGTCCAAAAGTAAGGGACAAAATTGAGAAAAACAATGTAAACAGTATGCTATATTCAAATTTTTTGATTTCCTCTAAAGAATAAGTCTTACTTAGTCATTTGTAAACGTTGCATCAGCCGGCACCATGGCAAAACACCAAAAACTTAATTACTCTGTGAGACAAGCTATTGTGAAGCTACACAAGGAAAAGCACACCATTAGAGAGATTTCAGAGAAAGTGAAACGTTCCAAGAGTGTTGTAGGCAGGGTTGTTAAATCCTACAATGATACTGGCAAAATAGTTAGTGCTTTTAAAACCGGCAGACCCTGCAAAACTTTGGCAAGAGAAGATCGAATAATGCAGCATATGTCATTAAAGGACCGTTTTAAGTCTTGCACAGAAATTAAAAGGGTTATGAATAGTACCTCAAGTGTTAATGTGTCAAGACAGACTGTTTCTAGATGACTGCAAGAAATAGGGCTGTTTAATCGAACCCCAAGGAAGAAACCACTTATTAGTTCGAAGAATAAGAAGAAGAGATTAGAGTTTGCAAACAGGTATGTAATTTGGACATATGAAAATTGGGCAAAAGTATTTTTCAGTGATGAAAGCAAGTTTAATTTATTTGGAAATGATGGAAAAAACAATGTAAAGAGACGTATTGGTGAAAGATTAAGTGCAAAGTGTACTAAGAAAACTGTCAAGTTTGGGGGCAGAAGCATCATGGTATTTGGAATGTTTTCTAGCCAAGGTACAACGCCTCTTTTCCGGTTACAAACTCGTGTAAATGCGCAGATCTATAAAAACATTGTTCAAGATCATGTTGTGCCAATCATACAGAATTCAGGTTTCGATAGGCCTACCATTATGCAAGATAATGCCCCATTTCACAAGGCAAAGGTAGTAATGAGTTACCTTAGCGAGCAAGATTTCAAAATTATGGATTGGCCACCGCAAAGTCCTGGCTTAAATCCAATAGAAAATCTTTGTATCGAGGATTGTCAAGAACTGATTTGTTCTTGTAGTCGAAGATGTGCAGTTGTCATTGAGAGCAAGGGCTCATTTACTAAATATTGATTGTACATGTATTTTTATTGTTTTTTGGCTGTTTACATTGTTTTTCTCAATTTTGTCCCTTACTTTTGGACGTTCCAAATTTGAAAATAAATTAATAATTGTTATAATTCTTTTTCTATCCTTTGCAAATGATTCAAATTTTAGTATGTTATTATGGATGATAACGACTACCAGTTGTCAAAATTTCAGCTTTTCACAGTTGTTATTTCTAACAAATATTAGGTTTTAAAATTTTGTCTCTTAGTTTTGGATGCTACTGTATATATATATATATATATATATATATATAATTATATTTCTATTGAAGAGATTGTTAAGATTTATTAAAACATCTTTCAAATATTTATAAAACCCTGCCATGGATTAAATAGTATCACTTTTGTTCTTCTACAAGGATGGCTTTGGCAATAGATAACCCATCAAGGTTGATAGAAAAACTACAAAATCTTTATAGATAAGAAATTTAGAAATAATAACAAAATTATCAGAATGATTTTTTTTTTTTACAAAAACAAATTATTTCTTGAAGCAGTAAATAATAAAAGAAGAAATACACTTTTTTTTCAGTTATGATCTTTATGAGAAACATTGAAATAATATTATTATCATATTTGTCTATGCATGCCACCATTGAAAAATAAAAATTAATTTCTGTTCCCAGAAATCTGCTAAATTTATCATTTACTCAGAACTGGAAATGATAACCATTAAATCTTGACCAGGAAAGTTAATATGATTTTTAAAGTTTGGGTTGTAAGGATATAATTAATTGAAGCAGTGTCCTACTTTAAATTAATAAATAAAGGTGAAAGGAATTTATAATCAGTACAAATTATACTCAGTTTTATTCATTTAATTTTAATGTTATTATTAAAATTGTTGAGACCTCTTGATATAAATATAAGGTTATTTTATATAAGAAATGTTTTATTTGCTTTATGTTAAAATTGATTCATATTGCAAAGAGTCCAGCATCATTATCATAACAGTAAGAACAACTATGTTTTTTTTTAATAGAATAGGAAATTAAAAAAAAAAAAATTTTATTATTTATCTGCAATCTGCTATTGTTTTAACTCTCCACCAGAGTTTGCCAAACTATTTTCTTATAACATATTTCAGTTATATTATATGAACTTCTAATTGAATAACAATTTTTGATTGATCAATATATTTAACATGGACCAGACAGCAGCTTTTGTTAAAAAATCATTTTTCAAGTTACCAGTGAAATTCAAATTCCAAATATTTCAAACATCGAATTTTTACAGCTTACTATCAAAAAGAATTTGGCATTTTCAAATTGAAACATTTTGAATTTTTCTTTCTTAATAATTTGAATAATTGTTTTTCTAAGAGTCAATCTTGAAAAAAAATTCTCAAAAATTGATGCATTTAAACTTTTTGACTAATGATATTTTTTCAGCTTTTTTAAGATTTTATTACTTTAAGATGAAGTGATAATTGGATAAATCATCTGATTGTAGTTCACTTTATAAGAATTAATTAACTACTTTATACTGGCCTTTTTCACTTTAAGTAGTTAATTGAAGACTTGGTTGTTTCTAAAATACAAGTCATCCTATTCACATAATTCTAGTCAACTTACACTTTACCAATGTTCATCATCTCTCATCTCACCAATCATTTAGCATCCCCTTTCTTTAACTTTTTCAAAGTTCATTATCAACAGAGGGTAACCAGATGAGTCTCTCCCTGCTGGCCCAACACCAAAAAGCCAGAACACCAGCCCACAGGAGACAAATTTTCATCCAACACAGAATACTCTTTTCTAATCCACCATTTTTTTTATGTGTACACACTTGACCAACTCACTGTGTGAAGTTTCAAAAAAGACCCACTCAAACTTTTCCATGGCCTTTTATTATGCCAAGCCATAGCCAACTGGCCAATCACTACAAGTAGCTTTCTTTAAAAATAGAAACCAGATTATTTTAGCTTTCTGTGATTTTGCTTTACATAAGAAAATACTGCTGCTATGTGTTGTGTATTTTGAGGTATAAAAGTTATTTTTGTTTACACCAGACACAAACCATTCTGACTCATTTACACCTCTTAGGCAATTTTTCACACACAGAGCTCTCACCAATATAAAAAATACTGAAAATATAACTTCTGCTCAAAATTGGTTTTAAGTTTTTCAAAGTGTTTCCTTTATTTATTATTAAATAATTAATAACTATCAAAGAAATAGATTGTTAATTTTATATCTACCTTTCATATTTTTTATTTTTCACTTTAAAAGATCAAATAAGAGTAATTGTTGCAGAGCCGATAAGCGAGTCGACCCCGCAAATGAATTTTAGTTTAATGCGTGCGAGTAGTGAAAACCAAAGACAATAAAGAGGACAAAGAGGCAAGGTAATAAAACAACAAGGATGGCAATTTATTGTCAGAAATTACAGACGTGGTCGTAGTGTTCCAGTCTCCAGCTAGATGGACGATGTCAGTAGCTGGTATGTTCGAGTCGTAGGTGCAGTTGGATGATCGTTGCTGGGAGCTGAGATCAGTTGAGTCGTAGAATGCAGGAGTGTCTGTAACAGCGTTGTGGTTGAAGTCAGAGCTGGCAGCTTGGTAGCATACAGATCGAGCGAGCGTGGTTTGCTAAGACTTAATCGCGTCTTAGTACTGCGGACCGAGTGAACGAATGACTAGATGGTGGCTAAGGCTTGCCAGGCCTTAACATATACGCAGTTGAGCGAGCGGATCGATGAAGCTAGGGCTTTGTCGTGCCTCTAGCTGTGCAAGCGTATTGTTTACGGTGGCTATGGCTTTGTTGTGCTATATAGCCGTACGGGTGTATCAGTGACAGTAGCTATGGCTTTGTTGTGCCAAATAGCTGTGTAGGCGTATCATTGACGGTAGCTATGGCTTTGTCATGCCATATAGCTGTATGGGCGTAGCGTTTACGGTAGCTATGGCTTTGTCGTGCCAGATAGCTGTGTGGGCGTATCGTTGACGGTAGCTATGGCTGTTCGCGCCCAAGTTGTGAGGGCTGATCAAGACGATAGCTAAGGCTTTTCACGCCCAAAGCTGTGCGGTAGCTAAGGCTTTTTCGCGCCAAAGCTGTGAGAGCGGATCGAGACGGTAGCTAAGGCTTTTCATGTCAAAGCTGTGTGGTAGCTAAGGCTTTTCGTGCCAAAGCTGTGCAGTAGCTAAGGCTTTTCACGCCAAAGCTGAGGTGGTAGCTAAGGCTTTTCGCGCCATAGCTGTGTAGGTAGCTAAGGCTTTTGGGCGCCAAAGCTCTGCACTATCGAGCGAGCAGGCCAGGTGGCCGCGACTAAGATTGGCGTTATCTTAGCGCTGCGCAGGTATCGAAGTGGGAGCTAAAGGCTAACCCGTGCCTTTAGCGCTGCGCAGCTGAATGGACGAGCGGAACCGAGCGATGGTTAAGACCGGCTGGTCTTAGTGAGTCCTCTTCATGTTTGCCTCCTGGCCATCTATTTCAACTGATCATTAATGACCAGTTAGAGATGCTCCGACCCCCAGAAGGAGACCTCTCATAGCCCTTAAAAAGGACCGTAAAAAAAAAGGGTGTTGAATCTACCACTAGAAATGGCGGTGAGATGAATGCAACCACGAATAATGTTGGATTCTTTTCCTCGTATGAGCTCTGCATAGGATGTGCCAACGAGCATTGAAAAAGGGCTTGTTGATATTAAGAAGGTGCTATGACATACATCCCCAGCTGCGTGAATAGGAAATTCTTTTATAAAAAGTGGGTGTAGCAATTAAGTACTTTTTTAACCTGCTATAAGCTGGCGACGACTGTTAATTCCATTTTTATCAAGTTATTTTTGGCCGAAGTATTTTGTAAATATTGTTAATTTTAATTTATCCCTTTTTTTAGCTGTAACAAGATGTCAAGGTCATAAAAAAAGGGCGTAGTCATTTCAGGCTGTACCTGGATATAATTGTCCTAAGGCGAGCGTGTAATCTGATCTGTTTACGTTTATCGGCAGGTCGTGGCATAATGAGTATTGAACAAGTCCTGGAAGCAACACCCCACAAAACAGTAGCTATACGGCCACCTACCACACATCATGAAAACTATCCCAGTTAGATGAACCAGACATGCGGGACTCTGCTGGAGAAGTAAGGATGAACACATAAGCGATGTACTCCTGTGGACCCTCTCACATAGACGACCAGAATGAACCTATATACAACAGTTCTGTGCTGATACAGGATGTAGCCTTGAAGACCTCCTGGGAGCAATGGACAATAGAGATGGGTGATGAGAGTTTCTTTCAAGCAGCGGTTGTATTGATACTGCTGTATGGATGCACCACTTGGATGCTAACAAAACTGCTCGAGAAGAAGATAGACGGCAATTACACAAGAATTTTGTGAGCAATATTGAATAAATTCTGGCAGCAACACCCCTCAAAGTACCAACTATACGGCCACCTGCCTCCTATCACAAAAACTATCCAAGTTAGACAAATCAGACATGCAGGACACTGCTGGAGAAGCAAGGACGAGCTCATAAGTGATGTACTCCTATGGACCCCCACATATGGGTGAAAGCAGGACGACCAGCTAGAACATACATACAGCAGCTATGTGAGGATATGGGATGTAGCCATGAAGACCTGCCAGAGGCGATGAACGATTGGGAAAAGTGGCGAGAGAGGGTCAGGGATATCCGTGCTAGCGGCACAACATGATGATGATGATGAAGAGTAATGACAACAATTTTCATAGAAACCTATATAATTTTATTGCAATAGAAATTATATTGAAATAGATTAAGCTACAGACTGTACTTAGAAAAAGTTTTTATGTTACTGTTTATTAAACTTAACATATTGTATTAGGTTGATGAAAAAGTTTCCTGCACCATTTACAATCTTAGGGAAATCTTAGAAATGGCTTTGAAACTTACTTGACTCTTTATTACTTCTGTGTGCATACTCTTTTAGAGTTGTTAGTGGATAAGTTTTATTTTATTTTAGTGACAATCATGGCTAGATAAAAAAATGGAAGTTTAGCAGTTTACACTTGAAAAGTGCATCAGACACTTGGTAGAGAATCACTGAAGATTATGGTAAAGATGCAGTTGGTGCAAGCATGTTTCTGGAATTGCTTATAAATCTGAAGGAGATTTTGAGTTTGAGAACAAAGACTGGAAAATTGATGAATTGAAGGAATTTTTGAAGAAAGGTACAATATAAACAATGCATGAAGATGCAGAAAAATTAGAATTTAATTCACAGTGATATATTGTTTACAAGCCTTAGAAAAAATTCAGAAACTAGAAATGTTTAACAAGAATTGGAGAAAAGTGTTTTTATCTGTGTTTGATGTGATTTGCCAGAACCTGGACAAAATGTTACTGTGCATTTTGTTTGATTGATGCAGTGAAAGAGTAAAGAACTTTTTCTAGAAAGGAAGTTGATTAGTAATTTCATGGTATAACATCTATGTTACAAGTGTGAACTAGAATGGGAATTTCTTCTATATTTATCTTATTTTCTCACTCTCAAACTCTATACATTTATAATCTTGTCCGTGTTTCTAAGAACTTCAATATTGAAAAATTACTCAAAATTTTATCAAAGTGGAAATCATTTTTTTGTGATGGAATGTGCAATTTGACTGAAAGATGACTCATGGTATAGGAAGTCAGGGAACTTACTTTGATGATTGAATAATGATGCTATGAATTTATATAAATAAGATTTTGTCAAAAAATACAATAAACTTTTGCATCAACCTAATAGTCACTTTCCTATTGTTACAGCAAATTCTCTCTTGCTTTCCCAGTTATTCATTTTATGATTTTGTACAATCAGTTTGAATTTTCATTTGCAAAAATTCTGAAAATATCTCACATCTCCAATTGACAATTTTTTGTTTATCTATTTCAATCGTCTTTCATATTTTTGGTTTACTTTTTTCAATTTCTGGTTATTTTTAGTTTTATGACAAAAATGCTTTTTAGTGATACTGCTGTCAAAATAACTTTATCTTAAATATTTTCAGTATTGTTCATTGTCTGAAATCTAAAGAATGAATGTAATTGGATGGATAAATCAATTTACAAGACTGAAAACTCCTTTTATTTCAAGATAACTATGAAAAATTCTTTAGCTTAAATTTTCTTAAAGTTTGAAAAATATTAGTGACTGTTATAATTAGGATAACTGAAATCAATAAATTTGAATATAATTAGTTAGATATTAATATAAAAGTCATTATTATTATTAGTTAAATATTAATATAAAAATTATTATTATTATTATTATTAGTTAAATATTAATATAAAAATTATTTCTTTTCACTCAGTATAGAATGCCCATAATGCATCAGTATTTTTTCAGGATTGTCATATACTTTCTAAAGTTAGAAAACTTTTTTAAATAGAAATTGTTAAACACAAAGAACTCAGACTTTAACACTCTGCATACGGAGACGCCTTTATTACACGCCTCTTCTTACACTCGCACATAAACCAATATGGCCGTTTGTTTACTTCCTGTCATCCCATAATGCCTTCTCTTCTCGAGAGTATCAGGGGAGATAATTGCTCGTCCCGTAAGCCAAGATAGAATGTTAACAGAAATGATTACAAATGTTAAAAGTAATGTGGTTGTAAATTTGAAAATATTTACACTAATCTTCTAAAACTTATTTATTTTCAGATGAGGAAGAAACCTGAAACAAAAAGAATTTTTTTTCTTTTTTTTTTTCAACAGCTAATATCATATAATACTAAACTGTGAAATAATAAATGATATTATATAATGTTATACCGGACATTGGCCTAGGGGTTAGAGTGTTCGCCAATGGGCCGGGAGACCTGGGTTCAATCCCAGGTCACGTCATACCAAAGACTCAAAAAATGGTACTTGATGCCTCCTTGCTTAACACTTAGCATTATAAGGTACGGATCAAGGGTAAAGTAGAGCAATCCAGGGAAGGAGTAGCGCCCTCCCCTACACATTGGTGTAGTTGCTGTCGAAAAGGGAGCCTTCGGGTTACCCTCGACTATGGTCGCTAACTTTACTTTTACTTATATAATATTAAACTGTGAAATGGTAAATTTAAAAAATGCATGCCATTAAATTAGTAGCATTCTTTTTTACAAACAGTAGATGACATGTAATACTTTCAGAAAAATTAAGAAAGAAAGATTGATGTAGTAATCAGATTTTAAAAGGATAAAATTGATTGATGGCAGCAAAAATTTTCCTTTGACTTTTTCTTTCTTCAAGATAATTTGTTGCTTTAGGTCTTGTCATCTCTGTGCATTTAAAATAGAAGTTCAGATCTCTTCTAATCTTTCAAGTTTCTTCTTTGAAAATGATCTGTATATAAAAAAAGTAGAATATATGAAAGAAGAGAAAAAATTTATAAAAATATATATAAATATATGTGTAAATTATATAAAAAATCTCATCTTAAAGTAGAGAAAAAAGATTGAAACATAATCCATAATTTCAAGATAATGATGAGAGATTTACTAATCAAAATGTTCACTTTGCATTTTTCTTTCATATATATATATATATATATATATATATATATATATATATATATATATATCTTATAATTATTAATTCATCCATTTATTACTATAATCAAAAATATTCTTGTACTTTTGTTTCAATTTCTTTGTTAGGCTTAAAGACCAACTGGAATTTATTCATTGGAATAAAGAAGGCTGGAAAACAGGGTTGTGTGCAGTGCCTCCTGTAGGGCATTCCTATTCTCTACTGACATTGGCTAATAATACTTGTGTCCAACACACATTCACTGAGCTTAGAGATAGATTTATGAAATTATACAAAAGAAAGGTAAGATACAAAACTAAGTTTACTTAAAGAAGAACATTTAAAATTTGTTTCATGCTCTTGATCAATAATACTAATCATTGAAAAAGCATTTGATGAGATATATGAAAAACTGGAAATAAATCTGAAAGTATGGAAATGTATAGAGATGAAAAAATACAAGGTCTTCAGAGGATGACTTTATTTGTAGAAATATTTGCCAATATTAAATGTTTCAGTTTTTAGACCTTCATCAGGGATTAAAAGTTATTAAATGAAAAAGATGAGAAAGTTTTAAAACATTCCATATCTGCTGATTCAAAGACCATTCCAAAATTAATAAGAAAAATCCATATCATATAAGTCTATATATCCATATATTTATCTATATATGTTAATGTTTGCATTATTTAGTTCATATCTATCTATTATTCACATTCCATGATATATTTGGTATAGTGGTTAGCAAGCTAGACTAGCAAACCTTTGCAAGTGAGTTCAAGTTTAATTGGCTACCCTATTCATACAGTCTTATGCCACATCTAAGCAAAAAATGTTGTTAATTACAACTAGTCCATAATATATCTGTCTTTATCAGTGTAAATCTTCTTCTATCTGTTTAATTCAATGCTCTGTTTATCTATTTTCTAAATATATGTAAACAGTGAAGCCAAAATTATTTTAGATAAGGAATTTTGTAACTTTTAAGCACTTTGGAATTAAAACAGCCATTAACTCTTCAAAGACAATTAGGAATTTAATTAATGATTAACAATATCCACATCAAATTCAGAGCAGTGGTGTATTAAATTCCATGTTTGGACTGTAATAAAAAATATGTAGGTGAAACTCTTAATAAACAAATTTACAAGCATAAAAGAGATTTAAAAAGAACAGATATAAATAACAGTTTGGTCAAAAATAATTTAGAAATTAATCACAACTTCAGTTTCAAAGGTTCCAAGATGTTAGTTTACATGCATAATAAAAAATACCAGAAAATTGTTGAATTTAGTATCAGATAACAGGAGCAAATAAAATGTATACAATGAAAAAGATACAAATGTGCATATAGCATTCTTAATTTAAAAGTATTAAGTACGTGTTTGGCATGTGGAATGATATTTGAAAATGTTGGATTTTTTAATAACAATCATCTATTGCTATGTGAACAATTCTCATGACATCAAAGTCCTAATGAAGGTTATTAAAACCGAAACGTTAATGTTGGCTTTACATCACAATAAATTCATCTAATTTGGATTATTCTGTTTTTCTAATTTCTTTATACTGTCAGATTCAGATCCATATTTACTTTCATACTGTCCTTCTGGAAAAACAAATACCAAATATATTCTTACACAATATCTAACATGGATGACTTCAAAACAATCTGTACACATGAAAACTTACCTATCTCTCTGTATTTCTTTAAAAGACAGCAGGATTTTTCTTGTCTCTTAAAAAATCCAACATTTTCAAATATTCCACTTACCCAATATGTACTTAATACTTTTAAATTAAGAATGCTATATGCACATTTGTATCTTTTTGTTGTATACATTTTATTTACTCCTGTTATCTCAACAAGCATCCATCGCTGTGTAAACAATTCTCATAATATCAAAGTCTTGATGAAGGTTATTAAAACTGAAATGTTTAATGTTGGATTTACATCACAATAAACTCATCTAATTTGGATTATTCTGTTTTTCTACTTTCTTCATATATATATATATATATATATATATATTTCCATTCAATTTGAGACTAGATAAACAGAAGAAAACACAATTTTATATGGTTGCCGAATATTGTATTAATAGTTAAAATGTTTGTCATTGTCGCAAGTATTTGCTACAACTTTTATTCCCTTTTCAAGTGGCCTGATTTGAAGAGAGAGTATCAAAAATAAAAAATAAAAAAACTGACAAATTGGATAGAAATTACCCCACCCCAATAAGAATAGAAAGAATTATGATTGTCTTGTGGAACAAAAATATCATGGTAGGAGCATTCATTTATTCATTTGTTTTTATTATATCCTTTTAACTACTTAATGTAATCTCTCCTTTAAAATATCCTCACTACCAAATGTATAAGTAAAATTAAGGCTTCCATCCAAGGCAAAGACTAAAGTGATAAATTCTATTTACAAAGCACACTAAACAGAATTGGGGAATATCAAGCAGATTTTTCTCTTGAGAACAGGCAAGCATTCCAAAAATAAAAAACAAGTTTAAGGATATGACTGGTCCTCACTTGCTAATAGTGATATAAGCAATCAATATACAGTAATTGCAAGAAATAAGTTTGATACTCTTCAAAAGACATGTGAAATACATACTCTGAATGATGAATACAAAACTATGTAGACGTAGCAGGTGGGTGCATACAAACCAAACCAAGAGCCAGCCAATTAACATAGCTGACAGTAAATGAAGTAAGCAAAAGGAAAGTACCCTGGGAGCAAAACTGAAAGCTGTCAGCCAAAAAGAAAGACTTCAGAAGTGGACAGAACATTTCAAGAATCTGCTCAGTAACTCCCAGCCCTGGAATCACTGATTGGAAAAATTATTAATAGCCAACTTGACATCAAAATAGGACAGTTTATGAAAGAAGAACTTGATGCAGTACTGAAAAGAATTAAAAGTAGAAAGGCCGCTGGCCTCAGGGAAACATCTCCTAAAATAATTAAGACAAGAAAATTTGATGTCATACTTTTTCAGTTATGCAATGCCGTGTATAAACAGAACACAATAAAGAAATGGATGAAAGGCTGCGTCTTCCCTTCCTCAAGAAAAGCAACATTCTCTTAAACTTCCTATACATGGTCATGTCTGTGTTGGCCAACCATTAATGACTTACATCAGCTCTGTGTGGACAATGGATGAAGTCTTGAGGACATGCTAAGAGCGATGGATGATAGGGATGCATGGTGAGAGGGAAACAAAGAACTCCATGCTACCAGTATAACTTGATGATGATGATGATGATGATGATATATACTTAAAAAAGAGACCACTACTTTATATGCTGCTCATGATTTTAAGTTTTATGTATAGATGATCAAAAATGATAGAATCATCAACTGTTTTTTTTTATTTTTATTATTATTATCATTATTATAATAAAAAAAGTATGAGCTTATAAAGGAGGTGAAAAAGGTTGCAATCTATGTCTTGAAAAAAACTATACATTATAGAATATCCAGATACCAATGAATTACTCAATGAAAACTAGTTTGCATAAACCATTGCAAATATAGTTTGAAAAACATTGAGATAAAAGGGGGAATAAGGAGTTGGGTGGGGTGAGAGAAATGATATTTGCATTATCTTTTGTCCATAATTCCTCCCTTCTTTCTTAAATTCACCTATCTCCCCTCCAGTTGGAGTGATAATTTAAAACACAGCTGTTGGTTACTATAATCCATCTTAAGATCATTTTGACATACCACTCATGAAACTTAGTCATGGATGGTATATAAAGTTGCAGATACTCTTTTAAGATTTTAGATTTAAAATTGGCTCTGCTTAAAATGGAACAGTTAAAAAAAATTTTCTGAATCACAAAACATATTTATTAACGCTGTGAGTGTGTGTGTGTGTGTATATATATATATATATATATACACATCAGTAAGTCCTTAGCCAAATTAGTAAAAAAGCATTTATCTATTTATCTTATATAAGAAATATTTATTTTTCAACATAATCTCCTTTTTTTCAATGCATTTAATCTTATGCTTCTCCATGAATCATTGTAATTGAACATTACAGAATGAAATTTTCAGATAAAAATTCAACTTATAACAATCTCAAGCTATAAATATGTAGCTGCACCATTTGTATGTATGTATGTATGTATGTGTGTGTGTGTGTGTGTGTGAGAGAGAGAGACGTAATCATGATGAACACATATGTAAACATTCTATTCTGACTGAAATGCTCATCTTTATTATTTATATTTTGATTTTTAATTACTGTAACCCTCTTCAATAAAATTTTGTTGCTGATTTACTATATTTTGAGAGAGAGGATATGTGTTATGAAACAATAAATTAATGATACCATATATTATAATAATAATAATTCTGTAGTTGTACTAATTTGTCTTTTGGTTTACTATATTGAAGATTCAATACATCAATCTGTGTGTTTTCTGATCATTATTCAGGAATATTCTCCGTGTGTGTGTGTGTGTGTATATATATATGTATATATACATGTTTTTCATATCATTAATGGTAATATAAATTTTCTACCTGACAGGCTCATATTCATCACTACACTTGTGTGGATGGCATGGAACTTTCTGATTTTTCAAGCAGTCTATTCAGTCTGGAAGAAATTATCAAAGAATATAAGAATTTGGAAAAACAAATGGGTAATCCACCACCACCACTTCCTCGATTACATATAGCAAGATAGTGGTTTATATTTTAATAATATTCTATCTATCAAGAAAACTAAATATAATCTGTTCATAAGTAATCTCTATCATTTATAGCAAATGACCTTTTTATGAACTCACTATAATGATAGATTAGATTAATTATGAAACTTATCAATGTCATTTAGTCACTTCTGTTTGGATGAAGAAGCATGTGATTGATTATAAAAAGAGTCAGCAATTCACTTTTTTCTTTATCTCATTCCTGCAGCAATGATGTATATACATGGAGGCATCATAGATGAGTTATCAAACAGCTCCTTCTATCCCTGTCTCTCAGGCCACAACAGCTTCATACTTGTCCATTCTAGGATGTTGTCCTTCAATATTTTTTCTATATTTGCCTTTCTCCTTCTTTGCACTCTAATTTTTAGGATTGTCTTGTCAAGCCCTTGGGATATGCTCATACACCTTCATTTGATATCTCTTAACTCTAGTTAAGTCTTGTAGTTTATATAATTTTTTTTTTCTCTATAAAATACATTCTTCTTGAAAACATCTAAAAACCTCATCATTCCTTGATGTAAGATGCTATCAAATATTTTATGATTTACTGTTGAAATAATGGATCAAGGAAAAAAGTTGCCAAGAAAATACTTTTCTCTCTCTCTCTACTACTGAACAGATTATTAGTGAAGTGTGATGAGGAGAAAACTGATGAATGAGCATTTTTAGCATCCAGATTTATTTGTATATATGCCCTTCACCAAAAAAAGTTTGCTAAGAATAAACTTTTTTTTTAAAGAAAGAAAATTATATGAAGTGCGAGACAAGAATAAATATGGAGAGATTGAGGAAAACAGAAAATAATTAAAATATTTTTTCTCTTTTTCATATCAAAGAATATACACAAATAATTGTATTAAATGTAGACTGTCATTAATTAAAACCTGACTTATCTTATAAAGTGAGTTCAGGTAAAAACAAAAAAATCAGTAACAAATTCAGTAAATGACTTTAGACTTTGATCTGTTACTTAAGAATCTTTTCTATTGATATTCATAGGAAAATGAAATGTAAAAACAATTCTTGGAATTTAACAAGTTTTATTTACTGGGTAAATTAAACAAGAAATATCAAATAGAGTGAATGAATGAGGTCTGTATATGTGTATGAAATAAAAAGGTGTGAATGTTTGTGAGAGATGTACATATTTAAAAAGAATTCTTCTCATTATTGGTTGTATGTGTCTAGAATTATAGGCAAAAAATTCCTGCATTGTGTAGTGTGTTGTTTTGTGTACAACTGGCAGAAATTATCAGGTATTCGTAAGGGAAGTGTTTTAGTGGGCTGCTGAAATTGACTTTTTTGTTGCTACTGTATTCTAAAGAAGAGATGAAAATTCATCTTTGTGCCTTTCTTTTTATACTTAAATAGGTTGTTATGGTAACCATAAGTAGAATTTCATACTAGTTTTGTGAAGAGTTTGTTGCAGGCAAAAACAAAGAATGGCAGTAAGCATGGGCAAATAATTTGAAATAAAGTATATATTTACCTACCCCTTCACATTAGTAGGGTGTGACACAAGGTCAATTTTTAAATGAAGTTTGATAGGTTTGAATTCAGAGTTTTCTTTCTCCTAGACTGGTTGCTATACTATGGTTAAAGAGCCCACTATTTACCTATAGCTGGAGGGAGAATAATTGGATTCATATATTTCACAAGGGTACTAGCACTATGTAAAATGCAATCGGTCTCATCCAGGATTTGAACTTGTGGAGCCATGTCCATTTTGAACGACAGTAATCATTACATTATAAACAAATTTGAAAGAAAGTAAGAGCACATATCTAAGTCTGATTTTACTTCAATTAAAACTATTTTCCTAAATTTTATAAAAAAAAAAATATTTCTGATCACTTAGAATCAACTGAAGAATCAATTAAGTTTATTTAAATTCAAAACGTTTTTATCTCATCATTTTTTCGACTCAAATATATTTCATGCAAAACAATGGAAAAACTTTTGCATTTTGCTTATTTATGATGTAGATATTTAGTTTTCAAGGAAAAAACAATAAAATATCTATTTCAAACTTTTTTTTTATATATCTTTTTTTCTTCTTCTTACTGTATAACATTTCATTCTCAGTACAGTTATCTTGTTGATAAAACTGCAAGATTAATACTATTCAAATACTGATCACATTAAAGTAATTTAGTCATAGCATTGTATACAGTTTTAAACAGACCATTTATTTTTGCCTTCTTCCTTAAAAACATTCTTATTTTGGAAATTCTTTACAAGAAGTTTTAATTGCTAAACCAAGCATCAATTACTGAAAAATATAATGAAAAAGTGTGGTTAACAATGTTTTGTTGAATATTCATTTCAGTAAAACTTCAAAATTGCAAAAATGCATTAATCAATTAAAATACACAGAATATAGTCTGAAAAAAAAAAAGAAATTAATAAAAAATGAAACTAAATTTCAACTATTAATTGGCTCTTAAAAGAACTTTTTTGAACTGTTTGTTAATGAAACATTCATTCTTTTTTCTGATCAGTTACAAATATTTGACTGTCAAAATTTAAATTCTTGTAAGCACTGATACTTTTTTTTGCACAGAATATATATGTTTAGATCTAAAAGTAGCTATGACTTCATGATTTTTTCCTTGTCAATGAACTTTGAAGAACAAAAAATGACATAATTATAATAATATTAGGAAGAAAAAGAAATCTATGAAAACATGCAAAAAAGATAAAACAAAGGAAAAACACTGGAACCTGCTGGGATAAAAAGAAAAAAGCAATAATACAACTTGAGGAAATAAACCAGACAGTAATGGCGAAAGAAGGAAGATTAAAAAGATATCGATAAAAGGCAAAACAATAGAGACAGAACAGGATATTCCAAAACAACAAAAGAAAATTCTATTTACAAGTTGAGGGAGATGGCACAATGACATGCAAACAACTGTATACAAGAGAAACTGAACAATTTTGGAGTAAAATATGGCAACCAAGAGAACATAGCAAAAAGGCTGAATGGATAAGCATCATGGCAAAAGAGTTAGAAGGACTCAAAGAACGATAACACTAAGAAAATATCAAATTGGAAAACGCCAGGCCATGATGGAATACATGAATTCTGGTTCAAGAAATTCCCCTCCATTCCTGAAAGACTAGCACTCAAAATGAATAGATGTCTTCAAGAAGGACAAGTATTAGTCATCACCAAAGGAAAGACTAAATTAATCCTGAAAGACCCTCTTAAAGAAACCACCTCAAATAACTACAGACCCATAACATGCCTACTTATGATGTGGAAAATACTAACAGCACAAATAAGGTAAAAGATTTATTTCTCACTAACAAGCCATGGATTGTTCCCTGAGGAACAGGAAAGATGCCACAAAGGATCCAGAGGCATATTGGTCAGCACATTCTCAACAAGAGGAAGACCAAACGGAAAAACTTAGCTATGGCCTGGATTGACTACAAAAAGGCATATGATATGGTCCCACAAAGCTGGATAATAAACTGTCTCAAAATGTACAAAATATCATAAACTTTATTGAGATAACCATAAAAACCTGGAGAGTGGAATTGATAGCAGGAGGGAAAAGCTTAGCTGAAAGGAAAATCCCAAGAAGAATATTCCAAGGTGATGCACTATCACCATTGCTATTTATAATTGCCATGATGTCACTCAACCACATACTCAGAAAATGCACAGCTGGATAAAAACTTACCAAATTGCAGAAAAAGATCAACCACTTAAAGTACATGGACGACATCAAACTGTTTGCAAAAAATGAAAAAGAATTGGAAACTAATACATGCAGTGAAAATATACTATCAGAACATAGGGATGGAATTTGGCATAGAAAAAATGCCCCATGCTAGTAATGAAAAGTGGCAAATGACACCTGATAGACAGAATTGAAATACCAAATCAAGACAAAATTAGAAGGCTTGGAGAAAAAGAAACCTACAAATACTTGGGCATCTTGGAAGCTGACATCATCAAACAAGTGGAAATGAAAGAAAAAATTAAGAAAGTGTACCTCAGGAGAGCAAGAAAGCTACTCGAAACAAAACTCAATAGCAGGAACCTCTTCAAAGGAATAAATACCTTGGCTGTTCCCCTCATAAGATACTTGGGACCATTCTTGAAGTGGACCAAAGAAGAACTTAAACAAATCAACCAAAGAACAAGAAAACTAATGACCATGCATAAAATATTACATCTCAGAGATGACGTTGACAGACTATAAGTGTCAAGAAAAAAGGCAAAAGAGGACATGCCAGCATTGAAGTCGGTGTTGACACATCATAACAATGATTTGAAGAATGCATAGAAAAGCATGGAGAAAGACTAATTACAGCCACCAGAAACAATACTGACAACATGAGGACAATAACAGAATGACAATAAACAGAAAACAAAAATGGGAAAAAAAACAACTCTATGAATATTTTAAGCAACTAATAAGCAACATCTCCCATGAAAAAACATAGAAGTAGCTAAGAGAGAAACTGAATCTCTCTTAATAGCAGCACAAAACAATGCCATGAGAACCAATCATATCAAAGCAAGAATTGATAAGACGCTACAAAGCAGTAAATGTAGACTTTGCTGTCCCATTTGACCACAGAGTAAAATTGAAAGAAAGTGAAAAGAAGAATAACTACCTGGTCCTTGCTAGTGAATTGAAAAAAATGTGGAACATGAAAGTGACATTTATACCAATTATAATTGGTGCTCTTTGTACAGTCACTGAAGGATCATTAAAGGGACTGGAGGACTTGGAAATAAGAGGACAAGTGGAGACCGTCCAAACTACTACACTATTGAGATCAGCAAGAATACTGAGAAGAGTCCTGGAGACTTGAGGAGACTTGCTGTCACTCACACTTCAGTGAAAGACCATCAGCTAACACTGATGTGAAAAACTCTCAAAGAGTAAACAATAATAATAATTTGATATACAAATAGATCACCTAATCCCAGCCAGAAGACCAGGCTTAGTGATAATTAACAAAAAAAGAGAGAACTTGCCATGGATTTTGTTGTTCCTGCTGACCACTGACTAAAAATAAAAGAAATCAAAAAGATAGATAAATTACTTAGACCTTGCTGGAGAACTAAAAAAGCTATGGAACATAAGGTGATGGTAATACTAATTGTAGATGGTGCACTTGGAATGATCCCCAAAGGCTTGGAAAGGAGACTAGAAGGATTGGAAATCAGAGAAAGAATGGAGACCTTCCAGACTACAGCATTGTTGAGATCAACTTGAATGCTCAGAAGAGTCCTGGAGACCTGAGGAGATTTACTATCACTCAGACTCCAGTGAATGACCATAATAATAATAATAACGATAATAATAATATAGATATTTTTGCATTTTCATTAAGAAACTGTTGGTTGATCAGAATATTTGTAACCTTAAAGTTCAAATTTTTCTGACTTTGAACACAGATTTTTTCTTCTTTAAAAGTAGAAAGGAATACAAGTCTCTCTCCCTTGAGTCTTTACAGTCTGTTTCATAGAGACCAAAGAAAAAATGTTTGAATTCCTGACTAGTTATGCAAAGTTTTCGTTCTCTTTTTGCACAGAATAACAAAGTATATTAAAGCTAATATATCACCTTTTCTTTTTTTTTTTTAATTTTACCATTTACTAGATATTTTCAATACCAAGATTATTAATTCTGAAGTTCATTTTTATTTGTAGGATAAACTTTCAGAGCTTTCTGCTTTATCAATTTTTTCATCATTAACATTTGAAAAGATAGAAAAGAAGTTGGTAAAAAGTTTGCCTATTATTCAAACATTGTTCAACTTGTAAGAAACTAAAATAAAAAAAAATCCGCAGTTGAATTTAAAAATACAAAATTCTAATCCCCAATAATCAAAAAATAGTACTTACACTCATGTTACTTATGTGAACTCCTTCCTTTACACTTTTTGTTCATGCTCAATATTTCTTGTTACGTTTATGCTATTTGTTTCTAGGTTGAATTATATCCTTTGACTTAGATAATTGTTAATAATACTTATCCACCATAAAATTACAATACTTTTAATTCATTTTATGCAAAAGAACTTCACACATTTTGTATTTTTACTATTTCTTCCATAATTACATGTGTAATTAAGATTATCTCATTTCTATGTCATATCCATAGAACATGGGAAGTAAATATAATTTAATTTCATGAAAGAATACGAACAATATGTTAGATAGAACACCAAATTGCATAATGAATTTTATAATAAAGATTATGAAACACACAAAATGTAAAAAAACTAATTTTGAAAATTTTAAAAGATATCATCATAAATTAGTTTGTCTCCTTAGAAAACCAATATAATAAACTGTTATCTCTTCATATTTCTTCATAGGCAATTCTACTGGTAGGATTACTGATATACAATCCTAATATCTTTAATTTTTTTTATTATTGAATTTTCAATTTATTTGAAATTTTGGTTGACCAGGGATAAGCATCAATCAAATTTCCTGAGCATCATATAGCTAGTAGGACCCAAATGAAATCTGATTCTGACATTTTTACTGCCAATGATGTCAACTTGGTTGTATACACACTAGTTGGCTGTTAGATTATCTCAACTGATTCCTTGAAATCTATTCTATATGTACTCATTAGCAAAAATACTTGATCACAAATATACCTAAATTCACTTGATCTGACCATACCTTGCTTTCATTGGACTACTTGTTGAATATATTACAGTGAACAAAAGTTTGTTTTTTCCTATTTCCATGTGTTTATATTCTCTTTTTTCTAAATCAATAATTCCAAAGTAAATTATGGATAGATATTCCAAACTAACCAAACATAATACTTTTTAAGAATTGTTGGGAAAATATTTAGCATTTTTCTACCTATTTCTTTCTACTTTTCTTATTAGCTTTGTTGATTAATAGCAGGCATCAGTGATCTTTTTATTCACTGACGAGCAACTTACAAGTAATAATGCCAAATTTAACATTTCCACTTGCAAAGCTTATGTTACTTGCACTCATGTCAGTAGCTTAAAAAAGCATTAAAAGTCACTTGAAAGGCTCAAAGCTGATTGGTCAGTTTCAAATAGTCTAACTACTGTTAGCAACTGGCAGAAAAAGTTTTATTTCCTACAACTAACTCTGTCTTTCAGCCAAGAACACAATTTGGGAAACATATATACACTCTTCTTTCTGCCAAAATTTCTATTTTTTGTCAACTTCCTCTGAAGAAGAAAATAAAAGGAAAAAGAAGACTTTATTTATTTTATTCTCAAATGCATTCATAGCCTAAAGCTTTCTCAAATTCAACAAATGTATAAAAAATTAGAATGTTATAAAACAATGATTGAAAGTTTATTATTTAAATATGATGAACCTTGTTCTGAAGGATTTTTTTCCTAACTACTCATCTGTGACTGAATCTAAACAATTTCATTTAGGACAAAATTTTTGATAAGTACAATAGAAAAAAACACAAATATTAATTTAAGTGTAAAAATGATTAATAAGATAAAATAAATAAAACACAAGTACTAAATAAAGCATAAAAAGATTTTTTTTAAATAAAAAGCCAATATTAAATGATGTGTTCGCTGTTTGAAATAAAAAAAATAAATAGAAATATTAAATAAAGTGTAAAATAATAAATAAAATAGAACAAATAAAATACAAATATTAAATCAAGTATGATGAATAAAATAAATGAAACACAAACATTGAATAAAGTATAAAATGATCAATGAAATAAAATAAATAAAGCCCAATATCAAATGTGTAAACTGATGAATAAATTAAAATACTTCTTTTATATATATATATGTGTGTGTGTGTGTGTGTGTGTGTGTGTGTGTGTGTGTGTGTTATTCTAGCTGTGTTGGTATAGCAGATGGTACATAGAACCAGTCTGTCGAGTTGATAGGGCTTAGGATACACTGACTGTATCATTTGTAGTAGATTAAGACACCTTCTCCAAAAGAGGTGTCCTGGATGTGACACTAAATTACATCTTATGATAAGGCATCTTTTCTGGAGTACCCTTTTATTGCTATTACTCCCTGATCCACTGACCTGGAGTTGTAGTATATGTTAGGGTCCCATCTATTGGTCAAATAGATCTGATTAAAAATCATTCATATTCAATAGGATCATGTGCAAAAAAAAAACTTTTAAACAACTGTATGAAAAATGTAACTATGAACCATGCAATTCCCAAAACCTCTTGGCATAAAATAATTGTAGATAGGTTGAAATGCTATTAAAATCAATCAATCAATTATTGAACCAGGCTTTCTCATGGCAGAAAGAGACATCTGCTCAAATCTCACCAGAAGCTTATTCATTATTCTTGATTCTGATACACACTCTCATGGAAGTGACAACTAAAGTAAGTTGCAATAAAAAAAACAACCAGATTTACAAAGATGAAGGATAATACAGGTTTTGGATATTAATTATAATAATGAAAACTATCACTTATTTAAAATGGTAAGTAGTGTCAAAATGACATCTAACAGAATAGGTATAAAGAACAACTATTTTGACATGACAGTTTTTATAAAATATGGACAGACATACAGACATCCAACTTTATATAGAGAGATGTCAGTCCCAAATAAAAAGTAAATAGTCAACAATCTTGATAAATGCCAAAAGAATAGTAACCCTGCATCATCACTAGATTATTTGGAAATGGTAAGAGGAACTTTTTAGCATATTTTATCCACAGAGAAACAACAGTAGAAAAATTACATTTTGATTTATAACCAATGCATATCTATGGGGGAGGGAATTATGCATTAAAAGTTTTATTTTCATGTTCCCAAGCATCACCTATTGTTCAAATCATGCTGTGATAAAAAGTAATAAAGAAAAGAATGTCTCTTTTCTGTGACATACCAGATGTATGTTTCTCTAGCCCAGTAGGTGTTTATTCTATGAATATTCTTGACTTAGAGTCATCAGCCATTTTCTAATGAAGTAGAAACAATGTACTTCATATTCTATGATGTGTGTGTGTGTGTGTGTGTGTGTGTGTGTGTGTGTGTGTGTGTGTGTGTGTGTGTAAAAAGATATTGCACTTTTATATCAATGAACTAACCTTAACAAAATCCATTCATTTCTTTACATAAGTGATTTTCTTAGATGTGGATAATTTTTTTATGTTTCTTCTGCTTATATAATCAGTATTTCCATTAATCACTAAAACAGTAACACCAAATCTGATTAAAGGTATTCTTTATTTGTTAAAATATCAGATAGTCAACTAAGAAGCAAATACTGGAAAATATATATATTACAACTTTTTGTTTAGAAAGAAAATTCAGATGGTTTTCTCTTTTCCCCACCCTGCATACATTTGTATCTGACTAAACTGAAAACTAATTAGTACCAAATTGTATGCAGCATTATAAAGTTAATGGACTATAAGTGTATCAAACAAATCTGAATTTCTATTAATCATAAGTCCACATAAAAAGAGTAACTATATTTATCTTTATGCATATAGTAACAGGTTATTGCTCATGTAATTATTATAATTCAATAAGGAAAAGAAAAACTGAACAACAGAGACTCACTATCTTTTTTTATATAGGATGAGGTATACAAGGGTCAGCTGAAAAGTTCATAGGCTGACCAAGATACTCATGGGATGTGGCCAAATATGCTTTATTTTTCAATACATGGTCAATACATTTCTTCCATCGGTGTTGCAGTGTTTGGATCCTATTTGTCAAAAAACTTGTGAACAGCAAATACATGTGTCACACTACACTGTTTTCTGAACAGTATACAAATCTGAGAATCTATAACTTCCAACTCATGCTGATGCTAAATCAAGATATTGTCATTAAACTGTTTGCTGAAAAATCCTAAAAAAATAGCAGAGAATAATTAGGTATTATCAAAGTAATAATCATTGTTTGAAAAACAAAAGAGAGAATCATTGACTGTATAATAAGAACTAGCAACCAAAGCTTATTATGCTTTGTTATTTGGGATGAAGATTAACTTTCTTTCACTTCATTTAAATTGTTCTTTGAGAGCTAGCTGTCTTAATCTGTTCCAAAAATCCCATCAGATTTGCCTGTGAAATTGATCCTTTATTCTATCTCAGTTTTTCAGCTCAAAAATTAGCTAGAGTTACTAAAAAAAATAGATTTTTTAAAAAGTGATCCTCAAAAATATTTTGCTAATTAAAAAGTATGAAGGAATTGTGATACAAAGTGTGATCAAAAAGTATTGAGACTGAATCTTTAAATTTTGTAAACTTTAAGATTAAAAATGTAAATGAAGATGTGCTCACAGCTGAGTAACTTATAAGATAAAGGGATTATATCTAGAAGTCAAAACATGACAGTGCCAATTCTCAATATTCTTGAATCAAACATTTCAATACTTTTTGATCAGCAGTTTTTGTCCAAACACAGAATTATGCAAGTGCAGTAGCCACCATACTCACCAAACCGAGCTCCATGCAAGTTTTTCTTGTTTTCTTAACTGAAAATTCATCTCAAGGGTAAAATTTGAGGACATGGTGGATATTAAAAGAAATATTACAGCAGAGCTTGTTACTATACCAAAAGAGGAGCTTTAGAGGTGCTTTGTCCTATGCAAAATTCACTGGAATAAGTGTGTTAAATGCCATGAGTACTATTTTGAAGAAAATGTTTCATTTATTGTTCATTTCTTTCTGGGTAAATAGAGCTTCAGTCTCAATACTTTTTAAACACATTTTGTATATTTATTATTGTTCCAATGCCAATTGACATCATCATTAGAACAGATTGATTTTAATATTTCATGTTGAGTCTCTTATGAGGGAATTTTATATAAATAACTAAATAATGATACAAAACTTTTAAAACTGTTTAATTGACACTACAGAGTAACAACACTACTCTAAGGATAAGAGGGTAGAATTTATGTATATATATATATATATATATATATATATATATATATATATATATATATATGTATCATAAAATTAGTTACATTGAACCCAGAGACAACCGTATTAGTTAAAACAATTTTGTCATTCAGTAGCCTCATTCAAGTGTTCATTCCTTTGTGTTGTGTCTGTTACATTATTTTCCATATACCTATTTTGGCTATAATTTTACAAATATTCAATGAGAAATGTCTTCAGTTTATACTGCCCAACAAGTTAACAAATATTTTGTCGAGTTGATAAGTTTACTGGCTATTTTTTGAGCTGCTGAAATTCTGAATGATGTTTTTGAGTATTTAAATTACCCACCCAGAAAATGTCTTTGAAAGCTATCTTCATGAATTGGGTTATCTACAAATACTGTTTTCAGGCCTATAAAAATGTCAAAATAGTTTAAATACAAGATAGGTAAAAAAAAATCACATTCATGCTCGTTAAAAACAGTCCTTACATGCAGTAATTTCTATAGAGTAATGATCATATGTATTTTTACAGGCAAAAAATCTGTTTTTTATTGCTTAACATTGCAAATGAAATTTGTATTTTTCATCAGGAAATGGTCTTTATGAACTTTATATTTTAGAAATATTTCATAATTGCAGTGTGAATTCATCTTTTCAATTTTCTTCATTCATTCTGTACAAGATTTTGGAAATATAGAAAAAAATGTTTTTCATTTAATGATTTAATTCTGTTAAAAATATTTCCCAGGCATTTAACATTCAAAATTACCAAACACAACTAAATGTCTTTGATGGCCATAAGCTTGTAAAAAATTAGAAATAAATTATCTATCTTTTCAAATATTTGTATTTGTCAGCTGGGGCTGTAGAATGCACTGACTCTGCTGAGGGGTAAGACACCTGCCACCAACAAATGTCCTGCATATGACACTAAACTGCATCTGATGGTGAAACTCTAGTCCTGGAGCTTTGGTGAATGTGCGATACCCCTTCATTGTTATTACTCCTAGGTTCACTCTGACCTGTTTAGGTCCCATCTATGAGTCAAATAGAACTACTTAGTCATTTACCTTACTTGAAATCATTTAATTGGGTGCAAACAAATGATTAATATTAAATTCAATTATTAGTATTAGCAATACTTGAAACCATTTAATTGTATGCAAATGAATGAATAACATTTAATAGTATTATTAGTGTTAGCAATATTTGAAATCATTAGTGTTCTGGCTATGACATTAAACTGCATCTGATGTTGAAAATCCAGTTTTGGAGTTAGGGAAACGTGAAATACCCCTTCATTGCTATTACTCTCAGGTTCACTCTGACCGAGTGTGGTAGTACCTGTTAGGGTCCCATCTTTGGGTCAAATAGAACTATTCAATCTTTTACTAGGGATTATCAATAATATCAAATAGAATTATTCATGTTAAATAGCAAAACTTGAAACCATTTAACTGTGTACAAGCAAAGTTACATCTTACAACATAGCTTCCTACAGATTATCATTTATTCTTACAGACCCCAACCCAGTGTCTTAATGAGAACTTACCTTTTCTACATGAAGAACAAAATACTTTTTCTCTGTTAAAAATGTCCTGTGGATCCAATAAGTATGCTTACCAAATTTGGTAGTTCTACATCAAATCATCTAGCAGTCTAGTGAGGATAGATAAACAAACTCTTTATAATTATTCATCATATTATCATATAATTATTGATCATATATTTCATTTAAATTTTTCAATGGAAAAGTTATGCATTTTGTATTTTGAATGTCAGTGTTTGGTTACTGACTAGATCGCTTATATAAATATGTAAATCTAGACAAATATCTTGTTTATATGTCCTGGGGTTATTTTATAATCAAAAAGTGAAACAATTTCTTCATCACCAAAATATGCTTCATTGTTAACTCTCCTTTTGGCTTAAATTTTGATGCAAATTGAATATATATATGTATATATAATTAGTTAGTAATTTATTAGAATATTGATTGCTGACCAATTGTTGTAATCAATCTAATCAGATAAACCATCAAACTTTACTCATAAGTCAATCAGTACCTTTCTTTTGTTTACTTTATTTGATTAATTTTGCAAAGATAGTAATTGATTGGTTATTCTCAAATTTTTGGTTTTTGTTGAAAATCTCAGTATTTCACAGATATTTATTTGAGACTGTATTATCAGTTGTCTTTTAATAACCAATGTTTAGGAATGTTGAAAATGTTCAATACTGAACAAGTAACCAAATGAAAATTAGAAAAAAATTCTAGACAACCCGTGAAGCTATTCGGTTCCCATTGTCAGATAATGATAATGATGCTTCTATTTTGGAAGAAGTGAAGGATTCTAATTGACTTGCATTATTCCAAGTTGTATTCAATTCCTGGTGACTCTTTGTATAAAGGCTTCTCTTGGGAAAAATGCTGAGATGATTCCCATTGCTTTGCTCAGATTTTGCATTTAGAATTTTTCCTTTCTTGACTTCTTGCCTTACCAAGGCTAAAGAGCCAAGTCTGCCCGACTATTTACACTTACCTGAAGGAAAGGAAGTTGATTACTATTTTTTCCCAAGAGCATAAAATGAAGTAAAAATAATCTCATCCAGATTTTTTAACAAATTTTCATCTTATAATTATTTTGTGAGATCAAGAATAAAAAAAATGACATTCAACAGTAATATATATCTCACAAAATTATCATTCACTTACAAATTGCACAGAAAACTGTTTTATTATCTAAGTCAAAACGTTTTACATGTATTGTTAATATATATATATATGTATATATATATAGTGATGGTTTATGGTTATCACTAGCTCACTTGGTAAGTTAAGTGCCCAAAATTTTGTGGTATCATTATATAGTGCTCAATATCAATGATAGAGCTACAGTCTCTCTGTGGATGACAATATATATATATTACATGGTAGTGTCTGTGACCCTGGGTTTCATGCTTCATGCATTCATCAGACAGAGTGAAAGGTTTTCAAAACAAGACCAATTAATATGGTTAATTTTTTTGTTTTGGTGGTGTTGGAAGGGGGATTTTGTTTGTGTGTATTTGAATGTTAGTGTGTTTATGTATGTACTTTTATATATCTGCACATACAAAGGCATGCATCTTTACATATATACATTTATTTCCGCTGTTTGTTGGTGGGAAGGAATGAAGGAAAGGAAGAGAGTGTAAAGAGGGAATGGAAAAAGAATTGTTACAATCTGAATAATTTCTTTTTTCTCTTGATTGATAGTTAAAGGTTTATTTGATGTGAATATGTCTGTTTTGTGGTGAAGTTTATCAATTGATGATGATGATGATTAAAATTAAAATCATCATCACGTTACTGTTTTAGAAAGATTTTTTGTTATTTTATTTTTTATTTATTTTTATAATGATAATCGATTGAGTTGTCAACAGTTATTGGTGATATTTATAGATTATGTAATGTCATATTTATGGGCTGGTAATAAAAATGATCTTAAGTTATGGGTAGCTTTTGCAATTATAATGATAATAATAATTGTAACAATCATGATCATAATGGTCTCTAACAATACTAGTGGGTGCTCATAATGTAATAATGTGGAAAAAATATGACTTATGGTTGGTGGTTCATTGGGTAATTAGTATGGTGTCAGTAATGGATAATGGATGATGTGGCAATAAGAAATTTATTGATGAAACTGGTGGGGTATGGTGAAAGGGCAAAGGATGAATTTTTAGTGAGTAATGTGAACATAGAGGGCAGAAATATATGTAAATATGGAAAATATAGTGGTGCTTAAGAAAAAAAACAATGAGAAGAGGAATGAAATTTAGTTTATATTTTGGTTATGTGTGATTTTTTTTTACGCACCTCTATTATTTTCATATTTACTTATATTTCTGCTGTCTAAAACTTTAGCTATCAGAAAGAGAAGTATGATCAAGAGAAAAAAGAAATTATTCTGATTGTAATAATTCTTTTTCCATCCACTCCTTACCCACTCTTCTCTTTTCACACTCTCTTCTTTTGCCTCACCCCATCCCACCAACAGACAGTGGAAATATATGTATATATGTAAAGATGCAGGCCATATGTATGTGCAAGCAACAGCACATACACTAACACATTAACATTCAAATGCACACAAGCTTACACACACATACACACAAACAAAATCCTTCGTCCTACACCACCAAAACAAAAATTTAACCATATTACCCAGTCTTTTTTTGAAAACCTCTCACTCTGTATGATGAATGCATGAAGCATGAAACCCAGGGTCACAGACACTACCATATATATATATATATATATATTTCAAAATGAATAGGTCCACCTAGAGATTTGTACTTTTTTACAATTATCTATTTTGTTCTTAAATACGTGTATGTTTCCAGCTTGTTGCTTTCATCTGAGAACATATGTTGCACAATGCCATAGGTATTAGGCACTCAATGAAACTTGAATTCACTCGTGTAGGTTTGTTAGTTGAATATTCTTTTAGGTTTTGTATTGGTTTATATAGAAGTCACTGAATATATATATATACTATATATATATATATATATATATACATGAGGCATTAATGTTTGTACCTTACTTTTTGAATGTATTTCATATATATGAGCAATATTGAATAAATAAGGGGAATTTTTTGAAAAAATAAAATCCTTTTATGGAATTTTTTATGTGCATTATTTGGATTTGGTTTAGAGCCAAAATTATTTTAATCTCACAAAAATATTTGTTTTGAAACTATTCAAAATAGTATCTGATCAAACTGTTCTAGGTTTGAATAGAGGTCTGTCGTGAAATTTTGGGTGGCTGAGAAGTGCAAGCCATGTAAAATTTACAGAATAATGAGTGATATATACAGAGAAGTATGTCTTAGTAAAAAAAATCTTGACAAATACTTTTGCGACTGTTGAAATTCTTTTGTATCAGGTCTCTCTTAGTGACAGTGAGTCAGCACTCAGTCATGTTATGCACTGAAGTGAACTCGCCAGAACTCTGAGGAAGGAAAAGGTTTTATGGCCACTGGTAATAGAAAGCACTGTTTACATTATACGCATGTGATTGAGTCCATTCCATTGGTTGCTAGCACAGGAGTGGCTATATCAGTGTAGATATATACCCATTCCATGTGATCACAGGATCCATATTGAGTTATAGCCCGTTTTATCATTTGTCTGCCAGCTGGATGCTAGACTGGGACTGCCAAGCTGGTAAGTGTTATAATTATTGTTATTTGTTAGAGCTGTGACTTCTACAGCTACTAAAAGCCTGAGTCAAAAAGACAGTCCATGGAGTGGAAACATGCTGACTCTCTGGTAAAGAAAAAGTTCCAAGCAGATGAGGCTGACAGCCTTCTAGGACATGAAAGGACTATCACTATAAATTTTTGTGAAAAAGGTACAACTGTAAACAGTGCTTTCAATTACCAAAATTGGCAAAATTCATTTATTTATTTAATGACCCTTATATATATATATATATATATAAAGAAGATTAAGGTTCCCTGTCAGCATCTGCAATTTAAAGTGAAAAAATGATAAACAACAATTTAATCCCTTTACACAAAAATACATCTAATCACTGTCACATCACCTCCTGATTAGGCTTAAAGCCGAGAGAAAAAATAAACAGGGCAGGATTTGCCAAGGTCAGCAGCAAACCTGCAGCCAAGGAAAATAAAATATCTCCTTTACAGAAATATCTGCATTGTGCTAAAGGGGAAAAAAAGGAAAAATAAAATAGAAATAAACTGAGTAAAAGAGCATTGTTCATATATATACTGTTTTGCACAACTTCTTGGGCTAACGAACTTGCCAACCACTATGTATAGTGGTGACATATGTAGGTGGAGGAGATGTGTGCATTGTTGCATATGTAGCCAGCGTTGGCTGGTGAAAAGTATACATGGGGAGAATGTGGGGCTCTTGCGTGGTAGTATCTGTAAAGATCCATTTCACCCAATCGATTGATACAGTCTCCTTTTTACCACCCACATCCAGGATGAAAAGTTTGTCTATGCATGCAAGCATATGATAAGGACTGGTATAAAGTGGAGTGAGAGGAGCTGTCACCGCATCTTTTCGGGGAAAAACGTATCTAAGAAGTAATATCTTTCAGGACCGAAGATTTCATGGTCTGCTGCTGAGGGTTCATAAGTGGGAGATTATTCAAATAAGATCGCAGTCTGTTTACATACAGAGCTGGATCTGTTGTTGTTAAATCTATCAGGTTCTGCATCTGACCCAGCAAGGATAGAAGTACTCCGTAAACGAGTTGGGCTAGGGAGTATCCTAGATCCTCCTTAATAGCTGCATGACAGGGCGTAGGTACGTACTTGCTCCATCACTGCTGGTCTGAATAAGCACTCAACGCAGCTTACAATTGGCAGTGGAAGCGTTCTATCATACCATTCAAAGCTAGATGTTAGCTAGTCGTACGGATAACTTTTATCCCCCAAATCCATAAAAGTTCCTGGAAGAGATGCGATTCGAACTGTCCACCACGATCGGTGGTAATAGTCGTGGGAATTCCATAACGCGATATCCAGCCCGATGTTAGAGCTTGCACTACAGATTCCGCCGAAATGTTGTGTAAGGGAATGGTTTCAGGCCAATGTATGAAGCAATCTGAACCTAACGTCTGGAGTGTTAAACGTTCTGAGAGGTGCGCAGATATGCTTGTGCACCTTTGATTTTTGACAGGGTATGAATGTGCCCAGGCAGTGATCTAGCCGAAATTAGCTTCACTGTGGCCACGACTCCAGGGTGTGCTAGACCATGTAGGGTATCAAAAACAGCCCAACGATGAGTTGTTGGAACAAGGGGGTGAGGTGAATCTTGTCAAGGTGTTGATGATCATCCGCATGTCCGAAGTGGGCACTGACAGATATGTAAATTTGCCGATAGCATATTCAGGTGACGACAGGTTCAACGTGTCTAGACATGGCTGGTCTAAGGCCATTTATTGAAGGTCGATATCTGAAGGTGATGACAGAATTGATTGGAAGGTGAGACAAGGCACCAGCCACTACGTATTGTTCACCAGAGATATGTCGAATATCGCTGGTAAACTGTGAAACGAAATCCAAGTGTTGAGTTTCGTGATGTGAATATTTTATCCGGCTCAGAACGCAGCATGAACGTAAGCAAACAATGATCGGTATAAATCACAAATTGGCAACCCTGGAGTGAATACAGAAAGTGTTTCACTGAGAGGTAAATAGCCAGAAGTTCACAGCCGATTTCAGCTGTCTCGAAAAGTATGTGAGAAGTTGTAGTTGTTGCTGTTGCAACACTGCACCTATAGCTGTGCCTGATGTATCAACGACCAGTGAAAACTGAGCACCAGGTGCAGGGTGTGTGAGCAGTGATGTCTTCGCAAGTTTTTTCTTCGTTTCATTAAAAGTTTTTAGCTCACTAGTGTCCAGTGAAATCTGCTCATTTTTCTTTTTTCTGTTATGTAGCAGGTTGGAAAGAGGAGACAGGAGATCTGCACAGTGTAGGATAAAACATCTGTGATAATTCAGCATACCAGGGAAGTGCCGTAATCCAGATGTCACACTACTTCATCCATGAAACATTGGAACGTACTAGCCGTGTTTCACAAACCGAAAGGCACAGTCAGGAATTCGAACGCTCAGAATAGAGTTGTTACCGCAGTTTTGGGTATGTCAGCTGGATTCACTGGGCTGTGATGGTAAACTTTAACAAGTCCAATTTAGAGAAGGTCTTACATCCATGCAGCGATGAAGCAAACTCCTGAATGTGTGGGACGGGGTAACGATCGGGTACCATCATGGCATTCAATTGTCGAAAGTCTCAAGTCAGACGCCAATCTTCGCTGCTCTCAATTTCTCTGCAGAGAGGCGGCGAGAGTGGCATGATAATGACCATCCATGTGTGTGTGTATATATATTTTATATATATATATGTGTGTGTGTGGGTCTCTGTATATGTTCATGGATGGGTGGCCAAGGAGGGAATCTTATCTCCAGCATCTTTGAAGCGGCACCGTAGTGTTCAGAAGACCTTTTTTTGTTGTCTACTTTGACGCGAAGACCACACAAAAAGTTGTGCCCACGAAAACATGCGAGACCGAAAGAGAAGGATGAAGAGAGTCAGTTAGGAGTGAGACCCCAAAGCCGTTAGTCCAGAGCAGAGAAGCAGTCAGTGTGGAACAGAGGGTCAGTCAGTTGGGAGTGAGACTCCGGAGCATGGAGTCAAGACACAGAGCAATGAAGACGATGGCCAGACGAGTCAGCATTTTTAGTAGCTGTGTAGGACTTTCACTGAGTTCTTGCGTTAGCCATAACAAATACACACATAATGCTTAAAAGTGTCAGACTTCACCTCCTGAGTTTTGCAGTTCTAAATCCTTGTTTGTTTGTTTCTTCCTTCCACCCCCTGTTTGTTGTTTGGTTTTCATGTTTTTTTTGGGAGGGGTGCTGGGTTGTACAACCTGTGAAATGCCCACACGGCCAGGTTTAAGAAGAAACAACGGGGTCCACACAACATCTAAGAAGGCGAGGCCTCGTCAGTGTTGTTGTGACGTCACATAAATAGGCTACATTTAGCGAGACAAACAGTAATAATATAATGCTGATAAAATTATTGGAAACTAAAGAAAAAGTTTTTGAAACTTTTTAAAATTACATTTTAAAACGAAACAGGTTAAGATTGTATACTGAACTTTATTTAATATACATTTTTAATTAATAATAATTATAAATAATGGTCGGTGAATGCTACTTTAAAGTAAACAAAACTAGTCAAGTTATGAATTAGAGAACAAACTGTTTAGTAAACAGACGAACAAATTACGTAAATGATAAACCAATAACATAAATAAGAAATGAATAGATTAAATACAAACAATCAAATAAATTTAATGCAAACAATAAATAGATGTAGTCAAATAATACTTACAGAAAAACTGGTTACAGACGATGTTAAAGATAAAAAATTTAATGACTGAAATTCGTTCATAATTTATTATCAGCATTGTTTTAATTTGCATGTTTTTATTTCAATTTTAATAATTATTCAGTAAAATTACATAATTGTAATAAAGTGCTTATTACATCAAATACAGCAACAACTGAATTATTAATTTGGAAACAAACAAAATTTAAAGAAACAGACAAACAATTATAAATAAGAAATAAATAAATTAAATACAAACAAGCAAATAAATTATATTTAATACAGTAGGTTACAGATGAAAAAATTTAGCTTAATGTTCAAAATTTTCTTTTTTTGCTTAACTTGTTAATTGTAATATTATTATTTTCCCTAGAACAAAAATTATTTAAAAGAGCATTTGTAGAGCTCCAGACAAACATTCTTTGTATTTTTTCTATATTATGACCATCATCACAAGTGTCAACATTAAAAAGTAGCTCATTATCTGCGAAAACATTCAATGTTATATGCATGGCTAATTTTCTTTGATTCAATGAATGAAGAAAAGAATTATTTTTTATCAAATTATCAATAACTACATAATTATATAAAACAAAATTTGTAGTTATATCATGAGGATATAATAGAGAACCTCTATTAATCTCCTGAAAATAGCTGTTTATTTCAGGTATTTCTTCCACATTATCTCTTCCAGATATTAAATCTTTGCAACTATTGGACTTAATTTTCTTTAAAACTGCATAACAGCAATAACCTGCTAAATATAATATAACAGGAAGAACTTCTCTGCATTTATTAATGTCATCCTCTTTAACATCAATTCTAAATTTATAGCTAACTTTTGCTCCTCTATTACTTCATCCCAGTTTGGTTCTTGTAAATTCTTTAAATCAATTTTAATGTATTACTGATTAAATAGTAAGTTCAATTTTAAAACTGATAGCATTCTAAGCTTTTTTTCACACTCAAAGACTTGTCGTATTGAAATATTATAGTGATCTCCACTAATTCGGCGGTACTGACCAAACCTTTCCTCAAGGTGATCAGTTTGAAATTTGTCAAGTAATATATATAGCATTTTCAATTCTTCTATGCAATACTTAGTGTCACGTGGTGTCCCACTGAGAAGATAGAAATAAGATTACTACTATTCCCCGTGCGTGAATTAACAGTAGCAAGTCGTCAAAGTAAAGAATGTGGGTCAGAGTGGAGACCAACAGATGTTGGTACTCTGCGACCTCACTCGGGTCGCCTGACACGGGAAGGAAGAAGGTAGAAGCCAAATGATTGGCTGGGACCCTAAAACGGAAGTGGCACCTTCTTCCCGTCAGCGAAAAAAGGAAAAGAGAAAATTAGTTGTTGGACAGGGTTCGTGGCGGACGGAACTAAAGCCAAGAACTCCGGGTAAAAGAAGAGCCTGTAAAAGAAGAAAGATTCTCCACAGGAATCCATCTAAATAAGATAAGTAAACTTTGGGACTGTTTCTCCTTATACCCAATTATATATATTCTCTCTCTCTCTCTCTCTCTCTCTCTCAAGTTGAAGAAAGACTGAAAACGAAAGAAAAGAAAAGAAGAAAGACATTTATGCTCATGTACTATCCATTCATGATATATTTGATACGTTGAGAGTGTATATCTGTGTGTAGTAAAAAGGACTGATATATTTTAATGTTCCCACGTGCTTGAAGTTGTTATTTGTAGCGTCTGATACGAATTTGTTATTTCATGTTTCTTTTTCAGCTTCACGTCGCCTTATGTTATCTTGCTTAAAATTGTCCTATTAATTCCTTTAAAATATTACACGGGAAATCGGAATTGCCGACTTCTATAATTAATATTATTACGTCTAAACCTAGAGGTCCATATCTTCCATTGTTCTAGGGGAGGAAGTCTAGCGGCCTTGGTGGGTGTGTGGATAGTGTGAAATTTGGAAACCCCTTGCCAACGGCGGTCAGTCTAGCCATAAATTAGTCCCCCATACAATATGCCAGTTCCTATATGCCTGAGGATAAACTCTGAACGAGGACTTATTCTACAAGGGATCAAGTGCCAGTCTGCCCCGTCTTCACACGTGCGAAAATAAAGTCCCGTTTTGGGATAAAAGTAAATTCTTCGCGTCACATTAGTCCCTCCTAGAAATGCATAGGTTGTATGATGCAAAGCAATGTAGGCTTCCTTTGTTAATTTTCGAAGATTCTAACCAGTCACAAACTGTAAAGAGAAATCTAAAATTTTCTTTATTTAATCTAAGTGGATTACAATATTTATTTCTAAGCCGACAACCTTTATTTGGTGTTTTTACATTGTCCACCAAATATAAAATATGTTTATATATTCTGCAACTTCTGCAAAATTAGGCAAACATTTCTATTTTCTTAAGGTCAATAATCCCTGAATAATATACTCACTAAAAATTTGGAGAACTAAATTAACATTTTGCCTTTCAAGATTAGTTGGAGAAAGTGCCTTCGAGGTCAATTTATAGCAATATTTCAAAATTGACTGAGATTCCAAGGAATGAAGTTTTTGTAAGGTACAAAATGGGGCACTTTGGATATTATCTAATTGATGATTTCCATTATAAGATTTTGGGAATACCATGCATTTACTTGGATCTTTTTGACCAAGCCAATCGTTTCTAATACATTTTAATATATGGACTGAGTCGAATAGAAAGAAAAGAGGTTGAGACTTCAGAACTGAGTATGGATATACGATGGAAAGCTTTGGAGGACTGCAAAACAATGATATAGCTTTTTTATTTATAGCATTATTATCTGTTATGATTGATAATACTTGAAAGCCTATCTCCTCTAAACCAATTATTATATGTTTAATTATGTCAAATAAACTCTCAGCTTTAAGACATTTAGTTGGAATAACATGCACAACATCCTTATATTGTGAGAATGCACTGCTAAGCATAAAAACAAAAGCACTTGTTGCAGCTTCATTGCTGTTATCAGATAAGCCTACAATATTTCCACCCTTATAATCAAAATAAGGTTTTAGGAGAATTTCATCAACAAGTAAAGATACTGTAGTGTCATTCTGCACCAGGAACTTAAATTTATTTTTAATATATATAAGAAAATTGTTATGTTGCTCAATCAAAGGATTCATATATGTTGATAAAGTTAGTCTTGTAATGGTTGAATAGCTAGGTAAAATTATATTTTTGCTGTCTCTTAACAATCTGTACCCTTTAGGAGAGCAGTTATATAACAAGGAAGAAAATATCATTTCTGTGGAATAATCAAGCTTATTCTGTGTCATTAAGTTTAGCCGTTCATATATAAATTTGATGGAATTAAAATGTTTGTTTGATTCTTCTTGTATCAATAGTAGAAATGACATTACTAATTTTAATATAGAAATCATATTCTGAGGTTTGGTTTGGTGTTGTTCTGTATTGATTTTCTTCATGCTTTCTATAAGAATTTCAAGAGTATTTTGATCAGTTACATGCTTAGGAATCTTACAGTCCCCTATTGTTCTCATCTCCATATCTCTATAAAACACATGCACTGCAAAATCAGATTATAAGAGACAAATTGATTTTTGGATATGGGGATTTGATGATGCTGCATATAATAAGTGTCTCTTGCTGCCTAATAACACTCCAGTAATTTCTATCCAGAAAAATTAACTTCTGTTCTATATCATCAAGATTATGGAATTTCTTCTGCTTTTTATATGCTAAATCATCAATAACACTTGCATTTAATGCAGTTTTAAGAGCATAATTCTCCAGTCGAATTCTCCAAGAATCTGGTGACTCTCAAGAGGTGGTTACTGAAGATAAAAATGACGGAGAATTTGGGAAAATTCTAGGGATTGCACCACCACGAAGATACTTTCTCTTAAGGCTAATAGCAATTGGGGCACAAGTTTTTTCATCAAATGCTAACGATTCTCTCCTTATGTCCTCATGTCGAAAATGCAATTCACATACCTAAAAGATTGAAAAAATTAAACCTAATTTAAATTCTTATGAAAATTTAAGGAGTTCAGTCACAAAATATACTCTCTTTCTCTCTCTCTCTATATATATATATATATAGAAATATATACACACACACACACATATATATATAAGTATCCGGTCATGCTACTCATTCGGGCTACTACAATGACCTATATCCCCTTCTCTGTCCAACCAACTTGGGGTTATGGAGTGCAGATAGTTTGACCTGCATTCCAACTGCCTCAGTAGTCAGTCTTTGGGGCTTGTTAGTTCAAACACAGAGGGTAGGGGATATTAAATCTTACTTTTCCCCTCTCAGGGGCACACCACGTCACAATATACATATATATACATACTAAGCCTATAGAAATATTCTTGAATGGATATATATCGTAATTTAAAAAAAAAATAACATACCTATAGAATTTTTGGTATAACATTGTGTCAATGACAAAATCTTTCTTTAAATTTTATTTTTAAAATAGTAGATTTGGTTGTCACTTTGTATTGTCAATTACAAGTGAGATTAATTATTTCTACGGATAATTTCAACAAAAAAGATGTTTTAAAAACAGCGTTATATATAATATCTATACATATATATATATATATATATATATATCCATAGTAGTTGAGGGTGACCTGAAGGCTGCTTTTTAATAGCTACTACACCGAGGTGTAGGGGAGGCGCTACTTCTTTCCCTGGGTTGTTTCCCTTTACTATTGATATGTACCTTATGTAGCTGAGTGTTAAGCAAGGAGGTATCAAGTACAATTTTTAAAGTCTTTTGTGTGACTTGACCTGTGATTGAACTCCAGTCACTTGGACCATTGGCGAACACTCTACCCGCTAAGCCAATGAGCCGGTATATATATATATATATATATATATACACTGTTATGATGTTAATTTGGGGTGTGTAAAGACAAACACTAAATAACATGTAATTATAAAAGGATTTATTAGACTGGTAATAACAAGGTACAAAAGTTGCCTGAGTAGTAAGACTAGCTTAGCGTACTGCCCTATGTCAATTGATAGGTTTCTACTTAAAGCCTTCATTCATCAACTCCACGAGCAGAACAGTTCACTTTCAAGGTTTCCTACACCTCACCTCCCCCTCGAGATTAATTCTTCCGGAATTAATATCTTTTTCTTTTGGGATCTGGACTTAAACGTTCCACCCTAGTTCGTTTTCTTTTACTTGTCCTTTTTTGGACAACCGTTTCAGGCAATGGTGGAGTTGGTATATCGAATAAATCATACAATACCTCCATTGTCTCTTCATTATCTTTACTTATTTCCTCAGTAAATCTTCTCCTCAATTGGTTCAAATGTCTTTTATGTATTAATTTTTTTACTTTTTACCATGTATAACATTTTACCCACTCTTTGGGTTATAACTCCATCTGGCCAAAATTCTTTCCCATTTTTGTAACTTTTGAGAAAAACTTTATCTCCTGTTTTCCTGTTTCGTTCTGGTATCTCCTTTTCTTTTTTGGCAGCAGCCTATTGAACACAGATCTGATTTTCCTAGCGAACATCAGTTCAGTTGGAGACATCCCTGATATTCTGTTTGGATTTGGTGTTATTCTATATTTGCTCAAAAACTGCTGGATATTGCCATCATTTGTATCGGTACCATTTGTTTTTTAAGGGCTCTTTTGAAAGTGTCCACAAACTTTTCAGCTTGCCCATTTGACCTTGGATGGTACGGTTAGGTTGTGATGTGATCAATTCCCAGAGTTTTAGAAAACGTATTAAATTCACTACATGTGAATTGGGACCCATTGTCACTGACAATTTTCTCTGGTACTCTGCAACGCGCAAACATTTCTGTAAGAAAATATTTTGTTACCGTGGCAGTTGGTCTTTTGTACTTAAAAATTTCCGGCCATTTGGAATAGTTATCCACAACTATCAAGTAATAGTTACCAGCATAATCAATGTGGAGCCTGGTCCAGCATAATCAATGTGGAGTCTGGTCCATGGAATATCTGTTTTTGGCCATGGTGTGAATTTTACTGGCGGTGCTTTCGCTGCCAGTTGACACCCTTTACAAGTTTTAACCACCTGTTCAATATCTTTGTCCATATTTGGCCAATAAGTGTAACTCCTCATCGGGGCTTTCATACGTACAATACCAGGATGCCCCTGATGAAATTCCTTCGTTTTTGTAACACCAGCGGCATCACGACTCTTCCAGCATATAACAGCACTTCATCATATATTGAATATGCAGGTGAAGAAGTTTTATGCTTTTTCGAAGTTACAACTTCTTTCATTTTTCAGATAAAAATGTTGTTTTTTGCTTTTAATTTTATTTTATCTAATGTGACTGGTAATTCTTTTACTGTATTAGACAATACTTCAACCAATTCATTTTCTGCTTCTAACGATGCTATCTCTGTATCTTCTAGCGGTTCCGAAGACGTTGGGATCAGTCTAGATAAACCATCTGCATGGCTTAATTTTTTTGATGATAAAAATTCCATTTTATAATTATAGTTCAACAAAATGGTTCCCCATCGTTGCAACCGGTTTGCCGTATGCGTAGGGATACCCTTTTTCGAACCATATATTGATAGCAACGGGCGATGGTCAGTCTGCATTATAAACCTTCTCCCATGTATATACTTATGGAATTTTTTACAAGCATAGATGATAGCTAAGCTTTCTTTCTGAATTTGAGAGTACTTCTTTTCTGCAGGTAATAATGTCCTTCATGCATGTGCCACTGGCTTCATATTACCGTCTTTGAATTTATGAAGAATTACCGCACTTATTCCGTACTCGCTTGTGTCCGATGCCATTATAATTTCCTGTTTAGGGTCATAATGTGTTACTGATAATACTGATATCAAAATATTCTTTATTTTGTCAAACGCCTTCTGATCACTCCCACTTTGCTCCCTTTTTAAGCAATTTATTTAATGGCGCCCTAAGGTTGTGCATTTTAGGGATATATACACCATAGTAGTTTGCCAGTCCTAGGAACGCTTGTAGCGTTACTACGTTTTGTGGGGTTGGCATGCTTTTTATCGCTTCTGCCCTCACAGGGCCTGGTCTTCTTCCATCAGAATCGATTATCTGCCCCAATACTTAATTTCACTCATGAAAAATTCACATTTTTCCGTCCCAAGTTCGAATCAATATTCTTCAATTCTTTCAAAAACTTGAATACTATGTTCAAAATGTGTCTTTCGATCCTTACTCTTTATCAAAATATCGTCGAGATATGCTGTGGCCAAGTCCAAACCTGCCAGCATAGTGACCATAATTCGCTGAAAAATTCTAGGGGATACTTTTAAACCAAAAGAAAGCCGGTTAAATTTATGTAAGCCCTTGTGTGTATTTATAGTCAACAATTTTGAACATTCTTCCTCGACTTTCACTTGGAGATAGGCATCTGATAAATCTAATTTAGAGAATATTTTTCCTCCATTAAAACTTGCAAATACGTCTTCTGGTGATGGTAAATAATATGTGTGGTCCCTTAAGCAATCATTTTGACCTGTCAAAAAATCGGCACACGTCCGAATTTTATTGTTCTTTTTCTTAACATACACCACAGGACAGGCCCACTCTGAAAATTCAATGCCTGAAATAATTCCTAAATTTTCGAGCCGTTCCAATTCTTTATCAATTTGTTCCAATGCACCAAATGGCACATTTCTTTTACGCTTGAAAATAGGTTTCGCACTTTCTTTCACTTCAAATTTTGCCTCCGTCTTTTTGCAAATACCCAGACCTTCTGAAAATACTTGTGGAAATTTTATTTTCAGATCTTTTATCATATTTTCTGTAACCCGATTTTTAAAAGGAGAAGAAACATTAATTTTGTTGCAAAAAGGATTTATAGGGAGTTCCCATAAATTAAAAAGTACAATCCAATCTGTTCCAAATAAATTTGAAACATTTTGTAGTACATACACTTTAGATTTTAGTGTCTTACCAACCAATAAAATATTACAAGAAACTTCACCTTGAAAATGCAATTTTCTTCCTGAAATCCCACGAGCCACTTTTTCAGTCTTTTAAAGCAAAGGTCTGCCTATTTTGATCCATGTTTCTGTATTAATAATAGGAATATCACTTCCAGTATCGAGCTGTAATTTAACATTTTTTCCATTAATTTTTGCCTGTACGAATTTTCTTTTTTGCCCCTCTTCAATCTCCTGACGTGATAACACAATATTCACTTTATCTTTCTTAGACTTAAATTTATTCCTTTTGCTTTTGCAATGAGCACTTCTATGGCCTTTATTGCCACACGAAAAGCAATTTTTGTCCCGAAAAAAAAAACACTCGCTTTTAACATGACCACCACTGCATCCAGAACTCGTTGGTGTTTTAACATTTTTCTTAGCTCTTTCCGTCTTTGGTCGAATAGCATGGATACGGGAAATGTCTTTTTCTTCAATCTGCGTGTTGTCATGTTTTAAGTTTACCATTTTTTGGCACTCTTCTGTCACCTTCTGTAAAGTGACCTCGGAACCTTGTTCGAGTTTTGTTAATATTCGGGATCTTATGTCCTTATCTTTGCTAGAAATCAAGCGTTGAACGAATACCAGACATTTAAATCGATCAATTGAAAGATCATGTAACATAAAACGTTCACACATTCTGTTAACATTTCCAGCATAAGTAACAAAATCCTCATCTGCACATTTTACCATATTTAAACTCAAGAAACGAGTATGAAAAAGACTAACTCGCTCGCCAAAAATACTAGATAAAATATTAACAGTTTCTTCGAAAGAAATGTCACCCGTTCTTCTTGGGAGGACAAAATTCGTATACTTATTATTTTCGTCTGTACCTAAACTTTGTAAGAGTAAACTTACTTTCTAATTGACTTTGCACTAAAGTTTTCGTTAATGCAATTAATTCTTCCATTATGCCAAAAATATTTCACAGGTAATAGACTACAAAAACACTTTTTTTCTACGAAAACTGTTTGTCAGAAAGAGAAAAAAAAAACGTATTTTTTACAACAAAAACTACCCTTTCTTAAACAATGCGAAAAGTCTTATTTCTTTTTAGAATGTTGAATCCAATTTCTCCATAAAAGAAAGTTCGGCGTAAATTCAACTTCTCCATGAAGAAAAAAATGTTCGACGTAAATCCAAAACCAAGCGTGTATGTTTTTTTCTTTTTTAGAAAGAAAATTTTTTAACACGGTCCACTTGACTTGTAAAGTAGAAAAATTTTCCACTTCGCGTGATGATTAAACTCCGACATCGCTACTGTTATGGTGTTAATTTGGAGTTTGTAAAGACAAACAATAAATAACATGTAACAATAAAAAGGGCTTATTAGGCTGGTAATAAAAAGGTACAAAAGTCGCGTGAGTAGTGAGACTAGCTCAGCGTACTGCCTTTATTTCTTTGTAAAATTACAAAGAAGGCACAAGGCCTAGAAGTTTTGGTGGGGAGGGAAAGGAAGCGGTCTTACATTGACTATATATTCTAAGGGGACATAGCTAGCCACATTCGCCGACCCATTCAACAGTACAATATATAACCATTCATCTATCGCCATGCGCGCTGCAATCACCAAAATACCACATTTGCTCTATGAAAAAGGCCTACTAAAAACCCCGAATGAAATGTGTGATTTTATTTACAATTGATGATTTGTATGATGGGAATGGGAAAAAAACCCGAAATATACAAAAGCGAAAACAAAGGAAAAAATTCCCCGTTTGGTTTCCCTCCTATCCCCCCGCCTGCAAAAATGGAGGCCGACTGTCCGAAAACACCGAAAACAAGCCTAGGTGGGACGGGGATCTTAGTCTAGTGAGCGCAGAATGGGCAGATAAAAGCAGGTAGTGTGATTTTTATACATATGAACTTTCAAGATCTTCAACAAAAGCGGGGTAGGATACGGGTTGACGTACAAAAATAATGGGGATGAGGAATATCTTGAGAACTAACGACTAGATGACGGGGATGATGACTCATAACATACTGCTAACTAGGTTTCAAGGGGGGAAAACAATGCCTACTTACCCAGGATGGGGTCCCGAAGGATCCGTAGCGTAGATGCCATGGGCCGGCAGAGGAGGAAAGGATGACTCCAACATTGCCCCATTTCTTACGACCAGACTCGCTGCATTCACCCACCTTTTGTTGAATGTTATGCGATCCAAGCGTTTTCTATCGCATCTGATTTTGACCCTAAGCTGATGCCTAAAATACAAAATCAGATCACGATGAGAAAAGTTTGCATCGTCATACAATCCCTTCTTTCGCATCGTCCAAATCTCCATTCGAGCTACAGCTAAAACGGAGGAAGAACATTGTCGACGATGTAACCAACGTCGAGCAGCACGAGCTGCTTCGGTTCGATGAGAGCCGTCCACCCCCCGACGTGATCCCAAAACGGGCGAACTCGCTCGCAGTAGTAGAAAGCGTGCTCAGCCGTTTCTTCTAAACCACTGCCGCAGCGAGCACAGTCGGGCATGTCTGCCAGGCCCGCTTTGTAGTTCATGCCAAGAAGGTTGATCCTGGCGCCCAATTCCAGTGAGAGCGGATCTCCTCCGCCGTCCAGCCGCGCCAATCGCTAAGAGGGTCCAAGGCGGAACCCACCACTAGCTCCCAATATAGCTCTTTCCGAGATCGTGAAAGGTCACTGGACCCAAGAAGGTTACGAAGGGCCGTTCGGTACTCGCGGACAAACAGTGCTTCGCCCATTGGCCTACGTCGACCTTCAGACTTTGGGTCTAACTTGAGGCAAGGAAAGGTCCGACTTTCGTCTCCACACTGCGTCCCCCGTCAAAAATCGGTCCGAGTATGCAAGTTTTTCAGCAAGCCAGTGGCTCTCCAGATCAGGCATACCTAGACCCCCGTTGCGCGTACGTTGGATACAGACCTTTCTACGGACCATCGGCCTAGCACCTCCCCAGAGCAATCTGGAGAGGGATCGTTGAAGCGCCAGCCGACGTGCCTTAGGCAGAAGTACAGCCAATCGGTAAAGGATCAAGGGGAAGACGTACACGGCGCACGCCTCCGCTTTGCCCTTTAAGGACAACCTCCTTGAAAGCCAGATTCCCACCTGAGCATTCACCTTAGCTTGTACTTCCGACCAATTTCGCTCCAGCTGGAGATCGGGCCCGAACCACACCCCGAGGATGCGGACGGTTCCGTCAACCCAGCGGAAGGGCCCTTTAAGGGTATCGCTACCCCTCCAAGTACCAAGCCGTAAACCTTCGCTTTTGTCAAAATTGATCTTGGCTCCTGCTATCCGCTCGTACTCGCCAACCACCTTCTTCACAGCCTTTATATCCAGGCGGCGAGATACAAAGACTGTGATATATTCAGCGAACGCGGAAACCCTTGCCGTAAGAGGGCCAGCAAAAGGGACACCGCGCAGGGCCGGATTTGTCCCCTCATCCCTAAGCCTACGGAGCAGGAGCTCCAAAGCTAGGACATAGAGGAAACAGGGGGCAGCCCTGCCGAACCGAACGCTCGATCGTGAACGCCCTCGAACGCCTTCCGTTCACCTGCACCACTGCCTGAATGTTTGGTATTTCATGCTAATCCATCTGCAGAACTCCGGTTCGAATCCGGCAGTCTCCAAAACAGTCGTCAAAAACCGATGGTCAACCCTATCGAAGGCCTTGGACTGATCTAAACTGATCATCGCGGCTTCCGTGCCGTCTTCTATCCCCTCTAGGACCTCGCGAATCAAGTGCAGATTGTCCTGGATCGATCTTCTCTTCACAGCGTAGGTCTGCTCGGGGCCGATCAGATCGCTAATGACAAGCTGCAAACGATTCGCTAAGACCCGGGCCAAAATCTTTAACTCTGTGTTAAGCAGAGTTATGGGCCTGTAATCATCTAAACCCTCCCAAACATGCTTGCCACCTTTCTTCAGCAATGTGATCACACCCTTGGTAACGCTACCAGGGATGGCTCCCTGGGCAAACCAATGGTTGAACACATCCGTCAGAATAGGTACAAATATGTGCGACAGTCTCAAGCAAACCATCTAGTCCCAGCGACTTGTTGAGGCCGACCTGCTTCAACGCATCACGGACTTCGCATTCAGTAACCACACCATCGCAACTAGCCACTTCAGTCGCTCCAAGGCGGGGTAAGTCGGCGAGATAGCTGCGAAACTCCTGAAGCGGGAGATCAGAACAGCGGGCAAAGCGATCATGAAAGGCATCACGCATCTCGCGATTCGATCGCAGCACTCGCCCATCCGGGGTCTTGACGGAATCGATATACTGATCGGGAAACCTTCGAACTTCTTCCACACGCGCCGTCGCGTTCGTTTTCACAGCTTCGTTGAGAACTCTTCTTAACCTAGATATAACTACGTACCCCTTGTAGCGCTCGCTACTCTTTCACTCAAGGTCCCCACCAAGCTAGCTCTACGGTTAGGGAATTCCCCCCAGCCACCGCCCGGGAAAGTTTATCATCTATAGATTTCGCCTCCTTTGTCCTATCTAAATTGAGCTGTCGACCGTACTTGGTAGCGAAATCTTTAATCCTATGTTTAAGAGAAACCCACCACCTATTCCCAGTAACCACCCCCATTAACGCCCGCTTAATTAGGGATTCTAGCCGCTCCCGGAAGTCCCGTATTTCCCGGAAGGAGGTATTGAACTTCCGGTAGCCAGACTAGGCCGATTAGCTAACCGCAGACTGACCCTAACAAGTTTATGGTCAGTCCACGCCATCAAGTTGAACGTGGGACAACTAACGAAATCGATATCAGCTCTTCTAACACTCTGTCTAAGTGGGAACCTACTTTGGCAGATGGCGAGCTATCTAGCCACGTCCACATCTCCCGCCCTGAAACGTCTTTGTAATATCAATGGTTTTAAAGATTTTTTAGAAGATGATCGAGATTTTGAGGTTCTAGTATGTCCTGGCAGAAGTAAAATGCATTTAGAGCACGTCGGACTTCGGTAGAAGCCGACCTTGAACGCTGCTTCTTTGCAATTGGCGATGATGTTGGTGGTATTGAATCTCTGGCCACCGAATGGGGCCGTGAAAGTATTGCGGAGCCGATAAGCGTGTCGGCCCCGCAAATGCATTAAGGGATTACACGTGTGAATAGTGTGACAGCCAGAGACAATGGAGGAAGATAAAAGACAAGATAATAGGTACAACAAAAGTGAAGATTTTATTTCCCGGAATTACAAACGTGTATGTAAATGTCCGTAGCGGTTGTATGTGGTCTTCAGCTAGGATGGGTGATGTCGTCAGCTGGTATAGTCGAGTTGTAGATGTGCGCAGCTGGACGTTCGACGAGGGTCGCTGGCGTAGGTCGAGTCGTGGAGATACAGCTAGATGTTTGATGCTGGTAAGCTGAGATCGGTCGAGTCGTTGGATACAGCCGGACGATCGTAGCGAGAAGCTGAAGTCGGTCGAGTCGTTGAATACAGCTGGATGGTCGTCGCGGGCAGTTGAGGTCGGTCGGTCGTTGGTAAATCGATGTCCCGGTTTTGACATTTCGTTGGTATGGTCAAGTCGTGGTTGCTAGCCCGTAACAGCGAGTCGTTATGTGGGCTAGTTGTTGCAATTCTAGGGCAGTCCATAACAGTGAGTCGTTACGTGGACTGAATGCTGCATTGTAGGAGCTTCGTGGTCGGTAGATCGATATCCCGGTTTTAACAGTAAGTTGGGTTAACCGTGGGTGTGTCGATCTGGTTGCTAGCCCGTAACAGCGAGTCGTTACGTGGGCCAGATGCTGCAATGCTAGTGTAGTCCGTAACAGCGAGTCGTTACGTGGACTGCATTGCAGGAGCGTCGTGGTCGGTAGCTATGGCTTTGTCGTGCCAGATAGCTGTGCGGGCGTATCGTTGACGGTAGCTATGGCGTTGTCGTGCCATATAGCTGTGCGGGCGTATCGTTGACGGTAGCTATGGCTTTGACGTGCCAGATAGCTTGTGCGGGCGTATCGTTGAAGGTAGATATGGCTTAGTCGCGCCAAATAGCTGTGCGGGCGTATCGTTTACGGTAGCTATGGATTTGTCGTGCAAGATAGCTGTGCGGGCATATCGTTGACAGTAACTGCGGCTTTGTCGTGCCAAATAGCTGTGCGGGCGTATCGTTTACGGTAGCTATGGCTTTGTCGTGCCAAATAGCTGTGCGGGCGTATCGTTTACGGTAGCTATGGCTTTCCGCGCCAAAGCAGTGCGGACGAGTCGGTGCGGTAACTATGGCTGTTTCGCGCCAAAGCTGTGCGGACGTATCGAGGCGATAGCTAAGGCTTGCGTGCCAAAGCTCTGCACTGTCGAGCGAACAGGCCAGGAGGCCGAGGCTAAGATTGGCGTTATCTTAGCGCTGCACGGGTATTGAAGTGGGAGCTAAAGGCTAACCCGTGCCTTTAGCGCTGCGCAGCCGAACGGACGAGCGGAACCGAGTGATGGTTAAGACCGGCTGGTCTTAGTGAGTCCTCTTCGCGTTTGCATCCAGGCCGTCTATTTCGACTGATCATTAATGACTGCCAGAGATGCTCCGACCCACAGAAGGTGACCTCTCATAGCCCTTAAAAAGGACCGTTAAAAAAAGGTTGTTGAATCTACTACTTGGAGCGGCAGTGAGGTGGGTGCAACCACCATAATGTAGGACCCTTAGCTGTAACGACCAGTTAGAGTCGAAAAAGGGCTTCATCATTTCCGGCCGTGCCCGGATGTTATTTCTCTAGGGCGAAGGTGTAATCCGATATGTTTACGTTCGCAGGCCGGTCGCGGCAAAAGTAGCTTGGGGGTTGCGATTGTCAATAGAGAAGGTGATTTGGGGAAAAAGGGGAATTCAGTGAGATCAGCTGGGGTATTTTTTGTTTTTTGTGGGGAAGGAATAATTTGAGCTGTTCACTGTGGTGGAGCTGGTGATTTTATCATTTTTTTTCCTTAGGTTGAGGCAGGGAGGATGTTTGAGGTTGAGAATGTGTTTCTTATACTGGTTTTTGGGGTGGTTTTGTTTTTTTTTCTCTCCTTCTTCTGTTAGTGAGTCCCCACTATCCCTTCTTCGCTTTAAATTAACGGAAATACCCATTTGTTCTGTATTTTCTTCTTTATTTTTCTTTGTTGTGGACGATGATGATGTTTGTTTTGTTGTAGCAGTAGTAACAGTAGTGGCAGTTGTTGTTGAATTTGTATTTTGGTTTTCTGTTGCTGCTATTGTTGTTGTTGATTTTTTAAAGGGAGTCTTTTTCTTTTTCTTTTTCTCTCCCCTAGTTACCTGGGACCACCCCTCTTCCTCTTTGTCAGGGTGGTCCTCAGTTTCAAGTTTGGGGCTTTCGCTTGTTGACGGTATGGTCTTTGTAGTCGCTGCTGCTGCTATTGTCGTTATGGTCGTTGTTGTTGTTGTAAGCGGTGTTGTTATTTTGGTGGTCTTTTGAGGGCAAGAGCGTGAAAAATGGCCTAACTGCTTGCAATGCCAACAAAGCGGTTTCCGGTCCTCGACGATAACTGTTATTGCCGTGTGACAATACTATTGTTATACTATGAGATAGTATGTGGAATTGAGTTAAACCCTCCCCTATCAAGTACCATTATAGATGAATAATCACCGTATGCCGTGCCATGCGCTGATGTAATTAAGGTAAAATCTTCTACGCCGCCATAAGAACTTAGATATGCGGCGAGAACTTCTCCATTCAGCTGCATGGACACGTTACATACGGTGACTTTGATTCTTCTTTTGCCACGGTATTCTGGCTGAAGCCGGAAGTACTTGGTTGTGATGTTTTTTGTGGCCAGCTTTTTTTGCGATTTCTTCCGATGGTAGTAGGACATCCCAGGCGGCGAAACTCCTTCGATAGAAGTACTTCCCTGGGATGCCTGCGGTTTTCATGACTTCTTCGAATGTTTCTTTTTTTAGTCCTGCCACGAACGACAGGGTCTTAGGTTCGACGGCTTCAACCAGTTCGGGAATTGGGAGTACTTCGTTTTCTTTTAAATATTTTGCATATTTATTGACTCTCTCGTTCTTGTGGTCCTGGGGTGATTTTTTTGTTTTTTGTAGCTGTGACTACCAGGAGTCTGACGTTTCCGGTGGTCTTTGTGCTGGTGGGATAGTGCTGACCGATGAAAATGAGAAGTCTTCCGGGTTTGGGGAGGGTTTTATATCGTTAAATATGTCTGTTGGTGAATTTGTTGTTGGTGAGATAAGCGTCGGTTCCTCCATAGTTGCGTTTTAAAAGCAACTAGGAGGAAAAGTGTCCGAATGTAGTTTTTAAAACGAATGTATGACAAGCAATGCGAAAAATGCTAATGAATGAAAAGATGAAAAAATGGCGGTCATTTTTTTTTAATAAACAAAAAATCGAGTCGAGGTTTGACCCTCCTCAAAAACAAACAATAATAACAATTGTTTGGGGGGGGGGAATCATAAAGCAATAACAGAGCAGTAACATTAATAACAATTTTAACGACAATAATAACAATAATTCACTTACTTTTCTTCAAGTTGTAGCAGAAAGAATTTCGTATTTTTGTTTGGCACGTAATTAATTCGACCGTTAGGGTCGACGCATAATTTCACCCAATCGGGATGACTTATCCTATTCAACCTGGAACATCTTTCCGGGCAGCAGAAATTGGGGAAGCCGTCAAACACTTTTCCTTTTTTCAGAACTCCTTCGTTCAATACAGACGTCTTACTGTCTGCTCTTCAATAGCAGCAGTAGCATCACACCACCATGAGGGAAGCATGGACCCCTTGCGTCTATTTCTCCTGGACCAAGGGTTCCCAGTTGAATATGAATTAGATGAATCCAATACGCCACACACAGGAACAACTTTACGTCACCCCCAAAATTGGCTATGTCTACTGCGATGCAAAATTCGCTACTTCTTCACTGCGCAACATTTTCTGGAGACATTTACGCTTCTCCCCGAAACAACCAGAACCACAAACTCACGGGGACTTCAACGTTTCTCTCCTCAAACAGAAAACACGACTTTTGCTACACTATGGCGAACATATCTCCCTCGCACATCTAACAATGCCTTAACTTAACAATGCACTTTTCGCTCAGGCATTTAGCTGCTAAAATGCTTTCTCCACTCCATAACAACTTCATTTCCTTACCACGAGACTTGCAGCATAAACGTAAATCCTTTTTTCATGCTGCCATTAAAAATCTTCATATAAAACCCTTTTTTCATGCTGCCATTAAAAATCTTCATATAAAACCTAACGGCATCTTCGTCTTCTTACTTCTTCATCCTCCTTTATTTTCAAACAACATTTAGCGAAGGAAACACACACACGCACATTACAACATTCACTCGCTAAAATGGTAACTAACATTATTATCGCTAAAAAGTAAAAATGTACCCACACCCAAAAAAAAAAAAAAAAAAAGAGCGAGGCGCACTGCCCCATGTCAATTGATAGGCTTCTACTTAAAGCCTTCATTCAACAACTCCACAAGAACAGTTCACTTTCAAGAGGGGTGGAAGGTTTCCTACACAACATACCCACATATATATACACACATATATATACATATATATATATACATACATATGTATATATATATATATATACATACATATATATACGTATATATATATACATACATATATATATACATATATATAAATACATATATATATATATATATATACATACATATATATATAGTATTATTCGGTCCAGTTAAACCAGAGTTGGGAGTAATTCCTTCAGGACAAGAAAATCATTCAGGAGCTGAACATTTAAATTTTCCTGGTAGAGAGCTCAATGTAATTGATTTTACAGAGCAATATTTCTTTAAAGAAAAAACCAAAGACCGGTTATTTTAGGATTATAAATTTATTTCCATCCTGTTTTCGTTTCTGGTATGAACCAAAAACACGAAGAAAAATATAACAGGACTTCTTCAGATCCAATGGATAAATAAAACAGAATAGACACGTGGGGGTGGGAAGGAAGGGAGGAAGAGATTTAAAGAGTTACCTCCTCGTTTTATTGAATTTCCGTTTTTTTATTTACCTATTTATTTATTTTCAAAATTCTTCCGTCAGTTATAATTACGGTAATTTAACTTTTTTTTTTCTTTAAAGAGATACATATATATATATACACACATATACATATACATATATGTGTGTCAATTAATAGGCTTTTACTTAAAACCTTCATTCAAAAACTCCACGAGAAGAACAGTTAACTTTCAAGAGGGGTGGGAGGTTTCCTACACAACATACACACATATATACACACACACACATATATATATGTATATATACATTATATATATATATATATATATATATATATATATTGTGACGTGGTATGCCCTGAAAGAGGAGAAGTAAGATTTAATTTCCCTTACCCTTCGGTTTTTGAACTAACAGGCCCCAAAGATTGATCGTTAAAATAAGAATATGAATGTTGAACGAATTAACGAATCCAGGTCAGAATGAAAGCCAAGGGCGGCTTACACTCCATGACCTGTGACCAGGTGGACGGAGAAGGGAATGTAGGTCACTGAGTAGCATGACCGGATTAGGATGAGGAGGAAGGAGCCAAATGATTGGCCGAAGCCTTCAACGCCGGAAACAACACCTTTTCGTCAGAAAAAAATTAAAATGACTCGTCAGTTTGGGAACAGAAATCGACGGATTAAGAGGTCGGTTTCTAGCCCGCGCCGGGGAAAGAGCGGAACTGAATCTTTGGACAGAAGATAATAGATTCCTTCCAGCCAGGTTTTACAGAACGCCGCTCGCCCGTAAAAGGAAATCTGCGAAGTAAACCCGTTAAAAATAAGTACATCTTAAACTGTTTTTCCTCCTAACCTTTCCAAATATTGGAACTTATATGTATTAAGAAAAGGAAAGAAATAGACTGAAGAGATTCGTTTCAGAAACTGTAAACGAACGAGTGGACTTAACTACCTTTTCAAGTTTTAAAAGTAAAGAAAGAAAGAAGAAAGAAAGAAAAGAAAAAGAAGAGAGAGAGACATTTGTGTTTAAGACTATCTGCTGGTTTGAAATCGCCGGCACCTTAAAAGAAAAGGAACTGTTGCTAAAACCTCATAAGTATTTGTTTGATCCTCACTTATTAAAATTTTGTTACATTTTAAATGTCCCCTCGTGTCGAAATTAATTCATTGTGTTGTTTACCTATCGAGTTGCTTTCTTTAGCATATACCTTTTTCAGCTTCATTCGCTTCAATTTATTTTCGCTAAATGTCTTATTCGCCTTAAAACACATTTTACGGGAAATTGGAATTTCCGACTGCAGTGACTAATATTTTATCTTAACCTAAAAGTCCATGTTTTCCGTTATCCAAGGGGGTAGGAAAACAAAGGGCTTGGTGGGGTATGTAAAAGTAAAATTGAAATCCCCCTTGCCAGCGTCGAGATGGGTCTAGCCCCAAATTAACCCCCACAGTATTTGCCAGTTACTTTATGTCCGAAACAGGAGTCTTGACTAGGACTTATTTTGCGAGGGGTCAAGTGCCAGACTGCCCCGACGTCACACGTGCGTAAAATAAACCCTCGTCTTGAGATAGAATACTTATGCACCGTTACAATATACACATATATATATATACACATACATATATACATATATATATTCATACATATACATACATATATATATATATATATATATACATATATATACATATACATATATACTAAGCCTATAGAAATATTCTTGAATGGATATATATCGTAAATTTCTTTAAAAATAACATACTAATTGAATTTTTGTTATAAAATTGTGTCAATGGCAAAATCTTTCTTTAAATTTTATTTTTAAAATAGTAGATTTGGTTGTCACTTTGTATTTTCAATTACAAACAAGATGAATTATTTCTACGGATAATTTCAGCACAAAGCAGTTTTAAAAACAGCGTTATAATTTTTTCTTTTAACTTTGTGTCGTCAATTACTAAAACTTTATTTATATTTTATTTTTAAAAGAAGATTTTATGAACAATTTGTATTTTCAATGACATGCGAGAGGAATTATTTCTACAGAATTTCAAACGAGCGAAAGTGTTAAAACTAAAAGCGTTATAATTTTTTCTTTTAACTTTTTGTTGTCAATTACAAAAACATGAAATTCATTTAATCATTAAAGTTTCAATTAAATTAACTTATATTTGATACAAAAAATCACACTTACCTTAGGGAATTTAGATGGTATAAAGTTATCCCTTTTAATAACACGTGTCCAGATTTGGCATAATTCTTTCTCTTTTGGAAATGAAAATAAAGTAACTTTTGGTTCAGTTATGTAGTTTCCTTTACAATTTGGCACTGCGCATTTATACGGCATTCGGCTGGTTTATAAATTAACTCAATATTTTAAAAAAAATAGATAAATAATTCTAAAGCAGTAAAAGCTCAAACACTAGACGAAATGTTTCCGTATAACGCTCTTAGGTGATAACTCCGAATGGCCTACTCTGGGTGACGTCACAGCTACGTAGCGATTCCATTAGAAGGCATTTAATAACAGAAGGCGTTGGTCCACACCACTAGACGAACGGCCAGGCCCACAACAAAAAAACCGCCGTCTGGGTATTGTTTGAGGACGTGAAAACGCAGGGGGACCAGTGGTCTTGATATGGTATTTTATGGAATAGGCTTGCTCACCACAAAGTTCATGCTGGTCAATTCAGGAAAAGAAGATAATAACGCCTGAAAAGGGTCATCAGAAGCGGCAATGAAGAATACTGGGCTGATTGATTTCAAACCCGGGACTGAAAGTTCCGTACTAGAAGCAATCAGCTGGCATCCGCGCATATCAACTAACAGGTTATAGTGGTGCAGAAAATCCGGGTCCAGAACTGGGTATGGCAGATCGGTGATTGTGAAAATCTTCGCAATTCCAAGTCCTAAGAACGAAAAAATTGACCGTACGTGGGGATTGGTGAATGATTTACGGCTTGCAGTGAAATCGGTGATACTGGAGGTTTCTCAGTGAGAAGTTTCAAAGGCCATACGCTGCAGGCGGTGCCTGTATCGACCAAACAGCGTGCTTGGGATATGGAGTCTGTTAGAAAAAATGTATGGTTATTTGGTAGTGTCTGGGGAGACTGTGCCGTACTCAGGTCTCCAGAAATTAGTTTCCCTGGTGTGTAAAAGAACAGGGCTGTTTACAATTATGTACTGCTGCGCCGAAACGACTGTGGTAGAAACAGAGTCCTGGTTTGTTTGCTCGGCCTCGGTGTGGCGATGGCGAACGGTTTCGGAATCGACGTCTTGGCGATTGAGATCTGGTGACATTCAATTTTCTCACCTCTTTGGTGAGTCACACAAGGGCTTGAAGTATAGCCGAGGGTTGATTAGTGTCATGTGTTGGCGTTGGAGTGAACGAGGAGACTGTGGTTGAGGTGTAGCGTAGGAGGCGGACTGCCTTACAATATCCACTATTCTGACAGCCGATGTCGAGAGATTGACAGAAGACCTTCTTTACCATAGGCGCCAAAATCGCCTGAACATTCTGCGGCAGCCTCGAAAAGAAAAGCTACTTCATAAGTGCACTGTCTGAAGGTGGATTTTCTGCAAGCTCTTTCATGCACCGCAACAGTTGGCTCGGTGTACGATCGACCAAACGCTCTTCTTTGACCAAGGTTTGAAACCTTTTCTCCGAGGACAATAACGTTCAGAGCAGAACCTCACGTTTCACGTTCTCATGAGTGGATCCAGGGGTTGGGTCAGTAATAATGTTCTTTATTGTAGGCGTCAATGACACCGGGAAGGCACTAAAGATTATATGAAGTTGCCGGTGTTCTGCTGATATATTGTTTGCAATAAAATAAGATTCTAATAGCGCGAATCAAACGTGAACGTCTCCGGCAAACGCTGGTAAATAAGTGCTATCCATTTTTTATTTTATTCGACAGCAAACCACGAAACCAAAGGAACGAAAAGAAAGAAAAAATCTCCGACCGTACAGCTTTTTAAATGGGAAAAAAAAGCAGTAAAAATGTTTTACTCGCACTTTTCGTGGTCACTGTGTAGAGAAGAGGAAAATCTCGTATTTTGTTTTGGCGCGCTATTTAATTCAACACTGAATTTCACCCAATCAGGATGACATATCCTATTCAGCCCGGACCTTCATTTCCGGTTAGCAAAACGGGTGAGCGGCCAAACACACTCTCTTCGGCTTGAGACGGCGACCAGAACGGACGTGTCTCTGGTCGCCCCTGCTTAGCGATGCCCTTTAGCTAAACAAGCCACCCAGTGCGGACATATCACTGTGGCTTTAACCCTAGCAGCAGCACAGCGAGGGAACCTTCTAATTTATGGATTCTTTGCGTCTAATATTTTAGACCAAGGAATCCCAGTTGAATATGAATTAGATACGTTCAGCATGCCTTCCACAAGCACCACAAAAATTTACTATGTCGATCCGAGCGCCACTCCGCTCTCGACACAAAACTACACTGTGACTTTGAATACTTCCCTCACACGTCCAACGACACGCTGCCATTTCCAGCATCCCGCTAAGCCATTTCGTCTCAAACATCCAGCAAGCCTAAACACCACGAGTCTTGCAACACCAAGAACAAACCTCCTCAAAGCTGCAAATAAAAACTTTCGCTGTTGTGTGTTGTTAAAGAAAAGTCTCGTAATTCATATCTGTTGCCATAAAATCTATAGTGTTCGGGAAAATAACAAATTCCCTCAAACCCTATAAAATGGTGAACTCGACGTGATTGGCACATTCTGAATTGCAAGACAAATAAAAAACTATTCATAACAACACCTTTCGACTTACTTCACCTTCAATCACCTTATTTTTTCCAACAAGCATTGGCGAGGACCTTACCGCACCCGGAGAGGAAACGACACAACGTAGACACACATACGTTACACCCTTTTCCTCGCTGAACCAAACAAACCTTTCCTCGCTTACCAACAACAAAAACTTCAAACATCACTAAAATTAACCTTCTGATAACAAACACAGCCTTACGAACATTAATCAACCCCACGAAAGAAACAAAAACAGCGAAACATCCAGAAAAATTTTCAAATGTCCCGCCGAACTATCTTCAAGGACTATCCAAACAATGTGGAATTTTTTTCAACAAAACTTTATCAACACTTTCTCACTTCCTAACTCGCAAAATAGGTAATTTTAACTTTCACTCACCCTACTCCTATTTTGTTTTCTACAGCAACGTGGGTTACCTCTCCCACTACCTCACTTAACCTACAGCGACTGCTATCAATTCCAGAGGACCCCAAAAAACTCACACTACTCCTCTGAAATATACTGCTATTTCTGTATGCCAATTTCTCGCCTCATGAACTTTTTTTTCTCAGTGACATTTTGTTTTTTAAAAAAAACGTACCACTAGGTACACACACACAAAAAAAGAACTAAACAGGACACTTTCCCTTTTTTTTATTAATTTGCTTTTGTTCGTTTTTCTTTATATGTATGTATTATATTTCATTGTTTGTATTTGCTCTTTCGTGTTGTGACACTCGTGGCTCTTTTCTTTCTTTTCCCTTCTCTTACAATTTTGTGTATCGAATATCAGGTATTCCATACCTGAAATTCTGGGGCCAACCTATGTAGAGAAGAGGAAAATCTCGTATTTTGTTTTGGCGCGCTATTTAATTCAACACTGAATTTCACCCAATCAGGATGACATATCCTATTCAGCCCGGACCTTCATTTCCGGCTAGCAAAACGGGTGAGCGGCCAAACACACTCTCTTCGGCTTGAGACGGCGACCAGAACGGACGTGTCTCTGGTCGCCCCTGCTTAGCGATGCCCTTTAGCTAAACAAGCTAATTTTGTTTGGGTAACATGCGTTATATATAGAAATCCCTTCTGATTTACTAATACATTTCAAACTAACTCACAAACAAAATCAATAAATAAACAAGCAAAACACCACAAATGCACATTTCAAAAGCCGGATGTTGGCTTGACGATGGCCGAAACCAAAATGAATAAAACGCTTCGCTGCGCAGGTAGGCTTCGCGCATCCATCCGGTTGAAATGTAACTCTATATTTACAATTAAAAATATCCTTTCTTTTCACACAACAAGGATCTTTCCCCTCCAAAGTTATTTGGAGCCGATTCGACCCAAACTCGACTATAAAATGGTCAACGAAAGTCTTAAAAGGCGGTCGGCTCCGATACTTTGAGATAGAAGATCGTTACGCGTCGCATTCAGACAAGAACAAAGAACCAGACGCCCAACCAATCAAGCTTGCATCCCAGTGCTACCACAGACAGCCGTGCTACAATACCGACCCAGCCACTCGAGAAGGACTAACACCCACTCTCCTCATGACCCGTTATCTGGTGGAAGAAGAAGGCCTGTATCTCTCCTGACATACCAATTTTTATTTATTTAAAATAAACAGAATTAAATGTATTCCTCTCGTCGTTTGTCTCTTGCAACCACACACTTATTTATAACACCAGCAAGCAATACACATATAAAATTCTTTTGATCCCCTGTCCATTTATGGTGCGGTGAAAGTTTGCAGACTTTCGTCGGTAAGAAAAGTGTGTGTACACGTATTTGGCCTGTCAGTTCAAGAAGCAAGGTATTGGTGATCAGCTCATTCTGTGTTGTTAACTCCTTGACAGCTGCTGGTTAAAGAGAGAGAATTCCCTTTTGTCTTGCAGAAGGTCCAGCTTTTTTTATCCTTCCACAGGTGGATTTAATTGGTTCTGTTCAACAGATTTACTTCTGTGAGGGAATTCGTCTGCCAGTGAAAAATACATCTAATCACTGCCACACACACACACACACACACACACACACACACACACACACAAATATATATATATATATATATATATATATATATATATATACAAGTCATGTCCAAAAAGTAAGAACAAAAATTTATTACTTCAATGTAATTATTAAAACATTGTGCCTGTGTTACTAAGACTTTGTCTCTATTGAGACAAATGCACTTGTTCCCAAGGACTAACTATTACCCAGGTTACTCATGACATTTATACCTTGGATCAAACTGTAGTACCTTTAAACTCTGCTGAGATTTAAAGTGTTACTCATGAGCTTTTCTGTCTAGAATCAGTGTAGTATCCAAAGGAATTCCTTTATCATTTTTTATGTACAAACTGAAATGTTAAAAAAAATATGAAAGTAAAAAAATAGTAAATTTGCAAAATAATAATTTTAACATATTTATACAATTTTAAATCAACAAAATTTAAACCAAAGATTAATGATAATACAACAAATACAAAAACCATATTAACATAACAACAAATTGAAAATGTAATGCAAAACACTTTATGTAAATATATGTGTATGTTTACATAGGTTCAGAAAAATCAAGACTCAAATCCTTCAACAACAGAATTTCTCATTTCTCTGTAGTGAGATTAGGTTTCATGACTGATGAATATATATAAATTCACATTGTATTAAATAAATAAATAGTTTCTCAAAAAATGACTATAAAACTTTTATTACCTTATTTGCATAGATCTGAATACAGCCACCACCTCTGAATCAAAATTTAAATGATCTATATATGCATATAGAGCTTGTAAAAAGTTGTATGTTTCTTTCTTTTAAAAAAAATCAACTTTACAAATGTACAAGACTAGAGACAAGGTTTCGTCAAACCTATTTTGTATCTAAATAATATTTTAGTTTATAAAAATACACAAAATTGAAAACATTTTAATACCAGAGGCAACTATGAAATATTGTATATCATAAGTTCTTTAAATCATTGAATTAATCTAATTTTACATACTTATATTTTACTTTCAAAATTCAAATATATATGATAAGAACACAAAAACATATCAGAGTAAGAAACTTGTATTTGTTTTCATACAAAAAGTATTATTCATTATTAGCTTAAATATCTGAGTAGTTATTAAAATCTAAATTTTATTTACACATGAAAATGCTGTCATGTTGCTAAGCATTAAACTAAAAATATTTTATTAATTCAAAAAAACTTTAACAAAATTTATGAGCATTTTTCTCTAGGATAATTTTCATTTTAGTACCAAAAAGTTGGTTATAACAAAAATTAAAACCTGGTGTTTGCACTGTGTCAGTGAGTTAAAATTGGTTCCAAGTCATCTTCTCAGGCAGAACCTACTCCTTTGTCTAAAAGGGGTAATGGCTGGGTTTATTGTCCAGTGGTTGAGGCGAAATGCCAATAGAATCCAAGCATTTTTTAAAACCACAGCGCAAGAGGTTAAACATTAAATTAACTTTGCATCACATTTTGGCTTTGTGGGTAGCTGAATAATCAACTATGTACTCTTTAAACTTTTAAAAGTCTTGTGAAAAGTTCATGATTTTTTAAAAGAGCTCTTTTACTCTAATACAATTTTTTCAAGTTGGAACGATATTTCTAGAATGAATAATAAATTTTTGAACTTTATTATGAATTGATCAATGTTTTTTTTTTCTGTTTGTATTTCAGAATCACAAAAACTGTTTTCTAATAACTGATTTCTACATCTCTTAGATTTTGATTGCTTCTCTAAGTTAGAAATTTTGCATTTACATTTTGATCTCAGTATATCATAAACTTTAACCTTCCAATGAATTACGACATCATCCTGTTAGATAATAATTAATACCCTGTATATTTTTCTGGTTCTAAAATTAAGATTTTTGTTTTTTAATCTCTTTTGTAAGAAATCATCTACAGCTTAAATATCTTCCATTCACAAAATTACTTGGCTTGTATTTATCATTTCCACTTCTATTAATTTTGAGAAATTTCAATAAAAAATCAAAACAATCCCAAGTTTACATTTTACTCTCTGTGACTACACAAATACAACGGAGGATGAGCTTTTATTTTCCTTTTCATATGCAGTGTTTGTGCTTTCTTACAGAATAAACCTTCTAACGTATGTGTATGTGTATTGTTGCTGCTAAAAAAAGACTGTATGTTCATTTTCAATAATCATAGATCAATTTAAAAGTAATTAAATCAAACAGTCAATATTGTTTGTGAGAAAGGTAAAGGAACTTTTGATTTTTTTGTCCAGGTGAAGTGAAAATTATTTTACTGCAGTATGAACCAAGCAAATAAAGTAAAAATAAAGTACCTCCTTATTGAACTCTGATTCAAAGTTTTTTTTTTTTAAGAGAACTTTCCTTAATATTGTTTCATCATGATGCATATTCATTTTCAAACATTTTACTCATATATTCTACAATTCAGAAGTCATGATAAAAATCTATAAACTCATGTTTTGTTATTTTATCAGAGTAAAAGTTTTTTAGTGTTTGGAAATTGATATTTTCAAATTTATTTATTAATATTTTCATTCGATAGTGCATGCTTTTTCATGCTATATTTTTTAATTCTTAAACACAAGAACATATAACAAAATAACCAACAAATAAGGTAACTAAAGGAATTTTACATTTCACCTATTTCACAAATATCTTTACTAATCAGAACAGCTCCCAGATGATCCCAAACTTTAAAAAGTTCAACAAAAAACAAATATAAAATTCAAGGCTGTGTAACTATTATAAGAATCCACTAGTTCATTATACTATCTGTTTGGGTCACAGGAATTCATTTATTTCTCTAAGTAAATTAGTTATGTATGATAAAAACATAATGATGAAAAATCTAATTGATGTTAATAATACCATGTTTCTAGTTCCACCATTTCAACTCTTAAATAGAAGAGATTCAGTTATCTGCCTTGAGAAAATACTTGAATATCTTGTTCCAATCATTGATTACTAGCTGAGATACCCAGCATTGCCTGTGTATTATAATGAATTATTACCAGAAGTTAATAATTCTTATTATTTTTAAAATCAGAAAATAATTGGGAGATAGACAATATTTATTATAATTAAATTAATAACATTTTTAAAAAAGTAACATCATAAGTTTAAACAGAATGTTCTTCAATATTTAAAAATATAACAATGGCATATTTATAATGTACCAATGTTTTTTTCTATTTCAATTCAATAATTTTTCATTTTTATAAAATATTTTTTTGCTTAAAATTGTTTAAATGAATAAAAAGTAGAAATTTGGTTTTTTTTTTATGTAGGGGAGAAAAGAAGGATTTTATTTGGCAGAAAAATGTTTGTAATGTTAGGGTGGGGTTAATATAATTGACAGCTCTGTACCTCCCAAACAGAAAATAAAGAGGTACCCAAAGAATAACAACTATGCTAAATACTTTCAGACATTTATTTACATGAAGACTAAACAAAAACATAAACATATATAAGAATAGTACTCACAGTGTTTGTCATAATGAGGAATATTTCTGCTCCATCTTCATAGATCAGAATTTCCCAACCTCCTTGGAAGGTTATGTACTTGCCCAGTTTGGCTTGTCTAAGCTCTGCTGCTGTCCACTTGCTACAGACTTTCTTTGGCACTGCCAAGGAATAGTAAGAGGTGGAAGCCTGTGGCAATGGGACCACTGGTAACTTAATCTTTAGATCTCATTATGCCACTACAGTAATTTAAAAAAATGATTCCTTTATTGCTCCTACATTAAAAATAAATAAACAACAAGGGACAAATTCAGAAACAGTATTTAATTTTGTTTTTTTTTATTACAGCAATTTAAAAAAAAATTCATTTTTAATTTTAACTGATTCAAATTTTTGCCACTTTTTATTAAAATAATCATAATAATTTTCAGGGTTTTTTTTTACAATGACATTTGATTATACTGTTGGTTGCAAAAAGAATTGTGTATGTGTGAAAATTGTCTTTTGAATAAAATGTTTTTCAAATGTTAAAATAATTACATAGAAATATAATACTAAACTTTGAGATTCACATAAGATTATGTTTGAATTGAGAATGATTTATTTGGAATTAAATTGAATACAATTGTAACATACCATGGTTTATTACTTGTGAAATGGCTTCAGAAATATACCCATGTCGAGTGAGAGTAAATGGCCAGAAAAGAAAAGTATCTCAGAATAATTTGTCCTGCAGTCTAATTTTATAACATCAATCATAGCATCAGTATAGATTCATATGATAAGAATAATATGGATTGAAAAGTAGTCTTTCATACCGAGTTGTAGCTTTCTATGTTCAGCAGTTTGGGTATCCATGGTCTTCAGACACACAAACAGATAGATATAATCAGTTTTGATAGATTTAGAAAACCTTATTTTTATGGTTACTGAAATCAGCAAAGGATGTAAAAATTCAGTCTCCTTTTCAGATTTTACAACATATAGTGAGCTGACAAATAATTGTGTTTATGCTAAACCACAAGATTATGTGTGATTTGAGAATGTTTTATTAAGAATTAAATTGAATACAATTGTAACATACCATGGTTTATTACTTATGAAATGGCTTCAGAAATATACCCATGTTGAAAAGAAAAGCCTTGCAAAAGTTTAAAATAACATCCTAATGATGTGTGAAAAATAAAAGCAAACATGAGGACTCATACTCGAGTACAACTAATATAAAACTTCTAAGATAAAATTTCTTTTTTATGCATTCACTAATTTCAAAAGGACACTCTATTCAGTTGCTTAAAATATCTCTAATTCCTTTCTCAGAAAGTTACATCTTGATATTCACTCAAGAACTCATCGGAATTTTAATTTGGTTCAAGTTGCTAGTCACTGAAAAAGAAAATACAATTTTTCACATTTTCATATTTTAACTCCTGAACTCAGTGTAGATACATAAAGAGGCATCTCTGTAAAGCTTTTCTTTTTTATTCCTTTTAGATATTGAATAAAATATAATATTGTTGAATTATCTATATTCACTTTACAGGTGATTCTTCATTTAACCTAGTTTTAATATTTAATGGGCTGTACTTGATTAAACCCAAAGGAAAGTATATTCAGGCGTTTATTTTATCAGTGATTGTTCTTATTGTTGAATAAAATGTGCAGAAAATATGAATATTGGGAGAGTGCTACTCATAGATATTTATATCTCAAAATTGAGTATTTTACTGACTGTTAAGGGATAAAAAGCTTGTTTAATATCTAACTCTGTAAGTGAAGAATGTGTGCCTGCTTTTATTATCAGAGATTCTTAAGTTGTAGGTAAACATTTATTTTGAAACACAAATTTCAGACAAACAGAGCTAAAGGAATAAAAAGATCAGTAGAAAAATTGCTCATTCTTTACAGACATCTGTTGGTGTGGAGGTTGTTATATGGATTATAAGTCATTTATTATTTGCATGTTAAATTGTTATGATTACATAGCAATACGTGAAACCATTTAACTGTGTGCCAAAAAAAAAGAGCTTTGGAGTGTTTCGAAATGTTATCAACAAAATGTGTTTACAAATCATATATATATATATATATATATATATATATATAAACTGGATTTGGCATTAGATAACTGACAATAGTTGATATGCCATAAAATCAACCAAACCAAACTAATTTTGTACATTACCACAACATAGCAAACACAGCACGTCTTTTTTCCTTTTATTAACTCAGTACTATTTAAATACTTTAATTTTGAGAATAAAGCAATTTCAGTCCAATTATCAACTTAATAATAGACTGTATTCATACTCACACCAAATGATAATGTTGGAGACTAAATGGTGAGGTCTCCCTTGTCACAATATTTGAGGAACTCTCCCAAGTCATGAGTCCCTTTTGGTCACATGACAAGGTGAACCAGGAAATCCACTCCTTTCACAAATAGGACTTGAGTTGACCAGACGTGGTAGTTCGTTCTTCCTAGTGAGCACATGGGGCACCCATCCTTTATATTCCAAAACTGAGAAGAGTTGTAGTAGGAATTAGATGAATTCCCGCACAGAAGTAAATTGGTTGAACTGAACCAATCAAATCAGCCGGCGGAAGAATACCAAAAACAGGGCCTTCTGTGAGGGAGAGAAAAAAAGCGAATTCAGTATCATTTACCAGGAACCACTGCGGAGTTAACATGACAAAAACTGTTACTCGCCTACTAGGCTAACGGTTCCATAAACACGTACACATGTACGCACACATACACTCATGTATATACACTTTCTTTACGAACGATGGAGTACGAACTTTTGTACTCGCTAAAGGGACACCTCACAGAATACCAACAGAGGTTAGCAGAAACACGTCCCAAACATAACTACGTAGTGTAAAAGGATTAAGTTGTCGTTGTCACCTTTCCTTTGGAAATTGAGAACACTCTTAGGAACCTTAATCCTGCTTTACTAAGTAAGTGGTTTCCACCTTTTTGCTGTATGGACTTTTCTGTTTGTTCCGTGAATAGCCTCGAGTTGGAACTCAGTTCCTACTAATATTGTGTACAATTAAATGTCTTATTATATTAATTGACTTGTACTGTTTCCTACTGAATATTCTGTGATGGGTTACTCTCTTTGGGATAACCTAATGTATTATAAGAAACGAGGTGAAATCCAAGAAATAACTCCTCAAATCTTATAATAATGTCATTTCTGTATATCAGAGGATAACTCCAGTTATAAACATTTTTTAATATTGATTTCATTATAAAATATTTGATAAAATAAAGTTTCAAACGTTTAAATCTTTTTTCATGGCTTGAAGGCAAATTTATAATAGGTAATGTAATTAAATAGTCTTATAATTAACATCTGAAAAGAAACTCATATCAACATTGAAAGAGGAAAAATAAATGAAAAGATTATTTATTGCTTCATAAAAACCTTGATTTTAACAACATCATTATTTCATGGCTATCAATATTTTCTTTTTCTTTTCTCTTTAGTCCTAATTTTTTCAGTTTCAAACTGAGATGATTTGTGAAAATCAAAATATATAACTGAATATTCATCATTCATCAAAAGTAAAATTCAGTATGTATCAGAGGACACATACTAGTCTGACAGCAAAATTCTGAGGTGAAACAAATCTTCTGAATTAAGTTTTATTTTCTTATATTGGTACTTTTAGCAACATTTTTTTAACTGTTAATGTTCCATCTCTATAGCAATTCAATTATTTTTTTATGTCATTATTGTATCATTTCTATTAATAGGAAGTTACTTGATATCAAGTATTGGTGACCGAAATTTTAGTATCTGTAAATTCATTCATGGATTTGATAAAATATCCACAAACATTGTTCTGAGTTCTCTTGATGAAATGTGCCTTGAGATTTATTTCCTCAGCACATGATTTTAGAAAGAGCATCAATATTTTTTTAAAATGTCAGAAACTAAGACGTTTTAGGGTGTCTTTAAAGACATGTTTGTTTTATCCTTTTCCAAAAAATTTATACCACAAAATCAAATTCACAAACAATTAAGTAATATATATGATTTACAAAAATAAAATAAAATAAACAAAAGAATAGCTTTATTTTGTGGTTCAAAGTTGGATTTTAAAATCCAAATATTTATATCTTGGAAATATAGAGTGGATACATATCACATATCAGTCTAACAGCAGATGTTATGGGAGTATGACATTTTCAAGTCAAGGTGTTAGATTAGTTCTTACTTTAGATTTGCAATAAACCTTTTACCAAAGTTCATTGTGTGTAGGCAGGATGAGGCATAAGATCAACAAAATCAGTGGGTTATCTTTTTTCGCTTTTTATTTTTTAATTATTTTTGCTTACAGTAGCGGCAACTATCGACTGAGAGTAGTACGAAAGCAGCGGAAGTCACATTAAGCGACTACAGTGTATTTTCCATCGAAAAGTTCCTGGGACACATCACAAAAGAAGGACTCCAAATAGATCCAGAAAAAATAAAATCCACCACGTTTACTGGTAAATCAGGTTGGAAAATTCGCTAAAAATCTAGCAGATATCACCCAACTACACCAACACCTTCTAAGGAAAAAGAATGGATTTGGGAGGAGCCTCAGAAAATAACATTCCAGACCCTGAATAAACCACTGAATTCCACACTAGTACTGACTCACTACAATCCTAATAGGCTGACAAAGGTATCAACAGGTTTATCTAGTTGTGGGCTAGGAGGAGAAATTTTTCAGAAACTGAAGACTATATTCTATGCATGCTCAAGTGGAAAAAAATTCACCTTCTTGATAGATTTGCAAAGATTCTCGGCAGAAACAGACCACAAACCCTTTGTGGCACTGTTAAAATCCAAGTAACTTGATGAATTGATTCCAAGAATCCAAAGTTTTCGTATGAAGCTGATGAAGTTCTCCTACAACATCACGTACATTGCAGGTAAAACCTCACCACAATAGACGTTTTGTCCAGTGCACAAGGGAGTTATCCAATAAAACAGAATATACAGCAGAAGGCAGAGACAGATTTGCTTATCCGCGAAGTCATCGGAAATATTTTAGTTAGCAATAAAGTCTCAAGAAATTAGACTCAAGCAAAATGCTGAGATTGTTGCAGAGCCGATAAGTGCGTCGACACCGCAAATGTTTTTAAGTTAAAGCATGCGAGTAGGGACAGCCAAAGACAATGAAGGGAACAAAAGCAAGGTAACAGATACAACAAAAGTGACGATTTATTGTCGGAATTACAAACGTGTATGTAAAGTCCGTGGCGATTGTATGTGGTCTTCAGCTAAATGGGTGATGTCGATAGCTGGTGTGGTCGAGTCGTAGTTGTGCGCAGCTGGATGTTCGATGAGGGTAGCTGGTGTAGGTCGAGTCGTGGAGATACAGCTGGACGATCGTTGTGGGAAGTTGAGGTTGGTCGAGTCGTTGAATGTAGCTGGGCGATCGTTGCGGGTAGCTAAGGTCGGTCCTATTTGGTAAATCGATGTCCCGGTTTTGACAGGACGTTGGGTAAACCGGGGGCGTGTCGATTTGGTTGCTAGCCCGTACTGCGAGTCGTACGAGGGCCAGATGTTGCAATGCAAGTGCAGTTCGTAACAGCGAGTCGTTACGTGGATTGGATGCTGCATTGCTGGAGCGTCGAGGTCGAAGTCGGTCTTGGCAGCTTGGTCGTGTAGAGTCGAGAGGGTTGGTGACCAAGACTGAGACGTGTCTTAGTAGTACGGACCAAGTGAACGGACGGGGAAACCGTGGCTAAGGTTTTCCAGGCCTTAACACATACGATGTCGAGTGAGCGGATCGGTGAAGCGAGGGCTTTGTCGTGCCCCTAGCTGTGCGGGCGTATCGTTTACGGTAGCAATGACTTTGCCGTGCCAAAGCCGTGCGGGCGTATCGTTGACGGTAGCTATAGCTTTGTCGTGCCCCATAGCTGTGCGGGCGTATCGGTGACGTTAGCTATGGTTTAACCGTGCCAAAGCTGTGCGGACGTATCGGACGGTAGCTAAGGCTTTGCCGTGTCATAACCGTGCGGACGTGTCGGGACAGTAGCTAAGGCTGTGTCGCGCCAAAGTTGTGCGGACGTATCGTTGACGGTAGCTATGGCTGTGTCGCACTTAAGCTGTGCGAACGTACCTGACGGTAGCTAAGGCTTTGCCGTGTCAAAGCTGTGCGGATGTGTCGGACGATAGCTATGGCTGTGTCGCGCCAAAGCTGTACGGACGTGTCGGACCGTAGCTAAGGCTGTTTCGCGCCAAAGCTGTGCGGGCGTATCGGACTGTAGCTAAGGCTTCGCGCGCCAATGGTGTGCGGACGTATCGGACGGTAGCAAAGGCTTTTTGCGCGCCAAAGCTGTGCGGACGGTCGGACGATAGCTAAAGCTTTGCGCGCCAAAGCTGTGCGGGCGTATCGGACGGTAGCTAAAGCTCTGCGCGCCAAAGCTCTGCACTATTGAGCGAACAGGCCAGAGGGCCGCGGCTAAGATTGGCGTTATCTTAGCACTGCGCAGGTAGCGAAGCGGTAGCTAAAGGCTAACCCATGCCTTTAGCGCTGCGCAGCCAAATGGACGAGCGGAACATTTAGTGCATATCAATGCGATAAAAAAAGGAGAGTGAATCTACCCCTAGAAGTGGGATTCAGCCTTGTAGCAAGGCGGTTTGTAGAAAAAAAAAAAGAAGGGTGAATCTACCACTAGAAGCAGCGGTGAAGTGAATGCAACCACGATAACGTAGGATCCAACCTCGTGGAGCCGAGTGGCCCCTGAGAGCGTCTGTGAAGACCTCTGAATTTTTTGCCGCCGAAGCCTTTTTCATATGAAAGAAAGGCAACACCACTTCTTTCGCGCCACGTAATTTATAGAAAGTTCTATAAAAAATGGACGTAGAAAATAAGTATTTCTTTATCCTGGTATAGGTCAGCGAAGATAATTATTTCCATTTTTATAGAATTATTTCAGGCAGAAGTGTTTTGAAAATGTTGATAAATGTTAATTTATCCCTTTCTTAGCTGTAACGGCCGGTTAGAGTCGAAAAAGGGGGAGTATGCATCCCTTCATCCATCTATCTATCGGATTTTGATTGTATACTGCGTTGCAGTGTCGGAGCAGTATGTCGTCGAATTGTCTGGTCTTCCATACTTCCGGGGGAATTTCGTCCAGCCCTGCAGCTTTCCTATTTTTAATTTTTCTGAGAACCGAGTCGAGTTCTTCTTGTGTGAACGGTCCAAGTTTAATGTCTAATTGTTTGCTAATTATTCTGGTGATTGGTTCATGCGTTATTTTTGGTGGGTTTCCAAGTAAGTTTTCGAAGTGCTGTTTCCACAGTTTTATTCTTTCTTGTTGGTTTGCTGCTTTAAGTTTTGCTTTGGCTGTGTTCTTTCTTCTGCTCACTTCGTTTATTGTTTGCCAGGCAATTCTAGATTGTCTATCTTCCACCGAGTCTCTAATCTTATCTATCTGATTTTGAATGTATTCTGTCTGTTCCTTTATATATATGCCTGCTAATTGATATTGTGCCGTTTTTAGTTTTAAGGCATTTGTGTTTGTTGGGTTTTTTCGATAGTTTTTTGAGGCTGTTTTCACTAGTGCACGTTTTTCTCTCACCGCTAAAGTTTCCCATGGGACTCTATATTTAGTTTTAAGTTTTGTTGGAATGTATTTTGCTGCTGCCTCGAGGTGTGCATTGACGAAATTTTCGTATTCGTCGTTTGGTGTACTTTTTCCCGTCTTTTCTTGTAGTGTTTCGAATCTGTTTCTTAATTCTAATACGTATTTATCTCTTACATCTTTGTTGTTTAATAGGGCCCAGTCATAGTGTTTGGTGGTCGCTGTTCGTTTGGCGTTTTTTCGTAGGCTTAACCGTATTTTCGCCGTGACTATTCGGTGATCGGTGGACACACCCTCAAAAGAGGAGTATGCCTCGCAGTTCAATGCACTATTCTTCCATTTCTTGTTTATAAAGACGTAGTCTATCTGTGCTTTAGTATTGTTTGCGTACGTGTGTGTCCATAGTTTGCCCTCTCTTTTTTGGTAGTTTGTATTGAGGCTTGCTAATCTATTTTCTATCATGAAATCTGTTAGATGTTGCCCATTTCTATTTGACGTGTTGTGGAGGCTGTATTTGTTGTTTCCGTTTTTCCCGATTTGTGCATTCATGTCTCCGCCAATGACTAACATGTTGTGTTTCAGGATGCTACGCACTAATGAGGATAACTCATCGTAGAAGGTGACTATTTCATTTTCTTCACTAACATTGGTGGGGCTGTAGCATGAGACGATTGTTGCTCTGGGGTTTCCGTTAAATGTAGCTGCCATCATTCTAGGTTGTATTTTCTCAACGCTATTAAGCGTTTTTAGTGCTCTAGGTCCTATAAGCAATCCTACCCCTCCTACTGCGGCGTTGACAGAGTTTTTCCATGCGGATACAGTGGCGAGCGACCAGCCATTGCCAGTTTCGTGATATTTGATATCTTCTGTGTGCGTGTATCTGTGTTCTTGTATGCATATTATGTCTATCTTATGTTCTTCGGCCGATGCGATTAGCTCTGGGAGTTGTCCTATTCTATTTAAGGTTCTTACGTTAAATGTGGCTATATTTAGTGTTTGCTTGCATTTTAGTAGTTTTGATTGGGGGACCTAGGATTAGCCAAAAACTACCGAGGCATAACACTTACATCCATAGCTGCCAAAATCTACAATGCCCTACTACGAAACCGAATAGAACCCAAAATCGACAACATACTTAGAAAAAACCAAAATGGCTTCCGAAGAAATAGATCCACGACCTCACAAATATTAACCATCCGCAGAATCCTTGAAGGCGTACGGGCAAAGAACCTACAAGCGACATTAATATTTGTCGACTTTACCAAGGCTTTCGACTCCATTCACAGAGGAAAAATGGAACAAATCCTACTAGCGTACGGCATACCTAAAGAAACCGTAGCAGCAATAACGATTCTCTATAGAAACACTAAAGTAAAAGTACGATCACCGGATGGAGACACAGAATACTTCGACATTGTAGCAGGAGTACTACAAGGGGACATGCTGGCTCCGTACCTCTTTATCATTTGTCTAGACTACGTACTTAGAACATCGATTGCCAAAATCAAAGAGAATGGCTTCGAACTGACGAAGAAAAGAAGCAGAAGATACCCCGCAACAACAATTACCGACGCCGACTACGCCGATGACATAGCGATACTGGCAAATACACCTGACCAAGCCGAAACACTTCTGCATAGTTTGGAACGAGCAGCAGCAAGCATAGGCCTCCATGTTAATGCACACAAAACGGAATATATGTGCTATAACCAAACGGGGGACATCTCCACCCTAGAAGGAACCCCTCTTAAACTAGTAGACAAATTCACGTACCTAGGAAGCAGCGTCGAATCAACCGAAAAGGACATCGAAACGAGGTTAACGAAAGCATGGAAAGCTATCAATAGGCTATCGACTATATGGAAATCAGACCTAACCGATAAAATGAAACGCAGTTTCTTCCAGGCAGCGGTCACATCGATACTGCTATATGGATGCACTACATGGACGCTAACAAAACGGTTGGAGAAGAAACTAGATGGCAATTACACAAGAATGCTGCGTGCAATCCTGAACAAGTCCTGGCAGCAACACCCCACAAGACACCAACTGTACGGCCACCTGCCCCCTATCACGAAAACTATTCAAGTTAGACGAACCAGACATGCAGGACATTGCTGGAGAAGCAGAGATGAACTGATAAGAGATGTACTCTTATGGACCCCCACACATGGCTGCGCAAAAGCAGGACGACCAGCACGAACGTACATTCAGCAGCTATGTTGTTGTCCTGAAGACCTACCTAGGGCGATGAACGATAGGGAGGAGTGGCGAGAGAGGGTCAGGGATATCCGTGCTGCCAGCACGATATGATGATGATGATGATGAGAGTCGAAAAAGGGCTTTGTCCTTTCCAACCGAACCCGGATGTAATTTTTCTAGGGCGAACGAGTAATCCGATCTGTTTACGTTTGTAGGCCGGTCGTGGCAAGAGGATCTGCAGCCAGGTCAACAGTTATTGCAATATGAACCACTGGCCTGAAACAGCAATATGAGATCCTGAAATAGAATTACTGGTTTGTTAATCCGGATTTAACAGTTTACCAAGGCTCTCTATTAGTAGACATGTTGCGGAGCCGATAAGCATGTCGACCCCGTAAATGATTTAAGTTTAAGCGTGCGAGTAATGACAGCCAAAGACAATGAAGGAAACAAAGGCGAGGTAACAAGTGTTGACCCTTACGTGAGTACAGCCTGAGCGATGGTGGAACGCGGGGATGCAGATATATCAAAATCACAATTTATACCGACCATATTAAGCCGGCATCTTTGGAGGATCGACGACACACTCCACCTCCTTACAAAAGCACTCGAACGCCATCACACCAGTAACCCGATCTGATAGAACAGACCATTTTCCCCACGTAATCTATAGACTGATTACTACTTCTAATTGATGGACTATCAATTATCTAGGGAGAGTGCCTTGCCGCGACCTGCTCACAAACATAAACAGATGGGATTACTCGCTTGCCCAAGAAAAATTACATCTGGGTTCGGCCGGAAATGACTAAGCCCTTTTTTCGACCTTGACCTGCCGTTACAGCTAAAAAAAAGGGATAAATCAAAAATAACAATAATTACTGAATACTTCTGCCAGAAATAACTCTATAAAAATGGAATTAATTATTTTCACTAGCCTATATCAGGCTAAAGAAGTACTTTATTTCTACACCCATTTTTTTTATAGAAGGACTTTCTATTTAAGTGGTGTTGAGTTCCTTTCATATAAACAAGACTTCGGCGGCGAAAAATTCAGAAGTCCCTGGACGGTCTCAAGAGCCCGTCTGGGCTCCGCAAAGGAACAATGGCAGACTTAAGGCCTTTAAGGCTCCTTGTTTCAACTAGGCTACCTCCGGGTGGACGAGCTGCATTTTTGTCTCCTTGGAACACCTTGTATGGCACTAGACCTCGCGTCTAGTTTAAGTCGTAAACTGGCATACGTGCCCGGACCCATCGTTGGGGCCGTGAAACCACCTGGCTCACATTGCACTAAGTGAGCAGATGAGCAACACAGACAAGCAGGGTTCGAGCCTCAGCTCGTTCCCGACCTTCCCCTCCTCTTTATCCCCACTTTAATCGGCCTTCGGGCTTTTGACCTTGTGTCAAGCCTTGTCTGGTGGGAGACATTGACAAATAGCGGAGGTCCCTGAACGCTCTCAGGAGCCACTCTCAGAGCGAAGCTCCGAAAGGCTGAATCCTACATCTAGTGGTTGCATTCGCCTTTCCCATCACATAGTTATGCACAAAAGGTACTTGTAAGGACCATTGAGGTCTCCTTTTGCGGGTTGGAGCATCTCTGAAGGTCCTTACCGACCAATCGAAGTAGACGATCCGGAGGCAAAAACGGAGAGGACTCTAAGACCACCCGGTCTTAACAATTCGGTCGATTCCCCCTCGTCCGTTTGGCAGCGCAGCGCTAAAGGCACGAGTTAACCTTTAGCTACCGCTTCGCTATCTATGCAGCGCTAAGATAACGCAAATCTTAGCCGTTGCTTCCTGGCCTGTTCGCTCAACAGTGCAGAGCTTTGGCACCGCAAAGCCTTACCTACCGTCTCGATATGTCCGAACAGCTTTGGCGTGGCACAGCCATAGCTACCGTCCCGATGCGTCCGCACAGCTTTGGCACGACAAAGTCATAGATATCGTCATCGATACGTCCGCACAGCTTTGACACGGCAAAGCCATAACTACCGTAAACGATACGTCCGCACAGCTAGGGGCACGACAAAGCCCTTGCTTCACCGATTCACTCGCTCCACTTCGTATGAGCTAAGGCCTGGCAAACCTTAGCCACAGTTTACCCGTCCGTTTACTTGGTCCGCAGTACTAAGACACGTCTCAGTCTTAGTCCCCAACCCGCACGACTCTACGCGACCAAGCTGCCAAGACTAACTTCGACCTCGACGCTCCAGCAATGCAGCATCCAGTCCACGTAGGACGCGCTGTACAGACTGCCCTAGCATTGCAACAACTAGCCCTCGTACGACTCGCAGTACGGGCTAGCAACCAGATCGACCTCCTCCGGTTAACCGAACGTACTGTCAAAACCGGGATATCGATTTACCAACCTCGACCGACCTCAGCTACCCGCAACGATCGACCAGCTGCATTCAACAACTCGACCGACCTCAGCTTCCCGCAACGATCGACCAGCTGCATTCAACGACTCGACCGACACCAGTTACCCGCAGCGATCGTCCAGCTGCTTCCTTTCGACTCGACCATACCAGCTATCGACATCACCTGAAGACACAAATACAACCACCACGAACTTTACACACGCGCTTGTAAACATGACAATAAATTGTCATCTTTGTTATATTTGTTACCTCGCCTTTGTTTCCTTCATTGTCTTTGGCTGTCAATTACTCACACGCATTAAACTTAAATCATTTGCGGGATCGACGCGCTTATCGGCTCTGCAACAGACTTGTAATCCTTCCCGAAGACATAGTTAAGCATCAACGCCTGGGATCTCCAAAGTGGTCGATATCAACCCCTAGGGGTCGATAGCTCTATTTAAGGAGTAAATAAATGCCTGGAAGTTAAAAGGAGGCCAATAAATGTCGGGGTCAATTGAAATTGTCTAAGAATTAAAAATACATAAAGTACAACTTGCTGACACATATATTGCTGACTATCCAATATAGTTAATGCACATAAAAACATACAGTTACACAAAGGCAACAGCAACAATTCTTTTATTTACAGTAGCATCAAACACTGCAGAAACACAATCCACCTGAGTGTAGAATAGTGTTAAACGTACAAATAGGCAGAAGCATTCTAACCCCTAGATATACACACAAACACACACACATACTCTCACACATGTGCACACAGAATAGGAGGAGGGAAAGAGAGCGAGACATATGTCGCATACATTACTCGACTTAGTTGTCTTACCACCGAGATGGATCAACTTGGCGCCGCATTAGTTGCACGTGCTTGTTGACCTGAACTACCATAAAATACTCATTGGCGCTAACTTGTCCGAATGTATACTCAACCTCCATAATTATTGGAGTGGTGTCAGTGAAGTGATAGCTGTGCATTTAAGAAGTGCAGATAATATTCACAAGAGTATTTGAAATTTGGATTTGTACATTCATTTACGAATGAAACTATGTGCATGTTATGCGAAAAGCTTTTCTGTAATGATGCCCTGAAACCTGCGAAAAGACCTTTAATGATGCTATGAAACCTGATAAAATGAAAAGCCAACTTGAAAAGATTCATTCTGATAAAAAAAGCAAAAATCTTGATTTTTTTAAGATCCTGAAAAAAAAAAGTAGAAATCAACCGAATTTAAAGAAATTTCTAAAGCATCTGTCAGAGCTGAAATAAAAGAGGAATTAAAATATTAATGTAGCAAAGAAAAAAAAATCGTATACTATTGGTGAAGAGATCATAATACCTACAATTAAAGACGTGATTGATAATGTTATGAAGAAAGACTCTCAACCTGTTCTAAGATGCATATCATTAAGTACAAATACAATGCAACGACGAATTGATGAGATGGTCGATGTTGTGAAGAGAACCTTGGCATTTCAGCTTCAACATTGCAAGTTTTCAATTTAACTCTATTAATCAACTTTTGGCTGTTCAAATATTCTCGTGGACTATGTGAGGTATTATAGTCCAAGTCAAAAGTGCATTTTGACCAAATTTTGTTTGCTAAGTATCTTAAAGATGATGCGAAAGGTGAGACAATTTTTCTATGTGTCGAGGGTTATTTGAAGAAACATAATATTTCTCTCGTGAATATTACTGCAGTGGCTACCGATAGTGCACTAGCAATGGTTGGCTGTCACAGATGATTTGCCGCCTTACTCAAGAAAAAGGTTTCTAGTGTACGGATTGTTCTCCGTACTTTATACAGACACCATCTTGTAGTCAAGAGACTCAATGGTGAACTGCATGATGCTTTAAAACTGTGTATCAGGTCAATCAATAAAATTAAATCTCATCATCTCAATTTGCGACTGCTTGCAATGTTATATGGGGAAAGAATGGTGAAACTCTAAATCAATTATTTTTGCACATTGAAGTAAGGTGGTTGTCAATAGGCGATAACTTGCAAAGACTTGTTGACTTGTATTACTGAACTTTTCAAGATTATTCAACCTCGAAAATCTTTTACAGTTGTTTTCAGGATTATAAGTCTTGCTTCTCCTCTTCAGTCCTTTTAAGGATTTTCTGCAGGTCTTATCTTGCCAGTACCACGAGACGATGACGTAGAAACCAGCGGGATGCCATGAATTCTCAGAGCAAAGGACCAGTCTACGAGCAAATGACACTGCTCGGACTATTTTTGACTCTTCAAAGCCAACATCGACTACACTCCCGATTAAACACCGACTCAACAACCAAGACATCGATCGTCCGGCTTCTGCGACCCGACGTGTCCAACTCTCTGACCGTCTACAGATTCCTGGCCACACAACTACAATTGCGACCTGCCCGGAGTATCAAGACTTCTTCCAGATCCTCTTCACTCGCTGTCGCCAAGAACTATTAGATAGCCGAGACTACACTTTCGACATCAGCATGCACTCTCGACACTGTAGGGACTATATATCAACGTGAACTTTGCATACACAAATTTTTCATGTACTATTTACCAAATGAAAACTCAGCATTTCAAACTTACTCTAACGTCTTCATCCTTGTCTAGTCCGTGTATCGTCACTTTCTTTCGCGAGATCGTCACATTTATCGGTCACAAAGATCGTCCTTCCTTTGAAAAAGAACAACCAGTTTTGATAAAGACACCCAAGACCAGACCAGCCATTGTAAAGAAGACAGTCGCCCAGTCGTTTTAGTTATGAACGATTTAGACCTGTACCAGAGCAACAAGAATGATCTTTGCCAAAGGAGGGACGAAACCTTTTTTTTCTCAAGGAGCAAACATCTTTCCACGAGTCCCAACTGAAAGGAGTATGTCCCTTAGATTGATGTCCCGTGTCGCATAAGGAATCTGGTACACTCCTTCCCTAACTTCCGGTACTTCATATGTTACCAGGCTATTGGTATAATGAATAGAGTGTTCGCCAATGGTCTGGAAGACCGGGGTTCAGTCCAAGGTCGAGTCATACCAAAGACTCAAAAAATCGTACTTGATGCCGCCTTGCTTAACACTCAGCATTATAAGGTAAGGATCAAGGGTAAAGTTTGAGCAATCCAGGAAATGGAGTAGCACCCTCCCCTACACCTCAGTGTAGTTGCTATTGAAAAGAGAGCCTTCGGGTCACCCTCGACTAAGGTTGCTAACTTTACTGTTACTTCTGGCAACACGTGTCTTTGACTCTTCATCTTCTTTTAACAACACTACAATTATAAAACACTACAATTATCAATAGCCTAATTTTACTTTACAGGATAAATGTACTGATAAATTTAGTTATTTGACAGATAACCATTGTGTCAGCCGAGAAGGTTGCTGGCAATAAAAATGAAAGAAACAGAAAGGGACAAATTATTTAAAAAAACTCAAATAAATGAGTAAATTTCTTATTTCATTTTACAAATATTTTCCAACTCAAAACATTTTTTTCCAATTTTAATTCTTTTGTTTTATACCTTTGATGATTTGGATGTACAAAATTGATAATTTCAGATTAATAATTCATTTTTCAAAAAGTATTCAGACAGAATCTTTAAAAAATTTCATTTAATATGTGTAGTGCTGAGCAACTTACGTAATAAAGTAATGATGTCAAGATATCTAGATTGTTATCAAAGTTGAGTCAGTGCTAATATGAAAAAAATTATGAAGTCAGTCTCTATCTTTTTTTAACAAAATGTTTTTTACAAAACACAGCATTGTGCAAGTGCAACATGCTCCATATTTAGTGGACCCAGCTTCTCTATAAAACTTTTTCTTGTTTCCTAAACTAAATATTCATCTCAGCAGTTAAACTTGAGGATGTAGAGGATATGAAGAGAAACAAAATAGTGCATTTTCACATTATATCAAAAAAGGAGATTAAGAGGTATTTTGACTAATGAAAAACTTACTGGAATAAGAATGTTGAATGCATAGAGGGTTATTTTGAAAAAAAAAAATTCTTTATCCATTGTTCATCTATGTTTTGGTAAATACAGCTTTAGTTTCAATCTTGCACATGCAACAGTTGCATTTCATCTTTAATTTTAATAAATGTTAAATTTTCATTCATGGTATGGAAGAATTCTTGGCTATGGAATCCTGCTAGTTTAATAGAGCCAGTTAATTGGTAAGATCTACTTCTATAGTAAACTAGTACAAATTTCAAATGGACATGATACCATGAAAATATTTTAATATTTGAAATATTAACATTTACTATCCTGAATTTGATGTTTTATTCACATTTTAACAATTTTCAATGATTGAATTTTCATTTATTTATTTATTTGTCATTTGTATATTATCCTTATAAATTCGCCAAAGCATATAAAGTAAACTACTTTTTGAGATAACAATAATATTGGTATTCAGAAGAAGCAACATTAAAAAGAATTAATGGCTTTTTTTTTCGAATTACCCCGAGTTCGTTACCCGTGGATTCAAAAACGAGAGGGAAGTTAACAAAGCTTTGAATGTTGCCGTCCAAGACAGTAGTAAACCAAGAATCTTCGTAAGGAAGGGAAGAGAAAGAAAAGTAATGAAAAAAGGCGTATAAGAACAGCGGAAAGGGAACAGTAACTCAATAATTAACGTACAAAAAATACATATTTCAGAGACAAACATTTAATCCCATTACAAATAATTTATTTCGAAGGAAATAAATTTGACACATATTTCCTCTGACATTACACAAATTTCGCCGTGCATAGTTAAGCTAAAACACAACATTTGATTTAACACTAAAAAATAAGATAAAAGGAAAGAATTGAAAAGTCAAATGAACTTACTCGCCGTTGGATCGAAACAAAAAACAAGTTGTACTATACAAAAACAAATTTTTCACGAAAATACCAATATGATGTTTGAACTCAAATATCTCTTTACTTTTTTCTTTCTTTAATTCACATTTCTGGCGTATGATTTTCACAGGCCGAGGATAATTTTCTTCACTCTTCCTGGTGGGTGTATCCTTTTCTCTGTGGATTCAAGACAACTCTGAAGGATTGCACTCTGAGGAATTTAACGTTTTTCGTTAAATTTCTTCCACTGTCCTTTCTTCTTGAAAAATAATGTCTCCTAAGTCTTACTCATATTGAGTTGGAAGAACTCAGCAACTTTTAGCGAATATTTTTAGCCGGAGTTTTTGTTATTGTTAGCGAGGAATGGTTGTAACGTGTGTGCGAGTTTACGTTGAGTTGTTTCCTCGCTAAGAGTGCAAGGTCTTTCGCTAATTGTTGTTAGGTATTAAGGGAAGGAGAGAATGATGAAGATAATAAGATGCCGAAGGTCGAAATATATTTTTATGAATAGGTTTTTATTTGCAGCATGGAATATTGGGTTTGCTTTTGGTACTGCAAGACTCGTGCAGAGGTTGTGCTTATTGAGACGAAATTGAGTTATGAGAAGGTTGAGATGGCAGCGTGTGTCGTTGGACGTGTGAGGGATTGTGTTCGTTGCATTTTGACGAAAGACATGTTGCAGTTGTAGGAATTGAACTTTGGTGTCACCATGGTTTTTGTCCGTCTGGCGGAGAGGCGTGCGTTGTCTCCATTAAGGTGGCCCAGAGGTGAAATGAGAGCTAGGTTTTGAGAGCGGGATTACGCGTCGGATCGACATAGCCAATTTTGGTGTGACATAAAGTTGTGCCTGTGCGAGGCATGTTGAATTCATCTAATTTATATTCAACTGGGATTCCTTACGAGGAATCCATAAATTAGATGAATTCCCTCGTGTCCATGCTGCTGCTAGAAGAGCCCCCGGTGATACGTCTACACTGGGCGGCGTTCTCCAGCCAAAGAGAGTGGGTTTGGCAGCTTACTCAATTTTCTGGCCGGAAATGAAAGGTCCGAGCTGAATAGGATAGGTCATCTTGATTGGGTTAAATTAAGTGTCGAATTAAATTGTGCGCCAAACCAAAATACGAAAATTTCCCTTCCACTACAAACTTTTCTGTTTCCTTCGGAAAGAAATCAATTCTAGGCTTCTCCTCAACTGTGGAAACCCATAAACTTTCACTGAGTTAGTTGTAAATTTTACATCGTTCCTGGTAGACCGGTGGAGTTTGTATAAAAGTAGACCTTGCTTTCAACCCTTCTCTGACAAACAGACTGTGAGGCCCGTAAAAAAAAGTTCCCTGCTTTCAACTTTTCATCGACTGCCTAACAGATAGACTAACAGACTAACTGGCTAATTGGCTAGTCGTTTGAATACCCACAAAGGGACAGTAACGGTTCAACTTTGAAATAAGTCAATAACATTTGAGTTATTTTCAAATGCTGATTTGCAAATTGCAATTTTTTTTTACAACATTGAACCAATATGAAAAATACATTCAAAACTTTATTTTACATTTCAAAGGATAAAAGTTGGTTTTGTTTTTGCCTTATTGTGTGTGTGTGTGTGTGTTTGTGGGGTCAATCTTCGTGTTCATATTAGTCTTGAAAGACTAACGCTTATGTGGATGCAATTTCCAATGTACTGGAACATTTATCTAGAGGGTACTCGTACTGAGTGTGTACCGCCGGAAATCTCATCTTCAGATGATAGATAACTGCGGTATTTTGTGCTTCAAGCGAAAACAACTTTTATTCAATCTTTTAAGGTGGTAGAAAATGAAAATAGAAAATTACAGCAATTTTAACATTTAAACTGAAGATTATTTTATTTTTATTTAAGCATACTTCGAAAAGAATTAAACATGAGAGCAATTTTTTTTAGCTGTGTATATTGTGATTTATTAATTTTTGCTATATTTCTATTTCATTTTTACAACTTAATTTATTAACATTGACTTTTTGCAGCTCCTTTAATTTTTGCTATTTGTTCATTTTCACAAAAAAAACTAAAAGTGTAATGTTTGGAACGCCCGATACAAAATTGTAAACAAAATAATTACGCTGCGCCTTTTTTATTTTATTATTTTTTTCTTTTCCTTTATCTATTTTTTAAATTATCAATAAACCTTTGCTTTTGTTGGTGGTTGTATCGTAACCTGTCCACTAACGTACACATCGAACTACTCGCTTGCTCTAGTAAAACAACATCCGGTTATGAACGGAAGTGACGAATCCCCCTTTTTACGACCTTAACCTCTCGTCTCAGATAAAAAAAAGGGATAAATTTGAAATTAACAATATTAACAGAACATTACTGTCAAAAACAACGCTATGAAAATGGAATAAATCATCTTCGATAGCCGACGCTAAGCTAAAAAAGTGATTTATCTTTACGCCCATTTTTATATCTTTCTATTTACACAAACTCTGCAGCGTGGCGTTGCCCCGCTTTGATATAATAAAGGCTCCCGCGGACTCCTTCGAGCTTTTGACCTTGTGTCAAGTCCTGTCTGGTGGGAGGCAGCGACAAATAGTCTCCTCGCTTTATGAGGGGGAACACCGGAACCTGTTCTGGACTTCGGTCCGGAGCGCGGCTCAGCAAAAGGAACAATGGCAGACTTGGGGCCTTTAATTAGGCACCTAGTTTCGACTAGGCTACCTTCGGGTGGGCAAGCTGCATTTTTGTCTCCTTTGTCCCCCTTGTACGGCACTAGACCAAGCGTCTAGTTTAAGCCGTAAATTGGCATACGTGCCCGGACCCACATTTGGGTTCGTGAAACTGCTTGCCTCATCAGGCTCACATTGCACTAAGTGAGCCGTTGAGCAGCATTGACTAGCAGGGTTCGAGTCTCGATTCGTTCCCGACCTCCCCTCCCCTTTATCCCCACTTTAATCGGCCTTCGGGCTTTTGACCATGTGTCAAGTCGTGTCTGGTGGCAGGCAGCGACAAATAGACAAATAAACAGAAGTCCCCGCGGACTTTCTCGAAACCTATGTATGGCACTAGACCTTGGTGTCTAGTTCAAGCAATAACCCGGCATACGTGCCCGGACCCAGATTTGGGTTCGTGAAACTGCTTGCCTTATCAGGCTCACATTGAACCAAGTGAGTAGATGAGCAGCATAGACCAGCAGGGTTCGAGTCTCGGCTCGTTCCCGACCTTCCCCTCCCCTTTATCCCCACTTTAATCGGCCTTCGGGCTTTTGACCATGTGTCAAGTCGTGTCTGGTGGCAGGCAGCGACAAATAAACAGAGGTCAGGAGCCGCTCTTAGCGGTCTCCAAAAGGCTCGAACCCTACGTCACGTGGTGCATTCGCCTTTGACATCACATATTTATGCACAAACGGTCCTTTTGAGGGCCATAAGAGGTCACCGTCTGCGGGTCGGAGCATCTCTGGCAGCCTTTATTGGCTCGCCGGAATAGACGGCCCGGAGGCAAACACGAAGACGGATTCTAAGACCAGCCGGTCTTAACCCTCGCTCGGTTCCGCTTGTCCGATAAGTTGCGCAGCGCTAATGGCACGGCTCAGCCTTTAGCTACAGCTTCACTATCTGCGCAGCGCTAAGATAACGCCCATCTTAGCCTCGGCTTCCTGGCCTGTCCGCTCGTTTGTGCAGAGCTTCGGCGCGGCTCAGCCTAAGCTCCCGTCCGATATGTCCGTACGGCTTTGACACGGCAAAGCCTTCGCTATCGTTCGACCGTCCGTACTGCTTCGGCACGACAAAGCCTTAGCTAGCGCCCGATATCGTCCGCACGGCTTTGACACGGCAAAGCTTTCGCTCCCGTCCGATACGTCTGCACGGCTTTGGCGCGACCCAGCCATAGCTATCGTCTGCACGGCTTTGACACGGCAAAGCCTCAGCTATCGTCTCGTTACGCCCGCACGGCTAGGGGGCACGACAAAGCCCTAGCTTCTCTCGACTTGTTCGCTCGATCTTGTCTGTACTAAGGTCTGGCAAACCTTAACCACGGTCTCTCCGACCTTTCACTTGGTCCGTAACTCTAAGACACGGCTCAGTCTTAGCCACTAGCTCGCTCGACTCTACACGACCAGGCTGCCATAACCGAACTCGACCTCGACGCTCCTGCAAGGTACCACGCAGTCCATGTAACGATTCGCTGTTACGGACTGTTCTAACACTGCAACACCTGGCTCACGTACAACCCGCTGTAGGAGCCAGCAACCGGATCGACACACCCTCGGTTAACTCAACATACCGTCATAACCGGGAATATCGATCTACCAACTACGACCGACACCAGCTTCCCTACGATGATCATCCTGCTGCATTCTTCGACTCGTCCGACCTCAGCTTTCAGCTACGATCATCCAGCTGTATTCTTCGACTCGTCCGACTTCAGCTTTCAGCTACGATCATCCAGCTGCATTCTTCGACTCGTCCGACCTAAGCTTTCAACTACGATCATCCAGCTGTATTCTTCGACTCGTCCGATCTCAGCTTTCAACTTCGATCATCCAGCTGCATTCTTCGACTCGTCCGACTTCAGCTTTCAACTACGATCATCCAGCTGCATTCTTCGACTCGTCCGACCTCAGCTTTCAACTACGATCATCCAGCTGTATTCTTCGACTCATCCGACCTCAGCTTTCAACTACGATCATCCAGCTGCATTCTTCGACTCGTCCGATCTCACACTGTTTACTACTACGTCCGTACCTTGACTATATATAAAGCAAGAAGAAACTTCAATAGCAAATCATTCTGTTGATAACTAACCAGCTGAAATTACTTGATATACCTAACAGAATGTTAAGTAGACATATAGAGTCACGAGTGGTTATTTGCTTTCGTCACATATACACATTACAGATTATTTACTTCTTGGGCTCGGTGCGGCGGTGTTTTATGGCATATCATCCCTTGTGTATTATTTAATGCCAAATTCTGTTTTTACACTCACACGCACATTTTAGTGAGTTAGAGCTCATTTGTTCAGTTAAATGGTTGAAGGTATTGCTAACACATAAAATTCTATTTGTCGGCACACAGTTAAAAAGCTAACATTAATAATTTTATCTAATATTAATCATTTCTTTGGACACAGTTAAATGGTTTCAAGTAACATAAGTAATTCTATCGATCATACGAACAATTTGCACACAGCTGTATGGTTTCAAATAACTACCACTAATAATAATCCTTAGTAAATAATTGAACAGTTCTATTTGACTCATAAATGGGTCCCTAACTGGTTCTACCACTCAAAGTCAGAGTGTACCGGAGAATAATGGTAATGAAGGGGTACTTCACATTCCCTAAACTCCAGAACGGAAGCTTCACCATCAGATATTATTAGGCAACACAAATGAATAACGAAACTTCTTTTTAACAACACGACAAAGAGAGGTTTATTATAGTAGCAGGCGTAAAGGAGTGAGAGTGAGAAAGTGTCCCTTTTGTGTCACTGGTCAGTATGTTGGTCCTTGGTTTGTAGGAAGCGTGTTTGAAGCTAGCAGCAGCGAGCGAAGGGTTCCAAGTGGAATCAGTGGCAGTCATATGAGAGAGATGTATTTCTACTGCTGGCTGAAGGCTCTCTGACTTTGTTCGTTCTACCAAAAGGGACTAGAAAAATAGTTCCTGCGAGGGAGAAGGAATTAATGCGCTATACCAGTTGATTGGTTAGTGAGTGACCGAATCTCTTGGCAGGGGCATTGATTCGCGAAAGGAAATAGATCTGTGGCTGCTACAAACTAAACGAGGAAAACTCGCTGACCTCTTTTCTTTTCCAAACTTAGGTAGTTTTACCACAACATACCTATCTTAGATCTACAGTAGTATTACAATTAATATATGAAATAGGGGAAAATGATAAAAATATTAAATGTATGAATCAATTGATCTTTAAAGAAAATAGATTTAAGAAATCGACATTCCAAAAAAGATAAGTGTACCGAATTTTTTGTAAATATTTTAAGACTGCATCAAACTACTAGGAGTCCGAACATTTTTAATAGTATTTAATACTAAACGTTGCAATATCTTAAGCCCTCCCTTTATATGAGCGTGTTGTGGAGTCGATAAGCGTCTCGACCCCGCAAATGAATTAAGTTTAATGCGTGCGAGTAGTGACAGCCAAAGACAATGAAGGGAACAAAGGCGAGATAACAGATACAACAAAAGTGACGATCTTATTGTCGGAATTACAAACGTCTGTGTAAAGTCCGTGGCGGTTGTATTTGGTCTTCAGCTAGATGGGTGATGTCGATAGCTGGTATGGTCGAGTCATAGATGTGCACGTGAACGATCGTTACTGGTAGCTGAGGTCGGTCGCGTCGTTGGATGCAGCTGGACGATCGTTGTGGGAAGCTGAGGTCGGTTGAGTTGTTGAATGCAGCTGGACGATCGTTGCGGGAAGCTGAGGTCGGTCGAGTCGTTGAATGCAGCTGGACGATCATTGCGGGAAGCTGAGGTCGGTCGAGTCGTTGAATGCAGCTGGACGATCGTTGCAGGAAGCTGAGGTCGGTCGTGTTTGATAAATTGATGTCCCGGTTTTGACAGCATGTTGGGTTAACCGTGGGTGTGTCCATCTGGTTGCTAGCCCGTACAGCGAGTCGTGCGTGGGCCAGATGTTGTAATGCTAGGGCAGTCCGTAACAGCGAGTCGTACGTGGACAGGATGCTGCATTGCTGGGGCGTCGATGCCGAAGGTGTTGGCAGCTGGGTCGTGTAGAGTCGAGCGAGTTGGTGACTAAGACTGAGCCGTGTATTAGTACTACGGACCAAATGAACGGATGGGAGAACCGTGGCTAAGGTTTGCCAGGCCTTAATACATACGATGTCGAGCGAGCGGATCGGTGAAGCTAGGGCTTTGTCTTGCCCCTAGCCGTGCGGGCGCATCGTGTACGGTAGCTGTGTGGCGTCAAAGCCGTGCGAACGTATCATTGACGGCAGCTATGGCTTTGCCATGTTTGAGCCGTGCGGATGTGTCGGACGATAGCTATGGCTGTGTCGCGCCAAAGTTGTACGGACGTATCAGACGGTAGCTATGGCTGTGTCGTGCCAAAGCTGTGCGGACGTATCGTTGACGGTAGCTATGGCTCTTGCGCGCCAAATCTATGCGGGCGTATCGGACGGTAGCTAAGGCTTTGCGCGCCAAAGCTGTGCGGGCGTATCGGACGGTAGCTAAGGCTGTTTCGCGCCAAAGCTGTGCGGTTGTATCGAGACGATAGCTAAGGCTTTGCGCGCCAAAACTCGGCACTATCGAGCGAACAGGCCTGGAGGCCGAGGCTAAGATTGGCGTTATCTTAGCGCTGCGCAGATAGTGAAGCTGTAGCTAAGGGATAACCCGTGCCTTTAGCGCTGCGCAGCGAAACGGACGAGCGGAACCGAGCGATGGTTAAGACCAGCTGGTCTTAGTGAGTCCTCTTCGTGTTTGCCTCCAGGCCGTCTATTTCAACTGGTCTTTAAGGACCGTCAGAGATACTCCAACCCGCAGAAGGATACCTCTCGTGGCCTTTAAAAGGACCATTAGCGCATATCAATGTGATGGAAAAAAAGGGTTGAATCTGCCACTAAAAGTGGTGGTGAGGTGAATGCAACCACGATAACGTAGGATTCGACGTCGTGGAGCCGAGTGGTCCCTGAGAGTGTTCGCGGGGACCTCTGAATTTTTCGCCGCCGAAGCCTTTTTCATATGAAAGGCAACACCACTTCTATCGCACCATGTAATAGATAGTTCCTCTATAAAAAATGGACGTAGAAAATAAGTACTTCTTTATCCTGGTATAGGCTAGCGAAGATAATTATTTCCATTTTTATAGAATTATTTCTGGCAGAAGTATTTTGCAAATGTTGATAAAAATTAATTTATCCTTTTTTTAGCTGTAACGGCCGGTTAGGGTCGAAAAAGGGCTTTGTCATTTCCGGCCGTACCCGGATGTAATTTTTCTAGGGCGAACGAGTAATTCGATCTGTTTATGTTTGTAGGCAGGTCGCAGCAAGCGTGCAGTGACTGTGGAAAATTATAAATTCACCAGTGTTCAACATTAGAAATCTAGAGACAACATCTAAACAGTAAAAGACATATAGCAGTATAATCAGCAGAAGTATATTTTCCAACTTGTCAAAAGATGAGTCAATTTTGAATTTTTTTTTTTCTGAATCCCTTCTAGGTCTTTTTTTTTTTTTTTTTTTTTTTTATAAAGACACAGAAATCAGTAGCAAAACTATTCATCATCATTAATGAAATGCACGAGCACTATAAATCCTATTCAAATCAACAGAAAAATCACTTTTCTCACAGTTAATTAAAGTATCACACAAATCAATGGTGAGCTCCAACTTTATATCGTGCCTTGAAAATAATTTATGAATTAAATAAATGAAAGTAAAACTTGTATCAAGTCTAAAAATAGAACAGAAATTATAGAGAGTGGCGCCAATTTTGGAACGTAGTTGAAAACAAAGCATATGATTCTAAAAAACATGTTCAAACCAATGAAAGCAAAAGACTCAAAGAGAATTACTATTAAAACATCTAACGAAACCTTCCTGAACAGGCCACGACAGATACCAAGACAGTCGACAACGGAAAACAACAGAAGGCAGCCAGCCCGACGACTTGCATTACCCAGTATATACCAATGTATCAATGCACCTGATAGGTTAACTACCATGCACAAGCACACGAGCGAACACATTCATTTGTGGGCAGGTCACTCAGCAGAATGAATAAAAATTTTCGCTAAATAATATCGTCAGGAAAACATAGCATGTGCTCATATATAAATTTTTTCTTTCTACGAAAACTTTTCTTTTGCTCTAACATCCTCGCTCACATGCGCTTATACGCAAAGAACTTTATTTTATATTTTAACATTCTATCCATTTCCTCTTGGATAATAAATTTCCATTTTTTTTATTGTTACAGAGAATTTGTTTTTAATTTTTATTTGCTCACTCACTCTATAAGGCAAAAAGAATTCTAGTACTATATTTCTAACTCCTCAACAACCAAACAGATCTATTACTATTCTTGATCTTGAAATTTAACCAAGAACTTTAATCTCACTAATGAACGCTTGAATATATTATAAACAAACCGAACACTGTACAATCATTTCAACTATATATATCTGATGAAAATTTCCTGGTTATTGTAAACTTTGCTATCCAATCTTATTATTTCTGGTTGTTGAAGTATAATGCATATTTTAAATGCTATGGTTCACAATGTTCATGTCAGTGACTAATGCTCAAATAAACCATACGAATATAAGAGAAACGATATCCATACAAACAAAATAGAAGTAGCACATATTTACTCGGCATTATACGAGTAGAAAGAAATATTGTCAGACTAGATTATGTTATAAAACATGATCTAGTATGACAGTATTTCTTTCTACATGACAAAGCAGGGAGGAGACAAAGAGAGGGTGATAGTGAGTAAAGAAATAAATGACAAACAATAGAATTTATATTCATGAATATAATTAAAAAGGCATTTCATACAGAAGGTTCGTTTGATCTGTTTTTTGTTATGGTTGTATTTGTTGTCTGAACGAACATATTTTAAGGTGTTATATCAAGTTGTAATATCCTAACTAACAAAAGGGAAATAACCTCTGATGCCACAGGGGTTACGGCCCCTACCACACCCGGGGGATTTGGTTAATAAAGGAATATACCAGGCATAGCAGCAGATGTTCGTTCTCCCTCCGTCTTTCATCATCATCCATCTTATCGATTCATCTTGGTAATAGTCCATACCTAGCAAGTATCCATTACCTCAGATGTAAAGACTTTACATTGGCGACGAAGAAAGAGTCGTTTACTCACCAATAACAACAAAAAAAAAAAAGAAAGGAAAGAACAAACCTGCCCACGTGCCGAAAAAAACTAACATGGCCGCTTTACCACATTACCCAGAATTTGACCACGAATCAAAAAACAAAGCAGCAAAATGGAAAAAGTATGTCAACAGACTGAGAAATTACTTCACTGCGTACAACATAGAAGACGATGAACGGAAAAAAGCTATTCTTTTAACTTTTGTTGGCGAAGAAGTAAATGATCTTATTGACGAACTACCGTCTGAACAAACCACACCAGAAAAAAAAAGAAAAACACTTCGATAAGCTCGTCCTGGCTGTGCAAAACCACTTCAACCCAGAAAACAACACTGAGTATAACAGATTTATATTCAGAAAAAAAAACAAAAAAACACCCCAAACATAGAGGACTTTCATCGGGAATTAAAAGAGGCAGCAGCTATGTGCCGTTTCACAGACAGAAATGCAGAAATAAAATCCCAGCTAATAACGGGCTGTTTATCAGAAAAAGTTCGCCAAAAGGGACTGATGAACCCAAATATGCTCCTAGGCGATCTAATAAACTATGCCAAAATGACAGAAACCATATCCAAACAAATGGAACAGATGCGCTTAGAAGACGCCAACTCTACTACAAAACCCACCACATCCATTAATGCAGTAGCCAACAAAGTCACGCATGAACAACAGTGGCCACGCAAACGTCCCCAGCAAAACCGGTGCAGAAATTGCAATGGGAAATACCCACATGAACGGGGACCGACATCCTGCCCTGCATTCCAGAACCAGTGTGCCTATTGCCGGAGATGGGGACATTTCGCCTCTGTCTGTTTCAGAAAACTAAATGACGAGGACAGACGGCGAAGAACAAACTGCCCCCACGCCCACAAGCTCAAACCAGTCAACGACCGGTAAATTACATTGAGGACCATCAACGAGACTCAAACAGCGGCAGTGACACGGAATATGTATTCCATACAGGTAAAGTGAAAAACCTTCCTTACTTTGACTTATCTTTTGGTGATGGCCATCAAATGTTCAATGTGTTAGCTGACTCTGGCGCCACCATAAACATTTTGTCTGAGGCAGATTACAAATCCCTAAGACCAACGCCCCTCCTCCGACCCACAAAAACCGTAATATCTGGATTCGGTGTCAAGGAAGCCACCCAACTCCTAGGTCAATTCAGCACACTTCTAAAGTTTAGAGGCATCTCCTGCCAAGCGGACATACATGTTATAAAGAACCCAGAAAAAACCATTATTAGCTGGGAAACATGTAAAAGGCTCAAACTACTGTCAGCAAACACTCATTCAGTCAACCACATCAGTAACTCTGATGCACAGACCCCACTCCCCACTCTTAAACTTCTAGAGGACTACGCAGACCTATTCAATGGTCTGGGTAAACTCAAAGAAAAAAAGTTCACCTACACATAGATGAAAACATACCACCCAGGAAGGATATAGAAGAGTTAATAGCCAAAGATGAGAAACTGGGAGTGATTGAAAAGGCAGACGGACCAACCCCATGGGTATCTCCTATTGTTGTAGTACCCAAAAAGGGTCAAAATAAAATCAGGATTTGCATCGACATGAGGGCGGCAAACAAAGCTATTAAAAGGAAACGACACCCAACCCCCACACTCAATGAACTGAAAATTATTCTATCAGGAGCTAATGTTTTCAGCAAATTGGATCTTAACCAAGGCTACAACCAATTGGAACTAGCTGAAGAATCCCGATATATAACCACCTTTGCAACACACCTGGGCCTGTACAGATATAAAAGACTTTTTTTTTTTGGTGTCAACTCCGCAAGTGAGATATTCCAGGAAGAAATTAGTCAAGTACTTACAGGGATCAAGCGAGCCATCAACATCAGTGACGACATCCTTTGCTTCGGATCTGACCAGCAAGACCACGACCAAAACCTCCACGCGATATTCAGACGACTTCGCGAAAAAGGACTCACCCTAAATGTGAGTACAAGAGGTCACTGGAATACCTTGGAAACACCTTCGGTAATGAAGGCATCAGCCCAAGCAACCTCAAAATAAAAGCAATCCTTGAATTACCCGACCCTAAAAACGCATCAGAAGTCAGAAGCTTGTTGGGGATGACTAACTTCTGTGGGGCAGAATTCCTTCCAAACTATGCAACCCTCACCCATGAACTACGTCAACTAACAAAAAAAAAAAAAAACACACACACACAGTGGTCCTGGACTGAACGCCACACTGAATGTCTAAAAAACATTAAGGAGGCACTGAGCAGAGCATGCTCACTTGCCTACTTTGACCCGAACAAACACACTGAAATACATACGGATGCCAGTCCGGTAGGCATTTCTGCCGTGCTGTCACAAAATGGACGGATAGTACAATTTGCAAGTCGTGCTCAATCCGCAGTTGAACAGAGATACTCCCAAACATCCAACGCACCTACCACCAAGCGACAGAGAACAAAAAATAGCAGAGGAATATATAAACTACATCCTCTCAACCTCAACCTCCAAAGCAATGAAAATTGATGAAGTTGCAACGGAAACGGCAAAAGACAAGACACTCACCACCGTCATCCAAGCCATCCTTACCAACAAATGGCATGGTGTCGAGGATGGCATAAACAAAGCAACATTCCACACTCTGCACGCCAATCGTGCCGAGCTATCACTTGCACACAAGGATAGCATCATCCTCAAAGGGCACAGAATAGTACTGCCTGAAGCACTACAAAACAGAGCTGTCAAAATAGCACATGCTGGACACCAAGGCATTGTGAAAACCATGGCTCTCCTCCAAGAAAAAGTCTGGTTCAAAAACATGCAGCCTCTAGTGGAAGAAAACATCAAGAACTGCCACACCTGTCAGATCAGTACCCATAAACCGACAAGAGAGCCACTGCAAATGTCCCCACTACCAGCATCCCCATGGGCAGAAGTCAGTGCTGACTTTGGACACCTCCAAAATGGAAAGTACCTCCTCGTTGTCGCAGACGAATACTCACGCTATGTTGTTGTCGACATCCTGGACTCCATCTCAACAACATCAGTCATACCCCGCCTAGACAAGATATTCGCCGAATTTGGTGTGCCAGTCTCCCTCAAAACGGACAATGGCCCACCATTCAACAGCCACGAATTCAAAACCTATGCCTCCATCACTGGATTCAGACACAGGAGAATAACACCCCTATGGCCCCAGGCCAACGGGGAAACAGAACGCTTCATGCTCACTGTACAAAAAGTCTATTAAAGCTGCCTTAAATAAAGGTCGAAGCTGGAAGCAGGAATTATTCAAATTCCTGCTGGACTACCGGACGACACCACATTGCACCACCGGCGCACCCCCAGCCACAGTCCTATTTGGCCGGACCATAAAAAACCGCCTGCCACACCTAATCACACCCATTGCTGAAGACCCCAGCATTAGGGAGCGTGACACCGAAGCCAAGAGAAAAATAAAGCAAAATGCTGATAGAAAAGCGTACGTGAAACCCAATGATCTCAGGGTGGGTGATACAGTCATTGTAAAAAGCGACAACACCTCAAAGGCTCTCACACCTTACCAGCCTAACCCAATGACCATTATAAAGAAAAAGGGATCCATGATCACCGCCACACACAAAGGTAGCCAAACTACTAGAAATTCCAGTTTCTTTGAAAAAATCCCTAAGCCAACAACAAACCCTGCACATAACCTACTGGATTACCCCTCATCTGAAGATGAAAGCTACACACATACGACAACACCACCAGAATACAAAGACAACCAAACACAACACAGAACTCTAAACCTCAGGCGTTCAAGCAGAACAAAACGGCCACCCAAAAGATTTGACCACTAACAAAAAAAAAAAAAAAAAAATAATAATAAACATACCCGTACACAATAGTCTGAACCATCATCATTTTCTTTTCTCTCATTCAGGTTAACAGACATCTCCTCCAACATAGAGTCCGAGCCATCTGTTCAAGCATCCCAATCACTTCACAGACTGAATGAACTCCCTCACCAGATGATTATTACCACCACTGTCATTGTTGTTATCATTATTTAAAAAAAAAAAAAAAAAAAAGAGAGAGCATTGTAATATCCTAACTAACAAAAGGGAAACAACCTCTGATGCCACAGGGGTTACGGCCCCTACCACATCCAAGGGATTTGGTCAATAAAGGAATATACCAGGCATAGCAGCAGATATTCGTTCTCCCTCCGTCTTTAATCATCATCCATCTTATCGATTCATCTTGGTAATAGTCCATACCTAGCAAGTATCCATTACCTCAGATATAAAGACTTTACACAAGTGTATGGTTGCAAGGAAAGGACAAAACACAGACTTGCAAATCAAACAAGAAGACAAGTGAAAAATTTAACAATTACATTAACAAACAAGAAACAAAAGGTTCAAACAATTGTGTAGGTGAATATAAGAATGTTTGTGAAATTGAGAAGAAAATGTTTGTAGTTGTATTGATAGGAATGAGTTAATTTTAGGAAATTTGATGTGTTCAATGGTAGTGAAAATCGAAAAATAAGATGTTCCAATATTTGTGCTGGTAGGGGTGTGTCACAGACGCACGCGGTCAACCAAAGTTTATATCGACAGGGAAAGGGAAACGTCGAGGTTGAAAAAGTGGAATGTAGATGGTGTGGTGATTCTCGAGTCATGCGGCTTCCATCAAGGCCGCAGAAAGAAGGTTAAGACGAATTTACGTGATGTTGAATGTCGCGGTCGATCTTGTCTATGGAGGTCTCGGAGCCGATTGACTTTTTGAATTTTCGTTGACCGTTTTATTGTCGCGCTTGGGTCGAATCGGCTCTCAAAAATGAAAAGGATCTTTTAAATTGTAAATATAAAGTTACATTTCATCCTGATGGATGCGCGGAGCCAACCTGCACAGCGACATGTTTTATTCATTTTGGTTTCGGCCATCGTCTAGACAACATCCGGCTTTTGAAATGTACGTTTTTTGTGGTGTCTTATTTGCTTGTTAATTTATTAATTTTGCTTGTGTGTTAATTTGGAATGTATTAGTAAATCGGAAAAAAATTATGTATATAACAATGGGAGTATAAGTTTTGGCGCTCAGAACTTCGGCTAATAATTTGTTGCGTTTACTAGAAGTACTTGACTGGAAGGGGATGGACAGTAGTTGAAGATATTACTCTTTTCCTTCTTCCTTTATGGATGATGCAGACTAGCATTCTTTTTTTTGGGGGGGTCTGCTGCAGGTAGGAGTTGGTATGGGACAACAGCTGAGAGGCCAATATACGGCACTGGTATGATGGACACCGACGTAAATGTCTCTTGCATTGCACATGGGAAGAGAGGATATAGCTGTGAGGCCAGTGGTGGAATATCGCACCTGATAGAGTCGTTGTTGTGTGAATTTGCAGTCGATACATATACCGCAGGGATCCTGTTTCTGTTACTTTTCCTTTAGTCAAAGAGAAAAAGTCATGAATTCTAGGGAAATTTGACACAATTAGGAATACACTTAAACCATATTATACCAAAAACAAAAGTAGTGAATCTACTTTTCCTACTTTATCTGTAAATAGAAAAATAACGACGTAGACTCCGCTTCATACTGAATTATGTTAGTTTTTAGATTGTTAGACTACAATTGTGCCTAGCGTAAGGTTGAGGAGATATTGTCATTTAGACGTATCTTGCTGAAGGATTAAATCTTGAACTTCCTCAATTTTTCTGAGAAGCCTTGTTCGTGATTAACAAACGCTGTAATATTGATATGTATGTAAGACAATCTGTTTCGAGCTTCAATAAGCTTTATCTGTTCTTTGGAGAAAAATCTGAAATTCTTTTGCCACTTAGCGATTCTAATAAATGCCGATATTATAATTATTATCGCTTATCTAAAAGACAGTTGTAAATACGACAATATATATATATATGTGTGTGTGTGTGTATTAGACTAATATCACTAATATATATATATATATATATATATATATATATATATATATATATATATATAAATTAGTGAGAGTCAAATAAATAAATATGTTGAAAAATGATAATTTTAAAACTTCTTATTGCAACTTTCAGCTTTTTAAGTCAGGTGATTCCAACGGAAAGATATATATATATATATATATATATATATATATATATATATATATATATATATGTATTACAGTGCACGACTTAGCTTTATTATAAGTCATGCCTCTGTCGTGAGTATCACTAATCAATTCATTATCTCTTGTTATCCAATAAATCATATATATATATATAGAGAGAGAGAGAGAGAAATACAAATCTGCCGATTAAGATTAAAAATTAACTCATTCGAACATGAACTAATTTACCTTCGGTTTGATATTATTCCAAAAGAAAAGACAAAAAATAGCATCTACATGTATCTTTACTCGATGATACCATATGATTAAGTTAACACATAAAATAGAATATATATATATATATATAATTTTTAAACTCTGCTGCACTCCGGCACTTTAACCATAACACCACGGTAACTCCCCCGGGTACAACGTAGTAGGCAAAGTCCATTATTCTGTAAACCTTATGCGCGAACATTGCCTATGTAGTCCTACTCAACTGCCCATTTATCTTCAAATGTATCTTTACTCGATGATACCATATCCCCAGTAACAAAAGCTTTTCTAGAAACAAAATTAAAAAAGAAGAACAATTTCGAAACTAGGACGTGAGCACAAAAATACATAAGTTAGAAAATTGTTCAAGTTTTGACACTGCATTTTAAATGCATGCAAAAAGATTAAACATTAATCAAATCTATTTTGAAGATAAACTCAAATAGAACACTATGTATATATATATATACTTACTTTTAGAAAAACAAAAACTGGATACATTAGGATTATAAATTTATTTCCATCCTGTTATGAGTATTGATATGAATCAATAACACCAAAAATAACAGGACTTCTTCAGATCTAATGGATAAAATAATTACAGTCAGAATAGACACAGGAAGGAAGGGTGGGAGGGGGTAGAAGAGGGGTGAAGAATTTCCTCCCCATTTACCCACTTCCGGTTTTTCTTTTTTTAATTTTTTATTACCGGTTGGAATCTCAGTAAATTAACTTTTTTAAATTTTTAAATTCTAAATACATTTCAGCGTAAAACTCCAGATTTAATAATAATTTAGGGAAGTACAACATTCCTAAATAACTTTACGTAAGGATTACAATGATACTTATCTTGAATTAAATTCAAAATTTAGAATTAAAATTTAAAATTCAAAATTTATATTCGAGCCTATTAATTCAGTTACCCTTCCATTGAAAAGTACGTACGCATCACATAGTATCTTCCCATTTATTTTATTTTATTTTATTTTATTCATTTCACCTCAAATATCAAATTAATCCTATTTTTTGGTTAATTAAACATTTTCTATGATATTTGTCTATAGTTTAGATTTATTCCGATGTCTACATCAAGCTATTAATTCACATCGCTGATTTAATGATTTTTCAGGGTCTGGGTATATCATTATTTGTATTTTTTCTTCTAGGTACAGATTAGATCTACTATTAAAGCATTTTCGAGTATTCGACTTTTTCAATATATATATATATATATATGTGTGTGTGTGTGTGTGTGTGTGTGTGTGTGTGATTCGAGGATGACGGGAACAATCATTGAAATATAGACAACTTTTTCTTTCCAGTTATTCTATATTTACAAACTATTGTCTTTAAGTTTGTAATTGCTAATGCAACACTTCGATGGATATATTTTTAAAAATATGTCGAATGTGATCTTACAAATCGCTTAATCTTTTTTTTTTCTTTTTTTTTTCTTTTACTTTCTTAACAAGAACACTACAGTCCACAAGAGTAGACAAAAGGCTGCGTATATAACATTCCGTGCAATTGTACAAAGGATACATTAGCAGTTCCCTCAACAATCAAATTTGAGAACAGCTCAGGAAGTCATCAATCAATGTGGAGGCAAGTAGATCAGGCTCAGCAGAACACATATAAAAGAAAATATTGAGTACGCTAACTTCTCTGAAATTAATATACATGGAACCACAATGTAAAGTCCACAAGATGAAAGATGATATACGTATGAGTTTGTTTTTTTTTTAATCAAAGAGCCAGTCGATTTTAAATACATGGAAACCCTTGTAGAGAAAAAAATGTAGTTCCGAAGCCAGTAACCATTTGAAGAACTTTAGCTATGGACTGCAAACCTATATGTAATCCCTACACCAAGAAATCACTAGATAATGTTCCAAATATTTTACTACCACTAACCTTTAGCGTGTTTAATAGCTGCATTAGCAATTATTTTCCGGGTTAAGCAACTTAATATAAAGGCAAAGAATGACGTGCATAAATATACCAAGAAGCCGAAGACAAGAGCTTGATAGAGGAAATTGAAAACTCCCAAACAAGTCTTCTTGTCTGAATTAGAATCATAGACAATAAAATGAACGTCACTTACAGGAGAAAGTAATTGAAAAAAAAATTATTTGCTTATGGAACTAAACGAGTCACTTTTTGTGTGTATATAGCAGGGACTCTAAACAGTTCTAAACACAGACGTCGAAGACTGGATCAGACAATTGCTTGTAGGACATAGAGGAAAAAAATTCTACCACTGCAGTGGACTCAAGAAGGAATTAGTCTTGATATTATTTTTATATGGTAAACCTGTTTAACTGAACTCCACCCAAAACTAGTGACGTCATAGAAATTCGGACGTCTTTAACCGATATCTCATTAAGAAATAGCAAATCGATACTTATTTCAAAATGAAATGATCAACGTTGACTTTTCTCCCGTTATTTTTTGGTAATAAATTACCATTAACTTACAATCGTAGAAATGGTTTGACTGTTGATGATAATTCTTAAAGCCATTGATTTCGGCTCCAACAGATATACGCGATTGTGGTGATTTAATTTTGACAACTGAAATTTTCAGGAAATCACTAATAGTTTTATGATCATGTCTTAAGAGAGAGAATTTTATAAATCCTATTTAAACCAGCATATATCGGCACACCAAAGTGTGATTTATTGCGACTGGCTCCGTTGCCAGAACAATTGGAGAGATAATCGTTGTCTCAGAAAAAAAAAACAAAAAACGAAACTCTTTCAATATCACTTCTAATCCCAAATCATGAATAAGTTCTGTAATTTGGTTAGAGTGTCGTTTTTATTTAGTTGAGAGGGAAGAGAAACAAAATATTCTGTGAATTCTGATGACTAAATACAGGAAGGCCGAAGAATATATGGACTAAAACAACAAAGATGAAAGTAAGAAGTAAATTCATAGAATAATCAAAATATTTCATCTAAGAAGATGAGAAAAGCAACATTAAGTTTGTCAGTTAAATTTTTATATTTGAAATGAAACTTTTTCGCACTTACTTTACTTTGTCGCGACCCGCCTAAAAACGGAAACAAACCGGATCACTCAAACCTTAAACATTACATCCGGCTACGACCGGATGTAAAACCTTATATAACGCTGACCTGCCGTTACAACTAAAAAAAAAAAAAAAATTACATCATTAATAGGGCTCCTCTGTCAAAAGTAACTCTACTAAAATAAAGTGGATTATCTTCCGAAGCCTATCCCTGGCTAAAAGAAAAACTTCATTTCCACTCATATTTTTTAAAAGATGAACATTAGACGTTTAGACAGACCTGTTACTGTGTCACAGCTCCTGCTGAATACCAATAAGATTTTTTTATGGTCAGGCGGCACGCTTTTTCTCGGAAAAGCACCCCGGAGCCTGTTCTGGACTTCGGTTCAGAGCATGGCTCCGAAAAGGAACAATGGTAGACTTGAGGTCGCAAGGCTACCAGATTCGGCTGGGCTACCTCCGGCTGGGCTACCTCCGGGTGGGCGAGCTGCAATATTGACTCCTTTGTAACCTATGTAAGGCACTAGACCTTGCTGTCTAGTTCAAGCCATAACCCGGCATACGTGCCCAGACCCACATTTGGTTTCGTGAAACCACTTGGCTCATCAGGCTCACATTGCACTAAGGGAGCCGATGAGCAACATAGAGCAGCAAGATTCGAGTCTCGGCTCGTTCCCGACCTTCCCCTCGCCTTTATCCCCACTTTAATCGGCCTTCGGGCTTTTGACCTTGTGTCAAGCCTTGTCTGGTGGGAGACATTGGCAAATATCGGCACGCTTTTTCTTGCGTGACTCTCTCCGGTGTCTGGGTCTCATTTCGGCTGGCTGCCTCGTGCCGAGCAGTTCGGTCGGATGTAGCTCTGCACTGGAGATACCTCTGGACTCAGGGGACCTCCACCCGGCTTTAACCCTCCTCGGAGGGGTCAGGTTTGTTGCCTGGCACCTGAGGCGCCCTGAAAAGGGAAAAACTGATGGGGCCCGAGGTATTTTTGGAACTGCCGGACGCGTGTGGGCTTCGGTCCTGTGTCGGACCCACCTAAAAACGGCCTTGTGTCTCACTCGTACGTTGGTGGGGTGTATGACAAATATCGGCACGTTTTTTACAGCGAAAATCTCGTGGTTGCATTCGCCTTACTTCCAAGGCTGAGTCCCATATCTCGTGGTCGCATTTGCCTAACTTCCGAGGCTGAATCACACATCTTGTGGTCGCATTCGCTATCACCTAGATATGCCAAAAGGTCCTTTTAAGGACCATTAGAGGTCCTCTTCTGCGGGTCAGAGTATCTCTGACGGTCCTTACGGACTCGTCGAAGCAGAGGGCCAGGTGGCACACACGAAGAGGTCTCTAAGACCTTCCGCTGTCCGTTCGTCCGCTTAGCTGCGCAGCGCTAAAGCACGGGTTTGCTTTAGCTATCGGTCCCCTGTCTGCGCAGCGCAAAGATATCGCAAATCTTAGCCGCAGCTTCCTGGTTCGTTTGTTCAAACGTTGAGCGGCGCTAAAGCACGGGTTAGCTTTAGCAGTCGGCTCCATTGTCCTTTTGCACGGCTGCGCTGCCCCAAAGCACGGGTTAGATTTAGCTGTCGGTTTTCCTCGTCCGTTCGAGTGCCTTAGCACAGCAAAGGCACGACCATTTTGGTATTATCAACTTCGACTTCGACCAACACCAGCTACTCGCTTCGATCACCTAGGTACCTCTCTACGACTTTGACCATACCAGCTACCGACACCAACCATCTAGCTGAAGACACCAACAACTATCACGAACTTTACATACGCCCCTTGTAAACACGACAAATAAATTCTCATCTTTGTTATATTGTTACCTCGCCTTTCTTTCCTTCATTGTATTTTGGCTGTCATTACTCGCACGCTTAACCTTATAAATCATTTGTGGGGTCGACGTACTTATCGGCTACGCAACAACTTCATACATATCATTATTGTTTTAGTAAAATAATTATAATAACCAGTATTTGTTGGGTTCACCTGTCCTAATAGCATAATTTTGCCAACCATTGCTAGGAGGCGCAATGTAATTGCGTAAGCAACAAGAAAGAAGGTACGAAGAAAGTTCTCTTTCCTACAACATGCCATAAGAACTAGACATGTTTTCGTCCCTTTGTGGACGTCCGTCTTCAAGGGACCATTCCGTACAATTATAATGCCACTTAACACGTTCAGATTATGACACAAACCAAACACAAGCAAAAGGAGCTTGTATGTAGATAAATAATGTTTTATTTATATTACAAATATTCTTTTACATACACACATCTTCCCTTTTTTGCGTTCGTGCTTACTTACGTACAAAGTCGTTAAGTTATACAAATTGTCTTGGATTTATTACTCAATCGAACATAATATTTGAATGCGGATTTGTTAGGGTTAAAACCAATACAATATTAACAAATTTCCAACATATGTAAAACAGTTTTACATGTTGGTTTATATCTTTTTTACTTTCGACTTAGGTGATAAATCAAAAAAGAGTTATTTACTGGTTCGTTTTGATTACAATGTAAATATCTTTAAATTAAATGTCAATTTAGATGTATACAACTAAGAAACACGAATGAAAAAACGTGAGTCAACTTAATTGCTGTATTCATTTTCTGGCGTCCATCTTGAAGCCTTTCTAGTTCGACGCATTAAAGGAGAATGGCGGTAAAATCAATTAAGTAAAATACTATTTCTAATTATCCTGCTGTTATAAACACTTTTTCAAGTTTTAAATATTTTTCAAAACTGCAGAAATGAAATCTTACAAATTTAATCAAAGTCTATGTGTGTGTGTCTGTGTGTGTGTGTGAGAGAGAGAGAGAGAGAGAGAGATAGAGAGATAGAAAGAAATAAAAAAAAAAAAGAAAAACCTTAGAAATCATTTTTCATAAGGGGAAATTAAAATGTTGTCACAAGATTTTCTTTATAGAGAAGACAGAAATCATTTTTTCCCGATAAAATCCATTGTTTTCATACATTTTTCTAAAAACTTTTACTTTTACGTTCATTTTCAAATATTCAAAAAGAAATCAAACTAAAATACAATATACAATATAAAAAAGCATAATTTTATTCAGCAAACTTAATTACAAAGGATTGAACAAATAAATTAAAGTTCAAGACAAAGAAAGAGTCAGAACTTTCACTTGTTTATTTACCGGATTTGTTGATAAAGTAGATTTTGATCTAGACAAGCAATGGTTAGTAACAGAAAATATTTCTGAAAGTAGTTCTGGATAATCCAAAGTTTGCAAGAGTTTGGGACATTAACTAAATAGGGTCGATAAGAAAACAAAACAACCATTTGTTAGTTCAACAATTATTATTATTCAAGGAAAGAAAAAAAAGAGATGAAATAGTTTTCAGACTTAACTGGGTAGTTGAAAATACGTCTGCGTAACGGACGAAAGGGACGACACAAGGGTCGCAGCGTGGCCAAGGTGACGACACAAGGTGACGACACAAGGTGACGACACAAGGGTCGCAGCGTGGCCAAGGTGATAGTGGGAGACAGTTCTCTCTCTAGCTACTTGACCTAATCGAAAGCAGAGAACCGCAGCCATAAGTTGAACGTCGACTGGTCGAGATACAAGAGGCCAAACCTTCGGAATTCGGCGTTTACATTAGGCTTTCACAAGAAGTTCACATGACCTTAAGGAGAACTGTGATTGGCTCTCTTTGGTGAATCTAATACAGCCTGAGAGGCAAAAAATAAATAGGAATTAATTCGTTAATGATTCTTTGAAATTAAAAAAAATAACCATCAAAATACCTTTGTATCTTAGGCTTTAAGACTAACGACATAATCTGTGAAATTCAGTTTCAAAATCCATAGTATTATAGACAACTGGAGCTATTACAATTGATAAGCTGTTGGAGTTTCTAAACATATTATGAACAATAGATGGTTCACCAAGAGCATAATTAAGCAGTCGAAGATAGGCTTCTCACCATTGTCATACTAAACAAGTTTCGCATAATCACAGAAAATTTACAGTTCGTACTTAGTTTGATCCTCTATTTTCCGTTCAGAACTAGGCTGAATAGGTCTCTCGTTCTGTTACAAATCACTACTCATGATTGAAAAAATCACCAAAAGTCAGGCAATTATCCAATTTTAAATGAATTTTTCAATGTGAAATGAGTTGACAAGACAGGTATTCCTTAACAAGGATTTATTTAACAAAACATTCCCTGACTAAGCGATTCATTAACTGAAGAATGCTAGTAAGAGAGGTAACATCAAAAAAAGGCAGATAAGTATTGTACATTCTCCCCCTCTTTTTTCACAGTTCTTCATACCTCTTTGGCTTACGAATTTCCCTTTGGGATCGTCTAGGTATATCAAGAATTCTTGACATTACATGAGAGGGAGTAATATTTGGATCACTTGGAGAAGGTACAATTTCTGGAGTATTGATAGTTTATGAATCATTACTATCTACTTTTTCCTTGGGATTTTCATTAGTGGGTTTAAATCTTTCTGGATGTTATCATCTACAACATCCTCACTTTGTAATGAATTCCTTGCTGGTGATAAGTCATTTACAGAGACTGTAGATTTATGATCATGGGTGAATCTTATATGTGCATATAAGGGGTTTGCTTCGAGTAATACTACTTCGTCAACTAATGGTTCGTATTTACTGGCTCGGACATGGCGACGCAAAAGAACAGGTCCTGGCGTAGATAACTAAGTAGGTAAGGAATGACCGATGGGAGTTCACAGTTGATATGAAAAGAGTCTTTCATGCGGTGTGTCATTAATAGCGGTACAAAGAAGAGATCTTATGGGATTCCTTAAGATTTCTTGAGGCTAGGGCTAATAATGTGTGTTTTCATATAATTCCATTATACCGTTCACACTGATCGTTTCCTTGGGGGTGATAAGGTGTGGTCCGGCTTGTAGCAATTCCGAGATTGGTGAGATATTAACGCACTTCCTTTGATAAGAAGGATGTCCCCCTATCTGAATGGATATAAGACGGCACCACTTTTTGACTGACTCTACTATTGCACAAGCTTCCTTTTCGACGGAAGAATATTTTTGTTCTGTAGTGGTAAGTGTGCGTGAAAAGAATGCCACTGGACGGTTTGCTTGATTCAGAGTGGCTGCAATAGCAGTATCAGAGGCATCGGTTTCAACTACGAGAGGTATCTTTTCGTCGACTGAGAGCAATAAAGTCTTTTCAATTTCCTCCTTGAAGTTTTCGAATGTTTTTATTGATTCTGAATCAAGGGGGAATGGATGAGTTGTTATCAAGGGTCTAATTTTGTCAGAGAACTTGGGTATCCACAGAGAATAGTAAGAGAATAATCCAAGCACTCGACGCAGAGAGGTTTTGTTCTGAGGAATAGGTAGCTCTCTTAATGGTCGTAGACGTTCTGCATCAGGTCTAAGTAAGCCCTGTGATATGTTATAACCGAGAAAATCAATGGATGTTTTAGAGAAAACAGATTTATCTTTAGTGAGAGAGATGTTATACTGTGTAGTAATCTTTTAAAATTTTTCTAAGTTCTCATGTTCTTGCTGATTTTTCCCAACTACGACAATGTTGTCTACATAGGCATACACACTCGTTAAATTATTTTCCTCAATAATCTTATCAATTATCCTTTGGAAACATGCAACACCATCAGTAACTCTAAAAGGAATTCTACAAAATTGGTAAAGTTTACCATTAGCTTCAAATGCCGCATAGGCTGATCTTCTTCTTTTATTGGTATCTGGTGATATGCATTCTTCAGATCCAATGAGCTATAAATTTTATATTTTGCTATTTCTTGAGCTAAATCCTCCATTCTTGGTAATTGATAAGCATCTAATCTGGTAAATCTATTAATTGTTTTACTGTAATCAACTACTAGTCTCTTTCTTTGACATTCATTCGTTACTATTAAGACCTGAGCCCTCCAAGGGGAAGTACTTTGCTCAATTACACCCTCCTTGATCATTTTCTCAATCTCAGTCTGTATGAAAAGCCTGTCACTCTCTTCACATCTTTTAGATTTAGTTGTGATAGGTTTACAAGCTGGATCAATATTGGAGATTAAAGATGGTGTGTTCACTAATACAGAGGGTACACTACAGGAGATAGGATGAGAGATTACAAGATCTTTCTTAGAGCCCCCGAATGCAAAAGAAATGGTGGAATGTTGTGACATGAAATCTTGGCCAAGAACAATATCAGAGCAGAGGTGAGGTAGAACTGAAAGTTTTACATCTGGATACCACTCACCTAGAAGGCTTAAGTCCACTGTACAGTTTCCTTTGATAGAGGCTTTAAGTGATGATGATGCTATGGATACGTTACCAGCTGCAGGTTTCATCTGTAGTCTGTGTTTCCTCACATAACCGAGAGAGATAAAGGATCCTGAGCTCCCCGTATCCATTAGCGCTGTACCGGCGCCATTTTTCCCAACTAACATGTATAATGCAGCCTGTTTTAGGGATCCTAAGGAAGCAGATGTAGCATTTGATATCAACATTGTCGCGAGTCTGTGAGAGCATGTTGCAGCAGATGTTATTTTTGGGTTTGAACGACACATTTTTGAGAAATGGCCTTCTTTTTTACACTTGAAACAAGTAGCATTTCTGATTGCACACACACACACTTCTATTATGACGAGATCCTCCACAGAAGAAACACGTGTACTTGGTATTAGCCGAAGCTGCACAACATGTATTAATGGCATCTGTTGACAGGACACTGGTACTGGTATTTTCCTGAGAAACTGCACCTACAATTGGTGTTTGAGTGTATGTGTATGCTTCTAAATTTTTCTGAGCTCAATGGCTATATTTAAATGCAGTGTCCTGTTTTCGAGTAGCCATTGTCGAATAATGTTTGAACGTAAACTTGTGATTAATGCATCTCTAACACAGTCGTCAGGGTTTTGAACCGCATCAACAGATTTAAAATGAGATTCTTTTGCAAGTAACTGTAGTCTTTGAACGTATTCTTCAATATTTTCCTCCTCTTTTTGGCCGCAAGTAGCAAGTAAATGCCGGGCAAAAACTTCGTCCGGGGGTTTAATGTACAGATCTTTCAGACGGTTAACAGCAGTATCGAAAGTATCACACTCAGCAATGTATTCATATACATAAGAAGAAATACAATTTATCTGAGTATCAAGTTTATCTAAGTCAGTATGGACGTTGGGGTCAATAATTTTTCGTAGGAACGACGAGAAGCTTCGAAACCAGTGAGTAAAATTCTTACTTGACAATGGTGTATTAGGAGGGGTGTCCAAACGTTCCGGTTTCAAGTATTTCTTCATCCAGTTGAATTTGTTTTGTTAAATAAATTGAAATAAGTTGACAAGATAGGTTGCCGCGACCGGCCTACAAACGAAAACAGATCGGATTACTCGTTCGCCCTAGAAAAATTACATCCGGGTACGGCTGGAAATGACGAAGCTCTTTTTCGACTCTAACCGGCCGTTACAGCGAAGAAAGGGATAGATTAACTTTTATCAACATTTGCAAAACACTTCTGCCAGAAATAATTCAATAAAATGGAAGTAATACTTTTCGCTAGCCAATACCGGGCTATTGAAGTACTTATTTTCTACGTCCATTTTTTATAGAAGAACTTTCTATTTATGTGGCGCGGCAGAGGTGGAGTTCCCTTTCTTTCATATGAAAAAGGCTTCGGCGGCGAAAATCCGGAGGTCTACGCGGACGCTCTCAGGGACCACTCGGCTCCACGATGTCGAATCCTACGTTATCGTGGTTGCATTCACCTCACGGCTGCTTCTAGAGGCAGATTCAGCACCTTTTTTTCTCTACAAACCGCCTTGCTAGAAGGCTGAATCCCACTTCTTGTGGTCGATTCACACTCCTTTTTTTTTTTTGCATTGATAAAGGCTCCGCTCGTCCGTTCGGCCGCGCAGCGCTAAAGGCACGGGTCAGCCTTTAGCTACCACTTCGCTAACTGCGCAGCGCTAAGATAACGCCGGTCTTAGCCACGGCCTCCTGGCCTGTTTGCTCAACAGTGCAATCGTCTCGATACGCTCGCACAGCGTTGGCGCGCAAAGCCTTAGCTATCGTCCGACCGTCCGCAAAGATTTGGCGCGCAAGCCTTAGCTATCACCCGATAGGCTCGCACAGCTTTGGCGCGCAAAAGGCCTTAGCTAACACCTCGATACATCCGCACAGCTTTGGCGCGCAAGCCATAGCTACCGTCAACGACACGTTCGCGCGGCTTTGGCACGGCAAAGCCATAGCTACCGTAAACGATATGCCCGCACAGCAAGGGGCACGATAAAGCCCTAGCTTCACCGATCCGTTCACTCGATTTAGTATGTGATAAGGCCTGGCAAACCTTAGCCACAGTTCCCCCGTCCGTTCACTTGGTCCGTAGTACTAAGACACAGCTCAGTCTTAGTCACCAACTCGCTCGACTCTACACGACCAAGATGCCAACACTGATTTCGACCTCGACGCTCCCGCAATGCAGTCCACGTAACGACTCGCTGTTACGGACTGCCCCAGCAATGCAGCATCTCGTCCACGTCACGACTCGCTGTTACAGACTGCCCTAGCATTGCAACAACTAGCCTACGTACGACTCTCTGTACCAACGAGCAACCAGATCGACACGCCCCCGGTTAACCCAACGTACTGTCAAAACCGGTATATCGATCTACCGACCACGACGCTCCAGCAATGCAGCATCCAATCCACGTAACGACTCGCTGTTACGGACTGCCCTAGCATTGCAACAAGTAGCCTACGTACGACTCGCTGTACAGGCTAGCAACCAAATCGGCACGCCCCCGGTCAACCAAACGAACCGTCAAAACCGGGACATCGATTTATCAACGACTCGACCAATCTCAGCTGCCCAGAACGATTGTCCAGCTGCATCCAATGACTCGACCGACCTCGGCTCCCCGTAACGATCGTCCAGCAGTATCTCCACGACTCGACCTACACCAGCTATCGACATCACCCATCTAGCTGAAGACCACATACAACCGCCACGGACTTTACATACACGTTTGTAAATCTGGCAATAAATCGTCACTTTTGTTGTATCTTTTACCTTGCTTTTGTTCCCTTCATTGTCTTTGGCTGTCACTACTCACACGCATTAAACTTAAATTCATTTGCGGGGTCGACGCGCTTATCGGCTCCGCAACAAGGTATTCCTTAACAAGGATTTATTTAAGAAGCCATTCCCTAAATAAGCGATTCATCAACTGAAGAATGCTAGTAAGGGAGGTAACAACAATTACAAAATGTCCATACATTAATAAATGAATTTCATAATGCATTAGTTATTTTATAAAAAGATTTGCCATTTTTTTTCAGGCTACTTAACTTTACGTTCCCTTCTATGTGTATGGGACTAGTAACTCATCAGGGATATAGGATATAGCATATACTTTCTGTGAATCATAAAAAGCCAAAAGTCTGAAGGTGTGCATGAATAAAGAAAAAAAACTAAATGGGAGCTGTTGGAAGAAGATAATACCCCAAATATGAAAACATTAGATTTCAATTCAGGGATTTAATAGAAAATATAATTTTCTTTTAGATTATTATGGAAATATTTCTGTATCGACATTTGTTCTGTTTAAAACGTTGGGTCTTAAATTTGCATTAGATTTCGATGTACTTTTCTCGAATCACAGTCTAAATCTAAATATGTTATTAATAATGAGTATTTTTAATAATCGAACTATATAAATGTTAAAGCAAGAAACTGGGAGCTTTTTATTTATTCAAGTAAATTATTTGCCCATTCTCTGAAAGGTTTTCAGAAATGTATGAAAAAAGTAAGTTTTGTTATGAAAATAGGAAATTTATACATAAAAGGGGTAAAAATTAGTGTTTTAGGGGTAATGAGAGATTTATGATAAAACATTAATTAAAACTGGTAAAACATTAATTATCTAAAAGGAAAAAAAAATTATTATTTCACAATCTTAATAATAAATTAATGATGGATTAGAAATAATCATTTCATTGTTTTTCTTAATTGTACATTCAAAAACCGTTTTAACGAGTTTATTTTCCTTTTTCAAGGTTAAATACAAAAAAATACATTGCTGATACACATACTGAGAATCTCTCAGTATGTGTGTGTGTGTATGTGTGGAAACTAACACGTAAATAATATTTGAATTCTAAAGTTACGCAGAAACTCTCTCGTCATTAATTTTGACCGACTACTTGGATTAAAACACCATAGTAAGTAATATAGTTATCAACGTTTAAGTAATATTTTTATAAATCAGGTTTTAAAAGTATTTAAATTTTTATTAGCATCTGTTTAATTTACGTAACCCCTGTTTGAGTAAATTTTCAACTTTTGGTGAATTTAGATGTTTAAAATGTATAAAGAATGAATTATTTTGCTTTTGATACTGATAACTGTGTTGTTTCTATCTTTCAAATAAAACTAAACTTTGACCTTAAATAATAACTTTTTAAAATTATTTTTTAATTCACTTTAATACAAAAAAGAGCGCAATTTTGTTAGTACTTAGAATATACAGTTTTTCACACCAAGTGTCGGTTACTTCACAATAGCAGAATGTGACACTTGGTTGTAATAAGAAAAGATCCTGTGCTAGGCTTAAAATAATATAATTTCTACCCCATAGTAATTGTAATATTTGCATATACTGTAAACAATCACCATAACAAACTTCGACATAACAGGTTTTGACTTTAACAAATTCGTGTGTCTATTTGAACTTACTTTGAATTTACTGAACGAAGTTCGATAAATACTGCGAACACATGAATCATAAAGAACTTTCTTCTTATTTACCGACCACATGTTACAAAAAGTGATTAGCATGTGTAGTTGTGGGGTCAGTTTACTCAGGTTAAAAAGAAAAAAAAAATTAAAAACCGACTGTTCTGTCCATAAAAACAACACAAATTTAGGAAAACAACGCAAAGAAATGATTTTTTGGAGACAAGATTGAAATAATTTGTAATTCACAAAGTCATTTTTGTTCTATTCTTTTGTGGTCGTAAGAGACCAAAATGTTATATATAAGCGCGTGGTTGCAAGAAAAATAAGACAGATAAGAAGGTTTAGTTTTTATTTCATTTATTGAAATAAACATAATAAACAAGCGAATGGAATATCTAAGCCGGCTGACGGGCGGTTATCTGGTTGGCGGCGAGTGGTTCCTTTGATCTGGTCTGACGGTGTTGTCGGGTGACGCTCTCAGCGACGGCTGTGGAGTCAACTGCTCGGGTGACTTCCGCTTGTCCTATTTATATATTCCCGACTTCAAACACCGGCTTCAAAAGACACAATTTGCGGAAAAATATGATTGGTTGAAAAATAGACCTTTTTTTATAACTTAGAATTTTCAAGGGATTTTGAATAGAAGCCTATGCGCAGAAGCCATGATTTTCTCAGTTTGACACTGCCCGTTGTTGGGTTAACCTCATGTAGATGTTTTTTCTTCAACAATGTCAATGTCTGTCGGTCTGTGTTTTGTGTGTTTTAGTAGTTAGGTGTGCGAAGAGTTAAGTGGGTGAATAAGAAGAAATTCGATGTATTTTGTAATAACAAAAATTCAAAAGTTCGTAAATATTCTTGTTAATGTTATACAACAGAAATTAAAATCTATCTTGATTCACAAATTCACTAACTCAACGCACCCACTTACCACCAAAACTAATTAAGATACTCGAGAAGAGAATCCAACAAACATATTTGGTTGAAGTGAGGGATGAAATCACAGTTGACTGGTGTGTTGTCATGGTAACGAAATGGACTGAAAACGTGAATAAATAGATCTCCTCATCACGTGACCGGCTCCAAACGAAAGCTTTTTGGTCTAAACGGAAAATCATCCAGCAGCTGGTTCATTTTAAGTTCAACTTCGGACGTAAGCGAAAGCATAGCACATGACTATCCCATCCAATCAAATTCCAGAAACCACTTATTTAATTTTGGATCCAAATTTTTATTGATTTGTACAAAAGCTTTTGTTTTAGAGATTCTGATCCGATTTAGGTGTGAGTGTTTCTTACTTATTTGTGCTTCACCAATTTTAGTCGTAAAATATAGGATTTTATATGCTACATGGTTACGACAGTAGGGATACTGCGGGCGATTGTATTTCACTGGCTTTAACGTACAATGAATAGACGTAAACGCAACTTAAATTAAATTTGGTCTGCAAACAATTGATAAAATCCAAGCTGAATATTATATTTATGAAATTTAAACTTACTGGGTAAGGCGCAAGAGTTGTCATGGCAACGATGTAACTCATATGTACAATTAAAATAGTTAATGCATATATATAATAATAGAACAATTGTTGCAACAATTCGTATCTCGCCCTAAAACACCTTTTTGTACGCTTTGCTCCAAGAACAAATACTTATGAAAGGAGATTCAAAAAAGAGTAAAATATAAACGTCTAACTTTGTCCGGCGGTTTTCTTTGTGAGGTGAAATAAAGTACCTTGCTGGAGTTGGAGACAAAAGTCTCAATTCTCTTCAATGAATAGAAATGAAAAATATGCCCCAAAAGATAAAGTGGCTGAATTCACATGTGACCAATGGACACGTGATGTGAGAAACCACACCTCCAATCCAAAGGAAGATAATAATCTTTGACTCGCAACAATAGTGTAAGATTGAGTTTGCCGGTAAAACGACTGCCCCGCGCCTAATTTGTTATCGCGTCAATTGACACTATAACGGTAAATAAAATCGTAATTTTTGGCACTTTTAACAACACAACAAACTACCAAAATATCACAAATTGTACAGTAATCATAGAGACATATTCTTCGAAAAAGCTAACTTCATAACTTTACAATTACATTCGTACTAACAAAAAATATCAAAAACCCATAAAACTCGGAAACCTACAATCATTTCTAATATTTACTACTACGTCCATACTAATTGTTTAAATTTCTGAGACGAAGCTTGATGATTTTTATCATTAAGGTTTTTTTGACTATTGTCTTCATCTTTATTGTTATTTCTACAACGTTTCGGCCGATATGTCCTCCGACCTTCTTCAGGTGTTTGTCGAACTCGGGAACCTTCACGGAACTTCGAACTACGTCCTTTATTGAATCCACGGGGTAGCCTGTTCTGATTCCGTTAGTCATCACTAAAGCCATCTACGTGGCTTAGATACGTAGATGACACATTCATTCTCTGGCCTCGCCAGGAAGATGTTTAGATATTACTTGATCACGTGAACTCAATCCGACCATCTATACAGTTCAGTATGGAGAAAGAGCAAGATAACAAATTACCCTTCCTCGGTGTATTAGAAACACACATAGAGCAAGGATTCAGGTCATCTGTATACCGTAAGCCCACCTTCACCGGAGAGAACCTCAATTTCAACTCCTATCATCCATATACGGTAAAGAAAGGAAGAGTCCGTTGGTTACAACATCGAGCAAAAACCACTAGTAGCGATACTGCATATCAAGAAGAAATGATCAGTCTGAGACACAACCTCCTTCGTAACAACTACCCAGAGCGCATAACATCGGCCCCAAGAAACATAGATTAGAGGATAGAGGACAATACCCGAAAACTCACCACAGTATGTCTGCCTAATGTTAAAGGACTTGCCGAAAGGATCCAAAAGATATGTAGTCCATATGACATCAGGACAGTATTCACAAGTGGTTCAACTCTCCGGAGATATTTCTTCCGGGCCAAGCCACCAACGGAATTCAACATGATCAAGAACTGTGTTTACTCCATTCTTAGCAGTTGTAGTAAACTATACAAAGGTGAGACAGGTCGCCCACTAAAAGTAAGGCTAGAAGAACATTGGAAGGCTGTAGTACGAGGTGAGATTGAAAAGTCGGGTATGGCGGACCATACATGGAAGGAACAGGGAAACCATCTGCGCTCATGGGATGAAGTTGAAATAATTGATAGGGCTGAACATTGGCGGATTAGACGCCTTAAGGAATCAGCACATATGTTGGAGTACAATGACCTGCTGAGTAAACCAAGTATAGAGTTGAATACAATATGGGAACCAATAATTAAAAAAGCTAGATGAAAAAAAAATCTGAATAGGTAAAAAAATCATACATAATAGTAGTAATCCTAGTCAAGTAAGAACATTAAGTCTATAAGTCCCAAAAATTATAGGCGTTGGTTCCCTAAGCTTCTAAGGATACAATCATCTGGAGGTTGCAGGTTCAATCCTGACTGCAGGCGAGTAACAATACAGGGATACTTAACACTTGTACCCGGTTATGGCTAACGGAATCAGAACAGGCTACCCCGTGGGTTCAATAAAGGACGTAGTTCGAAGTTCCGTGAAGGTTCCCGAGTTCGACAAACACCTGAAGAAGGCCGGAGGACATATCGGCTGAAGCGTTGTGGAAATAACAATAAAGATGAAGACAATAGTCCGAAAACCCTTAATGATAAAAATACGTCCATACCTTGACTATGCATGAAGAAAGAATAGACTTCAACAGCAAACCATTCTGCTAATAGCTTTCCGGCTACAAGCTTTTGTTTCAGCTCCCTGCTAGCCATGTCACAGATATGGCTTGATGAATCTAGCAAAATGCTAAGTAGCCATATAGAGTTACGAATGTTTATCTGCTTTCCTTTACATGCATGCATTGCAGATTATTTACTTCTAAAATTTGGACATTGTAAAGACCCCCACAGACATAACCAACAAACGTTGTGTAAAGATTACCATGCTCAAAATAAAACTTTCACTCAAATTGCTTTGTTTCATTTCATATTTTTTTACATGTACATACTCGTGTAACCCGCCAAGTTGACTTTTTAAATCTCTACAAAACTAGGGGTCAACTTATACGACAGGGCTAAAATACACTAGCAATACTACTATACTCCTCAAACACAATAAAGCCTTAGCCACGCTTCCCGATACGTTCGCACAGCTAGAGCACGGCAAAGGCCTCCTCAGTAAAGACACCATTATTCTCTCAATTTCATCAAAGGTGGAGATAACACAGCTCAGTATCCTTGTCGCGGAGCCGAAAAGCACGCCGACTCCGCAAATTGTTTTAACACGAGATGTTAAGCGTGAGAGTAATGAGAGTCAAAAAGAACAATGAAGGAAACTAAAGGGGAAATAACAGTATAACAGATACGACAATTTATTGGTCGAGTTTACAAGGACGTATGTAAGTTCGTGGATAGTTGGTGGAGTCGTCAGCTAGATGGTTGATGTCGGTAGCTGGTATGGTCGAAGTTGTAGAGAGGCAGCTAGATGATCGAAGCGAGTAGCTGGTGTTGGTCGAAGTCGTAGAGAGGCAGCTAGATGATCGATGCAAGTAGCTGATATCGGTCGGTGTCGTAGAGATGCAGCTAGACGTTCGATGCGAGTAGCTGATGCTGGTCGAATTTGGTAGATCGATGTCCCGGTTTTTGAAGTACATTGGATTAACCGGGGGGGGGGTCGATGTGGCTGCTAGTCCGTGGTGGACTAGATGCTGCAATGCTAGTGTATGTCGTCGTTGTGATCGGCTGACCGTACAGCGAGTCGTATGTGGATGGATGGCCGCATTGCTGGAGCATGTCGTGGTCCATGATGGTGTTGGCAGCTTGGTCGCATAGAGTCGACCGGGTGTGGTGACTAAGACTTAACCGTGTCTTGGAACTGCAGACCAAGTGAACGGACAGGGTAATCGCGTCTAAGGTTTGCCATGCCTTAGCACATGCGAAGTCGAGCGAGCGAATCGGTGAGGCTAGGGCCTTGCCGTGCCCTAGCTGTGCGGGCGTATCGGGAAGTGTGGCTAAGGCTTTGTTGCGCCCTAGCTGTGCGAACGTATCGGGAAGTGAGGCTAAGGCTATATCGTGCCAAAGCTATGCAGTATTGAGCAAACAAGCCGGGAGGGTGCAGCAAAGATTGGCGGTATCTTAGCGCTGCGCAGATAGGGAAGCGGTAGCTAAAGCTAACCCGTGCCTTAGCGCTGCACTGTCAAGCGAACGAACGGACAGCGGAATCGACCGAGTTGGTTTAGACCGGGTGGTCTTAGAATCCTCTTCGTGTTTGCCTCCGGGCCGTCTGCTTCGACGAGTCCGTAAGAACCGTCAGGGATACTCCAACCCACAGAAGAAGGCCTCTAGTGGTCCTTAAAAGGACCTTTATCGCATATTTATGAGATGCAAGGCCAATACGACCACGAGATGTAGGATTCAGCCTTGGAAGTAAGGCGAATGCGACCACGAGATGTAGGATTCAGCCTTGCTCCGAGAGGGAGCTCCTGAGAGCTTCGTAAAAACGAACTCTGGAATTCTCGACCCCGGAGCTTTGTTTATAAAAAGGGAAAAGCTTGTCACTCTGAAATAAAGTTCGTCTATTAAAAATAGGCGCGAAAGTAAAGTCCTTCTTTTGCCTGAGATAGGCTACAGGAGATAATTAACACTAATTAATTACTTTTGACGGACGTGTTCTGTAAATGTCGTTAAATGAAATTTGTTCCCTTTTTTAGCTGTAACAGCAGGTCAGGGTCATGTCGGTTTCATCATGTCTGGTCATAGTCATAGATGTACTGTTTTTAGGGATGTAAGTAATCCGATCTGTTTACGTTTATGAACAGGTCACGACACACTCTTACGTCTAAGCTTCCTTTGTTCAATAAGACTTATTTCTCATACCTGTATCGTAACCTATCGGCAACTCTTCTAAAACCCTTGTAGAAAAAACACAAAGTCACTCGTGACGTCAGCAAACGGAGATTTTTTTCACCCCTACCGGAAATGCGAGCGCCAATAACGTCGCCCCAACGTGACGAGCGAATTTTTGTATCAACACGAAGACTATTTTCGAGATAAATGAATTCGGCAGATCCTCCTGTAGTTAGGTTATAATCACTGGAGAAAATATGTAGCATTTAAAAGCTCCTCTTGATAGTATAATGATATATCTCATTATTAATTATATCTAAAAGAGAGAATTCTTGTCTGTGACAACCCAGTATTTTCACCATCGAAACCATTTAATACGCTGTCCTTAAATAAAGGCAGTCATTTACCACAAAACCCAGCGAATTGTTCTCGTACTACTGCTCCGGCTCTTTAGCCAACCGCCTGGCATTTATGCTGGATAATGCTCAAGGTCCATGATACATTCGAAGCCGAATGGCCCTCGGCTTCGGTTGGGCCACCTGCAGGTGGGCGATGACGTCATTGACAGCACAGCATACAGAGTCATCTGGCTCACATTGTACCAAGTGAACCTATGAACAGCATAGACCAGCAAGACACGAGTCGCGGCTCGTGTCCTTTCTCCCCTTCCCTAGAATTCTCATTAAAAAAAGACCTTGTGTCAAATTTTGTCAAGTAGGAGGAAGCGATGAATATCCCAGCGAGGTGGCAAGGGGGCCTAGAATCAGAGTGATACACGGCCTTGCACTTCATCGACTCGACTCCTTTCCTTGCGCCGAGCTCCGGCGGAACTTTCACGTTCGTTCAAGATCCCACTTAACCGTAGTATGATCCAGTCAGATACCTGAAAGGTTCTTGCAGTCTGCGATCCCGATTAACCACGGTCGACCAGTTAGGTGATCCAATACGTTAAGGTCCATTGCCAAAAACGTGCTTGTGTTAGATCGTAGCGATCCTCTTCATCCACGATGAAATGCTACCTGGTGGCTAAACACTAGTAAGCTCACGGCCGAAGCGCATATGAGCTAGCTCGCAGCGAGCCCGCTGCTGCTGTCGATCCTACCTTGGAGTGAACAAGTGCTAGACCAGCAGCTGAACTTATCCCCGGAAGATTCCATTCAGATTTACAGCCAAATTCAACCTCTGCCTGCGACTGCAGCAATTCCTGACATCGCAGACGACACTCCAGTCTGCAGCCGAACCTGTTTTTATCCTGCTGACCCATTCATCAGCTGGCAGCACGACTACGGCATACTTACGATTATGCTTGCCCTAATGTCAAGCATAATCGAAAGTCTTATCTTTACAACTGCGAACCATTGTCCCTGTCCGGAGACGTCCTGGACCTGTCTGCGCTAACAGGCAGCCTTGTTCCAGACCTGAGATGATCCTAATCTGTCTTCCCTACCAAACAACCATCGTTCCAGTTCTGAGACGATCCTGACCTGCCTGTTCTACCCGATACAGATCTAAATCATCCTAAACCAACGATGGGACGAACAAATTAGTTTCAGATTTATTTGTTTGTTAACTCGTCATTTTGTAAATAAAATTGACGCTTCGTTGAACTCTACCTCTTCGTGTTTCTCTCCTTATTGCATTAATTGTTATCACGTTGTTTCTTATACAATAGCCTTGTGGAGTCGACATCCTTATCGGCGCCGCAATACCTGGTTTCGTCAGCTTCAAACCTCATTTTTGATAAGGAAAATATCATCGAAAAAGATTGAATTTGCATATACAGTTGAATTGTTACCGGAAATAAGCAAATAACATAATAGATAATCTGGAAAACATTCTAGTGAACTCATATGATTCACTGAAAGCGGCCATTGCGAAAAGAGTCAGTAAATCAGACGAAGTCTAATTACGTAAACATTCTATGTAAGTAGAAATAATTGGCGACATGTCCTCGTCGCAGCAGTTATATACAGAGCTTCTTCAGTTCAAATTCAGTGGACGACAATCTGCCACTGGAACCAGAGCGACATTATTGATGAACAGTATTCTAACATCCTGATGAAATTCGAAAATATTACCAACCAAATTCTACAATAGGAATTCTGAACATAGACAACCAGTACACGAAATACCCAAACGTTTATCAACAGACAAACTAAAAATCACCTGGGCATAATTCAAAGGAATACAGGATTTGAAAATGATAAATCCGTCAGTCCTTGAACATCGCTGTACGTGCGAAACTTAGAAAGAAACTGTCAAAACTGGAAACCCTGAAGTGATTAACGATCTTTAATGTCAGCAACTAGAAGAGAAGACAGTATTTTTCAAAGTGGATTTAATTCAGGCATTCAACCAAATACCCGTCACTATAGAGGACAACATCTAAATAGCTATAATAGCACCTTTTAGACACTTAGAATATTAAAAATTCCTTTTGGAGTCAAGAACGTGGCACAAACCTTTCAACGCTTCATTGACAAAGTCATCTAAGGATTGGATTTTGTATTAATAGAAAGTAATAATGAAAATGAGCATAAGATTCTACAAGAAATACTCCAATATCTTCAACGAATTTAGGGATTGAAGATAAAACTTAGTATTTTAAGCAGTTCTTTACTGATTTTCTTTGGTTACAGAATAGATAACACTAGTAGAACTCTATTACTCAAGAGAATTGATACTATTCGTTCTTTTCCAATGTCCACTTCTATCCGACAGCTACACAGGTTCATTGGTATGCTGAATCATTCCAGAAAGTTCATACCGTACTGTTCGCAAATCCTTGCTCTCTTGACTACATTGCTCAAATCTAAGTCAGAAATGAAAACACTATGGATTGATGAAGAGAAACAAGCATTCAGTGACGCCAAGAGACGCAAATGAAGTGCACTAAATTACGTTACATTAATACCAATACAACGTTATTTATAGTAGCGGAGGCATCAAAACATGCAACTGGTTCTGTGGTACAGCAAACGACAAACGGCGAAATAGCTCCTATTTATCTTTTTTCAATAAAATTATCTCCTTCACAACAAAGATACAACAATTTTCACAGTGAAACATCCGGTTTATTGTAATCTCCAGACGGTTGCTAATCATTACTTGTCTTTTTGGAACCTATTGGAATTCCAGAGGGGACACACTAGCAAATAGCCAAATTGGTCAATCACAGTCCTTCTGGAGGTCACATGCGGCTAGCTATAAAACAAGGCATCAAAAGGAATCGCTCTCTTTTTGTCACTACTCGGCCAAGCAGTTCTAGCTAAGACTGCATCATACATGCCCCAAACGGCAACAATTCGGGCAGCGAGTGCACCACCAAGCAGCTGAGAGCAGACAAACACAAACACTACTATGAACCTTTCGACAGTGCCCGAACAAGTTACCAGAAACAAGTAGACAGTTTAGTTTCCGTAGGCAGATTTATCTGCAACTTTAACCAACGGAACTCTTTAAACTCTTTTGTATGTTTTGCATGTTGTATCTACCTGTTGTTTATTGTGAACATGTACAATAAAACTTTTGTTGTAGCCAAAACTTGTTCGTTCAAAGTACGGTTTATTCTCCTACAATACCTGGGGTTTAAACAATGCTTTTCCTGCGGTCAAAAATCTCCACAAACCATGTGAAGAGGATATGTCCATGGACTGTTGGACGGACGAAAGAGATTAATAATAATAATAATAATAATCCGATATGTGTTGAAATTCTGTTTTAACAATTTTCAGTTTGTTTGGATTTAGACGACGAAGTTTAAAGTAAATCGACTGTCCATAACTGGTCACGTGATGTCTGATTTCATCACTGTAGCAAATTCGTTTTATCGGATCAGGAATTTTTTTTAAATATCCAAATAATTAGAATCACATGTAATAGGCAAAACAGACAGAATTCTTGTAGTGTTACAATATCTGATACTTCTTACAACAAAACAACGGTTCTTTAAGTCCACTGGAAGATTGAAATGTGAAAGAAAATCAATACTGATATTAGGTGATTTCACATCTGCAAAAACAAACACGCAAGGAAAGTTTTTCCCCACTTTTTTTTGTTTTTTAATTCAACCACCTTTTTTTTTTAACCTGTTGATACACAAAAATCCTTTGATAAATAAGGTGAAAAAAAACAAAAAAAAAAAACGGTCCCGCGAGTGTGCCGATCGAGGACGGTGCTGCCGGTCCCTCCAGTATGCCGATCGAGGACGGTGCGGCCGGTCCCTCCAGTGTGCAGAGCGAGGACGGTGCTGCCGGTCCCTCCAGTGTGCCGATCGAGGACGGTGCTGCCGGTCCCTCCAGTATGCTGATCGAGGACGGTGCTGCCGGTCCTTCCAGTGTGCAGAGCGAGGACGCCGCTGCCGCCGCTGGGTCAAAGACATTACCGCCTCACTCTTGAGAACCAAGAATTGAAACGTGAAATATTTTCTTGGAAGAAAAGTTGTCAATTTAAAATGGCAGCTTTTTTCTTTGGAATTCGCATACAGTGATGATAAAAACAAACCTCCGTTCTTTTATCTCCTGTTTTAAATCCACCATTTATATGTAATTAACCTTTTTTCGATTAGGAAAAATGAAAAGAACACCCAAAAATATAATAGTTTGGCTTGGTCTGGAGTTGACCAGACGGGACGATAACTTTATTCGGGCGGGTATTTTTGCTTGCTACTGTCCCCCCACCCCCCTTTTTGTGGAATGGAGAATTATCGCGAGAGATTTTGGTCTGTACATGTATTAATTTGTTAGAAAAAGTTGTAATTCTGAAATTATTAAAATAAATTATTTCAACAATAAATTCCGTCCTCTTTTGTTCTGCGTTTATTAGGTTAAATACATTTTTACTAACTTAGTGTACAAATTTATAAAAATCTAACATTTAACATTTTAATTAGCAAGCCACATTCTGCTTATCGAATATGGCGGAAATGATATCTTAGCGCCATGTTTAAAGTTTTCTATTTAACTCTACTAAATCGAAATGGTAAAAAAATTCCTGTATTTTTCTTAAAGGACTGATTAGCAAGCATTCTGTCACGTGATGGCTCATGGAGACGAAGAGGTAGGACTGATACTATCCTCCCGTATTGAAAGAGTATCAAGGAGTCAAAAAGTGACCGTTAGGAGAAAATGTGGGTCACGCAGATGTTCGCACTTAAGTGACCTTGGGTCGCCGGACATCGGAAGGGGAAAGAAAAAAGAAGCCAAATGATTGGCGGGGACCCCAAACGGAAGTGGGGTTCCCTTCCCCTCAGGGGTAGTAAGGGAGGTTTTTGAGCAACGCTCGTGGCAGACGGACGATAGCCATTTTTACTCCGGGCAAAAGACAAAAGACTAACTGAGACACGAAGGACTCCAAAATCCTTCAAGCCAGTACTAAAAACAGAACGAAGTCTATTAGCCCGTGAAAGAAGAAAAATTCTCCAGTGGAACCCCGTCAAAAAAAAAAAATAAGATAAGTAACTTTGGGACATTTTTCCTTTACACCCAAATTTTGTTTACCACTCTCTCTCTCTCTCAATTTGAAAAAGGATAAAAGCCAGGAAAAGACATTTATATTCATGGACTATCCTACTATATGTTTGACATTTTGCTGAACGTATATATGTATATATAACCGTAGTAAAGAACCTATGTATTTTCATTTTACCATGTGGTCTATGTTATTATTCCATGCTTTCCTTTCAGCTTCTATTCGCCTTACATTATCTTGCTTAGAGCTGTCCTATTAATTCCTAAAGTATCACACGGAAAACCGGAGTTGCCGACTACTACAACAACATTAATATTATTACAACTAAGACCTATAGGCCCGTATTCTTCTATTATCTAAGGGAAAGAAGTTTAGCGGCCTGGTGGGTGTGTGATAGTGTGAAATTTTGGACCCCTTTGCCAGCGGTGGCCAGTCTGGCCCTAAATTATTCCCTCACGTAATATGCCAGTTCTTATCTGCCTGAGAAAAGAACTCTGAACAGGACTTATTTCTGTAGGGGATCAAGTGCCAACCTGCCCCGTCTTCACACGTGCGAAAATAAAGTCCCGTTTAGGGATTTTAGTCAATAACCCGTCGCAATTCTTAAAGATTCTTAGGTGCCTTACAACTGGTAGCTTTTGTTAAACTCTTAACAACCATCCAGATTGCTATAGGGAACCCATCTTTAGAGATAGACCTGATTCATTCAACTTTGCAGTTGTCTATATTTTTAACAAATGAAACTGTTAAATGTCTTTCGAATTGAACATTTTTCCCCATAAAGTGATATGAGCCATAAACCCTTAAATACAGTAAAGTGTTATACGAACAAAACAGAGGAAATTTTACGAAAACCATATTAAAGTGGCGAAAATAACCCTGGCTGTAACTTTAAAAACAAGTGTCCCTTAAAAGGAAAATTGTTTATCAACTTGGTTTAGCAAGTAATATTAATTTTATTCCAGATAAAATGTCCTGCTAATCGAGAGTAAAGATTCGCCTTTGTTTATACAAGGTAGTCTTCCTATTTTTCTTTGATTGACATCGTCTCTGCGAACCAAGTACAACTGATTTTAAAAAAAAACTACTTCTTGAGTCCGTTAGCTTAAAGGCTGTTGCCAGATACTAAGCCGTTTAATATAAAACTAATTCTTTTTTGCAACCCCGATTGCTGCCTGCACTTTAAGTATCTCCCTTCTAATATTTTTTTCGACATATTGCAAAAATGAAATTTCAAGAATTTCTCTCTTTTTTTTTCTGACCTGTTACCTAATTGGTCTTCTACTTTCTCAACATGGAGGTTTCCAGGGAACAGATCCTTAGACGGATGACCGTACTGAAAATCAAGGTTGAGGAACGGTTGAGGCTGTGCCATGGGGATAGAGTGACCCTACACGTTTATGCTACCTTCCGCAAGGATATTTTGGAGTATATTCATGAAATGGAAGTATGTATTACTAAGCTGGAATTGTCTCAGACTCCAGAGACAGATGTACTGGAAACAGAAGTTAGTTGGGCCTCCCAACTCATGGAATACCATATAGAGCTGGGTGGACTGGATGATTCCTTGGCTGTACCAACTGCCAGTTCTTCCATGGATACATCTACTTCGACATCAGGAAGAAGTTCAGCTTCCATTATAGTTAAACCTCCACAGATACAGATCACTGGCCCAACATTCGGTGGTTCTGAGATGGCTACTGATCACATGAGTTTCCAGAATTTTTTGTCGAGATTCGAAAACTGTATGGTTGGTATGGCTAATGACGCTGAACGCATAAGTTTTATGAAATGCTCCTTTACAGACCGAGCCTTGCGGCTAATCAACCATCTAAGCTGCACTAACACAAATTATCAACGTGCCCTTTCTTTACTGTCGAAAGAAAATAGAAGGGCGATACTTAAAGTGCAGGCAGCAATCGGGGTTGCAAAAAAGAATTGCTCTTTAAGCGACCCACCCAACAGGTAACAGAACTCTCTAAAATTCAGGAGTAGAAAAAATTACAGTCTGGTCTCCTTGATAACACAATTTAGACTGAACCCAGAAAGAGGTGACTGAACCTGAATATATGGGTTGTAATCACCTCTCACCCCTCCTACTCTCAATTCTGACCATAAATATCAGAAGCTGATAGACATTCATGTTGGCCACAATATCCCCCGAAACAGAGCCCGCAAGACGTAAGTAACACTCTCTCTAACTCATTTCTTTTTCCACATTCCGAAGTTTAGGTTCAACGCGGAGGTACTAAAAGTTGGAATGGTAATACATTTAATTTTGTTTCTGTGTCGACTAAAAATTTCGTTTTTGAATTTGGGGCGTGAATATAAAGTAGGCGACTTGATGTAGTGTCACCAGCTGAATTAGTAAACGTTACTTGCTGGTGTGGCCTTTTAAATATTTCTTTTGTGCAAAAGGTTTTACACATTTGCTTGCCTTCTCGCGATAAATATAGTGGTAAAGTAAAGGTATATTGCTGCTTGAAATCGACCATTGCAAAAATTCCTATTTTATGCGAAAAATAGATCGTGATAGACGATTCATATCATTGTTACATCTTTCACATAAATGTGAAATTGTTTTCTCTTCAGGATTTTTTTCTGTGATTCTAGAAACTTGGTTTCTGGTGATAAGTGTCCGCTATCTTATCAGCAAGTTCGGCAAGTTATGATACAGTCTTCTCCTCGAGAAATCTGTGAGGATGTATAAGTCGTCAACTGCAGTAATTTCTTGAACTACAGCTGACGCATGATACTCTCATCCATGTTGCTCAGAAGTTTTCATTTGAGATATACAGTCTCCCATTGAAACATTGTTTAAAAGTTCTTTCAACTTTGTAGAATCCGATTTTTCAATTCTTTGAAGAATTGCCTTTTTCAAAGAATCAAATTGTTTTTCTGTTTGGGGATTTTCCAGGAAATCGTCATTGGCTTCGGCAATTTCGCTTGGGAAAGCCTCGCCAGTGTGTGTGTACATGATGCGTTGCAAAGTTATTCCCCGAATCGTGAATATGGCTTGAAGTTGATAGAACCATACTCTTGGTCAGTTTGAATTGAACACTGGAATACAAACAGTTATAGTTTTCGTATCCTCGAAATTTATGGTGATATGATATGTTGCTGTGGTGTTCGAAAATCGACTGTTGTTGAAGACTTGTTCTTATGATGAAGATTGTATTTTCAAATCTCGCGATGTAAGATTGCCAAAGAGTTGAAAAAACCTATTTCCTAATTTCGAAAATGGAATTCTTAATATAATACACGTCAGCAGAAGATTATTGAAATCTAATATTTTTTTTGCTTCATCCCTCACCATCTCTATGAAGAAGATATATATAAAATGGCAGAATTTGTTCCTTGCAGACGTAGACCAGCCGGACCGAGCAGAAGGCAGCTACTAGATTTCACGCACCCTAAGCTCTGACCTTGCGTTAAACTGCTCAGAGTGGAGCGGCAGATAAAAATAATATTAAATGTTTTTCGGACGTGATGTAGTCTTACCGATACACAATATAAAGAAGCGAAGAGAGACTGAGATAATGCCACGCCTAGAGGTAGCCTTGTGCCTGACCCACGGAGATAAAGAAGCGAAATCGAGGTATGATATTTCAGAGAGACCGGTAAACCAGCGAGAGACAGGAAGAGAGGGCAGCACGTCGATGAGCAGTTTTCTGGTAGCTCTGAGTTTTTGACCTTGCACCAGACTGCCCTGAATAGAGAAAGCGAAGAAAGCCGGCCGTAATACAACGGCGCGAAAAAGCAAAGAAGCTTAAAGTAATGAGCACTTGTGAAGTAATACCAAGGACTGAAGAAAACAAACATAACTGTAATTTAAGATTGTCTTGCGCCAGACAATAGACAGCGAGGATATTTATACGAGGAACTTATACAAGAAACTGACGGACAGCTAATTCGTAAATTGATCTCTGATTAAAACTTACCACCTCAAAGATGGGTGGATGTATATATCATTTTCGAAAGACATTTTGTTCGTACTAGATACAGTTATTTTTGTAAGCCGTGTTTTGTTCTCTGTTTCTGTGCGTCGACTTTTTTTTTTTCTTCATTGTTGAGTCTCATTCATTTCCTCGCCGACCGGGGACTCCGACTGGCGATTGATCTGTTGTTTGGATCTAAAAACATAACGTGGGTAGATACGAATCAATCGTGTCATTCGAAGATATATCCTACCAGCGGAACGATCAGCGGATTAGAAGTGGAATCACTTCCATGTTTGACAAGGACGGTTGTGATGGTTGTAAAATTTCTTCCCTTGTGATGTTTCACTGTGAATGATGCAACTCTTTCAGATATCTTTTATGGGGAAATAATTGAGAAGGCCAACATACGCAAGATTAACAAAAGGGTTTACGCATGTGAGTCGTTTTTCGCATACAATCTTCAAAAATACGAATTTCTTTCTGGTGCAGATCCAACTCTTTTTGAATACAAAACAAAATATAAGAAAATATGCAACGAAATGATACAAACAATGTAACTTCAAGGAAAAAAACGGAAAAGCAATTGGAATTTTACCATGTCTTTCTCTTCGTTGAACCGTCAACTTGTTGAAAGTGGTTTTTGATTTTTTTAAAGTAAATACCTTCACTACAATTCGAAAGTTCTTTTCCTTTTTCTTTTTAAATATTTATTTCCTTTTTGGGCCTCTTCTGCCAACAGAAAATTCTCTAATCTGGCGGCAAAACACTCTGTGTTTTCAGCTGAATAATTCCTTCTTTCAGCAGACTTACTCAATAATTTGTTAGACGGGTACAAGTAGGTTTTCAAATCTTCTCGTTGTATTTCTTTTTGAATTCTCCAGTTTAACAATGTCGAAACTCTGTCTGTCTGTCTGTCTGTCTGTCTCTCTCTCTCTCTCTCTCTCTCTGAGTAAGCACGTGGTACCAATACGTTCATAACTTTACTGCGTGGAGAAAAATCGAATGAGGTTTTCTCCACGACTTTTAAAAACTTTTCTTTTACTCTTTAAGGTCTTCATGTGGCATGACTAAAATAATGACGCGGAGAGACGACTTACTTACTCTGAATGGTCGATTTCCCCGTTAGCAAAATGGCCTAACAGGGGTATTTTATCAGCTCCTGGCTAAGACCTAAACGGCCGAAAGGCAAAAGGAGCCAAAACGAGGCTCTAGACGAAAAGACAAGATGCCAGCAGTAAAAAGGGAAAGACGAAGAGCCCTAACCCAGGCTTATATAGCCACAAGGGTGTCAGAAACGGTTCAACTTCGAAATAAGCCAATAGCATTCGAGCAGTTATTCACTGCTGAATTTACAAAATTCCAACACCTATCTCTTACATTCACAACTTTTCTTCTTCCTTACCAGTTTTTTCCTCGACATGATTTAATTCCTGCTTACCATCAAATTACGATCGCTGAATAAGACAAACCAAAAACAGCTATCTGCACTCCATTCGGACTCTTCAAATTCAATGTTCTTTCATTTGGCCGACGAAATTCTTCACAGGCTTTTCAAAGATTCATAGATGAAGTTCTTCGTGCTCTTCCTTTCATCTTTGAGGACATTGATGACATTTTAATTGCAAGTTACTCATCCAAAGAGCATAAACAACACATTCAAGAGATGTTCAGACGTCTCGATTATTTCAGTCTCAAAATCACTGCGCAAAAATGTATTTTCGGTCTGCTTTCAATCGAAATTTTTTGGACATCAAATTAATGAAACATGCATCACTCCTCTGGTTTCTTGTTTCCACTTCATTAAAACAGCCTAGAAGATTCGTTGGCATTGTCAATTACTCCAGACGCATCATTCCAAAGAGTTCACACATATTCGCTGAATTGACTGACATTCTTAAATCAAAGAATAAGGACATCAGTTTTAATGAAAAAACATTTTACATGCATTTGACACTGCTCAGCAGTCAATGGCAAATTACACAAAATTAAACTACATTAAAAGTGATCCTTTTTTCAAAACTAATTTTGTCAGTAGATGCATCAGATTCTGTCGTTGGTGCTGTGTTACAGCAATCGATAAAAGGTAATGTCATACCTATTTCATTTTTTCTGTGAAACTAAAAGGTACTGAAAAGAGATATGTTGCTTTTGGGGTGTGAATCTCTCTATTATACATTTTTGTTATTTTCTAGAAGGTCGATATTTCATTAACTTCACGGGTTACAAACCTTTGACTTTATCTTTCCATACAAAAAGTAACAAATATTCACCAAGAGAAATTCGTTATTTAGACTATGTCTCACAATTTTCCACGGTCATTCGTCATATTTCTGAAAGCGATGACATTGTCGTTGATGCATTTTCACGTGAATCAAACTTTCATGTTGACGAACCTCTGAATTATATTTGACAGAAACAAATAAAGAACGCATAAATGAAACAAATATCTGGGAATAATTCAGCTTCACTAACAGAATATCCCACTCCGTTTAGTGATAAGAAAATATTCTGTGACAATTCTAAATATTATCTTCGTCCTGATGTGCCTCCTTCATGTTGAAAAAGAATTTTCTATTGTCTTCATAGCATTTCACATCAAGTTTTACAAAAATGGATTTCTGAAAGATCCTTTTGGCGTTCGATGAATTCGTACTTGGACTCAACATTGTCAGAAAATAAAAGCCCAGACATATAAACAACAGTCATGGTTTCTCACTCGTGCACTTTGACATCGTAGGCTTTCTAGCTACATCTCGTATGTATGATAGATTCACTCGTTGGTCTTCTACTCATGCCATTAAGGATATTCCACGGGGAAGTATATCGAAGATTTCAGTAAACACTGGATCGCAAATTTTGGTGTTCCTAATACAATTACAACAGACGGAGACCAACATTTTTTCAGAAGCTTATGTTAACCTTGGGAACGAGCCATATCAAAACCACCACATATCATCCTTGGGCTAATGGTTGGGTGGAAAAATTCCACCACCATAAACTAAAAGCTATATTTGCTGCTCAACTTGACCCCCAAAAATAGAGTGAATATTTATTAGTTCTTCTCGGACTCTGGTCCACGAGTCGTAACTAGAAGTTACTCCATCCTTTCTTCTGCAACCGGAGACCGGTACCGGAAGTTACTTCTATCTTGATTGTTGTTGACTAAAATATAGGATACATTCAGCAGCATTTTTGTCAAAAGGCAGTTGCGTGGCCACAGGGGCCAACGATCAAAGTGTAGAGTGACCTTTGCATGACCTGGACTTCTCCTGCCTCCGTTCCGATCTTCTGCTGAACTTTCAAGCTCGTTTGTGATTTCAATCAACCGCTGTCAAACCAGCCGGGTAACTGAAAAATCTTTAGCAGTCAGTGATCCCACTTACCTGCGGCCGACCCTGCCAAAAAGGTCGAACGTTCAAGCCTGCTTCTGATCCTGCTTATCTATGGTCAATCCCGCCAAGAGGCCGATAACGTTCAAGTTTACAACTGAAGTGCATTCGCATTAGTTTGTAGCGATCCTGTCAATTCGCGATGGATACTACTTGGAAGCTAAACACGTACAAGCTCGCGGTCGAAGTGCACACGTGCTAGCTCGCAACGATCCCACCTAACCGCAGCCGACTCTGCCTGGAAGCGAACACGTGCTGGGCACGCAGCCAGACCTGTCCTCAGCGGATTACGTTGAAGCTTGCAGCCAAAGCCGACCATTGAGGACGCTCTAGCCCGTAGCCGTTCTTGCCGACTGCTGAAGCCGTTTCTGCCGACCACCGATCACACTCCTGCTTTCAGCCTATCCAGCTGATTGTCAGTCAACAATACAAACTGTCCTTATAAGGGCAAGCGAGATAGAAAGTCTTATCTTTACGACTGCAAATCGTCGTTCAAATCTAGAGACGTCCTTGTCTTGCCTGCCCTACTCGAGAGCCTTGTTCCAGACAACCATCGTCCGATAACGACCATCCGACCGAGAACGCCTACCCGACAAGCAGCACTCCAGTTCACGAGCGACAATTCTGCTCGGACTATATTCAGCATTCTGAGGCTGACGTTGACCCCACCTCCCGGTTAACCAAGGACAATAAAACCAGGACATCAATCAACCCAGCCTCTGCAACAGATACGCCAAACTCTTCAGCTACTCCTATCGACCAACACCATGGCTATCCCGTTCTTCTAGACTCGCTCTCGGTAAAAATCTTTTGACAGCCTAATCTACTTCTTTCGATCGCACCGACTTTCAACACTGCAGAGATGCAGCAACAGCGATTCTACACCCATGCAAATTTTTCGTGTACGATTCGCTCAATAAAGGCCTGACATTTAAATCTTACCATCTTGTCATCGTGGTTTGTCTAGTTCTCTATCAATCACTCATAATTTACGAACACCTGCTGGATCGACGTGTCTACCGGCCTTTCAATACACGATTAAAGAAGACATTAAAAGTACTGCTGCAGAAATGGTATACGGTAAAACGTTTCGGCTACTTGGAGAATTGTTTATTCGCCCAAAATAATATGCTTCTTCTGCTTCAAATTATGTATCTCATTTGAGAACAAAATGTCAACGCTATAGCAGTTTTGTGAAATTACACTATATTTTGGGCACACGAATGAATTACGAAACTATTCTTTAACAATACACAACAAACGAAAGTACTTTATTTGCAGCTTTGAGGCGGTTTGTTCTTGGTGCTGCAAGACTCGTGGTGTTTAGGCTTGTTGGATGTTTGAGACGAAATGGCTTAGCTAGATGTTGAGATGGCAGCGTGTCGTTGGACGTGTGAGGGAAGTATTCAAGGTCACCGTGTAGTTTTGTGTGTCTGGTAATAGGGGAGAGTAGGCGTTATCTCCATTATGTGGACCAGAGGTGAAATGAGAGCTAGGTGTGTCGAGAGCGAAGTGGAGCTCGGATCGACATAGTAAATTTTTGTGGTGCTTGTGGAAGGCATGCTGAACGTATCTAATTCATATTCAACTGGGATTCCTTGGTCTAAAATATATTAGACGCAAAGAATCCATAAATTAGAAGGTTCCCTCGCTGAGTGTCCATGTTGCTGCTGCTAGGGTTAAAGCCACGGTGATATGTCCACACTGGGTGGCTTGTTTAGCTAAAAAGCATCGCTAAGCAGGGGCGACCAGAGACACGTCCGTTCTGGTCGCCGTCTCAAGCCGAAGAGAGTGGTTTTGGCTGCTCACCCGTTTTGCTAGCCGGAAGTGAAGGTCCGGGCTGAATGGGATAAGTCATCCTGATTGGGTGAAATTCAGTGTTGAATTAAATAGCGCGCCAAAACAAAATACGAGATTTTCCTCTTCTCTACAAAGCTTTCTTTTACGCCGACGCGTGTACACCCCAACTTAATATATTTACCTCCAAAAAAATATCAAACATCTAATTAACTTGTTGAAAATGAAACTATCATTTTCAAAAACAAGGACCAAGATATTTCTTTATCAAACAATATAACTAATAAAACTAAAGAAACTAAATTTGGGAGGCAAGTTCATTGGCTTCCCAAGTTCGAAAGTTAAATATTTTATTAAATCAAAAGCATACATAAAAAATTAGATTAGATTAAAATTAAACAACATATAATTCACATCGTTTTCGATATATACATATCGATCTAGAAGGAGAGTATTTGTAGGAAATTAATTAATTTCCGCAATAAGATGCAAACTTTCATTTTGTTGAAGAATCAATTAGAAAAATTAGGCTCAACTTTGCAGCAAAACGTCAGCTCCAAATTCAAATATAATTATAATCATTTTTTTGACCAATCAGCACGCGTTCAAAGAACTTTAGTTTACGAAGAATCCTGTTGAGAAAACGTGGACTTCGTTTGATCCACTCGGCTAATATATAATTTGTGAAATTTTCTCACACAATAGTCATCTGTCAACGACCACGCCCTTTCGGGCCGCTGCCTGACATTCGTGCTGGGTGGTTGTTTGCTAGCTATGACACTTTTGACTGCTTGCAGGACTAAGTTTATTGCTTGGTGCTTGAAGCGCCCCATTTGGGTTGTCGTAGTCAACCGACTACTCATAAACCAAACAAATCAAAATAAACAAACCCCACTTCCAAGAAGGGATGAGTCACTGATGTCGTCAGCCAATAGTATTTAGGAACGAGTCGTTAAGGAACCAAATCGTTCCGCACAGGACGTCATTTTAAAATATTAAATTCAGCCTGTCTTTCTAAGGACAGTCCTAAACTAATGGACAAAATAGGTAGTAATAAAAAACACATGGTCAAAGCAGAATGATATTTCTCACTTACACCCCCCTCCACCAAACAGTAGTTTAGAAGAAAACTAAACGGCCTAAAAATCCCAATGCCACCCCACCAAAAAAAAAAATGACGAAATACTTAGCTTCCCTCCACCCCAAGAGTAGATTTCCCAAAAATATATTTGAATTCATTAATAAGTAAACAATGAAACAGAACAGAAAGGACATAAACTCGCATGTGCCAGCAGAGGAAAAAATAGCTTCAATATCGGTTAGTATGTCTTTAAGTCCAACTAATTTAATATGCCGAAAATTTTACAAAATTGTATGCTGCTTTATTCTTTGTAAAATATTTTGCTTGTACTGTGTGTTTTAAATGTAAAGACATTTTTACTATAAACCCAAATTGAATATATGACTCTGTCCAAATGTCAGCGTACACGGCAAAAAAGTTTTGACTCTTTTCTTAAAGTTTAAAATTGTTACACCCCACCACCCAACAGTTGTTTAGGAGAAAACTAAACGGCATAAGTAAATGTCCCAATGCTACAAGAAAACGCAGAAGATAGGCAAAAATATACCGAAAACTCTGACAAATATACCCTAGCCCTGGACTTTAACTAAGTTAAAACTTAAGGAAAATTAATGTCCCCACCTTTTTTTTTCTCGTACACATGGGAAGCAGCATGATGGACGTGAAGGTATTTGAATAAACCCATTGACAACCAAACTCAATACCTAACCTTGTCCTGGACGTGAGTTTTGTGACTCAGCGCTCAGGATCGTCAGTTCGATCGGGGAAATACAGCTGCTCATCTATGAGTGGCTTCTATGGATGAGAATAAAAACAGCCATCGAAAGATAACCATGACACACTCTCAAACCACATACATAAATCGCATCGCTCTTCGCGCGGGTAAAAAAGGGGCGTGTTCTGCTGAGGTTGGAGCCCTGGCCTCAGTGTCCGAAAAATCAGCTACAGAGCTCAAACAAGAAAAACTACTAAAATGCAAACAAACAATACAAATAGCGACATTTAACGTAAGAACCTTAAATAGAATAGGACAACTACCAGAGCTAACTGCATCGGCCGTAGAACATAAGATAGACATAATATGCATACAAGAACACTGATACACGCACACCGAAGATATCAAATATCACGAAACTGGCAATGGATGGACGCTAGCCACTGTATCGGCATGGAAAAACTCTGTCAATGCCACAGTAGGAGGGGTAGGAATTCTTATAGGACCTAGAGCGTTAAAAACACTTAATAACATTGAGAGAATACAACCTAGGATGATGACTGCTACGTTTAATGGAACCCCAAGAGCAACAATCATCTCCTGCTACAGCCCAACCAATGTTAGTGAAGAAAATGAACTAGTCGCCTTCTACGATGAGCTATCCTCTCTAGTACGTAGCATTCCGAAACACAACCTGTTAGTCATTGGCGGAGACATGAATGCCCAAATAGGGAACAATGGAAACAACAAATACAGCCTACACAACACATCAAATAGGAATGGACAACATCTAACAGATTTCATGATAGAAAATAGATTAACATGCCTCAATACAACCTACCAAAAAAGGGAGGGAAAATTATGGACCTACACGTCCGCGAACAATAGTAAAGCAGAGATAGACTACATCTTTATAAACAAGAAATGGAAAAATAGAGCAATCAATTGCGAGGCATACTCCTCTTTCGAGGGTGTGTCCTCCAATCACCGAATAGTCACGGCAAAAATACGACTAAGCCTATGAAAAAACGCCACATGAACAGCGACCACCAAATACTATGACTGGGCCCTTCTCAACAACAGAGACATAAGAGATAAATATGTTGTAGAATTGAGAAACAGATTCCAAACACTACAAGAGAAGTCAGAAAAAGGTACCCCAAATGACGAATATGAGAATTTCGTCAATGCGCACCGCGAGGCGGCAGCGAAGTGTATCCCAACAAAACCTAGAACTAAATATAGAGTCCCATGGGAAACGTTAGAGGGGAAAGAAAAACGAGCACACGTGAAAACAGCCTCCAAAAGCTATAGGAAGAACCCAACAAACACAAATGCCCGAAAACTAAAAATGACACAATATCAATTAGCAGGCATATATATAAAGGAACAGACAGAATACATACAAAATCAGATAGATAAGATTAGAGACTCAGTGGAAGATAGGCAATCTAGGATAGCCTGGCTAACAATAAACGAAGTGAGTAGAAGGAAGAGCACAGTCAAAGCAAAACTGAAAGCTGCAAACCAACAGGAAAGAATAAAACTGTGGAAACAGCATTTCGAAAACCTACTAGGAAACCCACCGAAAGTAACGCACGAACCAATCACCAGAATAATTCGTAAGCAATTGGACATTAAACTAGGACCTTTCACTCAAGAAGAACTCGATTCGGTTCTTAGAAAAATCAAAAATAGGAAAGCTGCCGGGCTAGACGAGATTCCCTCAGAAGTATGGAAGACCAGACAATTCGAGGACATACTGCTCCGACACTGCAACGCAGTCTATAATCAAAATACGATAGACAAATGGATGAAGGGATGCATCCTCCCCTTCCCTAAAAAGGGTGACCTCGGATTAACCACGAACTACCGATACATAATACTTACATCCATAGCAGCCAAAATTTATAATGCCCAACTACGAAACCGCATAGAACCCAAAATAGACATCCTAAGGAAAAACCAAAATACCTTCCGAAGAAATAGATCCACAACCTCACAAATATTAACCATCTGTAGAATCCTAAAGGGCGTACGGACAAAAAACCTACAAGCGACATTACTATTTGTCGACTTTACCAAGGCCTTCGATTCCACTCACAGAGGAAAGATGGAACAAATCCTACTCGCATACGGCCTACCTAAAGAAACCGTAGCAGCAATAACGATTCTCTATAGAAACACCAAAGTGAAAGTACGTTCACCGGATGGAGACACAGAATACTTCGACATTGTAGCAGGAGTACTACAAGGAGACACACTAGCCCCATACCTCTTTATCATCTGTCTAGATTACGTGCTTAGAATATCGATTGATAAAATAAGAGAAAACGGCTTCGAGCTGATAAAGAAAATAAGCAGAAGGCACCCCGCAAAAACAATTACCGACGCCGACTACGCCGATGACATAGCGATACTGGCAAATACACCCAACCCAGCCAAAACACTACTGCATAGTTTGGAACGAGCCGCCGCAGGCATTGGCCTCCATGTCAATGCACACAAAACGGAATATATGTGCTATAATCAAACAGGCGACATCACCACACTAGATAGAACCCCTCTTAAACTAGTAGACAAATTCATCTACCTAGGAAGCAGCGTATCATCAACAGAAAAGGACATCGACTAACGAAGGCATGGACAGCTATCAATAGGCTATCGATCATATGGAAATCAGACCTGACCGATAAAATGAAACGCAGTTTCTTCCAGGCAGCGGTCGTATCGATACTGCTGTATGGATGCAGTACTTGGACGCTAACTAAACGGCTGGAGAAGAAACTAGACGGCAATTACACAAGAATGTTGAGAGCAATATTGAACAAGTCCTGGCGGCAACACCCCACAAGGCACCAACTATACGGCCACCTGCCTCCCATCACGAAAACTATCCAAGTTAGACGAACCAAACATGCAGGTCACTGCTGGAGAAGCAGGGACGAGCTCATAAGTGATGTACTCCTATGGATCCCCACATATGGCCGGGCAAAAGCAGGACGACCAACACGAACATACATCCAGCAGCTATGTGAGGATACAGGGTGTGGCCCTGAAGACCTGCCGGAGGCGATGAACGATAGGGAGGAGTGGCGAGAGAGTGTCAGGGATATCCGTGCCTGCGGTACGACATGATGATGATGATGATGATTTAGTAATAATAAGCAAAGTCATTCTACTTTGACCCCATAGCGTAGTGGCACACAGTAGATATAAAAGAAAGCAGCATCAAACCGGTCAAATGAGTTCGGCTGGATGTCAGCCAAGGGTGTGGGAGAAATTAGATTCTCCCCTGGTCACTCTACGATCGAAGCCTAATCAGCAGCAGCTGCTCATGAGGCACTGCTCAAGGCTTCCCTTAAAGCCGACGTCCTGATTCTAGCCAGTTGACAACGTAGGAATACAACCAGCCGCAGACGACGCAGGAACATTGCCAGCTTCTCAGCTTAAAAGTCCTTTTCAGGACTACACAGAAAGTCTATCCAAACACCTCCTGAGACGACACAAGGCAGCAGACATAACTACCAGCCTCTCAACCTAACAGACTTTTCAGGGATAATTCAGAATGTCTAACCAAATACTCTCTGAGACGACACCAGCAGCTACCTTCTTGCACCGGCGACCACTTCCCTGCAGCAGCAACTACCACTCCTGCACCGGCGACCACTTCCCTGCAGAAGCAGCTACCAGTCCTGCATTTCAGGGTGTCCTCGTGGTGTAATGGTTAAAGCGATGAACTGCGGAATCGTAGGACGCGAGTTCGTACTCCAGTCGCGCTATTACGTTCACTTTCGGGCAAATACCCTTGGGAAAGGTATGAACCCCCTTATTCTCCCTCCAGCTATGGGTAAATAGTAGGACGGACTAGGTTCTTCAGCCTTGGTGAGGCAACTAGTCTAGGAGAAGGAAAACTCTGAATTCAAACCTGTTAAACTCCGCTTAAAAACTGACCTTGTGTCATATCCTGCCCGAGCGGAGGGGTTGGTAAATAGTACCAGTCCTGCAGCAGCGACCACCTTCTTGCACCAGTTGCTACCAATTCCGCACCCGCAGCTACCAGTCCAGCTCCAGCGATTACCTTCCTGCAGCAGCGATCACCTTCCATGCACTAGCAACTACCAGCTCTGCTCCAGCGTCCACCTTCTTACAGCAGCTACCAGTCCTGCACCAGTGACCACTTTCCTGCACCAGCAACTATCAGCAGCTACCAGTCCTGGACCAGCGACCACTTTCTTGCACCAGCAATTACCAGCAGCTACCAGTCCTGCACCAGCGACCACCTATCCAACGACTACCAGTCTGCTACCAGCTATCCACACCCGCACCAGCGACTAGATCCTGCTCCAACGTTCACCATCCGGCCGCAGTGACTGTTCGCCGTACGCTATTCCGATTTACGATTCGCCATAATAAAGTTTGGCCTTTCGAAGCAACGCCCTTGTTTTGTCATTCATGCCTAGTTCGTTGTCAATCACTAATATTTCAAAAGTTTGCGAGGACCGGTATATTTATCGGCCTTAGAAGCAAGATAATGCCGACGAGGTCAAGTATTTTTGCACCTGCTGCGCATGAGTCTCGATTCGAGCGCAGATCCCGCCATAAAACGGCCTTGTGATGGGATGTTATAAATTGCGTCATCAATTGATCAGGAGACTGGTATGTTAAAAACTGAAATTCTGTCATTAAACGTACCGGTCTCTCTCTTTCACTGCACTGACTAGAATCACGCTATCATCACCACTTACCGTCACCAACTTGGAGGAAACGAAGGAGAATAGATACTCAAAGCAACGACTTGCCCTCTACTGTCACCAGGGACTATAACAAAAACCGTGTTTCATTATCTTTTCTGTGGATGCCAATGGATTAGAGACAACACAACGAACACGTCCATTTCTATATCCCGGGTCTTTATTTGTAATGATACATAAGTAACACCGGGAAGGGCCGTGACCCCAAACAGTGAAGACCCTGGTTCAGTTCCTCATGCAACAAACTGTTGCCTCGCTCAAGAACTTTTACGACTCTTTCTTTTCGGGTCTGAAAAAAGAACAGTCTATATAATTTAGTGAAGTTTTATTAACAAAACTTTCCTAATGTGTTAAATTAACTTTACTCACGTTTCCAAAACATACTCATTGAACAATTTTATATCATATTTTGTCTATATATTATGAATGTAAAATTCACAATATATAGACAAAATATAATACAAAATTGTTCAATGAAAAATCGAGAAATCGTGATATTTTCTCTGGTTAGGTAGTATTTGTAACAGTATGATATTAAGTTACTACACAAGTCTGATAACTCCTACTATTATCTCCCTTTTGTTTACCCTTTTTCAATCCCACAAACCTATAATAAAGTTTTCTCCTCATTTTCAATTTCTAATCCTTTTTCCACTGTGGAATTCCAACTTTAGCAACATAGATCGTAATTTTAGGCATTTTTAACTGCATCACAAAATACCAAATTATCACTCACTGTATAACAAACATAGAAACATTCTCGAAAACAATGAAAAAACAAACGAAAACAACTTCCTAATGTAGCGTAGCTACCGATGACTGCTATGTCAGTGACGGTGTAGAGAAGGGGAAAATTTCGTATTTTGGTTTGGCGCGCAATTTAATTCGACACTTAATTTCACCCAATCAGGATGACTCATCCTATTCACCCCGGACCTTCATTTCCGGCCACCAAATCGGGTGAGCTGCCAAACACTCTCTCTTTGGCTGGAGAACGCCGACCAGTGCAGACATCACACTGGCCGTTCTTCAATAGCGATGCTTTTTAGCTGGTCAACGCCGCCCAGTGCAGACATCTCACTGCGACTCTAAAATAGCAGCAGCAACAACATGGATACACGAGGGAACCCATCTAATTTATGGATTCCTTACAAGGAATCCCAGTTGAATATAAATTAGATGTATTCAACATGCCTCGCATAGGCACAACTTTATGTCACCCCAAAATTGGCTGTGTCGATCTGATCGTAATCCCGCTCTCGACACGCATGGAGATAACGCCTACTCTCCCCAAATACCAGACACGAAACTCACGGTGACATCCAAAGTTCAATTCCTACAACTGCAATATGTCTTTCGTCAAAAATGCAAAAAAAAAAAAACAATCCCTCACACGTCCGACGACACACACTGCCATCTCAACTTCTCATAACTCAATTTCGTCTAAATACTCACAACCCTTCACGAGTCTTGCAGCACCAAAAGCAAACCCAATATTCCATGCTACAAATAAAACCCTATTCATAAAAACACCTTTCGACTCTCGCCATCTTACTTCTTCGTCATTCTACCTTTATTTATCCTTAAACCTTAGCGAAGGAACAAACAACACTAAGCGAGGAAACAACACAACGTAAACACACATACGTTACAACCACCTATCCTCGCTAACAAACAAACTTTCCCTCGCTACTAACAACAAAAATCTTCTAACAAAAACTCTGGCTACAATATGGTTCCCACTCGCTAAACAATAATAACCATTTCACCTAAGGCTAAAACGGTTATTCGTCGGCTGGGGTGGGAAACACATAAAAACACCACCCGACTTTTGACGCTAAGGACTTTTCGTTGTTTTATTCTCTCCATTCAGTCTATGTCACCATGGAATCAGGAAGAAATGGACAACGAACAACACGTGTGGGCTAGCTTCTTCATTCTTCAAGGATCAGTCTCTTCTCGAATCTTTGATTCTTCGTTTTCCGTTCACAGCAAACGTTTGTCTCTTCGCACCCCAACCACCAAAACAGAAAAAGAGTGCGAATCACGAAACCTGTGATATATATAGCCTCACTTCCGCCTGGTTTAGATGAAACTTTAGATGCTGATCTCTGCAACACCAATCTCTGAGTACTAGATCAAGCATCTCATGATACAGCTAGCCAAGTGGAAAATCTCTTAACTCGTCTTTCCTTCAGCGTCCGAGTACCACTCGCCCATAATGCGAGAATTAATTTAGAATTAAGTCAATACTAATTGTAATAAAAAATGTTAAGAAACACGAAACCTGGGAACATTCCATCATTTTAATATGAGCCCATAATGGTTATTGCTACTGTAGAGTTATCCCCCTTACACAAAAATACGGACTTCCTGTAATATAATAATGTCGGCCGCCGCCATTGGTAACAGCTAATATCAGTCCCCTCTCTTTGTTATACTTCTTTACACTGTACATCCCGAGCAAAACAGTATATGGTGTCAGAAGAGGGACATAAAAAAACATAAGAAAGAAGAAGAAATTCAAATTAACCCAGGTTTAGTTGAAGAAAATTAAAAACGAAACCAATCGAAACTGCAACGAAAAAAACACACTATAATTTGAAAGGAAATGCATTTCTTCTTAGAACTGTAAGTTTTCTTTTCTTTTAATCAACTTCAATAATGATTATGAGGCAATATTCAGCTAATATACCACCTCCAGAGAAGATGAGCTTAGTTGGAAACGTCGCTAACCACTGGCAAACGTTTAAACGGATTTTTTAAAACTACTCAAAAGCGAGCAGACTCTCCAAGGAGGCCGATATTGAATATAAGACTTCAGGTTTTTTGGCAATACCAGGAGTCGGAAAATTCGACCACCAAAAAGACTTTCACTCTAAAGTTTAAAAAGAACTTTAAAAGCTAAAAATGGAGTTATCCCCTTACACAAATAACTGACTTCCTGTAATATAATAAAGTCGGCAGCCACCATTGTTAACAGCTAATATCAGTCCCCTCTCTTCATTATACTTCTTTACACAATACATCCTGAGCAAAACAGCACAACTATGTTCATGCCTTGAATATGTAAAGTGAGAACAGAATTCAGTTGCAAAGTATTCTGTTAACAGCTATCCAACTGCAAACTACTGTTTCAGCTCCCAGCTTAGCACCACTCCGAAATGGCTTGATAAATTCACCAGGAAATATGGCAAACATAAAAGGATGCACATGATCAACAACAAAATCTGTATATGTCTCTGACAAAAAAGACATCAATTTCTCTAGTGGTTATAAAAACCAATAGAAATCATTACAGGGCCACCACAATTTTGTACTGCCTTCCCTATAGAGTGATTGGATCCATAATCTTGTGTTGTAACTTCTATGGATGAACTTGAATGTAATGTTCTCTGATCTAAGTGAGGTGCAATAAATAATGCCATAGAATCAATAACTTGTTTTTATTTTTTTTCAGCTTGACATTTGTATTCCTTTAAGAATTGATCGCAAGCATAAGAATAATCTTGACTAGTTCAGTTATATCTGTTATAAGGCATTTCCTCCCCACGTTTGCTGTAAAACGTGTGGAGAACTTGGGAGATAGTAAAAGAAAGAGTATGCTATTTGCCATTCCAGTGGTCTAGAGGGAAGGAAAAGATCACATTATGGACTGCTATTTCTGCATGATAGATCTAAAAAGAATAAATTGCAAGAACAAGCACCATTTCCAATACCCCAATGTTCCTTCAATCCTTCATAGCCCAGACCTTCCTGTTTCTGAGCCTGATGGTAACATGGAATATAGCTCTATTTCCAAACATAGTTGCATGACTGTTGAAGTTGGGGATGATGCATACAAGCCAGAAGAGGAAGACCAACCAGTACCCTTGACATGAGCAGAATTCAACCTGACATGACACCTGAAACTTTTGAAGGAATCTGCTCAGCTGCTGGGTTCATGAATCAAAGAGACACATCTGTTGGCTCCAGTAACAATGTTTAACTGGTATCGAGGCTGTGAGAGATAATTAAGACATTTTTCATGTTCCAGGATAAGTCATCATTGGTTTGTTGCAACATTACTGGAATGATCAAACCAATGGACTTTGAGTATGATGTTATGGCATGGAGACTTTTTATTGACTCATCCAGCAAAAGTCCCAAAGCAGTTCTTCAGCATAATGGGAATAGTTTTTCATCAATCCCTATTGAGCATTCAGTACAAATGAAAGAAACTCACAGCAGCATGGATCATTTGCAGTCTGCTATTAACTACCAGGAGCACAAATGGTTGATCTATGGGGATCTTAAGGATGGTTGGACTGTTCCTAGGGCTCCAAAGTGGGTACTCAAAGTATCCTTGTTTTCTGTCTCTGGGACAGCCGGACTAATGACCAGTATTATGACAGTTGAGGGTGGCCATTAAGACAAGGTTTAGAACCCGGCTTGCATAACATTCAGTCTCACCCTCTTGCTAACAAAATATTACTTCCACCCTTACATATCAAATTAGGAGTAATGAAGAACTTTGTGATGGCAACGGACAGGAAGGCAGCAGGTTTGCTTTCCTCCAGAAGAAGTTTGCACTGATAAGCATAGAGAAACTCAAGGCTGGTATATTTGATAGCCCTCAAATAAGAGAACTCATGAAGAAACCAATGTTTGACAAAGCACTGAGTGAAGTTGCACTGTCTGCTTGGCAATCACTGAAATCAGTAGTTACGAACTTACTGGGAAATCACCAGAGTGTGAAATACAAGAAGGAAATTAAAGAGTTGCAGAAGAGTTTCCACCAATTTGGAGCATGAATGTCAGTCAAACTGCACTTTCTGCAGTCACACTTGGACTATTTTCCAAAGAAGTGTGGAGATTTGAGGGAATAGCAGAGAGAGCACTTTCACCAAGACTTTTGCATTATGAAAGAACACTACCAAGGCTGGTGGGATGTAAACTTTCTCACTGAAGTCTCTGAAAAGACCTTTCATCCAGGAATAGCTTCTTTAGTGTATTTTTCAGTTTACTATGGCACAATGCGAGCTTTCTTCAAATATATCAGCCCTAAATTTAGCATTATTTGTTTCATTCAACAAGAGAATAAATAGAGTTATAATCCTGTTTTATACATTTCAAGTGAGAGTGTGTATCTTAAAAATTTGATCTGATTAGAAAAACGAGTATGATTTTGGGTTTCCGCAAAAAAAATTGCCTTAAAATCAGCTATCACATATTTGACCTTGAAAACATTACAGGCCAGTGTAATCATTCCGCAGACAAATGGATGTTTAAACTATCTCTTTGCTCATTATGTCTCACATATGACTGGTTGAACCTATTTCTACAAGTAGAAAGAAGAAAGAGAGAAAAATATCTAGTTTATAGCTTTACTAATTTTTGGCGCTTCAGTTTTGCATGTGTGTGTGTGTGTGTGTATGTGTGTGTGTGTGTGTGTGTGAAAAATTTGTTTATTTAAAGAATTTTGTATTGGCAACAGTTGTTTACGTATATATAAAACATTGTTAAATAAGTTGTGCTCAATTCCCATTTACAATTATAACCAATTAAAAGTATTTTAACAAAGAGAATTTTGGGAGAGAAAACAGTGAAATTTTCAAATGTCCTATTCTAATTCAACATCTACTTTTGTTTGGCAGGTAACAACAGTTTTTAAATGCATGTAATTTATTTTAATTGAAGAATCAGAACCATAACCAGTTACATTTCCTTGAGAAGATACAGTCATTATTCAAGAAAAAATAGATATGCTACCTTCTGTAAGTATATTCTTTATGTTAAATCTTTACTGTTAAATCTATTCATCTTATACAATAAATGCATAATTAAAACGCTAAAAGCCTAATGGTATTGCCCAGTTGGCTGGAGCTGTAGAATACACCGACAACTTCTCTATTGCGGGGTAAGACTCCCCCACCCCTATAAGTATCCTGCATACGACACTAAACAATCTGATGGTGAAGTTCCAAGGCCTTTGGGGAATATGGAGCACTCCTTTATTGCCATTGCTCCCAGGTCCACTCTGACCCGGAATGGTTGCACCAGATAAGGGTCCTAAGGGGTTAAACTGAATTGTTTGAATTTGAACTGTTTGACAAAACTGAATAGCTTGAAATAGAAATGTTTTTGACAATTAAACTGCGTACTTTTGCTAAACTGAATTATTTAATATAGAACTGTTTAACTGTGTGTAAACAAAAACTGAATTATTTAATATAGAACTGTTTAACTGTGTGTAAACAAAATCTATACTTATACTAAACTTAATTGGCTGAATTAGAACTGTTTGAATAAACTAAATAGCTTGAAATAGAAATGTTTTTGATAATTAAACTTTGTACTCATGGCAAACTGAATTTTTTTTAAATAGAACCAATTATTTGTATAGAAATGGATTTGGCGTTAAATAATCTACAAAGGTTAATATACTATAAAACCTAAACAACCAACCAACAACCTACAACTTTTCACATTTGTTAATTGAACAATTAATAAGACATTTTAAAAAATTGTTTTAGAAAATATCCTTATTATGAATAAAAGAAATCAACACATAATAATACTTTTTTTAAAAAGCTGATGTTTACAGATTTTATCATCCTTGGGGCATTGTAACAGTACTAATTGTGTCAAGAATTAATGACATTTTTTGCACAACATGGCCAATAGCTCTTTTTATACTGAGTTCAAAGAGATTATTGGCTCTTCATTTAGTAAAAATATTCATTTAATATTGTCTTTTCTGTTTCTATTAAGTTCAAATAGAAATCCAATAAAGAAAATAGCAGCCTTCTTTGGGAAAAAATATTTCAGTAAAAAAAATTTCTTTAATTGATTAAAAACCAAAAAAATTCTTTAATTGATAAAAAACCAAAAAGAAAAAAAAAAAAAAGACTTTGATATAAAAAGTAAATTTTTATAAAATGACATAAATATATTTATTTTGCAAAAACTTAATTTCGAATAGATATAATTCAGGTTAAAAGTACAGTAAGGGTAACCAAAAGCCAAACTTTTTTTAGATCTTATTTTTCCAATGTAGGTACTTTTGGGGAATGAGAAAAGTTGGTAAACTTATTTCTTAAATTAGATTTCTATTTTCTCATTGCCCAATGATACCGGCATTGAAAAAATAAGGTCTAAAAAGTTTGGCTTTGGGTTACTCTTCCCACACTTTTAACCTAGACTAATCAGTAGATAAAATACATGTAACTAAATGTCAACCTCTGTCATTTTCATACACAGTGTATTTATAAGATTATTTGACCTCCACTAAACAGTATTGTCCATTGATATGTTCACCCTAACAGTATTTTTATGAAAAGTTAATTTTCTTCTCAACCAAAAATACCAGGATTTTATCATTTTTAGTGGAACATTATACAATCAAAATTAACAGTATTTTCTTGTGTGACTCTTCACTCAAGAGGACTCAGTGCACTTTTCTCAACCAAATATGGTCTGCCATACCTCATATTCTGGAAGATGTGCTTTAACTGTTGGTTTCACTTAAAAATAGCAATATCTAAAACAAAATGAAAAGCCAAATATCTACAAATAATTTTTTTTAAGTATCTATTGATAAACTTTTACATTTAAATCCAGTCCTTTATAATCATTCAGCAATATTCAGAAAATAACTATACATATCTTATTAATGTACAGAAAATATAAACTTTCTTGTTAGATATAAACAACATTGACAAGTAATTATTGTTTTATTTAGAGTATCCAGTTGTTATTATGGCATTTCTAGAGTAAGGGGAGTTACTCCAAATAATATAAGAAACATAATACTGAGTTATAGAAAAATAACACAAATACAAATTGTTTTATAGAGAATTTCATAAATGAAGTTCCACAGAAAGGTGGTCTAGTCTTTTACTCAGTTGTAAAATCCAGGAATTGTGAAAATACCAATACTTATCTAATATGTTATTTGCTCTTTGATTTTGGCTGTCCCTTCCTTCTCATCCTAAAATGCTGACTTATAAATGAAAGTGGTTATTATTATATCAGCTTCCCTACAGTAAGATCTTTTCCTAAATCACTTCCTAAAAAATGGAGGCTGAATGAAGATGCCAATCTCACCTCTGATTATGTGATAATAAGTTTTACCTTTTGGAGCAGCTGTTTTCCACTTAGATTCACAAAGGAAGTATTCCACTACAACTTCTTGTCAGCTGCTGAGGTTTAGTAGCTGAGCTAGCTCCAGGTCAATATAATCTACTACCCTGCAAGGCTCTAAAAATAAATAAATAGATTAAAAAAACATCTCAACTATTGGTGTAAAATTAAAGATCTTATTCTTGATACACAGAAATACAAACATATCCAAAATATGACAGGAAATACATTGGTAAGCCAGACACAGGCTTACATAACAAATAAACCAGATGATTTTTGCCAAATCTCTTTCTGTATGCAATTCAATATTGCATATCAATATTGCAAAAGTTGTCCAGCCAATGGCAGCATATGAAATTCAATATTGCATATTCATATCAATATTGTAGATGTTGTCCAGCTGATGATAGCGGAACAACATCTGCAATATTGATATGCTTGAAGATGAAAATATTTTGCTTTCTTTATTTGCATTTAGCTGTATGATGAAGCTAAATACTAAAATCACCACAATTTCAGCATCAGAAGAAAACTTTATAAAGAAATGAACAATATTATACATCCACTTAAAAGTTATGCACCATGCAATTCTCCATCAAGCAATTTAAAAAAAAAAAACTATTTCAATGAATTGCTATGATATTTATGTGGTTATCATGGCTTAAGTGGAAAGCAAAAGGAAATGCTTTGCATTCAGTCAGTTATCAATAGACAATATACCCAAACATGACTATTTTGTAGTTTAACTTTGTCTTTAGAAAGCATTTTATAGTGTGACTACTTTAACAAAGCTGTTTTTATAATCTAAACTTAAACATGTCTTGCAGATTTGGAATAAGTTTAACTAATCATACAGAATTTCAATTTAGAAAACTTCAATAGAAAAATTAACAAAAACTATTATACCTATTTCATTAGATATTAGTAATTAGGTTTGTAGGCAGTTTTTTAATATGGAGATATAAAATAATTAGATAGCATTGTGGCTTAGTTAGGAATTGACAATGAAAAGAAAAAATTTAAACATTTAAATCTCTTAAATGTTCCACAATTAAATTTTTTAAAATTATTTCACTACAAAACTGACATTTTTTCAAAATGTAATTTGATTCTAATGGAAATATTTTCCAGCTGACCACCTGTGTTAAGAAATCCTTTTACTGTCATTATAATCAGCTGTAATCCAAATTTTGGTTGGTCAGCTGGGTTTTATGACATCAATTTTTGTAGTTGTTATTACTTAGAATATTTGGACAATTAACCTCATCTTTATGGTTATACTCACAACATTTCAGCTGATATGTCCTTCTTTAGGTGTTTCATGTTGAACTCTCTAGTCCACACAGAATCTCCAACTGAATTCTTTATTTTGATCTACAAGGGTAGACTGTTATAATTCTGTTAACCATGACCAAACACAAGTGTTTTAATTATAGTAAGTATCCTTTTGTTATTCCTACTTGTTGTTGGGATTGAACCTGAAACCGCCAGATGATCTCACCAAGAAGCACTTTCTGACTAAACACTTTATCCACTGCACCATGTGACTTTGGCAGATAATGCAGAGTGAATTTTTGGGACTCATAAACCTAATGTCTCCGTCTCCACTATCATATAAGATGTTTTTGTACCATTGCTCATATCACAAGTTTTTTTTAAAATCCTAAGTAATATCAATTATCAATTCAGACAAATAACAAACTTTTTAAGTAATATAATGCCAAATCCTGTTTATATGTATAGATATTAAATATATGATTTATAGTTTGTAGATAACATTTTTAAACAAGCCTGTCCTCATTTTTTTGCACACAGTTAAATGGTTTCAAGTATTGCTATGTAAAACTAACAATGCTGTTTAACATCAGTCATTTGTTTACACACAGTTAAATGGCTAAACATTTCTATTTGACCCATAGATAGGACCCTAACAGGTGAGAGTAAACTTGGGAGTAATGGCATTCCCCCAAACTCCTGGACTGGAGCCTCCCCATCAGATGCAGTTTAATGTCATACACAAGACACTGCAAGTTCTGATTTCTTACTCAATGTAGAAAAGTTCTTCTCTAAGTTTTATCATATTTATACAGTAAACCATCAAGAGGTGCATTGAAAATATAATTATAAAAACAAATATAAAAAGATATATAAAAAAATACAACTAATTGACAAAATAATTCTACTCCTTTTTATTTTGAATGGTTAATCATATATTCAAAAACTGTAGTTAAGTTGACATAATTATACATATTATGATTGAATATATATGTTTGCATCCTAGAAGCAACATTAGAAAAACTATAATGATTATAATTTTCCTTGAAACCTTGATAAGCTGTATAATTAGTGTGGCTATATGCCTTAGTTGCATTTATTAGGTGAATTGCAATTTAAAATTTTCATGTTGCATGTGATTATTATGCGCTACAACATTTCAAAGAATTATGTTGTAAATTGAATATTTTATGTGTTTCCTAAACAGAAAATTCCTCTCAAGATGTGTTGGATATTAAAAGAACTACAACAACCATTACTAACAAAAACTTCCAGATGAGTGTTATTGTGTGCATGTTTGCAACTGTGTTTTCTTTATTTAAACTCTTTTCAACCTGAAAAGTTTCTTTATAAATACTGGTTCAAATTTCCTTAGTTATTGTAACTTTACTCTTGGTTATATAAAACTGCAATCAACATCTTAAATAAAACATGCTAAAAATTCTCATCTCAAAACCAGAGCCCTCTTTGCCTTCTCATATTTTTTAGAACAAATCTGACAAAATGTATTTGTGTCATGATTTTTCAGATAGGAGTGAATACCAAAAAGATTTTCTTTAGGAAAAAAGTAGTTCATTGATGTTTCACTTGGGTTCTCACTCAATGATTGAATCTTATCCCATTGTTTTGTGTGTATACGTTGAAGTAATCAGAAATAACTTATTCTCTATTCTATGTTACTGTCTATTTTGGTAATTGTTAGATGACAGTTTAATATAATTTTAAGTTTAATGCACATCAGTATTATTAACACTTCAAAGTAGTTAGATGCAAATGAATTTTTATCATTTCGCCAACATACAAATCAGTTGGTTACTCCAGTAAATGATAAGTATATCCAAGGCCAACATCATTGCTCCTTACATATTTCCCATTAACTCTTTTCAAATGGCTTTTTCAAAGCTGTTTATACATATGTGTGTGTGTGTGTGTGTGTGTGTGTGTGTGTGTGTGTGTGTGTGTGTGTGTGTGAGAGAGAGAGAGGGGGGAGGGGGAGAAAGAGAAATTTTGTTCAAATATCAACTTGTCTCGAACTGCTCAGAAACAACCTTATCATAAAATAAAATTTCTAATAAGTACTTATCACAATATCTTATTAGCTATATATCTTTTTGTGTGGTTGAAGGATATTTTTATGATCTTAAATCTGTTTTTCAAAATAATAGAAACTTTTTAAAAAATTGATTGATGAACATCTATTGGCATTTTTCCCATGAAAAAAAAAGAACAGAT
>OY757914.1:55856801-56111801 GCA_963585895.1 Sepioteuthis lessoniana
TACATCAAACTATTTCTCAGTCTATAAAGAATAGACAAAATCTCTTTCTAATTATTAATATAGATTTAGTCTTATAAATTAGAGTTTATCAAACTTGGGAATTTTTAAGATCCTTTACAACACTATAAAGAAATGTTACAAGACGAGATCTTGCCTTGATTTGAAAAAACAAAAAGAAAGAAAAGAAGAAAAGAAAAGAAAAACGGAAGTTAACACGTCGAGTTCTCAACTCAAAATGAAAAGTTAGTCGCTCACGCATGGGCTCCGCGCAGAACTTCCGTTTGCGATAAATTAACAATAAAAATACATTAATAAATATCCAATCGGAACGCTTCCCGCGGGGCACAAAAATTGCCGTTTCTGAGCCTACAGAAAATGTATAAATAGACGGACCAAATAATCATCAGTCAGTCGCGTTCCTACACCACAGACTTGTTCCTTCACACGACCCGTGTTAAGGATTCTACGCACCGTCCGGCGCCTGTCATCCGATACATCAAACGATCGCCACCGCTAAGAACATTGTCCTAATTCCGAGAAAACCATCCCTTAACCACGGGAACATAGTAACTATCCCTTCACCACGAGACAAGTACAGTACATGAACTCTGTGACTACTACCACTGAATTCATTCTTCAACTGTAAACATATTTCTCCATTCTACTCTCTGTACTTAATCTATTTATAAAATTTTTCTATAACATCATTACTGTGTTATTGTGAGTATCTATACGTTCTTTGTTTTGCAACCATACGCATTTCTCGCCCACAACTCAGAATATAACACTGGTGTCAAGCGTGCAGCAAAACAAGTATGGAATACTCCGGCCTTTCTCGATCAGAAATCTTGGAACTTATAAAACAGCAAAAAGCAGCGATTCTCCAAACGAAAATTGACATGGAGCCGGCAGATAACCCGCAAGCACAATTAATCATTAGTGAACTGAAAACAGACCTCCACAAACTTTTAACTGCTCTGCAAACTACCGCACACGATCGATCGCACACATTGCAACAACACACCACAAACTATGAGCTTCTATTGCGACAGCAGTCACTTCGGGACGCCACAAAATCCATCCGGACCTTCGAACCGGGCAGCGATGTAAACCGCTTCATTACCGACCTTAATAAGGCTTACACCATACACGTTAAGTCAGAATTAAGGGAATATCCTACAATGGAGAAGGAGTTTGTCAAGCTGGCAAAGCAACTACTGAACGAAGGCATCTTCCAGCAGATGGAGGACTCAAGACAGCCTACGTCCACGTTCGAGGAACTAAAGGCTTACCTTATATCCACCCACGGGAGCCAAATGACAAACTTCCAGTACCTAAGCCGAGCATGGGACCTTCAGCGACATGAGGGAGAGAAACTCACTGATTTTGCAGGCCGACTTGAAAACACAATCCGAGAGGCCACAGTCCACATCACGGCAAAATTCAAGTCGGACAGACAAAATGCTGAGATGACGGCCGAAACTGCGTTTTCCCTAATGGGGGCCATGCTCATGAGTGAAAAGATCAAGGCATGGACACCTAACATCTATCCACACCTCGTCAAAACTATGGACAGACACTACTCAGCGGGTGGTATAGCCAGCGATGCGCAACGCTATCTTGATCGTGGTATCAAAACGGACATCACCACCGCCGCTGAAACCACTGCGCTGATGGCGAGCCAACCTACACACTCTGACAAACCTCGTAGCCTTGAAAGTGACAAGATACTAGCCGACGTACAGCTACAGTTGCTGGATCTGAACAAGCAACTGCGGCAAACCCACAGGCGGAACCCATCCATCGTTGACTGGAAAAGTCGAACCGCCCCCACCTACAACATGAAGCACAACCGGGCACAAAGAAGCGCTGGCCAACCCAGCCAACAAGCAATGTGCAAAAATTTCTTACGAGGCCGCGCATGCTTTAAGGGCAACAGGTGCCCATATTTTCACCCCCCTCATGCTCAAGCACACATAGCGACCACTGACACCGGTTTACCTGGAATAGATAGCGATCAGCACAACCATGAACACGCGACGCGCTTCGACGAACTGGATTTTCGGTTGGGACCGAACGAGATGTGATGACTCGTTCCCAGGTCCATGTATCCACTCAGCATCATCACACATTTAACGTTCAAATCCAACCTGATCTCCGATCGCCCCTTGTTCAGATCAACCTCCGCAACAACGGCATCACATTCTCCGGTGTAGGCATGCTGGATTCCGGATGCACGACTTGCATCATTCCCATTTCTCGCTTACCTGAAGATGCAAGAAGACACATGTCCAAAACCAACATCCGAGTCAAAGGAATCGGAGGGAACATCTCTATTCTGGGCAAGCTCACCTGCGACATTACCTTGGGTGACGATACTTCCCCCGCTTTCTGCAACGTCGACACACTGATCACGACATCAGACATTCCCATCTTGATCGGTCAGAACATACTCGGCCACCACACACTGTTATCCTATACTATCGATAACCAGAAGGCGACTGTAGAACTTGCGCGCACACTCCCATCTGGCAAGCTAAAACATACTGTCCCGCTCTCTACAACCGTCCATCCAAGGATAAAACCGACCCACAACCTTTCACACGGCGCCCTAACCGTTTCCAACGAGGAACCACGAGCCACACCCAGATCATCACCTAACGGGTTGACTCTCAACCAAAAACTCCATTGGCTTAAGCAAACCGTAGGCCTATCGCTTCCAGACCATCATAGCCGTAGTGAATTAGAAGCTACCGCCGATTTACTCATCAGCTATGCGGACATTCTCGGCACCGACGACAATAGAAGGGGCACTTTCATCAAGCCCATACGCATACCAACCAACGGCCAGTCCAGGAGCCAAAAACAGCACCCTATAGCCCAAGCACTGGAGGGTGATGTTGACGCGGAAATTGTCCGCATGGCAAGTGAGGGTGTTATCGAACCTTGTAACGACCCTAAAGGATTTAACAGACCCGTTTTTGCCGTCCGCAAGAAAAACGGAAAGATTCGAGTGGTCGCAAATTTCAAAAGAACCCTCAACAAGGTTTTAGTCGATCTCGACCCATACCCAATACCTACCATTGACTCGACATTCAACAAGATTGGCGAAGGTAACAAGTACTTCTCAACACTCGACCTCCGCAATGGCTATTGGCAAATCGTCATCGACGAAAGTGACCGCCATAAACGGCCTTTACTTGGAAAGGACGCTGTTTCCAATACACCCGTCTTGCTTTCGGTCTAACATCCGCTGGACAAATCTTCTCGCGATGCATAGCTGAGGCTCTCGACACAGTGGCCTCACGCGCGAACATATCGTCATATATTGACGATAATCTTGTCCACGCCAAAACCTTCGAGGAATATGTGACAGCGCTGGAGCAATTATTTATTGCTCTACGCAAGTTCGGATTAAAACTAAACCCGGAAAAATGCATTTTTCTTGCGTCCGAAGCTAAATTTCTCGGTCGCATCGTGAATAGCGACGGGTTCAAGGCCGACCCCGAATATGTCCGCGCCATTATCGACATAAAACCCCCGACAACGAGAAAAGAACTACAAAGTCTCATCGGACGTCTCGTATGGATTCGGCAATTCATCGAGACACGCCTTAACGAGAGCATCAGAACCGACATGTTCTCCAATCTAATGGCCCCCATATACTAAATAAGCCCGGACGAACATTCGTCAGGACCGAAGGGGCCAACAAGGCTTTCAATAAAATTAAGAAGCGCCTCACTTCACCACCAATCATTTCATTCCCCGACTTCACCGGACTCTTTACCCTCACCACCGACGCCAGCGATATCGCATGTGGGGCCATTCTCATGCAAGAGAATAAACACGGCCAAAAAAAAAATAATAGCAGTTGCCTCACACACCTTTAACGCGACGGAGCGCAACTGGTCAACAACTGAACGCGAGGCATATGCGATAAAATGGGCCATCACCAAATTCGATTACTTCTTGCGTAGTCGTCCCTTCGTCGTCCTCACAGATCATCGATCTCTCACATACTTGGATCAACGTGAATTCAACAATGCGAAGATACGACGATGGCAGGAGGAAATATCGTGCTACAAATTCGTCTTGGAATATGTAGAAGGTGAATCGAATGTCTGGGCAGACATGCTCAGTCGGAGATATGGCCACAGCAAGGACAAGCTTACGGCAGACCCCACACCTGCAGGGAAGCGCTTCAAACTCCAAGGCTCCAGTCTAAACATCTACGTTCCATCCTGGTGCATGGACGAAATCAAGAGCTCCCAGCTGCTCCCTGGGACTCACACAACACGGAACATTCAGCATCATCTGCAGGCCATCGACGCATTCCTCGCGTTTCATGCCACATCGACCATCCCGGTTGAAGAGATAGCTGACCACATGGGTATTGCAGCGGAACAAGCCTCTGATGACACACTTTCAAAAATCATCAGAGCTCTTCAGTTGGCAACCCCAAGACCGGACGCTACACTACTCGACCCCAAAGATCATCGTACCGGGCTATATAAGAAGCACATGCACCAATTCTACTTGGAACCTGGTACATCTGTATTGATGATCAGGGATACTACAAACACACCAAAACTGGTAGTACCCTACAAGCTCCGGACAAAATATCTCCACCAAGCCCATGACTGTGTCAACCACTCAAGGATCTCCCGCATGCAGGAACACCTATCCAGCTACTGGTGGGAATTCAAAAATCGCGATATCAGGGCGTATGTTCAGTCATGCCAAACCTGCGCTAAACGCAAGGGAAATTACGGCATGCGCCGAAACTGGTCCACGGGCCATTGCAAGAGAGGCGGAAAACCATTCGAGGTTGTCTACATAGATTTTGTCTCAATGCCCCTCTCAAAGGGCAAGCAGTACATCCTTACGATTCTAGACAGCTTCAGCCGCCACCTCATGGCCATACCATGTGCCAGAGACCGCGCAATCGACGCAGCCCGCGGACTCTACCAGTTCTTTCTTCGTCACCGCGAGATTCCCCGCATTGTCTCCTCCGACCGAGGAACCCACTTCACTGGTGAGGTTTACAAGGAATTTTGTGACCTAACCTCGATCACCCGGGAACTTCACTGCCCGTGGCGACCACAAAGCTCGGGGAACATTGAGAGGCAACACCGGACCTTAAAAAACGCCCTTTACATGATCTGCGAAGACAGAAACTGTGAATGGACGGACGTTCTCGAATCGGCAGTTTCCTCAATGAATGCCACAGCCAACACCGCCACTGGTGCATCCCCGCATTACATTATCACCGGCCGCCAACCAAACATTGGTCTACCGAAGATCCCCTGCCAAGACATCGTTAACAACAACCCAGGTGCTTACGGTATGCAGATAAACGCTTTGCTCCGACAGGTGCATCAAAGAGTCGCCTTGGCGAACAACGAGGCTGACCACAAAATGGAAGCCAAACTGAACCGCAGCATCTTCAAAGACCCGATACAAGTCGGTGACAAGGTGCTACTCCACCGACCGCAATCCGCAACAGCCCACTTGTCTCACCTGCCTTGGATAGGTGACTTTGAGGTCACCAAAACGAACGGTTTGGTGGTTCAAGTGAAAAACGAAAACTGTGAAACGCATTGGGTTCACCGCGGACACGTCCGTCGACTCGTACCACGACCAAATGACCTGCAACACATGCATCGACCACCCCCACCTCCAGCCCTATCCCCACCTCACCAAATTCCCAATCACCCGTCGACACGACCACTCCTACCTCCTTGTCCACCCCGGCAACCTACCCATCACCCGTTGTCACAACTCCCTACACTTTCGTCAGGGGAGCATCTTGTCGCAAATGACTGCAGTTCCGGAGACAATACCCAAAACCCAACGAAACGAACAACACGAGGGCAACTCCCAGCACGCTTTAAAGACTTCGTTATGTGCCAAAAAACAAAATAAATAATACACACACCAACAAACAAAACAAAAACACACACGCAAGCAAGCACTAACAACATAGCAACCTCAAATCATGGTAAGATCTAGGGGAGCTGTTACAAGACGAGATCTTGCCTTGATTTGAAAAAACAAAAAGAAAGAAAAGAAGAAAAGAAAAGAAAAACGGAAGTTAACACGTCGAGTTCTCAACTCAAAATGAAAAGTTAGTCGCTCACGCATGGGCTCCGCGCAGATCTTCCGTTTGCGATAAATTAACAATAAAAATACATTAATAAATATCCAATCGGAACGCTTCCCGCGGGGCACAAAAATTGCCGTTTCTGAGCCTACAGAAAATGTATAAATAGACGGACCAAATAATCATCAGTCAGTCGCGTTCCTACACCACAGACTTGTTCCTTCACACGACCCGTGTTAAGGATTCTACGCACCGTCCGGCGCCTGTCATCCGATACATCAAACGATCGCCACCGCTAAGAACATTGTCCTAATTCCGAGAAAACCATCCCTTCACCACGGGAACTTTGTAACTATCCCTTCACCACGAGACAAGTACAGTACATGAACTCTGTGACTACTACCACTGAATTCATTCTTCAACTGTAAACATATTTCTCCATTCTACTCTCTGTACTTAATCTATTTATAAAATTTTTCTATAACATCATTACTGTGTTATTGTGAGTATCTATACGTTCTTTGTTTTGCAACCATACGCATTTCTCGCCCACAACTCAGAATATAACACATATAAGATTTATCAATTTTTCAATAAACATTCAATTTGTAGAATGAATTATCATGAATTTTTGAAAATGACTATATTTTCAATGTAAAAAGTAATAGTGAAATAACTTGTAACTGCCAATACATATTCTCAGTGTTGATGAAATTTGATAAGGTCTTTTGTAAATAGATTTCAGTGAAATGTAACCAAAATCATGGCAGAAAATTATTTCCTGCTTCAACCTTAATTGACAATAACTTAAAGTCTAAATAAAATAAAATAAAAAGAATTATTTTGTTGATTTTGTTATTCCCACAAGAGATTAAGATTAAATGATCAATCATATATAAATTAATATAGTAACTTTGCTTAAAAGGAGTACAAAAATAGATATTATTTGGCTAGTGAGGATAATCCACTGGGAATTGTTCAAATGACTGGGGTCTGACCATGTAAATTTATGGTATATTTAAAAAGCAGAATCTATCCAGGTGAATAAAGGAAAATTCTCTGGGATTTCAAAATTCAAATGGATCACCCAATCCAAGCCAGAAGACCAAATATAATTCTTGTAAACAAAAAGAAAATTTATTTGATGGTAGATTTTGCTGTTCCACTAACCCACAGAGTAAAACTGAGAGAAAGTAAAAGCTGGATAAATATCTATGCTTCACAAAAAAAAAAAAAAAAAAAAAAAACTGAAGGTGATCATGATCATGATATTCATTATTATTGGAACTTTTGACACTGTCCTGAAGAGCTCTTGCCATGACCGGCCTACGATCGTAAACAGATCGGATTACTCCTTCACCCTAGAAAAATAACATCCGGATACCGCCGGAAATGATAAAGCCCTTTTTCAACTCTAACTGGCTGTTACAGCTAAGAAAGGGATAGATTAACATTTATCAACATTTGCAAAACACTTCTGCCAGAAATAATTCTATAAAAATGGAAGTAATACTCTTCGCTAGCCTATACCGGACTATAGAAGTACTTATTTTCTACGTCCATTTTTTATAGAAGAACTTTCTATTCATGTGGCGCGACAGAAGTGGAGTTCCCTTTCTTTCATATGAAAAAGGCTTCAGGCGGTGAAAATTCGTAGGTCTACGCATACGCTCTCAGGGTCCACGAGGCTCCACGAGGCTCACCGCCACTTCTAGTAGCAGATTCAACCCTTTTTTTTCCCCCATCACATTGATATGCACTTACAGTCCTTTTAAGGGCCATGAGAGGTATCCTTCTGCGCATTGGAGTATCTCTGATGGTCTTTAACGACCAGTCGAAATAGACGGCCTGGAGCAAACACAAAGAGGACTCACTAAGACCAGCCGGTCTTAACCATCGCTCGGTTCTGCTCGTTCGTTTGGCTGCACAGCGCTAAAGGCAAGGGTTAGCCTTTAGTTACCGCCTCACCATCTGCGCAGCGCTAAGATAACACCAATTTTAGCTTCGGCCTCCTGGCCCATTCGCTCGACAGTGCAGATATGCCGGCAGAGCTTTGGTGCGCAAGCCTTAGCTATCGTCTCGATACGTCTGCACAGCTTTGGCGTGCAAGCCTTAGCTACCGCCCGATATGCCTGCACAGCTTTGGCGTGTAAGCCTTAGCTACCACACAGCTTTGGCGCAAAAAGCCTTAGCAACTATCACAGCTTTGGCGCGAAAAGCCATAGCTACCGTAAACGATACTCCCGCACAGCTATCTGGCACAACAAAGCCATAGCTACCATAAATGATACGCCCTCACAGCTAGGGGCATGACAAAGCCCTACCTTCACTGACCCGCTCGCTCGACTTTGTATGTGTTAAGGCCTGGCAAACCTTAGCCACGGTTTCCCCATCCGTTCACTTGGTCTGTAGTACTGAGATACGACTCAGTCTTAGTCATCAACTCGCTCAACTCTACACGACCAAGCTGCCAACACTGACTTCGACCTCGATGCTCGCGCAATGCAGTCCACGTAACGACTCATTGTTACGGACTGACCCTGCAATGCAGCATCCAGTTCACGTAACAACTTGCTGTTACAGACTGCCCTAGCATTGCAACAACTAGCCCACGTAATGACTCGCTGTTACGGGCTAGCAACCAGATCGACACACCCCAGGAGATCGATCTACCAACCACGATGCTCCAGCAATGCAGCATCCAGTCGACGTAACAACTCACTGTTACGGACTGCCCTAGCATTGCAACAACTAGCCATGTACGACTCGCTGTACCGGCTAGCAACCAAAACGACTCGACCGACTTCAGCTTCCTGCTACGATCGTCCAGCTGCATTCAACAACTCAACCGACCTCAGCTTTTTGCTACGATCATCCAGCTGCATTCAACGGCTCAACCGACCTCAGATTCCCGCTACGATCTTCCAGCGGCATCCAACGACTCGACCAACCTCAGCTTACCCACATCAAACATCTAGCTGTATCTCTATGACTCAACCTATGCCAGCTACCTTCATCAAACGCCCAGCTGTGCACAACCACGACTCGACCATACCAGCTATCGACACAACCCATTCTAGCTAAAGACCGCATACAACCGCCACGGACATTTACATACACATTTGTAATCCCAGCAATAAAATCGTCACTTTTGTTGTATCTGTTACCTTGCCTCTTTGTCTTCCTTCATTGTCTTTGGCTGTCACTACTCGCATGCATTTAAACTTAAATTTGCGGAGCCGACATGGTATCGGCTCCGCAACACTCTGCTAAGAAGTTGGAAAAATTAGTTTGGATTGGTTTCTTTGTCTAAAGGCATATCAATTCCTTATGGGTAATTTAATGCTAAAATTGGATTCATTTGAAAATATTTGTTTGTGATCCTGACTATATTTTCAATATTCCATTGCAAAAAAAATTAGAAATTGCACTTTTATTTGTTTATAATCATATATTTGTATGCCATAATAGGGCATCAAGTATTCTTATCTTATACAAATAATTTTTAAACAGATCAATTTGGTCAATAGATGGGACTCTAACAAGTACTATGACTCTAGGTCAGAGTGGGCCTTGGAGTAATGCCAATGAAGGGGTACTCCACATTCCCCAAAGTTCAAGAACTGGAGCCTTACTACCAGATGTAGTTTATTATCATACTTAGACACTGGAAAAATTAGAAATCCAAGGAAAAATCAAAACCATCCACAAAACAATGTTACTAAAATCAGCTAGAATACTGTGGAAAGAGCTCAAACATTAAGGAAACTTGCTGTCACTTTATTTACAGTGAAAGCTACCATATACGAGTAGCAAGAAAACTATGAATAAGAATAGTAATAGTAATGATGATGATGAATTATCACATCAAATGTTATCAATTTTTTCAAAAAGCATAGTTTCCCAAAAGTTCCAAAGATTTGCTTGAAATTTTCTTGAAATATCAATAATATATATTTCTAGATTTTTATTATTTCATTTTATATTTTTATTATTTTATGATTATATTTCTAGAATAAAAATGTCTTTTTATGGTTTTTAAAATGCTGAAGTTTCAATACATTATACAAAGTGGGTGGGTTCATTTATTAAGAATATTTCAGTAACTTCAAAAATAATGAGAAAACAATTCAACAATAAATGAACATAAATTTTAAAAAGTTTTTTGATAATGCATTGTCATTAATCAATTTTTGACTAGTCTTTTTATCTTATTCTTGTAACTAAATGACTAAATCTGAATTTTGCTAGTTAAAGAGCTTCTAGAGCCTGTTAGATTGAATTCAAAAGATACTGATTGTAAGATCAAAAGTTATAAAAGGCTTTTTCTTTATTTCTGCTCTTCACTTTTTATTCGATGGTCATAAAATTTTTAAAAAATCATTTTTGTGATAAAAAGCAACAATTATAAGATGACTATAAAACTAAACAAAATTTAAAATGAATCTTCTGATTAATATAATATTAAATCTCTCAATATTATTCTTTATTTGACTTGGTTTGGCTAGTGATATTACCACTAAGTAATAATAAGAGTTACTATTACCACCATCTTAATCAAAAATTACTATAAGTATGACACTAGTAGTTCCTACTGTATCCAGAAGTGAATGTTATTCTCTTGAAATTATTATTTGTACAACAACAAGCATCATATGAACTGATAATGTCATTATCTAAATATGTTAAAATCCAATGACGTAAAATTTCATGCTATTAAACAATCAACTTTATCTACTTTACAAATAGTATCTTCAGTAATAACACCATAGATACTATTATACAATGATATAAGATTTCAGATAATTCAATAACATCTACATTGTGATAATTTTTCAGTAAAAATGAACCTGACATGAATAAAAGATTATTCACTTTAAGTTCATTTTTATTTGGAATCATGCAGATTTCGTTACAAAATAAAAATTTTATTTCTGCCCAAATCCTTATTCATTGGACTATATTTATACATTTGCAACTTTACATTTTTTAAGTAAAATTGTCATTGATATCATCAAATTGTGCTGACAGCACAGAGTTCCCTGAGTTTCTCTCACCAATCATCCTGATCACATATCACACCTAACAGGTTCTCTTGGCTGTATCCTCTGTCCACATAGAATTGATGTTTTTAAGTCTTTGCTAATCAACCAACACTGATATATTCATGTGTAGGAAACAACAGAACATTGGTTATGAATTTGTCTCAGCTTTTCCTGTTGTAACTGTAGTAATAACACAGACTATTTCTCTACGTGCAAGATTTCAACCCCTTGGCTGATTTAGAATAAATATGCCTTAACTAAAGCACGCACGCTTTATGTTGTCCTTAAACCTACTAAGCCTAATAATGAACACTAACAACAACAACAACAATATATTACATGGTGGCGGGTGGGATGATCAAAAAAAGATATTTAAAGGCTTAAAAAACGAAAACAACATTTAAAGGTTTAAAAAACGAAAACAACATTTAAAAGCTCACCCCCCCCAAAAAAAAAAACCGTGTATCAAGAAACAAATTGAAGGAACTTCTGGACAAAAAGCCCAACAAACCAACTTGGATAAAAAAAGCAACAAAAGGTTCTTGTAACAGATTTTCAAGAAAAATCCTGTCAGGTAAATAATTCAAACTCTTTTTTAATTATCGCTGCGTGCATCATTTTTCTACGTGATACCGCCATCTTGAATTTGCATATTTTTTGTAAACACGTTCAATGTATAACATTTATAATGGCTAATAATGATATCCCTTATATGGACTGGCAATCCTCAAATCTAGCTGAAACATTTAAATTGTTTAAACAGCGGTTGGAGTTGTATTTTGTTGTCAATAAAATAAAAATAGAACAAGTAAACTACATACTACTGAGAGTCGGGAATGAAGGTTTAAAAAATACAACACATGGTTATTAACGGAGGAAGAAAACCGTTCTCCTGAAATTATTTTTGATAAGTTCATTGAACAACTCGAACCTAAAGAAAAGTTCAGAATAAACCGTTTGAAATTAATGACTTATAAACAGGAAGTTGAGGAATTGTTTGACAACTTTGTCAACAGATGTAGGCGAATGACTCAGAGATGTTCGTTTACAGAACATTAGCAACAGCAACGGGTAATAGAACTTATTTTCGCCATGACTCCCATTGCAGAATTCCAAAAGGAGTTACTAAGAAAAGACAACACTTATAGGACTTTACACTCCTATAAATTATTTTGGGCGGTATGCCACTTGTTCCCACAAAGATGACGGACGCTCAATATTCAGTCTCGGGAAACCATTGGCCAGGAGGACCACGTGACATGTTTAAAACTAGGTCTGCGCGTAAATTCAAGTCCTGCGTTTTTGAGCCACCTACAAGACGCGTATTTTCTATAAATACGTCGTCTTCAAACACCCTTGTCCTCTTTGACCAAATTTCTTCGCAGCAGCAACACACTCCCTTCAGCGTGAATCAACAGGAGAGAAAAGCAACACCATGAATGGGCCTCGCAGACATTCATATACAAGAACTATGAGACGCTTTCCCGTCTCTGAGAAACTGCCCGTTTCTAACCATAAAAAAAGGACATTTTAAACTTGCAATTCTTTTTGTAGCTTAGTTGTGTTACACACACACACACACACACACACACACACACGAGCTCACACATATACACACACTATTATTTTGTTAGTAGAGTTAGTAATATTTTTTATGTATCAATGTAAGATTTAATTGTTATAGAATATAAATTTGTTTTTGTTCGTCGCCTTGTTTTAAATGTTCATTTTGTCCGCGCCGTTTTACAACCATTATTTGTTTCATATGCTTTATTCATTCACTATCTTTATCCATGTGCCTATATTATGTATATATTATGCCTTATTCAACTTTTATTCTAAACTAAACACTCTATATCAAACCTCAACATTAAACGTGTGGGAAAACATTAAACCTGTGGGGAAACGCTAAATACTATATATTAAACCCTTATTTCAAATATAAAAAAAACATAAAAATTGTAGGGGACCATGAATTCACTCACTCCCCCTACACACTCTAACCCTGAAGAAACTGTTAGTATTGGCAAAACATGTGAAGCTTCCAACATTCACATTAAACAACTAAGGGTTATGGAGAATAATAATAATAATAATAATAATGTGGATAATACTAATATACAAGCCATAATAACACCAACACGTTCTACTATGTCAAATAATTGTCTCAAATGTGGTAAAGGTCATGCTTTTCACCGTGAAGCTTGTCCAGCATTCGGATCAAAATGCAACACATGTGGTGAAGCAAACCACTAGGCAGCAGTATGTTTGTCAAACGGAACAAAACCAAAACATAGGCTGAGGCCACAAAGCAGAGAATGCTGCGACCAGCCTACGAACGTAAACATATCGGATTACACCTTCACCCTAGAAAAATAACATCCGGGTACGGCTGGAAATGATGAAGCCCTTTTTCGACTCTAACCGGCCGTTACAGCTAAGAAAGGGATAAATTAATATTTATCAACATTTGCAAAACACTTCTGCCAGAAATAATTCTATAAAAATGGAAGTAATACTCTTCGCTAGCCAATACCGGGCTATAGAAGTACTTATTTTCTACGTCCATTTTTTATAAAAGAACTTTTTATCCACGTGGCGCGACAGAAGTGGAGTTCCTTTTCTTCCATATGAAAAAGGCTTCAGGCGGCGAAAATTCAGAGGTCCCCGCGGACCTTTTTTCCTCTTGGGTTGCATTCGGTAGGCCGTTTTATCTCTGGACGGTTCTGCCGGATGTGCCTCGGCACTGGAGAGTTCCTCCGGCCTCAGGGGGCCATCCCCCCAGGCTTATACCCCCTCCGGGGGTTTGGGTTTATTGCCTGGCGCCTGAGGCGCCCCAAAAAGGGGAATGCCGACGGGGCCGAAGGTATTTTTGGCCTTGCCAGACGCGTGTGGGCTTCGGCCCTGCGACCGGGCCCACCTTAAAAACGGCTTTGTGCCAGATTCGTGCGTTGGTGGGACGCAACGATAAATACAGAGGTCCCCGCGGACGCTCTAGGGCGTTTATGTGTGGCCTTTCCTCTCCAGTTCTTGGGTTGCATTCGGTAGGCCGTCTAACCTCTGGGCAGTTCTGCCGGGTGTGCCTCGGCACTGGAGATTTCCTCCGGCCTCAGGGGGCCATCCCCCCAGGCTTATACCCCCTTCGGGGGGGTTGGGTTTATTGCCTGGCGCCTGAGGCGCCCCAAAAATGGGAATGCCGACAGGGCCGAAGGTATTTTTGGCCTAGCCGGACACGTGTGGGCTTCGGCCCTGCGACCGGGCCCACCTTAAAAACGGCCTTGTGCCATATTCGTGCGTTGGTGGGACGTTTCGATAAATACAGAGGTCTACACGGACGCTCTCAGGGGCCACTCGGCTCCACGAGGCTTGGGTCATACGTTGTCGTGGTTGCACCCGACTCACCGCCACTCCTAGTGGTAGATTCAGCAACCTTTTTTTTACAGTCCTTTTTAAGGGCTATGAGAGGTCACCTTCTGCGGGTCGGAGCATCTCTGGCGGTCATTAATGACCAGTCGAAATAGACGGCCTGGAGGCAAACACGAAGAGGACTCACTAAGACCAGCCGGTCTTAACCATCGCTCGGTTCCGCTCGTCCGTTTGGCTGCGCAGCGCTAAAGTCAAGGTTTAGCCTTTAGCTACCACTCCACTATCCACGCAGCGCTAAGATAACGCCAATCTTAGCCTCGGCCTCCAGGCCTGTTCGCTCAACAATGCAGAGCTTTGGCGCACAAGCCTTAGCTATCGTCTCGATACGTCTGCACAGCTTTGGCAGGCAAGCTTTAGCTATCATCCGATACGCTCGCACAGCTTTAGCGTGAAAAGACTTAGCAACTGCACAGCTTTGGCGTGAAAAGCCTTAGCTACCACCCGATATGCTCGCACAGCTTTGGCATGAAAAGCTTTAGCTACCACCACAGCTTCTGGCGTGAAAAGCCATAGCTACCACCAGCTATACGCCCGCACAGCTATCTGGCACGACAAAGCCATAGCTACCATCAACGATACACCCGCACTGCTATCCGGCACGACAAAGCCATAGCTACTTTAAACGATATGCCTGCACAGCTTACTGGCGTGACAAAGCCATAGCTACCGACCACGACGCTCCGGCAATGCAGTCCACATAACGACTCGCTGTTACGGACTGCCCCAGCAACGCAGCATCTAGTCCACATGACGACTCGCTGTTACGGACTACCCTAGCAATGCAGCATCTAGTCCACATAATGACTCACTGTTACGGACTACACTAGCATTGCAACTTCTGGCCCACGTAACGACTCGTTGTTATGGGCTATCAATATCGATCTACCGACCATGACGCCCTGGCAATGCAGCATCTAGTCCATGTAACGACTCGCTGTTATGGACTACACTAGCCTTGCAGCATTCAGTCCACGTAACGATTTGCTGTTATGGACTGCACTAGCATTGCAGCATCTGGCCCACGTAATGACTCGCTGTTACAGGCTAGCAACCAGATCGACACTCCCCCCGGTTAATCCAATGTACTGTTAAAACCGGGATATCGATCTACCGACCACGAGACCCCGGCAATGCAGCATATAGTCCACGTAATGACTCGCTGTTATGGACTACACTAGCATTGCAGCATTCAGTCCACGTAACGACTCGCTGTTACGGATTGCCCTAGCATTGCAACAACTAGCCCACGTAACGACTCGCTGTTACGGGATAGCAACCACGACTCAACCATACCAACGAAATATCAAAACCATGACATCGATTTACCAATGACCGACCGATCTCAGCTTACCCGCATTAAACACCTAGCTGTATCTCCACGACTCGACCTATACCAGCTACCCTCATCGAACGTCCAGCTGCGCACATCTACAACTTGACCATACCAGCTATCGACATAACCCATCCTAGCTGAAGACCACATACAACTGCCATGGACATTTACATACAAGTTTGTAATTCCGGCAATAAAATCGTCACTTTTGTTGTATCTATTATCTCGCCTTTTGTCTCCCTTCATTGTCTTTGGCTGTCACTACAGTCGTGCATGCATAAAAACCCTTAAAGTTATTTGTGGAGTCGACACGCTTATTGACCCTGCAACAGGAACACACAAAAAAACAAAATCTCACTATCAACCACAATATATGAGAAAACAGTATGTGAAAACTGATGCAGTATACAACAACAAAGAAGTTGAGGAACAAATGGAAAGCTTGACGTTCAATTGTATTAATATTACCTAAAGAGATTAAGCTTTCGTACTCATTAAAATTAAATTGCCAAATCGAAATGGCATTCACAAGATGTGTCTGAAGATCGACACAGGGGCACAAGGAAACATCCTACCAGTTTCTACATTCTGTAGAATATTCCCAGAAAAACTAGACACAGATGGTTTCCCAAACATAAAAAAACAATTTATCAACAAAAAACTAATAGCTTATAACGGCACACCAATAAAATGCTTTGGTAACATCAAAATACCCTGTCAATACAACAAATCAGACTGGTATGTCAGCATCTTCCACATTGTGGACGTACAAGGGCCAGCAGTACTAGGGCTACCATCGCTGGAACAGCTCAAACTAATTACCTTTCACTGTACAGTCAAGAAAGAAGATGTGTTCCAAACTCCTGCAGCAACACGGACAAATGCAACCAAAGACCTTATGCAGATGTATCCTGATCAGTTTGACAAAATTGGCTCCATGCCAGGTGAAGTCAGACTATCGGTCAACAAAAACATACATCCACATAATGACGCACCTAGAAAAACCCCAATTGCACTTAAAGACTATATAAAACAGGAGCTTGATAACATGGTCAAAAATAAGATAATAAGAAAAGAAACCAAGGCTGATCCAGTACTTGATCAACTACAAGGAATCATAACAACAGGATGGCCAGACTCAATTAAGGATTTACCACCGGTAATACGATCATTTTGGCCTTACAGAAATGAACTATCTGTCAACGATGGTATCATCATGAAGGGATCAAGAATTATTATTTCTGAAACCCAACAAAAATTATCTTGGACCAGCTACATTACAGCCATCAAGGTATTGAAAAAACGTCTTCAAGCCAGAGATGCTGTATACTGGGAGAGAATTAATGCAGATATCGAGAACATGACCAAGAATTGTTCAATATGCCAGGAAACTTTCCGGCACAACCAAAGGAAACTTTACAGCTACATGACATCCCCAGCAGAGCATGGGAAGTCATTGGCACAGATATGTTTAACAGCAATAATCATGAATATCTGATAATTGCTGATTATTACAGTAAATTTCCAATTATACAGAAAATGAATGGCCTGACAACAAGCAATAGGGTCATATCAACAATGAAGTAAATATTCTCTGAACATGGTATACCCAGCAGAGTTGTTAGTGACAATGGACCACAGTATTCCAGTGAAGCATTCAAAGAATTTGCTCAACAATGGCAATTTGATCACATCATTTCATGTAGAGAATGCGTGACGGCGTGATCCCCACGTGCATTTTGTTTCACTGTTGACTGCCATTTTAGAAGAAGAAGATGACAAAAGTGACTATGAGACAGAAAAATCCAACAATGGACCACAGTACTCAAAGAATTTGCCCAACAATGGCAATTTGATCACATCACATCATCACCAAAGTTCCTGAAATCAAATGGTTTTATCAAAAGACAAATCCAAACAATTAAAAGAGCTCTAATTAAGGCTAAGCAAGCAGGAAGAGATCCTAACTTAGCAATGTTGTGTTTGTGAACAACAAAAATCAACCACAAACTTCCAAGTCCAGCTGAACTCTTAAACGATCACATTTTAAGATCAAACTTAATTGCCAAAGTTTCAACCCCAAGATTTTCCAATACTGACCATATCCGTGAAGAACTGAAACACAGACAGGATATGCAGAAAATGTATCATGATAGAACAGCTCATGATTTACCACCATTTGTCCCTGGGCAAGATGTACATATATTGGATCACCAAACTGGGAAATGGAAACCAGGAACAATCACAAGTAGATGTGCAGAACCCAGATCATACATCCTTCAACTCCCAGATGGATCATTAAAAAGATAAAACAGAGTCCAAATAAAAGCAGCAGAAACATCCAGCCATAAACAGGTTCATTTTAATGACCACATCACTTCATAGCAAAAAGGACTCACAAATACAAACAACGTCTCACACCAGAGAAGTATAAAACAGCCAACATGCAACACAACAAGAAGTGGCCGTGAAATACACAGGCCAAAAAGATATAAAACAAATAAACAAGGAATGTAGCAACACCCTTCTTTTCCATTGGTAAGGGGGATGTAGTAATAACACAGACTATTTCTCTACACGCAAGATTACAACTCCTTGGTGTAAGAATACATACACACACTCTGGTGATTTATAATAATGTATGTCTTAAATAAAGCTAGCATGCCTAATGTTGTCCTTAAGCCTACTAATACCCACAACAACAATATATTACAATAGCCAGCATATCTTTTTGTCTTACTTGGATAATTTGTGAAATAAGAGGTAGGTGGCAGTTCAGCTGTAATTTGTGGGTGCTGCTTCCAAGATTTGTCCAAAACAGCATGTGTAGCTCGTATCTAGTTTTTTCATAACAACTTTTGCTTGTGTTTTGTCAGTGTTCATGGTGAGAGAGAGTCAGGGAACTTAGTACTGTCAGTATAACTTGATGAGGATTATATATATATATATATATAGTCTGTGAACATGCATCATAAAATTATCTTTATTTCAGTACCATGTAGTGAGAGAAAGATAGAAACATACATCTTTCTCTCTCTCCCTCTCTCTCTCTCTCTATATATATATATATATAGAGAGAGAGAGAGAGTATGAGAATTATTCTTTAAAATTATTTTCAAAAAGTAGTGTTGATAGACATTCTTCAAGGCTGCTGAAATGGTTTTAAGTTATTGGGATTATATCTTTTAAATACAAAGATAAAATTTCAATCAAATTTTTTCTACAATTTCTACATTACTGGAATTTTCAGAAAATTTACTAAGGTTATATTTACTTTTGAAAGTATGTTAAACTTAATGTAGTTAATAAAACGTCAGATAAAACCACATCATACAAACTTCATGCTGTACAAGAGTAATTAAGTAGTTAATAATATTATGTTGCAATTGACATACCTGAGCTACTGTGTTTATAAAATAGCTTTCCTTATTTCTAAGTAAATTTTCTTTGTAAATATCTTTTTTTAAAGAATATCTTTATTTTCAAGATAATTATCTTTTTGTAAACTGTTAAATATCTTTTTGCATAAGTTTTCAGTCAGAGTTTTTATAGATTTTACCATATGAACACTTTAATATTCATTTATTTCTAAATTATTTTCTTTTTTATAGTTTAAAAAACAGAAGATAGATACCATATTTACTTATAGAACACATAGTCTATAGAGGTATTGGGAAAGGAACTACTCCTACATACTACAACTCATAACTGACATTTCAAGCTTTAAAAGATAGTTCCTTAATCATAATACCAACAAAATGGACACATTGACATTTTTGTATATTTTTTAGACCTAAATGGGCATAATATAATATCATATATATAATATTTCTCTCCAATGCAGTAAAAAAAGAAGGAAATAATTATATATTGAAAGTTTAGAAATATAATTCTGCTGTCCCATAACCATTGTTACATTGGCATATAAATTTCCTATCCTAATTGTAACAAATATATGTTTAAAATAAAAATTCCATTTTTGTTTTTGCACATTCCAATAACGTTTTGCTGGGTTTTTTTTATTTGCTTTTAATGCAAATGAAAAAAAACAGCAAATTAGATTTCCAATTTCTTTTTCTGATGCTGACATTAAATTTGCCAATTGGTTTTTGTTTATTTGCCTATCCAACTTACATTAAATTAGCAATTTATAAAAGCACTTTGTAATAAATAACATCTTCCTTTATCCTCTTGTTAATTCTTTGCAAATGTAGCAACATTTCAAATAACTTAATAAAATCACTTAATAAAAATTCAAAGAACTGATAAGGAATAAATTATATAAAGAATTTAAAATATTCAACTGGTTAAAAATATTAGCATTGAAAACTTGTTAAGCATATGAATGATTCTTTTTGCTTATTTAAACCAAAAATTATTAATAATTGATTATTTGCCATTGATTTTGTCTATCAATTTTTCAGAATTTGTCCATGATAACTTACTTGAACACAAGTAATCTCTTCAAGGTGAAAACTTATTTAGGGATTGATGTTAAAACAAAAATTAAGCGAAGTGGGTAAATGATAAGAACAAACAAATAAAAAGAAAATTAATTTTTTTTTCAAGACAATCAATTATTCCAGTACCACAAAATGTACCTCCTCAGTTCCATAATAATTGCTGCACTTATGCATAAATTACATAAACTAAATGAAACAATTATTATGGGACAGAGGTAATAAAAGAAAACAAGCAAATCCTGCAAAAAACTTGAATAATTGCTTTTAAAATGATAACTTTACTCTATGAACAAGGTAACCTTTTTTTCTCTTTTATTCATTGTTTCTTTTTTCATCTTTCCATATCTTCAGATAGGATGACAAGAATGTAGTATCTGTGCAGTCTGCATAGATTTATTCTCCAACACTTATGCTGTGTAGTATTTGTACCCATGGAAATCTAAATATATTACAAAAACAAAAAAATCTTTAAATATTTATCAGTATATACACCTGACCAAGCCGAAACTCTTCTGCATAGTTTGGAACGAGCAGCAGCAAGCATAGGCCTCTATGTTAATGCACACAAAATGGAATATATGTGCTATAACCAAACGGGGGACATCTCCACTCTAGAAGGAACCCCACTTAAACAAGTAGACAAATTCACGTACCTAGGAAGCAGCGTCGAATCAACCGAAAAAGACATCGAAACGAGGCTAACGAAAGCATGGACAGCTATCAATAGGCTATCGATTATATGGAAATCAGACCTAACCGATAAAATGAAACGCAGCTTCTTCCAGGCAGCGGTCACATCGATACTGCTATATGGATGCACTACATGGACGCTAACAAAACGGCTGGAGAAGAAACTGGATGGCAATTACACAAGAATGCTGCGTGCAATCCTCAACAAGTCCTGGCAGCAGCACCCCACAAGACACCAACTGTACGGCCACCTGCCCCCTATCACGAAAACTATTCAAGTTAGACAAACCAGACATGCAGGACACTGCTGGAGAAGCAGAGATGAACTCATAAGAGATGTACTCTTATGGATCCCCACACATGGCCGCGCAAAAGCAGGACGACCAGCTCGAACGTACATTCAGCAGCTATGTGAGGATACAGGATGTTGTCCTGAAGACCTACCTAGGGCGATGAACGATAGGGAGGAGTGGCGAGAGAGGGTCAGGGATATCCATGCTACCAGCGCGATATGATGATGATGATGATATTAATAATTCACACTTTTTTCATTTTGTGTTTATTTTTGAGGAAGCACAACATTTTAATTTCTTCAAAATAACTTTTCATTTTCATTTTTATATTTTAAGTTTATGAAATAACAATAGGGGTTTCCACAAGTGCATATACTACACTCTGATCCAATGCAGAATTGCTGAGTACTAAGCTTATACAAGAGAAAATAATCCCACAATTTTTTGTGGAAGTTTTATAAATAATTTTAATGATTATCATCATAATAATTAAAATAAACTTTACTAATTATTATAGTAATTATGATGATGCCACCCAGTCAGCTGGATCAACTGAATATGCCAATTGCATATATATATATATGGTGCCTTCAATAAGTGTCCAGACTTTTTTCATATGGGCACTTTTATTGATAGTACACACATGAAACTCTAGTCCCCTTCAAAGTAATCTCCTCTGGCTGCAATGCACTTGTTGTACCGTTCCAACAACTTCTGGAAGGCCCCATGGAAGTCCTCTTGTGTCAGCGTGTCAATGACCTTCGTCACAGCCTCTTTCATCTCTTCAATTGTCTCATAATGACAGACTCTGAGCTTAGGGAATAACCAAAAGTCACAGGGAGCAAGGTCTGGACTATAGGGAGGCTGAGGAACTGTCTTGATGCCCATCTTGGTCAAATAGTCTGTGACAAGAATGGAATTGTGGACTGGTGCATTGTCCTGGTGGAAATGCCACTGACCCGATTTGAAGAGTGCTGGCCTCTTCTGACGGAATCTCTTCCTGAACTCCCTTAAAACCTCAACATAGTATTCCTTGTTGATTTTCTATCCAGTGCGAACCCAGTGCATGTAGATCATGCCAGTGCTGTCAAAAAAAGGGATCATCAAAAGTTTGTGGTAGGATTTGCTCTGTCTGGCCTTCTTGGTCTGGAAGAGCCAGCATGCTTCCACTGGGAACTCTGTCTCTTGGTCTCTGGGTCATAGCAGTAGATCCAGCTTTCATCGCAGGTCACCAGAGCATCAAGAACTGTTGGATCTGAATTGATCAGCTCGACCATCTCCCTGCTGTCATGACAACGTTTGTCTTTCTGATCTTCTCTGAGCACCCTGAGGACAAACTTTGTGCAAATTTTCCGCATCTTCAGTTCCTCGTGAATAATTGTGTGTACTGTTCCCACACTGACATCAAACAGTGCACTTATTGTCTCTATAGACACACGACAGTCCTTATCCATGAAATTCTTTATTTGGCCAATCAACTCTGGTGTATTGACTTCCTTACTCCTCCCACACCTCTCATCATCCCTCACAGACTCCCTGCCTTCTTTGAATCTCTTATGCCACTCAAAAGCTGATGCTCGATTCATGCAAGATGGTCGAAAAGCAGTCTGAAGCATTCCATAGGTTTCTGTGGCATTTTTTCCAAGTTTAAAACAGAATATTTTATTGTATATCATTCTTCTAAAGTGTCCTCATGTCCAGATTGCATTTTTGAAATTCACCAGCTGTGACAATCAGGCTTTAGTAGGGTGTATTCCAATTGCTGCTATAGCTGTTGATTTGAAGCTGAAATCATAAAAATTGGTCAGTCATCTCATAAGATGTATAGCAATAACATACTGAATTTTCAAGTGTCTACAACAATATTAAATGCCTGTACAAAAAAAGTCTAGAAACTTATTTAATGGCCCTTGCATATATATATATATATATAAACAGAATTTAGCATTAAATATTCCACAAGGATTGATATGCCATAAAACACCAACTAAACATGATGATGGTAATGAAACAGGTAGTTTAATTAAAACAAAAAAATATTTTTAAAAGATTGTATCCAAATCCAGTGGGTTTTTCTATGAATGTTGTTCATTCCTTTTCCTTATACTAAAGATTGATTGGAAATCTTTTAAAGATTCTTTTAATCGTCAATTATTTTTTAATTACTCATTAATGTAATCAAATTAGAACTCATCAATTCTGCATCTTGGATTTTGCACATTTTGTTTTCCATGGTTAAAAAGTAAAATAAATTCTTAATAAAATACAAGAAAATAAGTGACCCAATTTCAATAGAGGGTTTTTTGCTCACAATTTATAAAACATTTTATAAATTGAAATGGTTCAAAAACAAAGAAGCAGTAACAAATAAAATATATGGGAAACAATTTTTGAGCATTCTCAACCCAAGAAAATAATTTTGCATGAGATTTTTACAATAACTCACAAAGCTGCAATGATTACAGAAAAGTGTTACTTTATTTTTGAAAAGGTGTATAGGTTTAACAGTAAGTTTGTGGGATATTTTGAGTGCTTACAGAAAAGAACTTGATGCATGCTGTCATATATTAAGTCTTCTACATCAGCCACAGCAGATAATGAACCTCAACTTTGACCTAGAGGCAGGAGAACAAAAGAAGGTTATTTTTGTGCATCAAGGTATTTTGAAAGGAGATGTAGGTTTAAGGCAGGTTTGCCAGACGTTTTTAGTACCTACAAAGAATTATGAGGATAAGCAGTAAAGCATACAGTAAAATTTCAAGTCCTCTATATCAACCACTGCAAACAAAAAACCTTGACCTTCAACATCAAGACAGGTAGACATAAGAAAGGTTATTTTTAGAGTGTGAGAACATTTAAAAGTTTTTCCCTTATAAACTAATGATAATCTTTTCTTTTTGTTTCTTTTTGCTCTTTTATATAGTAAGTGAAAACCTGTATTAATATGCCTTTCATAAAAGCAAAATGGTGTAAATTAAACTTTTGAAAAGTGGGGAATATCCATCTAAGAAGGAACTCAGTTATTATTTTCTGTTTATAAATTCTTACTAAAAGGTTATTATTGTAGAAAGTGATAGAATTTTCTAGATGGCACATTCATATCACAAACAAATTGATAGATTAGAGATATGTGTTATCTGTATTAATTATTTATCAATAAATTGACTGTAAGTGAAATGGAGTTTTTGTGAGAACAATTACAAGATTCTCCATATTACGACTTATATATTGCTAGAGTTCCACAGGATGGTTTATAGACATTATTACATAATAATAATAGAATTCTAGAATCAAAAGTTGAAGAAAGTTGAGAGAGGGTAAGGGTTGGTGAGAAAAAGAAGAAAATACAATATAGATTTAGACTGCACTATCACTGACCTGTTCATTTTTGTGTTTGTATTTATTATCAAATGAATATGAGTAAAGTTTGAATGCTATGATCTTCAACAAAATTTAGAATTCTATGGCCAGAAACGGAAAAGAGGGAAGAGAGAAAGGAAAAACATGATAAAACATTTCATCTATCAAAAGCATCAGAAGTAAAATACCTGCACAGATTATTAATATCAGACTAAAAAATCTTATAATAAGTCAAAACTTAAGTGTCTTAAAGATATAAGTATCCATTCTTCTTATAATTTTTTTTTTTTTTTGTGGCCCTCTAAAGTGTCTTCTTCCTCTGAAGAACACCAGGCTACATCTGTGAAAGGGGCTCTGGTATAGCCACATTAAACTACCTATGAATAATGACAAATCCAAATCAACGTGGGAATCAGATGTCAGATCTGAGTGTTGAGATCAACAAGTGCTCCTTTGATAGCCAACATGGGAGACCTGTGAATGTAGGCTGTTCTAATTTAAGGTATATAAATAACAACCAAAGCAATATTCAACTCAGAGACACCAATGGAAAAAATGGACAAGCGAAGACAGCAAAATTGTACTTCACTGTTATTTTAAGAGCAATCCGACACAAAGAGAATATAGGAAAGAATGATTGAAATTTAAGCAGAATTCTCTAGATATAATAGAAAACACCAAAGACTTGCTGACTAAGCTAGAATGATGTTAAAGAAAGGTTGGTTTTCTGGCCTTGAGATACAAGAAATATGTTGACAAATAAATAGTGAAAAATCGGAACAAGATCCCTTGACTAACATTGAATACTAAAAAGCCTCCTAATTGAATGGAAAATCAAAATACCAATAACTGAAATTCAAAATCTCACCACCTATTTGTAAGGGTTTGCGAGATTAGCTTAACAAATCCTAAAACAAAGCACCTCTTTTTCTTAAACACTAATAATCCAAACAGGGAGAGTCTGCCTGTCTAAAAAAATAAAATTCAAAATTCTGACTTCTCTCTTTTTTAATGGTATATCAACCTTCATAGATTATTTAATGGAAAAGCCATCCTTGTTGACAACAGCAGTGTTAGTTAACTCATAGCTGGAGACATAAAAGAGTTCATACTTTTCCAAGTGTTATTACACCGAGAATGAATGCAATAGTATGACTGAAGTTCAAATTCACTATGATGCCACAGTCCAGCACATTCACCATTACACCATGGGGACTCCTTCTATTGGCAATGGTGTAACTATTTTAGCCTCAAGATAGGCTACATAAATATATAATTATATGCTAAAAAAGATGGATATAGGATTGCATTAAGTTATTTCAGTTTTAATGATATTTCAACAGCTGAAAACTTTATTTGTCAAAAGTAAAAAAACATTTTAACCTGTTTTTGTCATCTGCCCAAAATGACAGCAGAATTGTGTTTGTTCAATAACACTTGTACTACAATATCCTTTCATTGTAGTGACAATTAGATTTATTTCCCACTGGCGGACAAATTCCTGCACGGAAGTAAATTGGTTGAACTGAACTAATCAAATCAGCCAGCGGAAGAATACCAAAAGCTGGACCTTCTGTGAGGGAGAGGAAAAAGCAAATTCGGCCTCTTTTACCAGGAACCACTGTGGAGTTAACATAGCAAAAACTGTTACTCGCCTACTAGGCTAACAGTTCAATAAACCTGTACATATGTACATACACACACATATAGATATATACACTTTCTTTATCAACAAGGCAGGATGAACTTTTGTACTTGCTAAAGGGACACCTCATGGAATTACCAACAAAGGTTAGAAGAAACTCATCCAAACATTACTATGTTGTGTAAAAAGATTAAGTTGTCTTTGTCAACTTTCCAACAGGAATTGAGAACATTCTCTGTGACCTTAATCCCACTTTACATCATAATGATTACTTAAAAAATGGAAATCTTGCTAATCTTTTCAAATATCAAGAAAATTTTAGTCTTTGTTCAGATAAAATGGTCAGTGTTGACAACGGTTTCATCTGCTGTCAGATGCTATCAGATAAAGAAAGCTGAAAGGGATTTGAGTAAAAAAAGTAAAAAACAAAATTTCTCATCTTAAATTTGATTGAATATTATTAGAAAATATATATAATTATAAACTATGTTCATATACATGTCTATACAAGTAGACCTGGTTATTGTAGAAGTATAGGTTGGATAGAAATGATACTAGACCTAATATCATTTCAGCAATGAATAACAGTCTGTGGCTGTCTTTGCTATTTTTACTCCCAAAGCTTCTTTATCTGTATAACTATAGAAAACAAGGGAAATAACTCCTAAATATCCACTCTCCCTTCCCAGCATTCAGGAGTGGATAGTTCTTTTAGGCTTATTATATGAGACTAACCTGGGCAGAACCCAAGGAATTTTTGTTGACATGCACTGTGAATGCCAAGGATATATTGATGTGCCTCATATAGGGTACCCAATTGTTGTGTGGGTATCACCATTGGAAGAAATTGGAAGATTGGGATAGGAGAGCAGGACATTGTGGCTTCAAGCATTGCACTGGGTATAGGAGTGGGCCTGGGTATGATGTTCAACTTTTTCAAGGCAGTTCTTATATGTAATATATTTCATTAGATTTCCACTGGGACTGATACTACATTTTGATCCTAAGTTGAAGTGCCAGAGCATGACAAGTTGATCCTAAATACAACATGCAGATGCTACTCTCTGATCTTAGGTGTAAGTAATTGCAGAACAACAGACAAATAAAAGGAAGCACTCTTTAATTAGTTTCTAATAGTTATCTCTCTTGAGAAGTAATAATGATCTGTGAGGAGGAGAGGTTAGTAATGCATCCCATTCTATTTTGAACTTTCGGTATTGTTGAATTATAATTTCTGAGTGGATCTGAGGAAGTTTTACGATCAATATTTTTGTGTAGTTAGTTAGCGATGGAGAGTTCTTTGATGAGGTTTAGTATCGCAAGCATTTCGCCCATAGTCTTGATACACAGATCTCTGAGTATTGAATGATCCAGCATAAGTAAGCAATCTTTTGTAAGCTTTTTGCTTGTAAATGTCAGTGTGTAAAGCTTAGCAGAGGCAACAGATATGCTTGCTTCAATAAAAATGCTTTCTTATTCACCTGGGTCTGATCCTTCTCACAGCACCATGTAGTAATATAGGTTAGAGATGATGCAAGATTTAATATCACTAATATATAGACGTTGATTGGTTCTCCCCATATATTGCAAACTACAAACACATCTAAAAGAATAAATCAAAGAACTGCTATGTTTTTTTTGGGAAAACGTCTTTCTAACTAGATGTCAAAACAGCCCGTGTAGGGAAAACCACACGCAGGTTGGAAGAAAAATAGCACTTATGAACACAAGCAGAGATCTGAATAGCAAATCTATCACAAACATCACCAAGCCAAGGTAACCTGAGATATACAGGGCACCTCTGGACTGAATCAGGTGTAATTTTACTGAAGTCAGAAATTTTATCCCTGATGATAGATCGGACAATGTCTTCAGGGAAACCATTGTTACAAAATGCCCTAATGTTAAACTCGACTTCATCGTCCAACTTAGACTCCGAGCATATCATTAATGCCCGGTGTGTTAGGGTCTTAATTAAATTGATCTTCCGCTTTTTGGACAAAATGAATCCCAACGAATGTATAAGTCAGTAAAAGTACACTTAAGTCACTTCGTAGCAATAATTCTGGATTCGAGAATTAAACAGCATGTACCCACGAAAGAGACAGCCAGGGAACTACTTTACTGACTGGATAAACAACATATACAGGTTTTCCATTGTAGAACATCTTATAAATAATCATAATTGTGCCTCATCCTACAGTGCGGACTTGTTTACTATGCTAAGCAAGTCCCACTCTGCCGTTCGCCTGAAGGTTCTTGAGACCATTAATATTCTCACCCATAAACAGCCCCTTTGTAAACAGAGGAAATGTTTATTGGGTTTGATTACTATCAGGTTTACCTCCCCTTTTAGTTACAACTTGCATTTTTTTCTCCTCTACATTACACAGTCCCTGCCCCTTGTTCTTTCTTAATCGTGTCCTTGATTCAGCTGTGATCAGTGAGGACCGAAACCGGTGAGTTGTAAAATTTTATTTTTTTAAAATGATTAAAATTGGTCTCTTTTTAAGTATAATATATATATATATTATGAGGATTAAAACAGTAAAAGGATTAATTCTCGCTTGTGGGGGAAATTACCGCAATTTTCAAGTTCGGACGCTGAATGAAAAGACGAGACAAGACAAATAAATTCTACAGCAAATTTAATATGAAAAAAAAAAAAGAAAAAAGGAAAGACAGACAAAGGGAAAGTTTTTGCAAATTTTGGTGTGATTTGCGGAGACTTAACTCAGAATCCGATTAACAAGTTGGAAAATTTCGGAGGGATGTCGTAGATTTCTTGAGTCGTAGATTAATTCATTCGTGGTTTTCTTTGTAACAATAAGGTAGCTATGCTAGACAATTCCTTATTGTTAAGGGTGTTTCGTTGATGTATAATTTTGTGGATTATTTTCAAGACAATAAGGTAGCTGTGCTACAAAATTCCTTATTGTCGAAGGGTGTTTCGTTGATGTATAATTTCGAGGGTTGTCTTGGAGTTGAAATAGTTCATTTTCAAGGTTTGCTCTTGGAAGCGAATGATGACTTATTTTTTCATTACAGTCTGAGGGAGTTTACTCTTTCAGGTCGTTTCACGTTAAAGCCGAACTGTCCACTGGCTGTTTTCTTATTAACAGTGGACGTCAATCACGAAACTAAGTTCGCGGGAAACCGGCGCCTCAAAGTCTGGAGACATATTTCGAGTCTACACGTGTTCCAATATCAAGACCTCCTGGTGTTTTTTAAGGAAATTTTCACAATATATATATTATGTTTAAAATGTAAATCTATATATGCACATATATATTTGTATGCATATATATATATATATAATTCAAATAAGTATTGTTTTTTATTAAAACATACATATATTAATATATACATATGACACATATATATAATATATATAATAATAATAATAAATATATATTAGATTTATATATTTAATGCCACGGAATGCGTCTGCAACCCATGGGTTTCATGAATTTTTTACAAAACAACAATCATTTGGCAGATAACAAAATGAAATGAATCGAAAATAGAAAAATACAATCAAAAAACGTTGGAATTGTGTAGGAATCTTTACGTGTGCTTGTGTGTGGGGGGATAGTTGCGTATTATTGTGTGTGTATGTGTAAGTGGTATATAGTGCATGTGTATGTGAAGGTATATGCGCAGCATGTTGTTTTAACTGGATGCTAGGCGTCAATGTATGATTTTGCTATTTTGTCGGTAAAGATTCTTTATCTATTTCTGTATGTGTAGGTGATTATAACTAAGGAAAAAAACACCATCATTGTGTGTCGAGGGAAATAAATAAAGATTTGATTTGTAAGCGTATTTAAGCGAGTGTTGTATGGTATGCTAGAATCACGGATATATTGTATTGCCATATACTATGGAATATTGTACAATATTGGTATTATATATAGGAAAGAGATTTTGGCTAGAATACAATAATAATTTGATATGTTGCGTATATATACTATAGTTATCCGTGCATAATGAAAATAATGGAGGGGTTACAATAATAGTTAGTATTTTTATGTACGATGATGACTATAACTGAAGAGCAAAGTGTTGTTATTATAAAATTAAGGAAATAGATGGTGGGCTTGGGAGGTATGGGTAAAAGTTGGGGGGTTGTGATGGTTATTTTTAATAGTTATCTGTTTTGTGTTAACGTTATATGACTTACACGCTATTGTAGTAAAAGATAGAGTACACGTGGTAAATAAGATAAATGTAGAATGTTGAGGCCTGTTATTAACGCTCATACAAATATAATTTTAACAGATAGTGGAGGCGTATGAAGAAGGGTATGGGGATTAATGGAGAAAAATGGTACATACATTGTGGTGGGTGTGATGGTTGGTGGAGGAAAATCGTACTTACGATTTTTTTATGAGTAGAGGTGTTTGATGGGTTATGTGTATGGGTCGAAGTGTGAGAGAAGATGTTTGATTTTGTGCCTACATTTTAAAAGGATTTCAGATTTTTTATTTAGCAGGGTGTTTTTTGATGGGTAGGTTACGATGGCTAATTTTTCGTGGAGGCAAAGGAGGCATATATATAAATCTAATATATTTATTTTTTGTAATCATATAATAGCTTTATCCTAGATATTGCACTTGGTTCGCCACAAACTCACAAAGTGATCTAGTGACAACCAACACTGTTATAATATATATGTATAGATATGAAATACATACACATATACCCATATATAAAATCTCTCTCTCTCTCTCTCTCTCTCTCTGGCGTAATGGTTAAAGTGTTTGCCAATGGTCTGGGAGACTGAGGTTCAGTCCCAGGTCGAGTCATACAAAAGACTCAATGTCTCATTGCTTGACACTCAGCATTATAAGGTATAGTTCAAGGGTAAGTAGAGTATCCCAGGGAATGAAGTAGCAGCGTCCCTTACATCTTGGTGTAGTAGCTATAGAAAAGAGAGTCTTTGGGTCGCTTTCGACTCCAGTCGGCCAGCTAACGAAGTATATATATATATATATATATATATATTGGTGCTGAAAAGCTACAAAATTCCTAATTTAAATTTGGCTGAATAGTTTATACATACTTAAATAGATAATTTAATTTAACAAAAATAAAAAGAATGCTAACATTAATAAAGATGAATCAATATGCCATGGAATGTTTTTATATTGGTAGATATGAATTGAATGATATTCTGATAGATTAATGTGATATGGATTTTTTCTTTTATTTTGTGTTTTTTTTTCCTCAGATTTATTTCAAAACATAAATTACATCACACAAGTTTGAAACAGAATGCTACCAACCGAAAGAGAATGTTTTAAAAGTTTCTCATCTTTTTTATTTCATTTAATGACTCACACACTCTGACGGTCTAAAAAACAAAACAATTAGTTTACACAAATTTTAGAAATACTTTAAATATATGCCTTTATACATTTATCGCTGAAGGGTGTCGTCAGTGATGTTTTGCTTGGTTCCTTGGAGAGTTTCGGGTCTTTCAACATCATACTCCCTTCACCAAGCAGACCCTATTAGAGATGATCAGTCTCTGATACACCCTCCAGTTCACGCAACATTGGAAAGCAAAAAATAGATTAGATTGGCTTTTTATTCATTTGGATGATTGTAGACCGCTCATCCGCGCTTCTACTTGGTCGTTGCAAACAACCAATCAAATATGTGGCTCTGTCTATTTTAGTGATCTGTGAGGACATTAGCACTTTTTTAACATATGTATCGTTCATAATTATTCATTTACACAGCTCCTATCTCCTGTCCAGTACACAGCTCTCGCTGGACAAGGGTGTCTGGTTTTGAAAGTTTTTTCTTTTCCTTGCTCTTTCACCCCCACTCAAAAAAAATCCTCTTTATAAAAATTCACATTTTTCAAATTCACCAAATTTAAATTATATCAGCATCGATCTAATCAACTCACTAAAATTACAATGGCAACAGAAAATTTTTTTTTCTTTATACCCCCCACTCAAGCTAATGGAAAAAAAAATAAAGGAATCCCCTGTATGAATATGTAGTAAAACACATCTAAACACTCGAAATAATGCTCGAGAAATTCTAAGTTTTAGAAGAATGGTTTTATTGAAAGATTCTATCTTTTCATGGGCTTCTAAAACCCCTCTATGCAAAGTCTGCGTTTTTAGCAACAAAAGATAAAATGAATTATGTTAAAGGCGACTTAATTACAACAGTAATTGAAAAAATTTTTTGTTTATAATAATTGTACGAATAAAATAATACACCGAAGACCTTGACTTTTTTCATCAGTGTACCTTTCCATATATATATATATATATGTTCATATACATGCATAATCTTTCTTTCTTTCTCTCTCCAGCCCAGTTGTCTAGGGCTCTAGAATACACCAACTGCATCTCTGCAAAAAAGTAAGACCACCCCCATGAGGGTCCATGATATGATGCTAAACTTCATCTGATGGTGAGGCTCCAGTCCTGGAGCTGTAGGAAATGTGGAGTAACCATTTGTTGCTCCCAGGTCCACTTTGACCCTGAATGGTAGCAACCTGATAGGGTCCTATCTATGGATCAATAGAACTGTTTGACATTTAAACTGTGTGCAAACAAATGACTGATGTTTAATTTGATTGTTAGTGATACATAACAATACTTGGAACCATTTAACTGTGTGTAAATGAATGTGTAATGTTGAATAGAATAATTAGTGTAAAATAGCCATACATGAAACTCTTTAACTGTGTGACTAAATTGAATAATTGGTATTACATAGCATTACTTGGAACTATTTGACTGCATGCAAATAAATGAATAGTGTTCAACAGAATAAATAGTGTTAAATTGTTATACTTGTAACCACTTCACTGTGTGCAAACAAATGATTAATACTGAATAGAATTATTACAGTAAGATAGCAATAATTGAAACCATTTAACTGTGTAGAATCAATAGCAGTACTAGTGAGCAAACAAATTAGTTTTGACTCATCTAAGAAGAAAATTATCTACTAATTATTCACTAACTAATCATATATGTGCAAATAAGTATGTGCAAATAAATGACTGGTGTTAACTTGTTACTGTTACGTAGCAATATTTGAAACCATATAACTGCGTGCAAAAAAAATGATTAATAGTAAATGGAATTATTTGTATATGATGGAAATACTAAAAATCATTTTACTGTGTAGAAAAAAAATGAGCTTAGGCTTGTTTGAAAATATTAACTAAGTATATTTATGAATCATATATACGCAATATATACATATTAACACAATTTTACATTAAATAACCTATACTGGTTTATGTGCCATAAAACCCAACCAACCTAACCAACTTTTTTCTCTCTCCCCCTCCCCATTTATCTCTCTCTATATATAGATATTTGACAATAGTCTCTCTCTCTCTCTCTATATATATATATATATACACATATATATGTAATAAATATACATATATATTCAATATATATGTAATATATATAAGTGTATAATTATTTATGTATACATATATCTATATGCATTACAAATATGACTATATGAATAATGAATACAAATAATCATATAAATGTAATTGTGTATATATATATATATATATATAGAGAGAGAGAGAGAGAATATATACATGATATATATGATCATATACATATGAAATATATAATGTGTGTGAAAAAAATTATATATATATATATATAAATATAATTACATACTATGTAATCATATATTTATACAAAAAATATATGTCTATATGTATATCTATCTATCTATCTATATATATATATATATATGTGTGTGTGTGTGTGTGTGTGTGTGTGTGTGTACACATATAAATACGTATACTATATATTTAATCATATACATAATATGTATATATATTAATATATATATATACATATATTTTATATAATCATGTATATATGACAAATATAATTACGTCCATAATAAAAATATAGTAATATATATAATGTATTTATATGAGATATATGTAGTATAAATGCAAATAATTTCATATGTACTTAATATATAATGAATTTGGGGTGGTTTCTAGCAATGGTGACATTATATTTCTATTTATCTTCCCACATGGCCACAGAATCAACATAAAGGCACGTATCTAGTGCCTGAAGGAAGGTGGTAGTGCTTAACTTGATCAAGAGGGTGGCTGCTAGAAGACCTTACATCTGGCAATAGGACTTGGTGTCATGCCACACAAGCAGGAGAACCTAGTCTTGCCAGTCAGATTTCTGTGACCTCATCATCCCAAACATCTGCCTGCCTAATTCACTAAATTACAATCCTCTTGATTATCATGTGTGGGGAGTGGTTGAGTTAGAGATGAACTAAAGGCAACGATTATGTCAACATTTACCAATTTAAATATGGAAATTGTTGTAAAGGTTTGCAGGAGATTCCAAACTCATTTAGAGGCTGTTGTTGAAGCCACCCGTGATTTCTTTGAATTAGAGTGTTCGCCAATGGCCCGGGAGACCTGGGTTCAATCCCAGGTCGAGTCATACCAAACACTTTAAAAATGGTACTTGATACCACCTTGCTTAACACTCAGCATTATAAGGTATGGTTCAAGGGTAAAGTGGATCAATCCTGGGAATGGAGTAGCGCCCTCCCCTACACCTTGGTGTAGTAGCTATCGAAAAGGGGGCCTTCGGGTCACCCTCGACTATGGTCGCTAACTTTACTTTTATTTCAAGATATATTCATATAAGTAAGTAAAGTTGGCGACCGTAGTCAAGGGCAACCAGAAGGCTTCTTTTTCAATAGCTACTACACTGAGGTGTAGGGAAGGGTGCTACTCCTTTCCCTGAATTGCTCCACTTTACCCTTGATATGTACCTTATATTGCTGAGTGTTAAGCAAGGAGCTATCAAGTACCATTTTTAAAGTCTTTGATATGACGCAACCTGGGATTGATCCTAGGTCTACAGGACCATTGGCAAACACTCTACCTATTTAGCCAATGTGTCAATGGCCTATATTCATATAATTTAGGTAAATATATCCGTTAGATGTTGTTTTTCATTTCAGCATAATTTAGATAATTATTTACCCATCACAGTCTATATATTATTCTATATTTTTTTAATTATTTCATTTTTTTTGTTTGTTTGTGTCTTAGGTTAGTAATTTAATCTTATACAAGCAGGAAACATGATGCCAACATTTAATTAGTTTTGATAATTTGTTAATTAACAATACATAAATAGTTTTATAGCTATTTAAAAAATGCTAAAGAATTGTTTAAGAATTGTAAAATACAAAGCTCATTAAATAAGTTTCCAGACTTTTTTCATATAGGCACTTTCATTGATAGTACCCAGATGAAACTCTAGTCCACTTCGAAGTAATCTCCTCTAGCTGCAATGTACTTGTACCATTCGAACAACTTCTGGAAGGTCCCATAGAAGTCCTCTTGTGTGAGCGTGTCAATGACCTCCGTCACAGGCTCTTTCATCTCCTCAGTTGTCTCATAACGACAGCCTCTAAGTTTTTCCTTGAGCTTAGGGAATAACCAAAAGTCTCAGGGAGCAAGGTCTGGACTATAGGGAGAATGAGGAACTGTCTTGATGCCCATCTTGGTCAAATAGTCTGTGACAAGAATGGAGTTGTGGACTGGTGCATTGTCCTGGTGGAAATGCCACTGAGCCAATTTGAAGAGTGGTGGCCTCTTCTGACGGAAAAATTATCAACAGAAGAAAAATTTGGATAGTGATTTTGCAATGAGGATTAATCAGCTTTTACAGTTTCATTGAATTCTATTCTCAATGTTTTTTTATTTCAAAATTATTGCATTAAAAGTATCAAAAGAGATCATATAAAACCTAGTTTCAATGCATTATCATCTACTTGTAATATATCATCTTGTAATATATCATCTTATTTCTCTGAAGGTCATATGGATAAGAGTGAAGGGGTTTTTCAGCTTGAATTAGTTTCAGTATAAATAAAATATGAAATGAAAATAAAACAAATAATGAAATATGAAAATAAAAAATTAAACCAAAGATAAAATATGGAAATAGAATAAAATTAAACATCCCACATTTCTACTTCTGCAGACCAAAAGAACAGCTTTTTTGGGCTTTACCAACTTATTGGAGAACACATGCTTTTGCAACTTCCCAAAGTCCATACTCAACAATTTTTATAAAAAATTTATGGGCTTAATAAAAAAAGTTCCTCATGAGATTTAAGATGAATGAATATCCTTTATTCTATTTTCTGTTGTTACATTTTGGTAACTCTCTTTTATAGCCTAAAAGAAAGAAAACCAAATATAACATATTGATAAATCCAAAATCCTTTTTATGTTTATAAGAAAAAATTACAAAATATTTGAATGCAAATGCTGAATACCATGAGAAGAACTAATTTCAATATTAATGAAGGTATTTAATTCTGGAAAAAGATTAATACATCTCATCTCATTTCTTTAAAGTTTCAAATTACTAAATGCATTATTATTAAATTGCTCTAATGGTACTCATAAAGTTATACCAAATGTAATTTCAAAATCAAGATATATGATGACAGAAGAGGAATTAAATCTATGTAGCTAATAAAAACAATACTTGCAACCTTGTCTTACTTAAAATAGGAAACAAATATCAAGAATCTCTTTGAAATTACGATTAAACTTCTTTATATTTGGGCAAAAGAATAGAAGTATTTTTTTTATTTTGAAAATAAAAAAATGTTGATATTGATTGATTATAATTAGGAAATGTAAATATAAATCAATACTTGAGAAAAGATTTTAATAGCAATTAAACTTTATCTTTATTTAGTTAATTAAGTAAGACTTGTTATGTGAATATCTACGATAATGACACTTTTAAGTGTGAGGATATTATTTACCTAAAACTTTCTTATTTCATAAAGGTTAACAATTTGAACAAAAGTTAGGTGTGAGTGTGGAATCATTAGTCAAATGATTTAACCAATGAGACTAGAACTGGAATAAGTCCTATAATCTGACCAGTGCAAAATAATTAAGCTAAGAAATCAAAAAAATATGGTAAAGTATCATCCGCATAGACAAATCATATGCTGAAGGTCAGCAGAAGTAACTGACAAGATATAAAATTGCCATTTTGACAAGAACATATGAAGAAACCAAGAAAGTATCCAGTAGGGCAGTATAAAGAAAACAGGTTGAAATGTCTAGCAAATGACAATTTCTATCAATATATTTTTCTCAGACAGATATGGAGTAGAGGCCATGAACAGCACTAACCACAAAAAGAGGGACATTAAAAGTTTACCAGTTCTAGTGGTGTTTCATACAAAATGTTAGACAACAGACTGGAAACAGTTCAAAGAAGGAATTGTTGATAATTTCCATATATTAGGACCACCATAAAAAGGGGGCAAAGTTATATCCCCTTGACCATTCAAGGGACAATTCATCCCCAGCTAATTGGTGCATGCTGGGATACAGGACTTTTCTAGGCTCTCTATGACTATGTCTTTATTTAATTTTAACAACCATTAGCTGTACTTATTTTCCACAAAACTAAATTCCCTAATTTATTCCCAATACTCAACGAGTATGTTGTTTTTCCGTGACAGTTTTATTTTTGTTATGTTAAGAACATAACACTGTACTAGGAATGTAATCCAGAAATACATTAGATTTGATTGGATTATTTCAAAACATGAAAAATATTATCATTATTTAGAAAAATTTTTAAATTCATTTTTGCATTACACATGAATGTGAAAAGATTCACTTCCATATTGTAATGAAAATAACATAGATATTGTCTTCTCTCATATTTGGCCAATTATTTTTTCTATATTGCTGCTTGTCAACTTTTATCCTTAAAACTACTTTTCTACCTTGAAAAATAAACTTGATCTTAGAAGGATAAAAAACTGCAGAGCAAAAAAATTTTGAAATTACTGATGCAAAAATATCCAGAATTGGTACTGACTCATCTAGACAACAGTCTAGATATCTAGATATCATCACACTATCATATAACTTGTTCAGCTTCATTTAAATTCAAAACTTTTAAAATCTAATATTCAATCTCATTACTTTATTATTGCTCATATATCTATATGATAAAATTATTATAATCATTTGATGATTTTTTTAAGTAATTGAAATTAATAAAATGTTTTAGAGCATAGTTGTAGATGTTTTCCATAACATAAAAATACAAAGCAAATAAATTTGACCTGAGAGAAAAATAGAAAATACAAAGGGAATAAATTTCAAAAGATTTATAACTACAAAAAGCTATAAAATACTTCAATTTTATGTTTCTAACTGCTGATTTTTGATTCCCATGAAACACTGGTTGAAAATAACTTGAAATGGTGCACAGTTAATGGCTAAGTAAAATGGTTGTATTTCTGAAATAATAATACATTCTAAAAATTCTACTTTTTTTCCTTCTTTTTAAGATACTTAAAAAGAGGTAAAAAGTAGAGTTTAATGACACAAACTTAAAGGATGCCACTAACTGCCATTACACTCAATCAAGTTACATCTTACAGTATTTATATTTAATTGCAAATAAATTGTTAAGTAAGAGAAAGTATTTTATAATTATCATTTAATAGCTATCTTCCTTAAGAAATTATGATGATTGGAGAAATAGTATAGATGTTCTTCCTACACTATTATTATTTGGTTGAACATTGCTTTTTTTCTCCAAGTTAGAGCATTTTAATGCTATTCTATGAACAAAATCTCATTATGATGTGCCATTTTTGCTTTTGCTATGATTGCAGAAGAGGAGGAGGAGTAACAACAAACATTAATAAAAATTAGATCATTATAATATAGATTGTTTTATATAATGAAATTTCCAGATAAGCATTATCTTCTCTTCTTTATTTCTGTCAAACTCTTTCCAATTTTCTATTTACCTTTGTTTTCCTTCCTTTTACTTTTTTCTCTTTTATTCTTTTTCACTTCTTATTTTCTCTCAGGCTTTTTTTTATCCCTTATTCATTATTTATATCTCTTCGTTTTTTCCCACCCAACTTTCCCTTATTTTCTTTTCTTTTTCTTTTACTCTATTGGTCTTTCATCTGTCTACTGCCTCACACTACATTTTGTTTTGCTTTCTTTAAGTTTCATTCATTATAACTTTCAATCTATCTTCCATTTCATTTTCTTAACTATTTTTTCTTCCTTTGTATATATCTGTCCTTTTCTGTCTTCATCACCCCTTTTAGCTTTTCTCTTTATTACCACACTTCTCTATCCATCTTTTCCTCTTTCTCTCCTCTACCCTTCTTTTCCTCTTTCTTCTCTTATTTTTTCTAATGAGATTAATCACCAGATGGAATGTTTAACTCACAAGATAACAATTTGAACTGATTCCTTATCTTTACAAGCTGCCTAGCAAAGCCATCAGACAACCAACACAGGACACTTGCAATGGAAGCTCCATCACTCATTGCCAGGTGCTATATTACCTAATGTGATGATATTCAGTTTTAGACAACCAAAATTTTACAATTACTTGCACTCAAAACTTGATTTAAAAGAAAATATGAACTGAAAATTTATTTTAGATTGAGAATAAATCATATTTTGAGTGAATAACCACAAAATTAAAGAAAACTCTAGTAGTGTATTTAAGCCACTTCATAGCAGAGATATCTCTCCAATTTTCAGTTTCTTGAAAAAATATATGAAAGTATTTCTTGATAAAGTACTGAGTTCTCTTGCTACAAGGATAATTAAAACACTAAAATACTGCATATGAGTAACTGAATTTTAATTTCTAATACCAAAGAGCTTCAAGTTTAATATATGGATCATTGTGTGATTTCGGAATAAAGAATTTAAAATTTGCATTACATTTATCAAAGAAATATGTTTTTAAAGTCTCAGCTTGAAATAGAAATGTCTTTATAATCTTTGAAAAATATCAATGCAGTTCTTAACAAGTTAAAGGCTTTGAACATAGAATACAGTAAAACAATAATCTTAATAGTAGGTGATAATAAAAATATTCAGTTTTGCCTGGACCTTTAACAGATACCATATGAGATAGATAGATAGATAAATAGAGAGTTTGTGTTTGGTGCAAATTTCTTAAATTAATTTCATAATTAAAATCTCCTTTGTACACCAGGTTCAAGACTAGACTCTAAACTTAGACAGAGGTGAACTTTTCAAAAGGCTTCAGAACACTCAATAGATAATTTTAAATCCATTCATTTCTATTTTGTATTCAAAATCAAAACACAAAGAACAGAGTTTTGAAGGAAATACATAATTGTTTCTTCATCTAACTATACCACAACAGCACATATTATATGACTTAACTGCATACATTATATGACCTAAGTGCACAAATTAGACAACTGAACTGCACACATTATAAGTGGTGTATTCAATAAGTTTCCAGGCTTTTTTGTACAGGCATTTAAAATTGTTGTAGACTCTTGAAAACTCAGTATGTTATTGCTATACATCTTATGAGATGACTGACCAATTTTTATGATTTCAACTTCAAATCAACAGCTACAGCAGCAATTGGAATACACCCTACAAAAGTCTGGTTGTCACAGATGGTGAATTTCAAAAATGCAATCTGGATGTGAGGACACTTTAGAAGAATGATATGCTATAAAATTCTGTTTTAAACTTGGAAAAAATGCCACAGAAACCAATGGAATGCTTCAGACTGCTTTTGGAGCATCTTGCATGAATTGAGCATCAGTTTTTGAGTGGCATAAGAGATTCAAGGAAGGCAGGGAGTCTGTGAGGGATGATGAGAGGTGTGGGAGGAGTAAGGAAATCAATATACCAGAGTTTATGGCCAAAGGGTTAGAGTTAGGGTTACTATGTTGAGGTTTTAAGGGAGTTCAGGAAGATATTCCATCGGAAGAGGCCAGCACTCTTCAAATCGGGTCAGTGGTATTTCCACCAGGACAATGCACCAGTCCACAACTCCATCCTTGTCACAGAATATTTGACCAAGGTGTGAATAAAGACAGTTCCTCAGCCTCCCAATAGTCCAGACCTGGCTCCCTGTGACTTTTGCTTATTCCCTAAGCTCAGAGGCTGTCGTTATGAGACAATTGAGGAGATGAAAGAGGGTGTGACGAAGGTTATTCCTTGGGGCCTTCCAGAAGTTGTTGGAACGGTACAACAAGTGCATTGCAGCCGGAGGAGATTACTTCGAAGTGGACTAGAGTTTCATGTGTGTACTATCAATAAAAGTGCCCATACGGAAAAAGTCTGAAAACTTATTTAACGATCCTCATAAAGGGATTGATACTCCCCCCTGATTTTAACTTTACTGAGATTTCTGCCCAAACTTTTGAGTTAAATGAACAAATATCCTTATTTGTTTATCTTTAATTTATTCCCTTTTTATAGCTATACAGATAATAAAGACTAATTAAATTGAATTGCCAAATTCAATTTGAACTTTGTTTAATTTAGGGAAAGTTATATATTAAACTCTCACTTGGTGAGAAAAAGTGAGTGATAAAATTCAAATTCTTGTAAGGTGTGATACATTTTTTTACGGAGAACATATGCTAAAAACAACAAATAGTATAATGCTGTTTGCTACAAGATCACAAAAATAGGAAACCTATTGCATTAATTAGAATGAACATAGTAATCTCCGGGATTTTGCAAAAATTACCAAATGGACAATAAACTATTCCAAAGATATTTTTATTACTGTATCAAGAAATTGGAGTGTTTCTTACAGGTTTGTAGATCATAAACCTTAGAGAAACACTCCAATTTTTTAATAGTTTACACTGACATAATTAGAATGCCCAACATACAAATATAACAACTTTGTTTAATTCATTTTTAAGTTGCTGTGTTGCTGTTAAAAGGAGTGTTCTAAGAGTAATGTGTCATCCTGAAAGGATCAACAAAATTTTTTGCTGCTGATTGATAGTGTGATGAATCTGGTTTGAACAAATTGTTGATGTGCATTAAAACATTTATTGTTTTCTCTCTGTTACAGTAGCAATTGGGGTCAAAATTCAAAGACACGAGTCTTGTACTGATGAAGTTGTATATCTTTATTTTCGCACGTGTTCAGCGTAAAAACAATTACACATTCTCCAACTATACATTCTCCAACGTGAAAACTGAAACAAAACAAATGCACTCGTAAATGTTCCAAAAGAGGAAACACACCACGAAAGTGATGATTTAAATCGAATCAATGCAAGAGAATTCACGTGCTTACCTCTTTTTCCCTTGCTAGTACCCACAAAAAAAAAAAAACGTCCGTTTCGCATGCCCGTCAATTTGAAAAAGACCGAATTCGCGCCAGCCGGTGTTCAGGCCAGAATTTCCTCCCGCACCCTTCACCCGGAAGCGACCGGTGCGGGAGGCAAAGTTCAATCTAAAAAACTATACCGGTTGAAACGCGAACTCTTACATTTACACTCTCTTTCACTTATTATATCACTGGAAATATTGGACATTTTAAAACAAAACATACTTGAAAATTTACTTTGTAAACTTGATAGAAAATGTATTCACATTTTGATGTGAAATATTCATTGGATTTTATTCTAAAGATTCATATTCATATATTTTCGAGTGAAGCTAAAAAGAGCAAACTTTAAAATGTAAATCAAATTTGAAAAGTGATCTTCAGTGTTTGTCGAATGAAATGTTCATATTTAAATCTTCTACGCCTTTTTTGAAATAGGTGCAATTTTTCTTGAATATTCTGTTTTCATTTATTTTTTTATGTATAAGCCCTGAGAAAAAATATTCATAGGAAGTTATTATCATCATTATCATTAAGTCATGCTAACAGCATGGAGTTTCCTGACACTTTCTTGCCATCCATCCCAATCATACATCACTCCTAGCAGGTGTTATATACAAGTATGTGGTTGCGAGAAAAATAAGACTGACTAGAAGATTTAGTTTATTTTGTTTATTGAATAAATAAAATAAACAAGCGGATGGAATATCTGGCCGGCTGACGAGGTGTGAGGGGGGGTCTATTCAGCGACAAGCGGTTGCTTTGATCTCCTCTGATGGAGTTATCGGGTGACGTTCTTGGGGCAGCCACGATTCAACTGGCGTGTGACCTCTGTTTGGCCTATTTATGTGTTCCCGATTAAAAACACCGGCTCCAGAAAATACTACTTGTGGAAAATATATGATAGGTTTAAAGATATACTTTTTTTATAACTGAGAATTTTCTGGGGATTTTGGATAGACTATGCGCGGAGCCTATGCGCAGAAGCCATGATTTTCTCAGTTTAACACTGGCCATTGTTTGGTCAACATCCGGTAGCTGTTATTTCCTTCTACAGTGTTGATGTCTGTAGTTCTGTGTTTTGTGTGCTTTAGTGGTTAGGTGTGTGAATGATTTAAGTGGATAAATCAGAAGAGATTTGATGTATTTTACGATAACAAGGCTCCCCAAGATCTCGTTCTTATTTACAATGTATGTATGAGGAAATGTGTATATGAAGGATCTACTGCACGATAAAGTCTTTAAAACGTGTGGGAATTTGTCCCCGTGTTAGTCTTATAGGCATTCATTTTGTTTCATTTTGTGATGGTTGTGAGGATATATTATTCGATATGGAGTTCTGTGGGAGATTATGCGACTCGAAAGGGGGTGAAGACGAGGGATCCAGAGTGTTTTGGTGAGTGTGATACAGTCGCGGTTTAAGACGACGAATATATGCCCGGTGGATCCAGGCTGTGTCACCATTTTCGTTCTGCACCTGACTCATCACATCATTTGTTTTAATAACTTTAAAGTCTCCAATCCAGGGTAGGTTTAATGATTGGGCTATGGTTGATTGTGGCCAATGAAGTAAAACCTTATCGCCGACATGGGTCCTTGTAGATTAAACGGCTTAGGATAGCTTCAAGTTTTTGATCCGGTGCTTGGATGTTGGGCTGTGGTCCGATGGTAGGCTGGTTATTGTTGCGGATAGTTAGGGCCCCATAAAAATATGATTGGTTGAAAAACAGGCTTTTTTTATAACTGAGAATTTTCTTGGGATTTTGGATAGACTATGTGCGGAGCCTATGCGCAGAAGCCATGATTTTCTCAGTTTGACACAGGACATTGTTGGATCAACATCCGGTAGCTGTTATTTTCTTCTACAGTGTCGATGTCTGTGGGTCTGCGTTTTGTGTGTTTTAGTAGTTAGGTGTGTGAAGGATTAAGTGGATGAATCAGAAGAGATTTGATGTATTTTACTATGACACATGTCTTCTTGGGTATATCTTATGTCCTTAAAGAGTTATTGTAAGTAAGGCTTTGCTCAACAGCCAACAATGGCATTTCCATGTGTAGAAATCCAGAAGAGAACATTGCTTATACATTTATCCTTGCTTCTCCAGCAGCGCCAACATGTCTTCTTGATCTTACTTGAATGAGATGTGAGATGGAAGGTAACAAACCACAAAAGTTGCTGTTTTGTCAAATGTAATTTCCAGGATTTGTTCAAGACAGTACACAGAATTCATGTTATAGTTCCTATGTTACTTTTTCTCTATGCACTTTGTTAGCATCCATGTGGTGCATCCATACAGTAGTACTGACACAGCTACTGCTTGGAAAAATACCATTTATTTTCATTAGATAGATTAAACTTCCATATGATCGATAACCTGTCAATAGCATTTCATGTGTTCACAAGACATATGTTAACATCACTTTCAGTAGATGTTATGTTGCTGCCAAGGTATGTTAAGTGGTCAACTAATTTTAAAGGCTTGCCATTTTAAGTAGTGATGGCTCCTTTTGGTTTAGAATATATGTACTCTGATTTATTTACAGTCACAAAAAGACTAATTCGTCCCACTGCTTGCTTTAGGCTATGCACTAGATTTTCTGCTTAGGTTGGTGTATTTGCAAGAAGCATTCGATCATCTGCAGAGTCTGTATTACTCATATTTTCTATGGGATATCATCTGCTTCTTGCTTTTCTTTTATTAGTTTTATTGATGTTCAAAGCAGGTTGTCAAGGCACAGCATAAACAAATATAGTGCTAATGTATCTCCTTACAAGACTCCAGCAATTATGTTGAAGAAGTTGGTGTCTCCATCAGGTGAGCGAACCATTGCGTTTGTGTTTTTTTAAAGCATCATTATAGCTGTTAATGTTTCTCTAGGGAGATCATATGCAAGTAGTATTTTCTCCATATTTCCTCTTTTGTATTGAATTAAATGCTTTAAAGAAATCTGCAAATAATAGTGTTGCCCTGAGATTCTTCGCTCATACTTCTTTGATGATTTGACTGATTACTGGATTCTGTGAGGGAATCAGAATGGCTTTCATAATTAGAATGACTTTCAAAGCCATTCCGATTTTTCTGAAGAATTTTCTTGATTTTGGACTGGATATGATTGAAAAGTAGAACATTATAAACCTTTTTCGATTGGATATGGTTGAAAAGCAGGACATTATAAACCTTTTTGGATTGGATATGATTGAAAACCAGAACATTATAAACCTTTTTGGATTGGATATGATTGAAAAGCAGGACATTATAAACCTTAGAAGCTATAGCAGTAAGAATTGTGTGTTTGTAGTTCTTAGTGATTCCAAGGTCACCTTTCGTAGTGAAAAGAAGGATGTAACCTTTCATCCAGTCCTCTATGTATTTTGTTTGTAGATTGTGTTTCATTGTCAGAGAAGTATGTTGCTAAATTTTCTTGTCTTCCAAACTTCTGCGGGTATTTTGTCAAGGCCTGCAGTTTTTCTGTTTTTAATTTTTTTCCATGCTACATCAAGTTCTTCCTTCATAAACTGTCCTAGTTTGATATCTAGTTGCCATTAATAATTTTTCAGTGATTTCAGATTTTCCCAGCAGATTCTTGAAATGTTTTTTACCCTATAAAAGTCTTTCTTCTTGGCAGGCAGCTTTTAGTTTTCCCTTGATGTGATTTTCCATCTGCTCACTTCATTTACTGTCTGCCATGCTATTCGTGATAGCCTTTCTTCGACTGAATTTCTAATTTTATCGATTTGGCTTTGAATGTATTCTAATTGCTCTTTTCTCATGTATTTGTTAGTTCTTTCTGGGCTTTCTTAAATTTCTGCGTGTTGGCATTCGTTAAGTTTCATTTATTGAAAAAGAATGCTTTTTTAAAATTATCTCGTTTCATCCCTTACTACTAGTGACTCCGATAGAACTCTACATTTGACTCTTGGTTTGGTTCGTATTGGCCTAATGGTTAGAGTGTTTGCCAAGGGCCCAGGAGACCTGGATTTAATCCCAGGACGAGTCATACCAACGATTAAAAAAATGGTACTTGATGCCGCCTTGCTTAACACTCAGCATTATTAAGTACGGGTCAAGGGTAAAGTGGAGCAATCCAGGGAAAGGGGTTGCACCCTCCCCTACACCTCGGTGTATTAGCTATCGAAAAGGGAGCTTTCGGGTTACCCTCGACTTGGATCGCCAACTTTACTTTTACTTGGTTCGTATGCATTCGGCAGCAGCTTTCATGTGGTTTGAGTTGAAATTTTCATATTTGTCATTCAGAGCATGTGTTTAAAACATCACTTGAAGAGTTTTTAATTTGTTTCTTACAGTTACCATATATTCATTGCTAATATCTCTATTGATAAGTGGGGACCAGTCGTAATGTGTAGTTTTGACTGTTTGTGTCATTTCTGTATAGACACAAGCATATTTTTGCTGTAATAATTCTGTGAACGGAAGATACTCCTTTGAAAGAGGAGTATACTTCATAGTTCAGAGTATTTTTATCCATTTTTTGTTTATGAGTATCACCTGTTGCGGGACCGATAAATATGTTGATTTCTCAAACGTTTTATAAATGATGTGATGGACAACAAATTAGTCAAGGATGACAAAGACAAGCGGCTAAGTTTAAAATGCCTGGGGGAATCATACATGAAAGGTTTGCATGTGTGGAGGATTGCTGCAGCTGCATTGTGTCCGTGTAGTCTTAGCGGTGTCAGAAGTCGACGCAGTCGGAATAAGTGTCTAAAAGTTCTTGGCGACAGCGAGTTTAGTGCTCTATCCAGGTCACAGATGTAGCTATGTGATCCAGAATCTGTTGACGGTCGGAGAGGCGAAAGCATGGGGTTGTGGTGGATGGATGATTGATATCCCAGTTTATTCAGTCACTAGTTAACCAAGGGTGTATATCGACGTAGCCTCAGAGTGCTAATGATAGTCCGAGCCAAGCTGATTGCTTGTTCACGGGTCCTTAGCTTAGAGTATCTGAGCGTCTGACTGACTGCTACATCATTGTCTGGTGGTACCTACAAAGATCCTTAAAAAAGACTATTAATAAATATTAATCAATAAAATGAGTATTAATCCTGAGAAGGACCATTAGGGTGAATTTCAATATGGTAGCCTTGAAAATGATTTGTAGTTTTGAGAGTGCTGTTGTGATTTCTGAAATCCTGACATCAGCTGTGCAGAGTCTGTGGGTATGACTGGTTGGATCCTGTGTCAGCAGCTTGCTAGTAGGCGTGGCGCCTGGCAGGGGTGTGCTGTTACCAGTGAAAAAGAGTTCGTCTAACTCCCTTACCTCCAGACTCGAATTCTCGTCACTGACGTCCCACCGTATCATTCCCCTTTTGGGACACTGCATAACTGCGACTTATCTGAAATCCCACTTTGTCAGATTATGTCACAAGGTCATTTTATGGTCGCACACATATCGAAACTCATGCACGGCAAGTTAAAAAATTCTTGATCCCGTCAGCATCCCTCTAATGGGGCGCCTTAGGCACCAAGAATTGAACTTAACCCTACAAGCAGACAAAGACGTGGGGGAGGCGGCCAGCCACATAACTGAAATTTGTGGTCAGTGACTGCCTTTATGTAGCAGAGGTGAGTAGCGTATAGAATGGTCTACCACGTGCAGGAGTGGCGAAAATTCTGTGTTGTCGAAACAGTATGTCTCTCTTTAAATATGAGTAATAATGAAATATATTATTATACTAATGAGAATAGCTTATAAATGCAACCTGTTTTCTTTTGCTGTTAGAAGCTATCCGCAAGATGATCTGCAGAATTAATTTATCTCAAACTCTGCCTCCATGTTGGTTACGGAAAATTTCACTCGGCAAAGAAAGGATTACGTTATGGGGTTCATCGTTTCCGCTAGTGGTGAAAAATTCTGTTTGTTGACGTCACAGATGACTCTGCATTTTTTCAACGGGCATTTTAGATCTGAGTAGCTGGAGAGCTACGATACATCAACTTCCATAAGGGAACCCGAGAAAGGCAATCAAAATATCATGAAATAAAATGGTTGAAAAAATTCCTTAAGAACTTAATGATAGTTTTAGATCTTTCATTTGAAAATCATAAATTCACAATTTTTTAATAAGAAAGACTCTTTAACTTTTAAACCTAATCTTTTTTCTTTGGCATATAATTTTGTCAATCAATAAATCTTCTCACCTTAAAACTTTAATTGAAACCATTTATATCATTATAACATCCCCTAATCTATTATTCTTTTGAGCTGAAGATTGTTCATTTACTTCCGAAAAATTATCTCCAAATGAAATTTCAAGTTCAACTGTCATCACATCAAAAGATTAAGTCTTATTTTACCATTGATATTCAACAGATTTTTGAATATAGAAGGAGTTTATTAACAAGAGGAAAAAGACATCGAATTAGATGTTAGAAGAATAGAGAAATACATCACGAATGTGTAATGGCATTATCAATTTTTGAAGGGTAGTATAGAAAAAATGTTTTGTCTTCATGAAAAGGAATTTACAAATTTGTTTTTATGAAAAAGCAAATTGTCATAGGAACTGAGTTATTTTGATGACAAAGAGAATTATGAAAACAAAGCGTTTATTCCGCAAGGTTATTGTCATGAATTCAAATCAGCCTTTTATCTAATTTTATAATTATAATTGTTTTTGGAATTTACTGTATACTCCGTTGAGAATATACATAAATTGACTTGTATAGTAGTAAGCAGATAGTAAGAGCGGTAAGCTTGTGAGAAGGCGTAGTAAGCCGAGAACAGGCAGAGAAGGGGGCGATGGGGCAGCTCCACGAAGCGCTGGGTTTTTTTTACCTTGTACCAAACTGTACGGAGTATAAGAAATGAGAAAGTCGTCTGAATATGACGCTGTGAAAAAACAAACATAACCGTCATTTAAGATTACCTTGTACCAAACTGCTTCGAGTATAGAGAGTAAAGAAAGCCGTTTAAAATATGACGCTGTGAAAAAACAAACAAACATAACTGCCATTGAAGATTGCCTTGTACTCAACTGCCCTGAGTACAGAAAGTGAAAGATAAAAATAAATAAGCTTTATACGAGTAACTGACAGTCTCTGACAGAACTTGCCACTTTGAATGTTATTTTTTTAATACTAAATATTGTTATTTTTGCAAAGCTGTGGTTGTTCTCGGTTTCTTGACGTCGACTTTTTATTTCATTAATTGTACGGTATCATTCGTTTACTTGCTAATCGGCAACTCCAGTTAGCACTTGATTCATTGTCCGGATCTTAAAAACACAACGTGGGCAGATAGCGAATCATTTCGTGTTATCCAAAGATATTTCCGACCAGTGGATGTTCAGTAGATTGAAGGCGGAATCATTCTCATGTTTGGTAGGTGGCGACAGCCCAGTCACAAAATTACTGAAAAAAATGGCACACATGAGCAACTTATTGTAAATATGCAAGATTTTGCATGTGGTGGAAAGGGACACCTGACAAAAATCCGCCCCAACAACTACAACAAAAATGAAAACCTTGGTGCAGCTATTGTAAAACGCATCACCCACAAAAGAGAATCCTATGGATATCAACGAAAGGACACTATGAAAAGTTTAGCATACGCGAAAGAAAGCTCGTTCGCATTCAAAATGGACGACTACTACCTAAGAAAGACAACAGTACCCATGGGACTGCTGGTCAACGCAGGAGCTACCTCACACATCGCTAGAGACGCGAAGAAGCTAAAAAATTACGACCAAACATTCCAGCCAGAGAATCACAACATAGAGCTAGCTGATGGAATAAAAACCAGCGGTGGAGCGTTGAAAAGAAGAGACGCCGAAGTATGCCTGCTAGATGCGGATGGAAACCAAGTGGCGGTCACTCTAAAAAAGTCACTACTCATACCCTCCTACTCGCACGACATATTTTCTGTTAAAGTCGCAACTACAAATGGGGCAGCAGTTATTTAAAAAAAATTAGAACGAACTCAGACACAAAATTGGCAAATGTTAGAATACACATCCACATTAGACTGTGCTACGCAAAGGACTATATAACAAAGGCAAACAATGAAAACGACCAGGCCCTAATAAACATCAATTATTGTTACAAAGCAATGTGTAATGTACCACGAGTCTAAAGGGAAGCCACTAACTTCCCAAAGGCTGAGCACATGACCCTGGCAAAGGCCATACAGTGAGGTCTATACCTCACTCAACTATGAAACGTGTTGGAGCTTCTACAAGAATGCGTTCCCGTAAAAATATTCGGAAACAACCAGGGATCCTGTATACCGTCAAAGGTGTGAACATGTAGACATAAAATACCAGTTTATCACGGACACCCCGCACAACGGCAATATAAATATTATTTACTGTCCTATAGCCGATATGCTCGCAGACAGCATGACCAAGTCGAGCAAAATTAGAAAAACTCAAAGGTCTTTTGTTCGGATTTTAGCTTAGCCTGTAGGGAACGAATAAATAAATAAATAAATAAATAAATAGATTTAAATTGAATTAAAAAAAAGAAAACTATTAAATTTGCAGAAACTCCCAGAGGTCCCTGACAGGAAAAAGGGACGTCGCATGCGTAAAGAAAAAGCGACCTACCGACGGGGTGGGGGACAGGCTCTCTCTCTTTCAGGCAGTGACCGGCAATTTGACAACTTCATTGCTGACTGGTGTCTGGGCGCCACGCATAAGTCTTTGGACTAGGCGTTGGTTAGTCCCTTTCACCCAGTAACAGCTCTCTCTCGGTTAACAGTATGTCGAAGTATAAAAGGCTACGAAATGAAACTTCAAACTAAAACAACTGGACTTTGACAAACTTACAAAAGAAACTCACCCTTATGGAAGCTTTAAATACCAAATGAGGACTTGCATATGCAAGAAACGATCAACGTATTTTAGACACCTTAACTGGGGGATTCAACCATTTCAATTGTATTAAGAGAAAACTCCCTCACCCATGGAATGGTTGTTGAACCCAGGAAATAAAGGAAAATATAAAAGAAACGTCTTCGTCTCCTATCTGTTACTGTCTTCTTTTGAATAATTCTTTTTGGGCCTTTCTTGGGCAAGGCGTTACACCGACTAACTAACGTGGGGTAAAATAAAATAATCTCATAATGGAGTCAGATATCAAACGGCAACACAGCTTTGCCCTTTGCTCTTGACCTTCAGTTAGAACCCCATAAGCCTACTAATATGGTGCTCTCACATATATATAAATAAACAAAATAATATGAAAGTATCTGGGGTTATTAGAAGAGTACTATACAAGTCCAATAGCTCCTACTTTTATCTCCTCTTTGTTTACCCTTTTTCTATCCCATAACCCCTGAATAAAGTTTTTCCTCTCTACGTCACGCACGTGTCTTGTTTTCCTCTGTTCGAGTCTGTCAATTCCTAATCTTTTTTGTTACAGCGGAATGCCAACTTTAACAAAAAGTATCCCCTTATCCTTTTGGGCTTCTGATAAACTCTCTTCAATATCAATGTGTGATGTCATACCAATAATATATATCTCATCAGCTGTTCCAGTGTTAATACTTGACAACTTCTGTTCACTCAGGAACACTGACCAAAACAAAAGTGACAAACACCCCAACAGCACAACCTTCATTCCTAAAACAAAAAAATCGCCAACCGATTAAAACAAGTTTGTTAGCGATCCACAGTTGAACTCACCAAGGGTTAGTAGAAACACTAAACCATCCCATTACTCATATAGATGGAGACTACCTTTCAATGAAAATGATATAAGATCCTTCAACAATAGGTTCAGTATTCGGTACAACTTTAACAACCACAGATTCTTCTTCCTCGTTTGAATATACTACGTGGACAATATAGTCTCAACCCACACTACTGGTTTGACCACGTCTACCCGCATGCTGATCATCAGTTTCCATAAACTAATCCTCCAAGAATACAGGATCACAACTCACATGCATTAACTTTCAAATTAGATTAAAGAACTTCCTACCTTTTATACTAACAAGCACTATCTTGCGAGCTTTTTCCTCAAGCTTTCAACGCGGCTCCCTGGAAATACGTGCATATCCCGCACAGCCAAATATACGGAAATATGACATCCGGTTTCCGTCCATACCAATGCTCATATGGAGTGATGTTCCTTGCAGAAAATGTTTGGGAACGAGTATGGATATGAGTTCCTGATGCAATAGCTTCACTCCATAATGTATTGGACAAACTGGTACTTTTGAGCATAGCACCGGCAGATTCACAATGTGTGCAATTCAGCCGTTCCACAACACCGTTTTGCTCAGGTATCAGAAGAATTGAGCGCTGAATATAGGTACTGCGTGATTTACAAAAAAAAAAAAAAAAAAAAAAAAAACAATAAATTTCTGTAAGTCATACTCTTCCCATGGTATGATCACAGAATTTTGTCACATTTTCCACCAAATTTACATATTCATTAAATCTATCACTTTTATATTTCATGAACATTATATACACAAATTGAGATTTATGAATGTATAGGATTTTATGCATGTGTGGTATTCATTGAGACTACCACCAGCCTTTTCTTATAATGCATTAGGCTTTCTAAATAAAACCTAACGCAGAATATTTCGGTACAGGAAAACAAAGTCCATTTAGACTACAACGACATACATTTTATATACACACATAGTATACATGATTAAGAACCATAACATACATAGAACACATAATCAAGAAACACATCATACAGTCTCAAAGTGTAAAAAATGTACAAAAGCTGTTCCACAGAACCAAGAAACTGATAGCAGCAGTTAAAACTTACATTTCTTTTGGTGTAGAGAAATGGTTCACACAGGATAATAAGCACGCATGTGCTGCTTGAAAAAAGAAGACGAAAGAGAGCGTCCTCTTCGTTTGGTGCCTGAAACTAATAAGAAGTAGGGATCGGTTCTCGAAATGTCACATGACCAACGGTCACATGATTTCGGAAGCTCTGCCTGCAACTCCCCAAAAGGAAGACCACTATGTTTAGTTCCCCAACAAATGTAATAAAATAACGATTGTCATCAAATGAATATTCAGTCATATCACAGACATCACCGTGCAAATCAGATACGCGAAATTCACTATTTCTAAAGGACGCGCAACTTTCCCTTGATACATTCTTCACAAGGGAATTTATTTAGAGAACTTACACCCTCAATTTATCTTCGGCCATGTTTTCTAAACATTTCATACCAATGTATTCAAATCCGTCATGCCATATTTGCTTGGAAATCATGTCAAGAGCAGTATCGAAGTCATATTGAGGAATGACTTGTATATGATACAAAGAATTATAATAACCTACACTATGAAGTCGCTGCTTGTGATGAATAGAAACTCTTCTTTTTATAAAGCACATGACCGCCGTGCTTATCTATTTTTATGACTGAAAGTAAACTTTGGCCGCAATTTTGGAACAAACAAGACGTTGTGTAGTGTATCAGCATAGTTTGAAACCCTATCATTAACATCACCAAGGCCAAAATAACAATATAACTTCCCTTCACCTTCAGCATATGTTTCACTATTGTCATCAAGAACCACGTTGTGAGGACAAAGAAATCTTTTATAAGACAGATTTGTCTGAAGACATGTGATCAGATGTATGAGAGTCTACTATACAGACGTTGTCATTATTGTACTTCCTTTCAAAGTTCTTACAGTATTTTGTAGCCATAAAAGCAGTCGAACTGGTAACAAATGTCATACAAGCAATATGACCAGTCAAATTTCTCTGATAGTGCCAAGGGTTATTTTGATGGCCACCTCTTTGTTGATGATAGTTCTGCTTATTATGCGAATCATTTTTGCAACCAAGCAAATATGTATTGTCATTATACTGTGGGCAATCGCATTTAAAATGGTTGGAGAGACACTGATATAACATAACCCATTTACTTGTTTTTCCAGAAGCCCAATGGTTGTAGTCATCACGTTTGGTTGTGAAAAATTTGCGTCACTAGCTTTCCTTGTGGAATCATTGAAGGCTTCACAATCAGAGGACATTAATCAATCAAACTGCATATTGTCTTCACCCTACACACCAAATGAGGTAATCCATGCCTCATATTTGTCAAGAGAAAGGCTTGCAAATAAATCATATGCAAACTGCTTATCAATTATTGTATCTTCCATCTTGTTTAACTGATCATGTAAGCGCAAAACTCTGTGGATACAATGAAACTTTGTTAAACTGTAGACTAAGAGTATCCCATGCATTTTAGTAGGTTCAGTTTATTAAACATAGATGTATTGTCTTTTGAATGATAACGGAATAAGCAAAATCATTTTCCTTATCATGCAACTCACATCTCTCAACATCTTCAACAACAGAGTAGATAGCAGTCCCTTCTATATACGTCCACAAACCACAGCCTTTCAGTATAAAACCACATGGCAAATTCCCAGTCCCCATAATTTGAACCATTAATTCACTTGGATTCTGTAATCAGGAAATGCCATAATTCCATAAAATGTCAAATCAGCAATATCACAGAGTTCACAAGTATTAGTTTGGTTCCATAATTTGTTAATACTTAACACATTCAGCTAAGTAACACTGACCAAAACAATAACAGCAAACATCACAACAACACAATGTCCATTCCTAAAACGAAAAAAAGAATGAACCAATTAAGAGTATTCAACAATCCACCACTGAACACAAGGGTTTGTAGAAATACAAAACCATACCATTGCAAATATAAATGGAGACCTGTCTGTCAAGATCCGGAACAAAAAAAAATTATCATGAGATATTCCTCAGCTACATTCGAGGGGTTAACAGTAAATTCTAAATCCTTTTTTTGTTTTTAATATTAGTAAAACTAAATTTTAAAGACATAAACAATATAAGATCAACCAAAAACTGAGAATCATTCAAAACAACCACAAACTCAAATAAAAAGGAGAAAATATAGTTTGAATAGACTATTCAGTTTTCATTAAAGCTAAAAAATAATAACAACAAAAACAATAAAACAACAATTCAATCAGTTCCTTGTTAATCAACAACTGGTGAATAAAACTATGTTAATTGAATTAACATCGGGCAGTGACCAGCAGGATAGCATAAATTAATTTTCCAATAAAGTCAATTTAATCTTGCCTTATTTCAAATTAGTCATTGCAAGTTTTATTCATTTAAATCCAAACATGTAAACAGTCACATGTTGTTTAACTTGTTATATTTGATTTTCAATGTTTGCATGATTTTACTGCAGCGGTCGTATCGATACTGCTATATGGATGCACTACTTGGACGCTAACAAAATGGATGGAGAAAAAGCTAGACAGCAATTACACAAGAAGGCTGCTAGCAATATTGAACAAGTCCTGGAGGCAACATCCCACAAGGCATCAACTATACGGCCACCTACCTCCCATCACGAAAACTATCCAAGTTAGACGAACCAGACATGTAGGACACTGCTGGAGAAGCAGGGATGAGCTCATAAGTGATGTACTCCTATGGACCCCCACATATAGCTGAGCAAAAGCAAGACGGCCAGCTCGAACATACATACGGCAGCTCTGTGAGGATACGGGATGTAGCCCTGAAGACCTGCCAGAGGCGATGAACGATAGGGAGAAGTGGCGAGAAAGGGTCAGGGATATCTGTGCTGGTGGCATGACGTGATGATGATGATGATGATGATGTATAAATACTCAGAAAAACAATTCAAATTTAAGATAATTTGAAAATGAACAACTGTTATAAAATATATGATAGTAAAGCTTCATTATAACTGTCTAATGACAAGTTAATTAATTCCTTCTTTTTGAATTTTTCCCCAAAATTTTTCCAAAAATATTTAAAACTTGCTTTTCTACTGAATAATTAAGTAAAATATTATCAAGTTCATCCACTTTTCTGGATGTGAATTTTATGTATTCATTTAAAAATATCATAGACTGTGTGAATCACAAGTAAAATACAGTAGTTTATGAGTATAGATTTCCAGCCTTAAAGAGCCAGACAACTTTCAACAAAAAGAAAATTGGTTTTAAGTTACCCAAACATATTCACAAAATCATCATCTAAACACCTAGACAAAACCAATCATAATCATACCTCAAAACAATGGAAACGTACTAAACTTTGGTGAACTAACTCAAGACTATTAATTTATAAAAACTTATTTTCTACAACAGTTCTTCATTTGTTAATTGTAGAGGCCATGCTAGATGATCCAAACACTTGCTATGAAGCAGGTATGCTTTTTGAATATAGAAAGTGGTTAGTCAAATATCTAAAATGTATAAGATTAATTCATTAAATGCTGTCATTCAAATCTGTTATCCAACAACGTCACAAAGATCATAATGATTTATATCATAGTAATCAGAACTATTCAGCAATTTGTCTTCACATTTTTGTCACCCATTTCAACATTTATATCAATCAATATGAATAGGAATCCTTCGATTGACACTAAACTGCATCCCCTGCATAAAATGGGTATCCTTTGAATGACACTAAACAGGATCTGCTGCAGTAAATGGATATCCTTGGAAATAAACTAAACTACATACCCAGCATAAAATGGATACCTTTGAAATGACACTAAACTGCATTGCCAATGCAAAATTGATATCCTCCTCAGCATACAATAGGTATACTTGGAATGACAATAAACTGAATCCTCAGCATAAAATGGATATCTCTGAAATGACACTAAACTGCATTGCCAATGCAAAATTGATATCCTCCTCAGCATACAATAGGTATACTTGGAATGACAATAAACTGAATCCTCAGCATAAAATGGATATCTTTGAAATGACACTAAACTGCATTGCCAATGCAAAATTGATATCCTCCTCAGCATACAATAGGTATACTTGGAATGACAATAAACTGAATCCTCAGCATAAAATGGATATCGTTGAAATGACACTAAACTGCATTCCCTGTGCAAAATAGATATCCTTGAAATGATTCTGAATTGCATTCTCTGCACAAAATCAGTATACTAAACTGCATCTGCAGCATAAAATGGGTATCCTTGGAATGACACTAAACTGCATCCTCTATATAATATGGATATCTTTGGTATGACAGTAAACTGCATCCACTACATAAGATAGCATTCCTTAGAATGAAACAAAACTGCATCCCCAGCATAAAAATGTTATCTTTGAAATGCACTAAACTGCATCCACTGCATGAAATGGATATCTTTGGAATGACATTATCTGCATCCAATGCATAAAATAGATAATATGACACTAAACTGCATTTCCTACACAAAATGGGTATACTTGGAAAAACAATAACTGCATCTCCTGCATGAAATGGGTATCTTTAAAATGATAGGAAACTACATCCCCTGCACAAAATTTATATCCTTGGAATGACACTAAACTGCATCCCCAGCACAAAATGGGTATTCATCGAATGATACTAAACTGCATCCCCTGTGCAAAATGGGTATCCTTGGAATAACACTAAACTGCATCAACAGCATAAAATGGGTATCTCTAAAATGATACTAAACAGCATCCCCAAAGCAGAATGTATATCTTTGGGACAACACTAAACTGCATTTCCTGTGCAAAATGGATATCCTTGAAATGACACTAACCGGCATCTTCAGCACAAAATGGATATCCTGGGAGTGACGTTAAACTGCATCCCCTAATACATAGGTTGATATATTTGGAGAAAAACATAAATAGTATTTCCTTTAAAGTTTGTATGATCAAAAAATAAATCAAAATTTGTGATCATATATATGCTTGTACATGTTTAGGAAATGTTTATTTGGCCTGCAAAATAGAAAAAAATATTGGATAAATCTTTTTAAGATTCAACAAGAAGCAAAAGATTAGAATATAAAATGTTCTGTCATGTATGTAATAAAAAATAACAAATTGCTGTGAGTAACAAAAAGTCCTGCTGATATTTAAATGCCAACTAACAAAGTTCAAAATTCATTATTTATGGTTTCTGAGAGGCTTTTGAAATGATTATTTTTTGAGCAGAGATTCCTTATTTTTATTTGTTAAAGAAATATTTACAATAAGTAACAAGACTTTCGGTCTGTTTTTTACAAAATAATTTTTCATCATTTGCAGTGTGTTCATTTCAGACATAAGAGCAAACAATATTTTATGGAGTAATAAATCAATTAAATAAATACTCTTGGAGAACAGATATAAAAATTTTCAAAGTAAATATAATTCAAAAGTTAAAATACATCATTAATTGCTTTTTACAATTTCAGCTTGAAAAGGCAGGAATTAAATTATGAGGATTTTTCCTTTGTTAATCTTTATAAGCACAATCTTAAAATAAACACAGATTTTTCAAGGAAATTAGGATTTAAACACACTTCTTTTCTTTTAGTGTATTATTTAATGAAAATTGATTAAATACCAATTTTATAACAGGTGAGATGTCTTACCTGACTAGAAAATATACTCCACTTTGATTCTTGTTGATAAAAGTATTTGCACTTGTTCATATCACTATCAGTGATATAAACAAGTTAACCACACTGTTTATTTTTTCACAAGCTTCCAAAATATTTTTAATGATCTTAATTTTTCGAAACTTGTAATTCTTAATATTTTGGATTAAAAGAGATAAAATGAGAGCAAATATTTACCTTGCATATTCATAAAAAAAAAATTCATACAGGAGGAAATATAATAAATGAGCTTGGCTTTAGAAGAACATCACCCCAGGCAGCATCAAATCCCTTATCTAAAAGGGAAGGGTCAGGTTTATTGTATGAGACACTCCCTATAGGAAAAAATGCCAACTGGTCTAAGCTATTTTTGGCACCATCTACTCCAGTGTCTAAAAGAAGGGGATCAGATTTAGTGCACGAGGCACTCTACATAGGGGAAAATTTCGACAGAACTAAGCTATTTTTGATAAACCTTCTTCTTGATAATGAAGTTTGTGTTGCATTCTGTCTTTAGTAGAGAGGAAAGTTGAATAAAACATATTGAAAAATATTGTAAATAATGTAGAAACATTTCTTTGGATAATGAAAGTGTTTGGTACTGTTATAAAAGTATTAGTTAACATCTATAGCATTGATGTTCTAAAGAAACCACAAAGAACAAAAGTAATGTGGTGGTAAAAAAATTGCCTCAGTAAAGAGAGAAAATATCTGGCTACAGTTATTAGATATTCAAGGACTAAGTGGGAAGATATCAGAATAAAATCACTTACATAGCATGATATCAAACACAAACTTCAAAAGAATAAGTTTCAAGATTAAGTCTTACAACATCTATCCCACATCATTCAATCTTTAATGACCTGCTTGTGGGAAAATTGCTTGCTTCAAACATATCTCTACAGTTTGTGTTGTGAATATTATTTTAAAAAAATCAAGTATTATATGTCTTATCTGAGGTTAAACAGCTGGCAAACATTTAATAACTGTACCAGCAAAAATAAGTTTCATGGAAGAAAGAAATATTTTTGGAGGTACTTTTAGAAGTAAAATCATTGATCCATAGTCAAAGATTTTAAAAATTATCTCCTCTTTTCAGCTGAAATCTTAATTTATAAAGAGGCTCCAAAATGGTGTATATTCAAGGATTGATCCAGCAGGTCCTTGAGATTTTTTTATGCCCAAATATGCAGAAGGATGTAATAATATAGGTTTTTAGAATGATACTGTATTTGCTTTATTTTTCATACTCCCTTGCTTGCAAGAACTGATATTTGCTTAAGGAAGACTCAAATAAAAAATATGTTCCTTAAGTTTTGATAAGATAAAAATAAAATAAAATACAATAAAATAAAAAGAAAAAACATGCTCATTTAAAGCATGATCAAAATATTTAGAAAATGGAGTTTAAATTTTTTTTATCAAAAATGTGTGTACAGCTGAGCAACATAAAGCAATGAGGTCTTGACATGTATATGAGTCAACAGTTTTTGGCAAAACACAGGACTGTGCAAGTGCAACTTATATAAAATGATGATGCCTTGACATGTAGATGAGTCAGCAATTTTTGGCAAAATACAGGATTGTGCAAGTACAGCACCTGCTATACTTATCAGACCAAGCTCTATGTCATTTGTATTTTTTATAATATCTTTTATGACCTCAGATCTTCCCCTTGAGATTAATTTTCAATTAATAAAGTCTTATGATGCTTGGTTTGGTGAGTACAAAGAGTGCTGTATTTTCCTGTGGTATCACCAAAAACTGCTGATCAAAATGTATCAAAACTACTGACTAAAAAGACCAGAATTGGCACTGACTCATTAAAATGAAGTTAGCATAATCACTTTATAATATAAGTTGCTCAGTTGAGAACATATCTTCATTTAAATTTTAACCTGATACTGATTCATCAAGACAGCCATCTAGACCTTTATACATAATCATTTTATAATATGTTTTTCAGTTGTGCACTTATCTTCATTTAAATTTCAAGAAAATAAAGCTCAATAATTCTTTACCTTACGTTGCATATTAATATTCTTTAGAAGACTGTTATAAGACTATGTTTATTTTAAAGTAATTGATTTAATATTTAACTTATAGTCTTACATAAATAATTGAAAGCATAAGCAACTATATAACATAATAAGTATAGTTAATATTCATCTAATACTATATAAAGAATTTTTTAAAGCAACTGACTACATTAAAAAGTAAAAATAGACTTTTCAGGAACTTACCATTTTTTACATTTGAAATATGATACTAACATTGGCAAAGTAAATTCTATTTTCACTTCAAATATTTGTAAAAGACAACATTCAAATTTTGCAAATTTGTCTTTGTAATTTATCACAAAATATACTAACCCAAAATAGTTCACAGTTAATAATTTTTTCTATTATTTAGCATTTTTAGTACATCCATTAAGTAATAAAATCCCACCTTAATTTATATCTAATAAATTCAAAGATTCAAATCACTGAGCAACAAAATGGTCATTACATCTTTAAAAAGTAGTTTAAACTTTGTTTAACCCCTTGAACCCATAGTCCCTTGGTTTTCAGGTACACTGTATAAAATTTACAAAAACATTAAGCACAAATTACTTCATTCCAGAACATAGTCATCACTGTTTCAAAAATTAAATTAGAATAATACAAACATTATAGTTTTTGAATTTTCAAAAAACTAAATGACTTCTAATTAGTATTCACATCAACTCTTATTACAAATATAGGCATAACATAAAAATCATAATTACTGTGATTCTAGATAATTGTAGCAAAAATATTACCTTTTGATTATATAAAAAAGCATGCAGGGTATTTTCAAATGAAATAAAAAGAAGACAATACTTAATATTAACATTTTTTTCACCCTTTCAAATTTACAGTTTGACCACAAACTAAATTAATCAAAATAATTTCAACATAACTCAATGGCTTAAAATAACAATAACATTGTTCATTTGGTTGTTATGACATCAGCAAAATTCTTTCAATACCAAAAATCACTTATTTTAGCATTTCCAAGGCAATAGGAATATCAACTAAGCAAAAACTTATTTCATTCTCCTAATAAGTTTGCTACCCTTTAGCAAAAACAAGAAAGAAGTTAGAATAAAATTTCACATTTTCAGACAACACAAAGTGAAAAATCCATATTAGCTTCAATCTTATAACAAAACACATTTTCAGTTAGTGTCAGAATCATTTATCCCCCACTCCATTATAATGTTATAATACCTCAAATTTACATGAAAATTTTATGTATATTTTTTCACAAATAATGGATTTGAAAGAATGTGCCTACAACAAAATTTTATCTTAATGTCAAAAAATACCGAAAAGCACGAAACAAACATTTAACATAGGATAAATTATTGACCCTCTTGTCCCAATAATCAATTGTGTAACTGTTATTCTTGATTATTGCTTTTAATTCTTTTTAAGAGTTCCTTATAAAATCAATTCACAGACACCAATAAGTATTTTGCTCAATTTTTTCCCTTGCAATAACTTCTAGTTCCTCTAAATTTTAAGGATTTCTATCTCCCACTTTTTTCTTCAAAAAAGCTCATAAAGTTTCAATAGAGTCAGGGCTTTATGTGGAGTACAACACCTTAATTTTGCTGACATTTAAGTATTTTGTAACAGTTTGTGCTGTGTGTTTCAGGTTATTGTAAAGTTGGAACATCCAGTATACCCCAAAGACAGTTTTCATGCACTTAGTTTTATATTGTTTTTAAGAATGCCCAAATACTACCCTTTATCCATGATACCCTTATACTTTCATTCATTCTCTTAGTTCAGAAACAGTGAAACATCCCCAAAGCATAACATTCCCAACATTATGCAAAATTATAGGGAGGATATTTTTTGATTTGGTTTGGTTTATTTGTTTAATGGCATATAAACCTTTGTTTGCCCAGTCGGCTGGGGCTGTAGAATACACCAATAGCTTCTCTGCAGAAGGGTAAGCCCCCGCCCCCACAAGTGTACTGGATATGACACTAAACAATCTGATGGTGAGGTTTCAGTAATGCAGGAGCTTTGGGGAATACAGAGTACCCCTTCATTGCTATCGCTCCCAGGTCCACTCTGGCCCAGAGTGGTAGCACCTGATGGGGCCCTATCTATGGGTTGAATAGAACTAATTTGCATACTAATGCTAAACTAAATTACTTGAAATAGAACTGTTTTGATATTTCAACTGCGTACTTATGCTAAACTGAATTGTTTGAAATAAAACTGTTTTTTTACATTGAAACTGTGCTTACACTAAACTGAATTGTTTGACTAAACTGAATAGCTTGAAATGGAAATGTTTTTGACAATTAAACTGTGTACTTATGCTAAACTGAATTGTTTGAAATAGAACTGATTACTTGTATAAAAATGGATTTGACATTGAATAACCTACAAAGGTTGATATGCCATAAAACCCAAACAACAACAACAACCTTTGTAGGTTATTTAATACCAAAGCAATCCTTGTATAAATTTACCAACCTTTCCACATGAGCAGGATGTAACATAAGATCAATTTTTAAATGGAGTTCAATTGGTTTGAATCCAGAGATTTCATCTCCTAAACTGTTTGCAAACCAAAGCTAAAGAACCTAGTCTGGCCAATTATTTAACCCATAGCTGGTAGGAGAATAGTTGGATTCAAGCCTTTCCCAAGGGTATTAGGACTAAGTAAAATGCACACAGTCTCATCCAGGTTGCCATTTCCATTTCCTACAATGATAACCATCACACCACAAGAACTGTAAAAGAACAGTAGTTGGACTATTTAACCAATAACTGGGGTGATAAGTTGTTTCATACCTTTTCTAAGGGGATTAGTCTGAAAGTGAACGTTATAGTGTAACTGGATTTCAGACTCGCTTACTTTGATCTTGCAGACCAGCACTTTAGCCACTCATCCATTGGGACTTCCCTGGTATTTTTTGGTTTGTGAGCTTTATTCAACTTCCTCCATATATACCATAAATTCGTGTGACCAAATAATTTTAATTTGATCTTATATGACCATAAAATAGAGTTCTAATACTCATTCAAATGTTCTAGATGGCTTCTAGCATAAACTAATCTGTTTTTTAGGTGTTTAGTATTAAGCAAAGAATTTTTTCCTTGGATGACAAGCTTGAAGACCTGCGTGATGAAGGGAACTAATTAATGTCATTAAACCCAGCATTAGGAATAATGTTTTTTGCCTTTATGTGAGGATTCTTCAAGATATCACAAACAATTTTTCATTCTCTCAGAAATTAGCTATATTCTCAATACAATGAGTCTTATACTTCTTGATATTATCCAAATTGTCAATCTAGGAACATTAAAACAATTAGAAAGTGCTGTATATCCATTATCTTATTTGTATACATCAACTGTCTTCATTTGAAGCTTATTGTCAAGCTCAGTAGTTTTCAGCATGGTTGCAGAATGAATGAGTTACTATGGTGCATAGCACTCATGTATTGTTTTCTTCAGAACTTTTCAAAATGTAATAGAATCAGGTCAATACTATTTCATTTTCAAACTGTGCTTGTATTAAAAGTCAAATTAAGAAAAAAGTTACAATTGGAATAGAGCAATATTGTTCCATAATTTTTATAGGTGGGAAGGAGGGATAAATTTGAACTACACCAGTTTTTAGAAAAATCTCTTACTATGAATATAATAGATCAAAACTTCTAAAAAATTTGCAAATTATTCAAAAATTAATTTACAGTGGTGGAAATAAGAATAAGACAACCCATTAAATTGTTAAATAATTTTCTTATTACAGCACAAATTCTTCTGAAAATTTGTGTATGGTACCTAGATCCAATGGGTATTAGAATACATATTTGATTTTATAACAACTTTCCACCAAAAAAAAGTTATTTACAAAATTTAGTTTTCGAGGGTGGAAATAAGTATAAGACAGTTTTGAAAATTTACATATCTGATTTTCTTCAGAATGCCAAAATTATAAAAAGGCTTATGCATGATTTTAAGCCATGTGAGTCCTATTTAAACATTTGATAATTGAATACAATTTCTGCAAAATGTCAAAGAACTCCCCGCATAATGAAAATGAAATAGTACAAATTTCTGCCTATAAACGGGAAGAAAAATCTGTAAGTTTCATTGCAAGAAAACTGCCAAGGTGCTGAACTGTTGTGAGAAATTATCTAAAGGACTCTGAATCGTATATCACCAGAAAACGTCCAGGTCGTCCACCTAAAATTACAAATGCAGCCAGACGTTGACTTTTTCGAGAAGCTTTTAAAGGATAATCAAGCTCGAGAAATCTGCAAAATCTCAGAATTTACCCATCACTCCGAGAAGAGTTCGTCAACTTCTCCATGAATTGCCAAATCTCGTATATTGAAACAGGAAGACAGCCCCTGCTTTAACTGCTAAACACAAGAAGATGCATATTGTCACGTGATGGCTCACGGAGACGAAGAGGTAAGACTGATACTATCCTCCCGGGTTGAATTAGCATTTTCTAGCAGTCAAAAAGTGACCGTTAAGAGAGAATGTGGGTCACAGATGTTGGTACTTAGTGACCTCAGGTCGCCGGACATCGGAAGGGGAAAGAGAGAGAAGCCAAATGATTGGCTGGGACCCCAGAACGGAAGTGGGGCTCCCTTCCCCTCAGCGGAAGTAAATAGGAAGAAATTTAGTTTTTGAGCAGGGTTCATAGCGGGCAGACGAACCATAGCCACTTTACTCCGGGTTGAAGACAAAAGATTAACTGAGACATGAGAGACCCGAGTCCCTCAAGCCAGTACTAAAAACAGAACAAAGTCTATTAGCCCGTAAAAGAAGAACGATTCTCCAGTGGAACCCCGTCGAAAATAAGATAAGTAACTTTGGGGACATTTTCCCTTTATACCCAAATTTCGTTTACCACTCTCTCTCTCTCTCAATTTGAAGAAAGACAAAAGTCAGAAAAGACATCTATATTTGTGGACTGTCCAATTATATGTTTTGACACTCTGAACGTGTATATATAAGTAGTAAAGGATTTTATGTATTTTCATGTTACCATGTGGTCTATGTTGTTACTTCATGCTTTCTTTTCAGCTTCTATTCGCCTTATGTTATCTTGCTTAGAATTGTCCTATTAATTCCTAAAGTATCACACGGGAAACCGGAGTTGCCGACTACTGCAATATTAATATTATCACAACTAAAACCTATAGGCTCATTATCTTCCATTGTCTCGGGGAAGGAAGAAAGCGGCCTTGTGGGTGTGTGATAGTGTGAAATTTGGAACCCCTTTGCCAGCGGTGGTCAGTCCGGCCCTAAATTATTCCCTCACGGAATATGCCAGTTCTTATATGCCTGAGAGAAAAACTCTGAACAGGACTTATTCTGTAGGGGATCAAGTGCCAACCTGCCCCGTCTTCACACGTGCGAAAATAAAGTCCCGTTTTGGGATTTTTGACAATTTCGCGTCACAATATAGATTGGGTAAAGAAAAAAGTAATATGGACAAAGAAGAATTGGGAAACCGTTGTATTTTCTGATGAGAAAAGGTTTAATTTGGATGGGACCAACTGCTTCCAGTGTTACTGGCATGATTTAAGAAAGGAAAAGCAGATGTTTTCAAAAATACTATTTGGAGGAGGATCTGTTATGGTTTGGGGAGCTTTTTCTGTGCCTTGGAAAGGTTGATTTAGTAGTGATGGAAGGGAAACAAAACTCTGCTCGATATATCAATGTGTTGGAAAAAAAAGCCTTTTCCCATTTATGAATCGTCTAGACACCAATAATGCCATTTTTCAACAGGACAACACAGCCATATACACTTCTAAGCTCACAAAAGAATGGTTTAAAACAAAAAATATTGAAGTTTTGAACTGGCCCACAAGTCTCCAGATTTAAACCCAGTAGAAAATTTGTGGGCAATTTTGTCAAGAAGTATACAAAAATAAACGTCAATTTGAAGATAGAGAAACTTAAAAATTTTGTATTCCATTTGAAACTCTCAGAAAACTTCTTGATTCAATGCAAAACAGGTGTGTAGGAGGGAATAGATATAAATATTGAATTTTGTACAATTTTGCTTTTAAATACAAATTTTCAAAACTGTCTTATACTTATTTCCAAACTCGAAAACATATTTTTCTTAATAACTTTTTTTTGGTGGAAAGTTGAAATAAAATCTATTATGTATACTAATACCCATCAGATCAAGGTACAACATACAAATTTTCTGAGGAATTTGAGCAGTAATAAGAAAATTAACAACAATTTAATGGAGTGTCTTATACTTATTTCCACCACTGTAGGATAAACTATCTTTAGCAAATTCAGGAAGTACTTATGGGGGTGTCAGTAATGGTCAAGGACAAAGCTGTGTTGCCGTTTGATATCTGACTCCTTTATGAGATTATTTTATTTTACCCCACGTTGGCTAGTTGGTGTAACTCCTTGAACAAAAAAGGCCCAAAAGAATCATACGAAAGAAGACAGCAACAGATAGGAGACGAAGACGTTTCTTTTATATTTTCCTTTATTTCCTGGGTTCAACAACCATTCCATGGGTGAGGGAGTTTTCCCAGAATACAATTGAAATGGTTGAATCCTCCAGTTAAGGTGTCTAAAATACGTTGATCGTTTCTTGCATATGCTTGTCTTCATTTGGTATTTAAAGCTTCCATAAGGGTGAGTTTCTTTTGTAAGTTTATCAAAGTCCAGTTGTTTTAGTTTGTAGTTTCATTTCGTAGCCTTTTATATTTCGACATACTGTTAACCAAAAGAGAGCTGTTACTGGGTGAAAGGGACTAACCAATGCCTAGTCCAAAGATTTATGAGTGGCGCCCAGACATCAGTCAGAAATGAAGTTGTCAAATCGCCGCTCACTGCCTGAAAGAGAGAGAGAGAGAGAGAGAGAGAGAGAGAGAGAGAGAGAGAGAGAGACTGTTGCCCTCGGTCGGGAGGTTACTTTTTTCTTTACGCATGCGTCATCCCTTTTTCCTGTCAGGTACCTCTAGGAGTTTCTGCAAATTTGATAGTTTTCTTTTTTTAATTCAATTTAAAGTTTTTAGATTTTTTTATTCATTTATTCGTCCCCCACACGCGTCCCCGCCTTAGTAGCAGAGCTACCAGGAGGATTCTCAGAGAAATGAATATTTTGTTAGGGTGTTTCGGTTCCCTTTAATTTCTTTCTTCTTTATTTGCTTCTTTTCTCACCATGTCCAGCATCCCCCCGCCCACTTTTTTTTGTAAAATTTGACTTGACGGTGACTGTCCTTATATTTTAGTAGGGCCATTTATCAAGTTCTTTTATCTTATTTGCAAATTTTATTAATTTATTAATTTTGTTAAGGGTGGCTGGAAAACGAGGACTCGTTGAATATGACGGATTTTATTTCCATTTTTTACGTCATTTTTTTATGTGCATTAATTTTGGTGGTGCATAGAGTTGTTGAAAGTAATCATCTGGTTTCTTCATTAACCCTTTTTGCGTTTCCTTGGAAATTCTTCTTTTAATATTCGGGAATATCATTCATAAAACAAAAATTAAGAAAGTTAGTTACGCACAGAGTTGTTGAATGTTTTGAGAGGATTATTCTTTATTAACTCTTTTTGCCTTTCCTTGGAAATTTTTCTTTCAATATTCGGGAATATTATTCACAAAAACAAAAATAAGAAAGTTAGTTACTCACATCTTCTTCAATATCCGTGTTTTTTTTTTTTGTTTTTTTTTTGTCTCCATCCAGTGAGTGAACCTTTACTTTTGTGTTTTTATAGAGCATCATTGTCGCTGTGACAGTTTCTTTTGGGGAGACCATATGCTAGTAGTATTTGCCTCATCTTCCCTCTGTATATGGCGTCAAAGGCATTGGAGAAATCTGCAAACAAGAGTGTCACCTCAAGGTTTTTTGAATGAACTCCCATGATGTGCAGATTGTTAGAATCTATGATGTTGTGAATCAGTTTCTCTTAAAAACATTTTGATTCTTTCAATTTCTGGTTCAATGTGGTTGACTAACAGAGCAATATAAACCTTAGCCACTATTGAAGTAAGGGTTATACCTTGGTAGTTCTTGGTAATTCCATGGTCAACTTCCTTGGGGAAGGGAAGGATGTAGTCTTTTGTCTATCTCTCATTAGCAGTTAGGCAAAAAATGAGACAGCATTAGCATCAATAAGTATTGTAAATATTAATGCTTTTTAAAATAGAACCTGTTCAAATAACCATTTTCCTTGGCAATCATAAAACCTTGCATTTAAAACCAGTAAAAGGGATATGAAAAGATAATAAGTTTGCTAATTTCTTTGAAAGTTATTGCATTCTCCGCCAGATATCTTATTTCATCTTGTCTTTGGAAAATGCAGGATAATATAATTGTTAAAAAATGGAAAGCAGACTTGACAAATTATGTTCAAGCTTTACACCAAATGTTCTTGGGAAAGGCATGAATTTACCTCTCAGATATATGTAAAATAGCAGGACAGATTTGACCCTTTCGCATTGCTGGTAAGCAACCAGTCTAAAAGAAAGATTCCTCTGATTTCAAATCTTAGAGAAAAACATTGGAAACAACTCTACTATTCCTCTCAAGAACAATTTATGGTAGTACAGTTTACAGATAATAAATCTATGGAGATTCGTAATTGCAAATATCTAGAAGGAACATAGCACATTCCATTTTATGTTGTTTTTTTCTAAATTCTTAAAGATTTCAAAATATAATCTTTTTTTTTTCTTTTTTGATTTTTTTCCTCTAAAGTATTTTACATAGAGCATTAATAGATTTATTGAATGTTATAAATCTCCTTCCTCTTTATATAATAATGTCCTTAAGGGAATTGAAAAACAAGAAAAAGAAAACTGTTACCATGTATCAACGTCAGTACTTTTGTAACAGATTTGAAACAGACAAGTCGAATAAAAGAAACAAAATAGAGTTAAAAAAAATAGAAAATGAAGAGTATGATTATTTTATTCTTTTTAGAGGCAAAAGAATGAGCTTTTGTCACACAAGTTGGCTTTGGGGGTGAGTTCTATTCTCCCCTTTGTGAAAAGACAACTGAAAAATATGAAAACTTGTGCAAATGAAAATTGCTTTCCTTCTCTTTAGATCTGAAATAAATAAGAATCATTTTTGTGCTTCTGCAATGGTTAAAAAGAAACAATTATAATTGATACTATTGGATCAGATTTGCAATTTCAAAGGCTCAAAACATTTTAAGGATCAAAAAATGGGGCAAATGAGAAGAATAATAAATAAAAACAAAAAGAGAATTTTTCCAAATTCAATCAAGAAATTTAGAATATGATATCTAAATCTATAACTGAGAATAGTTTGTTAGTCTGTTCATTATAAACTAATTTACCATATTTGTTATGCATATTTATAGGACCAAGCAGGTGTTAATTTTTTGAAAAAAAAATATTATTCATAGAGAAAAGGAATTTCTAATAATAAATAATAATCAGTTGGAAGCCATATTACTACAAGATATAACCTAATCATACAAGATTTAAACCTTCAAATTTTTTTGAAAGAAAGAAATAATAAATTATTTATCCTTCTTGAATAATTATTCACATTTAATTAAACATTACTAATTAGGTTTATTGGAAGTTCTTAAACTGGAGATGGCATCATTACTTTAGAATAACAATCTTAACAAAAACAAAAACAAAAAATGTTAAAATCAATAAATCTCTTCAGCTTAACTGACTTGAATCTAAAATGTTTCTTGATAAGACAATAAAGCTATTTTCAGAATAATATTCACTTCATTTCAATCATACATCTTAGATGCATCAGGGAGGTCTTCAGTGATGTGCTGTCTTCATTGCCGATTTCGGGTTATTTCTGCATCATATCAGCTCCGACAGTAACCCCGGCTTGACTCTAAAAGAGCCAAGCCGCCTCCGTGATCGCGACGTGCTACGCTCGTGCCTCTACCAAAGCAAAGAAAAAATAAATAAAAAGCCGGACTTTGGCCGTTCTTATAGACATCTGTCTTTTAGTAAACAGCCAATGAAAACAGGGCATTCCACACTCCTCTGCTATATAGTACCATCTTAACCTCATCCGGTTTCTCCCTGCTACTTCCGGAGGTTTTTGTTTGTTGAACAGGTTGGACCTCTTGCGCTATCACATCGAAAGGATACTTACCATCTTTAACCTCATATCATCGTGTCGACTTCTCCCGGCTGGGCTGAAAAATTCTGACCTGGTTGGAAAATTAAGTTGAGTTTTTTTTCTTTTCATTTTTTTTGTTCTTTTCATATTTACACCCCCCTTTTTTTTTCTTCCACCCAGCCTATCATTTATGGCCGGCCGGTCAGACGGCTCGGCCATAAAGGCGTTATTTTCCCCAAATAAGGGTGACCCCCCCCGGTGAAAAATAAAAATAAATCACCTTGTGATAAAAATGCCCCTCCCCCTGACCAAAAAGAAAAATCGCCATCATCAGAAAAACTACCCTCCCCTGACAAAAATGCACCTACCAATTCACCAAGCAAAAATGAAAAAGAAAAAGAAAAAAACGAAAATAGTTGGACAGCTCCTCCGAAAATTCAGGTTGACGTCGACGATTTACTCCAGCGAGCAAAGGCCATCTTCAGTGAAGTACAGGAGCATGGGCTTATGTTCAATTTGGAGGAAGTAAGACAAGACCAAAAAAAAAAAAAAAAGAACGGTGTCTGTCTTTGTTGTGGATAAACGATCTCGTAAAATCGTTAAACCCGCCAAAGACATGGTCCTTCGTCAAATTTCCAGCCTGGGCGTAAAGGCACAAGCTATAATAGCTGGTACCTCTTACGCTTTCTGGGATATATTGCTACCGACCATTGATGAAGCCGTCGCCTTAACAAAAAAAAAAACACTCGAAAACAAAGAGTTCTTCTTTAGGACTGAATATATGAGGCGGCGGCGGACCACGGTATCAATATATGAGGTCCCTAGCTTCCTAAGAGACGCAAATTTAGCTGCATATATGGTACAATTTGGCGACATCGTCTCAGCGACACACGACGGAATGCGTGGGGAATGGAGGTTCGACATTATGTTGGATGTCAAAACCTGCTACTCCGTTCCCAACTGGTTGGAGGTGGAAGGGCGCAGGCTACCTGTCATCGTGTCAGGTAGGAAACCCGCCTGCTGGCACTGTGGCGAGATTGGTCCCCTCTCCGCAGTTTGTCTGGGGAAGAAGGCCCCGAAGAAGCCCGATCCAAAACCCGGGACCCTCCCACCTGTTGTTGCATCAAACACTGAAAAGGAGGCTCCCGTAGTCTCGCCCACACCAGCAGGTACAAAAAACCGCACTCCCCCTTCGACCCCTACGGTTAATTCCGAAGAGTCGGGGGCCGAGTGGCTGACTGTGGGAAAAGGTGGGAGGAAGCTCCAACCTGCGGATCCTCACTCCCAAAAGTTGTCCCAGGTGGGCACCAACAGTCCACCCCCCTCAAAAACAAAGTCCAACAGCAGCAGTTCTTCGCCTTCATATGCCCATAAAACATCGTCCCCTAAAACCAAATACCCACCCAAGACCACACCTAAACAGCCCACTCCTCCCAAGGTCAGATCTTTCAGCCCAGGCAGGGAGAAATTTGAAAAACTCCTAGAGTTTAAAAAGCGGCTGGACCAGGAGCGTAAATCGTCTCCACGACCAGAGCCCCCTCATTCCACCCCTTCATCATCAAAGCAACCACGCATCATTCGACCTCCACCATCTACGCCACCCCAAAAATCCATGCCACCACCTCTCATGTCAATTTTATTACCCAAGGGAAAGAAAAAGGGACCCCCCTCCGCTGCCGTTAGATTCTCCGCCTATTAAACCATCTCCACCAGCAACAGCAGTAACTTTCTCATCACCATCCACTACACCAAAGAAACGGCAGTAGACAGTTCGGGGGATGAGGTCCCAAAACATAAAAAAAAGGAAAAACCTCGCCACCATTCGGGAACTAGCATCTGCCGGGTGGATGAGGGGGCTCTGGATCGGCTCTACAAGGTCCAGCGGCAACTGCTGAAAGATTGTGGAGGACCCGAAAAATTTCCCGGATGCATGGATCACCACAGTCATACGGAAGGGCCGAGGGTTGGAAGTTGTAATGAAAATGCTCGGTGAGGCAAACGAGGCCCTCGGCCCAATTTCATATTTAAAAGACGACATCAATTCATGTAAGGGTCTTGTTGGGAGGGTTCCTGTTGTTTTGCACCCCTCCCTTTATAGGGCTCTAAAACTAACCTATCCGCGGGACGTCGGGGGTCTCGCTCATGACGGAGTCATCAATAATGAGATAGCCACAGGTTCCATGAGCCAGACCGTCGGTGTCCTGTCCCCAGCCATGTTTAGTCCGGGCACTCAACCCCTGTAATTTTCATGATGGATTTAAGGTTGGCTAGCTTAAATGGCCGCGGCCTGAGGTCGGATTCTAGAAGATCCCAATTACTTTTATACCTCCAGCGTCGCGGCATTGATATATGTTGTTTACAGGAGACTCACTTTGACTCCAACTTCCATGAAGGTGTTCTGTCGAGGGACTATTTGTCCTTCTCAGCATACTTTGATGGTCGTTCCAGAGGTGTCACCTGGCTGATAAGTAGACGTCTGGACGCTTCGTGTGCTCTTGTTCTTTCAGATCCGGCGGACAGACTTTGTGTTCTGGACGTTACCATAAAGGATAAGGCGTTTCGGCTGATTGGGGTTTATGGACCCAATGTCACCAGTGAGCTCCCTGCGTTTTTCCGGCGCATCGAGCCGTACGTCGTTCCGTCAAAGCGGGTAATTTTAGTGGGAGATTGGAACGCCGTCCTTGATCCCAATTTAGATAGAGGGGCTATTAGTGCGGGTACTAACACCTTGGATGCCAGATATTTTCGCGATTTTGTCCAGCGACTTGATCTGGTGGACAAATTTCGCGAAAGGCATCCAAATAAGATAGTTTGGACTTGGACCGGTAGGGGCGCCTCGGCCCAGCTTTATAGCTATTTGGACCGAGTGTTAGTTAAGCGAGTCGACTTAGATTATTTAGGTGGTCCAAGTTTCGATCCGTATAAAAATTCCGACCACAAATTTTTATGCGTGTCAATAAGGTTAGATAAGGCTAGATGTAGGATGTCTGGTTACTGGAAGTTTAACTCTTCCCTTTTGGCGGAGGCTGACTTCCGGAACCAGCTAGAACTAACGATAAAGCGGAAACTGACGGGGGCTATTATGGGAAATAGGTGGTGGGCTAACCTTAAGGATAGCATTAGATCCTTTACTGCCGACTATGGTAGGAGACTCAAGTCAGCCAGGGTAGCGGAGCAAAGGTCGATTAAGGATAAGCTAGATAGGGCGGTTTTGGCGGGAGATAGTGGGCAAGTTAACGTAGCTAAGGCCGAGCTGGCCTCCTTGCAAATTAAGGAGTACCAAGCGCTGGTAGTTAGGGCTAGGTTAAAAAGAATGTCCTGCGAGGTGACGAATATGGCCCAGGAACTACGGACCAAGGAACTCAGGCATGCAACAGATCGGCATATCGCCAATGTCACATCGCCGGAGGGGCAACGTCGAACTACAAACGAAGCCATCTGTGGGGAGTTTCGGCAGTATCTCCTGAAGCTTTTCACCAGGGAGCCCGGACTGAGTTCTGCTCAGTTCGACACCTATCTTGCCGACTTCCCTCGCCTTTCGGCGACTGAAGCGGCTGGGTGTGAGGGGCGCATAAAGGAGGAGGATATTCGGGATGCACTGAAGTCGGTCGGGCTGGATAAGTCTCCCGGAATTGATGGTCTGCCCTACGAAGTGTTCTTGAGGTTGTCGCACATGTTTGTCCCCTTGCTGGCAACCATCTATAACAACTGGATGAGGCAGGGTACCATACCCAGACGCTTCACCAGGGGTATAGTGAAGTTGCTTCGTAAGAACAAACATGGTGGGGATGGGATTAGTAACTTTCGCCCTTTAACGATGTTAAACACTGACTTAAAGATTTTGGCGAAGATCCTGGCAAACCGTTTGCAGACTGTCCTGCCTAGTCTGATCTGCCCCGAACAGACTTGTGCAGTAAAGGGTAGGACTATCCAGGACAGTCTTCATCTGGTCCGCACGATCGTAGAAAAAGTCGACAGAAATGCCGCGCTGATCAATTTAGATCAGTCCAAGGCCTTTGATAGGGTTGACCATGCTTTTCTGGAGGCTGTCTTGTCTGCGACCGGCTTCGGGGTAGATTTTCGCACCTGGATACGTCTCCTTTATGCGTCCCCCGGAGTCATGGTGGAGGTGAATGGGGTAAGGTCGGAGCCCTTCACTCTGACTCGATCGATTCGTCAAGGTTGCCCGTTATCGCCAATGCTCTACATCCTTGCGCTAGAGCCTTTTCTGCGCAAGCTAAAGGCGAACCCGGTCCTATGCGGCCTCACATTACCTGGCGCCAGTGAGGTAGCCAGGTACCCTGCATACGCTGACGACGTCAGCGTGCTTGTAACGAGCAGTGCCGAGGTGAGCAAAGAAATCGGAAGGTACGAAGCTGTAACAGGGGCCAAGATTAACCGCGAAAAGTCTGTCGGCTTGCGGTTGGGCTCGTGGAAAGGCTGTGCTCTTCCCGGCCCCTTCATTTGGAAAGACGGTCCGTGCAAGATACTCGGTGTCTGGTTCGGGCCTGATCTTCAATTGGAGAAAAAATGGTCGGAAGTACTGGAAAAGGTCGTGGCTGCAACTGAATTGTGGCTGCAGAGAAGGCTCTCCCTTAAGGGTCGGGCAGAGGTGTGCTGTTCGCACATCTACTCCCGAGCCGTATACTGACTTTCAGTGCTTCCTATCCCGCCCACCATCCTATTCAAGCTGGAAAGGATTCTCTTCCAGTTTCTCTGGGCTAAGAGACATCCTTTGGTGCGACGGGAGATCTGTTACCTTCACCCTTCCGAAGGCGGTCTAGGAGTGCCTAACGTCGAGGCTCGACGCCATACTTTGCGTCTTACTTTCCTAGACCGGATGTGTTCACGAGATACGGCGGCGGGAAGCGTCTGGAAAGAAGACGCTAAACAATCTTTCCCGTCGCTAAGAAGTGTGCATTCTGCTGACGGGGAGGCCCATCGGTTGCCCAGACGCGAATGCCCCTTCTATCACGAGTGCCGGCATGCTTTGAAAGTTCTCTCTCGGCTGCAGACAGGTCTCTCTGACAGCCGGCCGTTGTCGAGTAGGGCATTATATCAGGGGGGCCGCTAGCGATGGTTTGATTGGCGAGCTCGGTGTGACGGAGGCGGAGGGTCGCTTACTGTGGCCTTGGGCCCCCAGGATGAGGTATCTCAATAACGACGAGGCTTCCCTCACCTGGCTGGTCATTCGGAATGCCCTCTGGGTCGGCAAGAAATTGTTTGCAGCGCAACAGGCTATTTCGCCTGAGTGCGGCCGGTGCGGTGATTTGGAGGAGACTATTGGTCACGCCTTCTTTCACTGCCCGGTCGTACGGCCGCTGTGCAAGCTTCTTGAAGGCTACATGGTTCGCATCCTCAATGGAAAGTTCTTTGTCCTGGAAGCCAGTTCTGTGTGCAGCAATGTGGTACCGAGGTTGAACAGACAGGAACATTATGTGTTTCTCTGCTTACTCGGCGTTATGCGTATCGTGATTTGGACGACGAGAAAGAAGGAACTCTTCGAGGAAGAGTCTTTTTCTTCTCAGACCCTGGTGGCATTTTTTAAACACCAAATTAAAGTCAAAATCCGGTCTGAGAGAAAGAGACTCTCTTCACTGGAGTTTGGCGAAAGTTGGGTGACTGTTGCGCGCTTGTGTCGCGTGGTAGGAGCCAACCTTATTTTCAGCTTAGACATCCCAGGGACATAAGAATTTTGAGTTACCGGAAGGACATGACCACCCAGCCCAGGTAAGTTAGATTTTTTTAGGCCATTTTGATTTAGTTTGTTCCTAATTTAGTTAACTTAGCTAGAGTATGCAAGGTCATTGGGCCCCCTTTTTTTTGTCCCCTTCTTTTGTTTTGCTCTCCCTTCCCTTCCCCTCTGTTAGATGACAGGAATTCGAGTTCTCCAGGAGTGCGATGGGGGGCTTATGTTATTTCATGTAATTATTGTTTACTTATTTTTTTACCATTCATTTATCCTATTTATTTATTTTTCCTCCTTCGACACTATTTTCGACTGGTTAACTCCTCTTTCTGCCATATCTTAGTACGTGGGGGGGGGGACCCCATGCCTACCATCATAATGTATATATGTTTTGTTCATCTTTCGTTTTTAGGGGAATTGTAAATAAATATGTATATAGCGTTCGTTTAGTTTTTTAAATTGTTCTCCTCCCCCTCACACTGTAAATATGGGATTAAGTTTAGAAGTCCATGGAGCGCTAGTGTTGTTTTGGTGAATGTAGTTTGATAGTGATATGTTTTACTGAGGTATTTTGGTGTTTTTTAATTTGGAGATATGTATTTGTCAGTGAATGAGTCTAGTTAAGTTAGAGATTAGGATAGTGTAGACCAGCCTCCCCCCCCTCCATTTTTAGGCCTCGTGCCACATTTGTAAACTTTTATTACAATAAATAATCCCCTGCTACTTCCGGAATCGGTATCGAGGTAAGATGTTATTTTAATACTCGTCCGTGTCCATGATTTACACTTCACTAGACTTACACGAATTTCCCGCCAAATCTGTCCTATACTAATACTACTAAACTAACATGAATTAATCCCCCGCTCAAAACTATTCAATCAGTCTTTAACGTTAACTTATACCCCTATTCGCAAAAAAAAAAAAAAAAAAATTCAAAAATAATTATAATAATCCCGTTTATTTGGCTCACGAGATTAATTACTACAGATTAACTCATGCTTTTTGCCAAAATTTTTCTCCCCGTTTCTCATTAACCTATGCTCATATTACCAATCTAATGCATATTCCTAAAAAAACAAAACAAAAAAAAATGCTACTCTAATCAACTCCTTACATTCTAATTTATTACTATTTCGAACCTGTCTCCAGTCCCCCCCTCCTTCGTCCCATGAACTATTTGCAATTAGGTTTCAATCAATTAACTAAAACTGCTCGTGACCGCTGGCAAATAAATTACCTTAAATCGTAGCGGACCATAACCAGTATACGAGGAAGAAAAAAAAAATAATAATAAAAAAAACGGATTATTAAAAAATAAATAAATAAAATAAAATGTCCATCCCCCCTCCCAACCGCCAATTATTCTCAACCCCTCCCCCCGACATTCCGACTATCCTAACTTAGTATTAACTTATGCATTCATGGTTTGTAATGTTTATCTTAGTCTTAATTCTTTAGGCTCCTCCAACGTCCTCTTTATTTCTTCCATGGCTCTGATCTCTTAAGCCAAATCCACTTTGACGCCTTCAGAACTGTGTTGGTGATGTCCTTCAGCGCTCTCACTCTTGCTGCACCGACTATGCCAATTTTTGCTAGGGCTCTGCCCAAAGAGTGTCCAGCAAAGCCCCTGCAACCAACTTCTGCGGGGTCATAATGTATCTTCCATGACTTTTGTTGACATTGTTCGAGCAGTTCTTGGTATTTGGACCTCTTCCTCTCATTAGCGAGAGTGATATATTCCTCCCATGACACAGTCAGCTCCCAAATAATGCACTGCTTTATGTTATCAGAGTGCAATATCAGGTCCGGTCTTAGCGATGTTACAGCTATATGTCTGGGGAACTTCAGCTGAGTCTCCAGATCCACTGTCAACTGCCAATCGTCCGCGGAAGATAACAGGTTTGTTTTCTCTCTCCTCTTCCTCTGTATCTTCTCTCCTACTTTTACGAAATTGATTTTCTTCAATTTTCCTGGTTGATGTTTACTAGCCCTCATAGCTTTAGTCACCTCATTTGCAATTACCTTGAGTACTTGATCGTGACGCCAACGGTACCGACCATCACCCAAAGCTTTTGGGCAACTACTAAGGATATGTTGTAAAGATCCTTTCCTAGCACATAGTTGACAATTGGGGGTTTCTATCTTCCTCCATATGTGCAGGTTCGTTGGGCTCGGTAACACATCATACACTGATTTAATGAGGAATCGTATCTCATTGAAATCCGGCCGCCAACAATCTGACCATGTAACCTTTTTCTTCTCTACATCCTCCCACCTTGTCCAGGCTCCTTGCTGACTCAGACCGACTATTTTGCCGTAACGCCCTTCTTCTACGCCCTCTTGGACTTCTTCTAGGATGAGATGGCGTCTTTCCTTGCCTTTGGCACTGATGGTATGCGCCGAGGGGAAAAATCCCAATCCCGCTCTGCCTTTAGCTATCGACCCTAAGATATCTTTATGCCTAAGCCTCTCCTCCGCCACTTGCAACTCTCTCCTCGCACTCCACTTCCTGCCAGATCTTATGTGAATTCCTGCTGCGCCACCTTTGGATCTTCAGACTCTGTATACTGTAGCAGTTCTCTTGTCTTCGTGATTTTGAATTCTTCCACGAGGCTGCTGCAGGGGAGGCGCAATGCGTTGCTGTTCCCGTAGAGAGCTGCACCACTTAAGCATCTCGGCAAGCCCAGCCACCTTCTCAACCGATTACTAATTGCTCTCTCTAACGATTCCACGGTGGTAATCGGAATGTCATAGACGAGCAATGGCCACATATTCATAAAATAATACAAAAAATATAATTAGTTTAATTCTTTCTATTATGTGAATTTTCATAGAAATCTCTTTTCAGTGATATGCATTTATCTTTTATAATAATAATTATGATTTGTAATCAGTTGGTGTAAACATTTTATTGACAATAAAAACTATAAAATAACCAGCTGCAATCCAAATTGTGACATTATAAGCTACTTCAACAAGTAGCTTAAAATTTCAAAGAAAAATTTTAAAATATCTAAACAAAAATTCTATTACACACAATGTTTTAGTGCCCACCATAAATATTCAAATTACAACATCATCTTCAGTAAATATCTTATTGAAGAATGACTTTCTCAGAATATTTTACAGTATGGCAGCATTCTCATCTGATATGTTACAATGAAATTTATTCATCACACAGAGCATTGTCTTTTGTTATTCTCAGTCATTAAACTCAAAAATCACATTCCTTTTTTATAGAATTTCTATTGGCCTACATTAAATTTTGTCCAAAAGTTTTATCAAGTGATATATAATCACCATTTCATGCTGAATTCAAAAATACCATTCATTATGTATGTTCAGGTCTGGTTTTTAAGATGTGCTTGAATACTTCACATCAAGTTGTACACAATAACACTTATTCAAAAGCCAGTGGACTCTATTTGTTACAGTTGATCACGGGTGCTTGATGTTGAGTATAGCATATAATGTTGTATGTGTACCAAACTACAGTGTACCATCCTACCTGCTAACACCCAGATACCAAGAGGGGAATGGGGCTTATCCCTCAGCTTAAGATGATTTGAATGTACTGTGTCAAGTGTCAATGACAAGCTGAGAGCTGATTTTTTTTTTCTTTTTTTTGCTTTTCAGCATGATATTTGTATTCCTGTAAGAATGGATCGCAAGTGTAAGAATAATCCTCACAGATTCAGTTATATCAGTTGTAATGTGGTTCTTTTAATAAAAAAAATCACTGACTTTGTGAAGAAGGCATATCGGGATTACTTTGAAATCAAACTAGGGGATCAGGATAAGCCATTTGCTCCCTTTGTTTACTGTAAAGCATGTGTGGAGAACTTGAGGGATTAGAGGAATGATAAAAGTTAGAGTATGCCATTTGCCATTCTAATGGTCTGAAGGGAAGGAAAAGATCACATTACAGACTGCTATTTCTGCATGATAAATCTAAAAGGAATAAATTACAAGAACAAGCACCATGTCCAATATCCTGATGTTCTTTCTGCCAAAAGACCAATCTGTCATGGCACAGCCCTTCCTGTTCCTGAGCCCGATGGTAACATGGAATATAGCTCTAATTCCCAACATTGTTACATGACTGTTGTAGTTGGGGATGGTGCATACAAGCCAGAAGAGGAAGACAAACCAGCACCCTTGACACAAGCAGAATTCAACAACCTGACATGAGACCTAAAACTTTTGAAGGAATCTACTCAGCTGCAGGGTTCATGGATCAAAGAGAAACATTTGTTGGCTCCAGAAACAACATTCTACTGGTATCAAGATCATGAGAGAGAATTAAGATGATTTTCACATTCTAGGATGTCATCATTGGTTTATTGCAACAACATTGCTGAATTGATCAAATCAATGGACTAAGAGTATGATGCTATGTAATGATGACTTTTTATTGACTCATCCAACAGAAGTCTCAAAGCAGTTCTTCTATATAATGGGAATAGTTTTTCATATATTCAGTACAAATGAAAAAAAATTCACTACAATATGGATCATTTGCTATCTGCTGTTAACTACCAGGAGCACAAATGGTTGATCTGTGGAGGTGGTTGGAGTGGTCCTAGGGCTCCAAAGTGGGTACTCAGTGTATTCTTGTTTTCTGTGTCAATAAGACAGCTGGGCTGTCAAAGACAAGATTTAAAACTTGAATTGCATAACATTCAGTCTCACCCTCTTGCTGAACCAAACAAAATACTGCTTCCATCCTTACATATCAAGTTAGAAATAATAAAGAACTGTGAATGCAATGGACAGGGAAGGCAGCAGGTTTGCTTTCCTCCATGAAAGGTTCCTATGGATAAACATGGAGAAACTCTAGGCTGGTATATCTGACTGCCCTCAAATAAGAGAACTCATGAAGGAACCAATGTTTGACAAAGCACTGAGTGAAGCAGCACTGTCTGCTTGGCAGTCACTGAAATCAGTAGTTATATGCTTACTGGGAAATCACCAGAGTGTGAAATACAAGAAGGAAATTGAAGAGTTGCAGAAGAGTTTCCACCAATTTGGGGCATGAATGTCAGTCAAACTGCACTTTCGGCAGTCACACTTGGACTATTTTCCAAAGAACTGTGGAGATTTGAGTGAATAGCAGAGAGAGCACTTTCACCAAGACTTTTGCATTATGAAGGAACACTACCAAGGCTGGTGGGATGTAAACTTTCTCACTGACTACTGCTGGTGCTTGAAACAGGATATGGTAGCTACCAAGCACAGGAGGAAGTCTCTGAAAAGACCTTTCATTCAGGAATAGCTTCTTTTGTGTATTTTTCAGTTTACCATGGCACAATGTGAGCTTTCTTCAAATATATCAGCCCTAAATTTAGCGTTATTTGTTTCATTCAACAAGAAAATAAATAGTTATAATACTGTTCTATACATTTCAAGTAAGCGCTTGTAACTTAAAATTTGATCTGATTAGAAAAAAATTAGTATGATTTTTGGATTCATCCTAAAAGAAATGCTTAAAAATCAGTAATCACATTTTTGACGTTGAAAACATCACATGCCAGAGTAACTGATTGCAAGTAAATAAATAATTGGCAATTGATATAGTTACCTCCTTTTAGAAATTATGATTATTGAGGTGAATACAAATTAAGACTTATTAAGTTTCAAATTAGAATGAAAATTATTTTATTCTCTAAGTGAGAGCATTTTAATAAGTGATAAATGATAAAGTGAAGTTGATAAATTTCTTTTATAAAAATGTGATTACTGAATATAGACATATCCTTCAACCAGACATTATAGTACTTTTCAAATTTAGTTTGGGACAATTGAACTAGTACTTCATATTTTTGATGATGTTAACAATTATTTTTAAACATAGTCACCTGCTCAGATATTTTCATAATTTCACTTAGATTAGTAGAATACATTTTTTAAAACTTTATTAATCCTACTTGGAACACTGGCTTATGAGTGTATGCCATCTGACAATACATTCATTTTTATTTACTCTTCAAATATACATGTCTCGATAAGTAGTTCTATTTACATAGCACATACAGAAGCTGCCAAAAAAAGCAGCTTATGGGAAGATGATTTTTATTTTCAGCTAGCTTCATGAATTTGAATTCCAGTTATGGATGTATTCCCAAAGTATTTATAAAACACAGGTTTAAAAATTCTGCTTAACCCATTAGTTTCTACTGTTACACATTCAGATTCTTGTGAACACGTAAAATTCTTTAATTGTCACAAGTAGTAATGACTACTTGTGACTATTAAAGAATTTCCTATGTTGTAAAGAAGTCATTTTAAGTTAGAATTTCTGAGATGAGGAAATCTTATTATTATGCATTAAACTATCTAGATCTTGTTTGTCACAGTCACAACATTTCAGTTATTGTACCCTTTAGTTTTCTTCAGGTGTCTGCCATAAATTGACATTAGATTTAACTGATTGTACAATTGGGACAATGGATCTCTTGGAGATGAGGAGGGGCTGAGATTCTTTTGGATACTCAGACAGAAAAGACAGATGTTTAGGTTTTTTTTTTTTGGTTTTTTTTCCTTTTTTTTGGTGATCAGCATTAAGAAAGTCAACATTCAAGTGGATTGGTAATAAAAGTTTTATAAAATAAATCTCACAGATTAGTGTTTGACAGCATTTCACAAATAACTGTTTGATTATCATCTTGAAATTTTAGTGAAGCTAGATATCTCTTCCTGGTCGGAACAATAGGAAATAATTCTGTTTAATCTTGTAGCTATTATATCTCTTGTCTTCCAAATAGTACTTCTAATGGCCACTAGGTGGCATGACAAAAGTAGCATATAAAACAATGCTGTTAAGTCAAAACTCTCTCCCTCTCTATCTCTCTCTCCAGTTCTGCCTGGACAATGAGAAGCATACACAAGTATGTACAGCTTCCAACAGGGGTCTCTTGCTTCAACAACCCTCCTAAGACTTCACACCACAATTTCCATTCTATTAAGAGCTCACAACTTATACCAAAAGACTCTTCAACTGCCTGATAGGTCTTTTCACTATAATATATTCTTTTAATATTTCATGTCATTTTGTATTCATTCAACTAAGTTTGCTCAAACAATAAATATGTTGTTAATTCATTGTGAATTGTTTTTAAACTATGATACATTTTCTTTGCTACAAGAGTCTAAGTTATGTTTTTCACACTCAAATGGGAGTGAGTTTTGGTACTCAGATATGATGAAGACAAACCTTCAAGTCATCAATACCAAAGCCAACTCAATTCAATTATCACTATCTAGATTTTATGAGGACATAGTTAATGATTTTTTTGTAAGGATCTTGTCTCTGTGTAACTAGAAGAAAAAGAAAAAAGTAATTCCAGAAGAGACCTTTTCTAGTGTAAAAAAGTAGTGACTTAATCAGAAGAGGGGAGTTTCTATTATGGGTTTTATATATTAAGCCTTGCTTTTAGGCTTGATAGTTAAGCAGTTAAAATAGTTGAGTTTAGCTATTGGCAAAAGTTTTTGGTTGTTGGAAGGAGAGTACTGTCCATCGTATGTTAGGTGCAGTTGGTGGTAATAATCTTTTGTCACTAACACTCAGAGAAAATAAAGTTCAAGAGAAATCAAGTGTCATAGATTTTCAACAAAAAATGTTGAGTTGAACCCAAGCTGTAAGCGATTTGACGTCTTACTTGTTGTTGCAATGGTCTGATAATTTTTTTCATCCTTTTCTTTAATGAGTATATCATGGTATAAATAATTGATATGAGATTTAATGTAAATAGTGGTATGAAAACAATCTAAATAAATGTTATATTCTCATGTGCGTATCATAACGACACAATAATAAAGACGCAGGAAGACTTCTTTAACAAAATATTTACCTCTCACTTTATTGCAAGGGTTCGAAAAGGGTTACTCAAGGTTTGCGTGTGAGAGGGAGCAGGAGACCGAACATAAACTGTAATATTTTAACCCCCAAACTTATGGCCGTCAACGTTGTGTCTTTCTCGTTCTCCAGGGCTGCTCAACCGGAGGCCCAGGGCTCACTCTGCTGGATGATGGCTTTCTTTACTGCATCTTATCAGCATCTTCTCTGGTCCCCAAACTCCATCGGGGTTTCTGAGGGTCCCCTCGACCGGGTGTGGATTTCCTTACCACGTCTCGTCTATCTCCGTCCGATCTCCAACTCTACTGCAACTGCCAACTCAACTGGCTCGTCAAACTCAACTGAGTTATATAATCGTTCGACGCCCACTTGATCTTTGAAATCGAATGTTTAATAGTCATCAAGCGGAAATAACTGTCATGCAGTTCAGAGGTCACTCTCTTCCAGTGCATCAGTCTATGAGTGTACCATGGGAATTTTTTAGCTCGTCCCATTTCTTCAGCCAATTTCCGCCCGCGCGATTTCCTCTCATAACTGCCATTAGAATGTATCACCTCCTTCCGGTGCATCACCTTGGAATGGCATTTTTGGCCGGGTCAAAAGGTCAAAATATAACAATCATCCGTTGATTATTTTTCAAAATTCAACATGTGTAATTTTCTTCACGTTCGTCTCCATCACCCTTACACATATTTTACAGAATAATTTACAAGGACAATAATGGCTGAAAACACAAAAAGAATCACTTGAACCTCAGCAAACAAAATCTTACTTAGAAGGCGACTTTCTCTCTATGTAACACTTGCCTGGCTAATTATTATCTAAATTTATTTTACTATATTTGCGTGCTTGGCCATCTTGACATGCGTGCATAAAGGTACCATACGGATGCATTTTTTCATTCTCCTAACACAACAGGCCCTCTATAATTCCTTGAAGAAATTTCAAAACCCTAAAAGGACCATACTCTGGTCCCATATCCTGGTCACAAACTTAGTGACCCTGGTCATTCCAGCAATACATTTCGCCTGGATTCCTCATGATCACACTCCAGTTCTTCGCTCAACCGGTTCCTACCTGGAGTAACCGGAGAATTCCATAAACACAATATCTTCAAGGGCCAAAGCATTCCCCATAAACTACAAAAATCATGGCCCAAAACAAAGTATCACAATACATCCGAATGTATCACAATCTGGCACGCATGCTGTAAACCACCTAAAATAGTCCACGCAAAATACTAATAAGCAATGTGTTACCCATTTTTTTCATTAAGTTTCTGTTTCCATGCCCATTAGTTTGCAAGCCCTTGAGGAAACAAACTTTACCTGATCAAACCCACGCCGGGTTTCTTTTCAATTTAATCAGGAACCCTCGTGGCTACCAATAGATAGGCACCTTGCCTTTCCCTGATTCATTTCGTTTCGCCAAATCACACACGAATCCAAAACACCATCGTGACTGAAAGACTCAGACATTATCCACAAAATATTGGAGTAGGCCACGCCTTTTTTCTTTTATTTCATCCTCGGAACTCCAATCTAAAAAAATAGAAGCCTCCATAGGCCTTTAACAGCTTCATGGGCCGGCGAATTCTTCGATAGAATTGCTTTCTTTGCCGTCTACCCAACAACAATCTGTAACATCACTTGGATGACTGTCTGTCCTAATCTCGCATCAGCCACCGATTCGTCAAAACAGAAACCTAAAAAAAAATTCCCAATTCCACGAAAACCCAAATTCTAAAAAAATTTTTTAGAATCAATATAATTACAAATTATTAGTAAACCTAGTATAACATCCTCCGTTAATGGTTTTCATCAAATTTCATAACAAGAAAAAAAAAATTGTAATGTTGCCTTTAAACTCAAACAAACTCAAAAATTTTTCACTTTACAACAAGTCAAAACAATGTTACAATCACAGTTCACAAATGTTCAGTTTTCTTTTCTTCTTTTTTCAATCTATGTACTGATGTACTGTCTATTTTTAAAAAATGTTCGTTCTTTCTTTCTTTTTTTTTTCATATGCTGTGTTCAACAATGTTCAAGTTTCTTTACTTTTTCTTTTTTTTTCTGTCCCAATTTTCATTATCCTGTAGCTTTTTTCTTTTTGTTTTTTTTTCTTTTCTGTTTTCATTTTTTTTTTCTTTTTTTTTTTTCATTATAAATTGCTCATTCACTGTCTCTTTTTTTTCCCACCTTATATCTACCTCTCTGTCCTTACCTTAATACTAACTATAGGTTCGCTTCCCAGTTTATTCAATTTCAGTCTATGGTACCATAAATTAAGCCTGATTTATAATAAAACTTTCTCAATAGCTTACAAGTATTCTTCTTCTTCTTTTTTTTTGCACAAAATATCCCGGGTTGTTTTTTTTCCTAAACAACCCAAACTTTTATCATTTCTGCCAACATTTCCCATATCAAAATAATTCCTAATCCGAATCTGCAAATCTTCGCCACACCTGGTTCCGTCAAAATTCTGCGCATCTCTTAATTACATCCAAAACCCTGTTTCAAAATATCTTCCCCAATAACAATTTCAAAGCTCCACTCCAGGGGGAACTCACAAAATACCTGTCTGCCTCGTCAGACACAAAAAAACATCTGTCTCTTAGTTACTCTGCCTCCACGGCGAGAACATTTTCAATCAATACGGACCACGACAAGTCTGAGACAATACCCATGTCTCAATAATTGGTATCAACAACTTCCACAACAAAAAAAAAAAACGGCCTGATTCTACCAGCGCCGAAAATATCGATTCACCTAACTTCACAAATATCGAAAAAGTATAAGCGCATTCTTCAGACAAACACCAATGAGCAAAATTCTTGGACAATCCCATTGAAGTTCCCAGGATTCCATCTCTCGGGTTAAAATTCTCATTTCCAATCCACAAGCTCCAAACATGAAAACCTGCCCAAAAAGTCTTAACTACAGATATGCAGGATTCCAGATCTCGGACTGAAATTCTAATTTTCAATCACCACTTGTCTGGACCACTGAAAAGTTACTACGAAACCCCATTCATAATTTTTTTTTACTATTGCTGTCTATCAAAAAACGGACAGCAACTGTCCCATAGTCATCTTTGTTTCCCTTCTTTTTTCCTCCCTCACTTTGATACAATATTACACATAGCAGTAATCTCAATTTTTATCTAGGGATCACACATCTTTTTTTTAAAAAAATTATTTCCAATTTTATCCTTCTAGAAAGGCCCTTGTCATTAAAACTAATCTTTCACTATTATAATCAACCCTTTTTTTTCAAACCCAAATTAAATGACTGAGAGATAGAATTATATGAATGAGCAATCTACTTACATTTTTTTTTTCACTTTACTGTGTTTGTTGCTGGTTTATTCTTGTTTCTTATTTTCTCGTTTTTTTTTCTTTTCTTCTAGCACGTTGCATTGTCTTCCTCTTTTCTTTTTTTTTCTTTCTTTTCGCGCCGGTCTGTTCCGTTTTTTTTTTTCTTCTTATTTTCTGGGGGCCTTGTGTTTTCTCTGATCGTCTCCGTGGAAACCCAGTCCATAACCATATTATGACGATATGTCTGTTTTTTGGCACCAAGTCGCATTATGTTATATTCTCATGTGCGTATCATAACGACACAATAATAAAGACGCAGGAAGACTTCTTTAACAAAATATTCACCTCTCACTTTATTGCAAGGGTTCGAAAAGGGTTACTCAAGGTTTGCGTGTGAGAGGGAGCTGGAGACCGAACATAAACTGTAATATTTTAACCTCCAAACTTATGGCCGTCAACGTTGTGTCTTTCTCGTTCTCCAGGGCTGCTCAACCGGAGGCCCAGGGCCCACTCTGCTGAGTGATGGCTTTCTTTATTGCATCCTATCAGCATCTTCTCTGGACCCCAAACTCCATCAGGGTTTCCGAGGGCCCCTTCGGCCAGGTGTGGATTTCCTTACCACATCTCGTCTATCTCCGACCTCCAACTCTCTGCAACTCAACTGGCAACTGAGTTATATAAAAAGTTCAACGCCCACTCGATCTTTGAAATCGAATGTTTAATCGTCATCAAGCGGAAATTACTGTCATGCAGTTCACAGGTCACTTTCTTCCGGTGCATCACTCTGAAGTGGGACCTTCACCTTGTCCCATATTATCAGCCGAGCACACCTGCGCGATTTCTTTCGATTATTGGCCATTGGGATGTGTCACTTCCGCTATCTTCGGAATGGCAGGTGTGATCGTCATCGAGCGGAAATAACTATCATGCAGTTCATAGGTCACTCTCTTCCGGTGCATCACTTTTTTTTACGGCACAGTGAGAAATTTTACCTTGTCTCATATTGTGAGCCAAGCTGTATTTTACATAAAGGGTTTAGCTCAAAATACAACCAGAAATTAGCCTAATATGATAGATATATAAGGAAATACTGAAAAGATTAATGCATGATAAACAGAATTTTTTTATCCAGTGAAAAACATGCAATCTTATGTGCAATAAAGTAAACGTTTATTTAAAATGAATTATCTAACACCAAGCTAAAATACAGTAAAAGATGGTCTTTGTAGTAAGACCAGGTTGTGTGATTGTTATATAAATATGTACTAACATAATACTCATAAAATATGACTGTATTATTTATGTATCTATGAAATAGCTGAAGGTGCTACAGTTTATCCTCCAACTAATTCTTTAAATGTTTAATGTATTTAAAATAATTTAAAATATATTAAAACATGTGCTCCTTTTAAAAGAAGCACTTGGTACCAGATTTTTTTAATTCAATTTCTGTAATATGAAAAATATGCTGGTAAACATAAGAAAGCAAAAGAAAAAGAATATATTTGTTTAAATTTTAATACATATTAAAAATTATACAACCAGGATATGGCTGTAACTAAGATATATGGACTACTAAAAATCAAGTCTCTGAGAATACAGTCACTGCAGTTAGCTATTTTATAAACATTAAAAAAAGTCATTTTTTTGTCTTGAGAGAAAGAGAATCAATGAACCATAAAAATAAAATAAGGATAGGTCCAACATGCATTGTCTAAGAACAAATGTTCTACCTTAATGGGTGTCAGTCCTAGGCAAAACTGATTGTTAGTATTTGATGCTATGAACATATGGTTATTGTCTTGTGACTAGCTCTTGAGTAGGAAGTTCTTGACTAGTGATTAGTTCTTTTCAGCTGAAGGAAGACAACCTTGCAACCATCTTGTCTGTTTTTATAAGTATGTACATTATATGTGTTATACAGTAAATTACTCAGTGGTCTACCCTCTTTTTTTAGTTATTTAAAATTCAAGACAGTTTTTTATCACTTCAGCCACTTTCCTATAACGAGAATGTAACTAGTTTGCCTCTCTTCTATTGCTACTTTATAGAAGAAGTTTAGATGCGCTGCATTCATTGGTTCCACATATTCAAAAGTTTCAGTAAGAACTTTCTTTAATGTTTCTCATAAGCAGAATACATTCTTTCTAAATCTTCTCTATACTTGGTACATGTTTAATTTTAACAGCTTCTTTCCTAGAACATTGGTGTAATATAATTAGGGACTCCGGTAATTTGTTTTAAATAGTAAATTGTTTCTAAGCTAGATTTACAGGTCAACCACAGGACAGTGGAAAGAAAAGAAACATGTATGAGAAAAAGAATCAAGGTAAGCAAAGAGATAGAGAGTAAAAAGGGTATAAGGGAGAAATGAATGGGAAGGTATATGAGGGTTTCCCCAAGTCTAGATTGGGATAGCAACGAATGCCCAGGTTAAAATTAGAAATGTATCAGCAGCAAATTGGCAATGGATTCTGATTGGCCGGTAGTCCGTAACAGCGAGTCGTTACGTGGACTAGAAGCTGTGTTGCTGGGGAAGTCCGTAACAGCGAGTCGTTACGTGGACTGCATTGCGGGAGCGTCGAGGTCAAAATTGGTGTTGGCAGTTTGGTCGTGTAGAGTCGAGCGAGTTAGTGACTAAGACTGAGCCATGTCTTAGTACTATGGACCAAGTGAACGGACGGGGAACCGTGGCTAAGGTTTGCCAGGCCTTAACACATACGAAGTCGAGCGAACGGATCGGTGAAGCTAAGGCTTTGTCGAGCCCCTAGCTGTGCAGACGTATCGTTTACGGTAGCTATGGCTTGGCCGTGCCAAAACCGTGCGGACGAGTCGAGACGGTAGCTATGGCTGTGTCACGCCAAAGCTGTGCGGACGTATCGGACGTTAGCTAAGGCTTAGCGCGCCAAAGCTGTTGATGTTCTTCTCAGCTAAGAACTGCTAGATCCTGTTACCTTTTAGTTTGGTTGGGTTTGATTTTATGGCATATCAACCCTTGTAGGTTATTTAAAGCCAAATCCTGTTTTTATATACAAGGCCCATTAAATAAGTTTCCAGTCTTTTTTCGTATGGGCACTTTTATTGATAGTACACACATGAAACTCTAGGCCCTTTCGAAGTAATCTCCTCCGGCTGCAATGCACTTGGTGTACCGTTCCAACAACTCCTGGAAGGCCCCATGAAAGTCCTCTTGTGTGAGCGTGTCAATGACCTTCGTCACAGCCTCTTTCATCTCCTCAACCATCTCATAACGACAGCCTCTAAGTTTTTCCTTGAGCTTAGGGAATAACCAAAAGTCACAGGGAGCAAGGTCTGGACTATAGGGAGGCTGAGGAACTGTCTTGATGCCCATCTCGGTCAAATAGTCTGTGACAAGGATGGAGTTGTGGACTGGTGGAAATGCCACTGACCCGATTTGAAGAGTGCTGACCTCTTCCGACGGAATCTCTTCATGAACTCCCTTTAAACCTCAACATAGTATTCCTTGTTCACTGTCTGTCCAGTGGGAACCCAGTGCATGTAGATCATGCCAGTGCTGTAAAAAATAGGGATCATCAAAAATTTGTGAGTGGATTTGCTCTGTCTGGCCTTCTTGGGTCTGGGAGAGCCAGTATGCTTCTACTGGGAACTCTGTCTCTTGGTCTCTGGGTCATAGCAGTAGATCCAGCTTTCATTGCAGGTCACCAGAGCATCAAGAACTGTGGGATCTGAATTGATCAGCTCAACCATCTCCCTGCTGTCATGACAACGTCTTTCTTTCTGATCTTCTCTGAACACCCTTGGGACAAACTTTGTGCAAATCTTCCGCATCTTCAGTTCCTTGCGAATAATTGTGTGTACAGTACACACTAACATCAAACTGTGCACTTATTGTCTCTATAGACACACGATGGTCCTTATCCATGAAATTCTTTATTTGGCTAATCAACTCTGGTGTTCTGACTTCCTTACTCCTCCCACACATCTCATCATCCCTCACAGACTCACAGATGTATAGCAATAACATACTGAAATTTCAAGAGTCTACGACAATTTTAAATGCCTGTACAAAAAAAGTCTGGAAACTTATTGAAGGTTTATTATTTGTAAATGAATATGTGTATCTCTTTATTTTTCCCAAAATTGAAAGAAAAATGCTTCATATTGTAATTTTTGCTGACTGATTTTCTTAGATTTTCACAAGAATTTAAAATAGGTTTGGGTTTTAAAATCTTTTTTGGTATATGAACTACATTTTCGACCAAAGGACATAAAGAAAAAATGATCAGCCTTTAGCAAAAAAACAGGTATCATAATTGCAGTTAGACTTCAAAAAACATCATGATGGTGTTATCCTTAGAATTCTCCAAAAGTGTCCCTCATATTTATCTTCATTAACCACCTGTAGAGAGTCACCAGATTCTGGTAGAATTTGACTGAAGAATTCTACCCTTAAAAGTGCTTTAAATCAAAATATTACTGATGACTTCAGCATGTAAAAAGCAGAAGAAATTACCTAACATTGATGATCTAGAAGGAAAATTAAATTTTCTCGATAGAAATTACTGGAGTGTTGTTAGGCAGCAAGAGATACTTATTATATGCAGCATCGTCAAATCCCCATATCCAAAAATCAATCTGTCTCTAGTATATGAATCTGATTTTTCAGTACATGTGTCTTGTAAGAAGTGGAAATGAATACAATTAGGGATTTTAAGATTCTAAACAAGTAACTGATCAAATATAATTTTACCTAGCTATTCAACAATTAAAAGACTAACTTTATCAATATATATGAAGCCTTTGATTGAGCAACATGATAACAATTTTCTTTTGTATATTAAAAATAAATTTAAGTTACTAGGACACCACAGTATCTTTACTTATTAATGAAATTCACCTAAAACCTTATTTTGATTGTAAGAGTGATTATACTGTTGGCTTAGCTGACAACAGCAATGAAGCTGCAACAAGTGCTTTTGCTTTCATGTTTAGCAGTGTATTTTCACAATTAAAGAATGTTGTGCATATTATGCCAAATAAATGTCTTAAAACTAAGAATTTATTTGACTTAGCTAAACATATAATAATTGGTTTAGAGAAGATAGGCTTTCAATCATAACAGATAATAATGCTAAAAATAAAAAAACTATATCTTTCTTTTGTAGTCCACCAAAGTTTTCAATTGTGTATCCACACCCAGTTATGAAATCTCGGCCTCTTTTCTTCCTATTCAATTCAATCCATATATTAAAACGCATTAGAAACAATGGACTTGGTCAAAAAGATGCAAGTAAATGCATGCTGTTCCTAAATTTTTCTCATAATGGAGATCATGAATTAGATAGTATCCAAAGTGCCCCATTTTGTACCTTATGGAAACTTCATGCCCTGGAATTTTGAAATATTGTTATGAACTGATCTCAAAGGCACTTTCTGCTATTAATCTTGAAAGGCAAACTGTTTAGTTCAGCAAATTTTTAATGAGTACACTATTCAGGGATTATTGACCTTAGTAAAACAGAAATGTTTGCCAAACTTTGCTGAGGTTGCAGAATATATTAACATATTTTATATTTGGTAGAAAATAATGAATGTAAAAACACCATATAAAGGTTGACAGCTTAGAAATGAATACTATAAACTACTTTGAGCAAATGAAGAAAATCTTAGATTTCTCTCTGTATTCTGTGACTGGTTAGAATCTTGGAATAGCATTTCTGGAAGAAATGGCAAATTAAACAAACCTTCACAGCTTCGTATTATACAACCTATGCATTTCTAGAACTGACCAAGTATTACATAGAAGAATTGAAAATGTAATACATATTACCACAGGCAAATTTCAAACTGTTCATCTTGAGGCAAGGTTTGGTCAATACCAGCAACTTAAAAGGGATCAGTATAATATCTTGATACTACAAGTGTTTGGGTGTAAAAAAAAATTAGAACACTATCAGTTTTAAAATTAAGGTTACCATTTAATTAGCAATACATTAAAATTAATTCAAAGAATTTACAAGAACCAAACAAGAATGAAGTGACAGAGGAGCAAAAGTTAGATATGTATAAATTTAGGGTGATGTTAATAAATGTAGAAAAGTTCTTCCTGTAATACTAAACAGGTTATTGCTGTTATGCAATTTTTAAGAAAATTAAATGTAATAGTTGCAAATATTTAATATCTGGAACAGATAATGTGAAAGAAATACCTTATATAAATGGCTATATTCAGGGGATTAATAGAGGTTCTCTCTTACATCCTAATGATACAACTATAAATTTTGTCCTATATAATTATATAGTTATTGAAAAGCTGATAAAAAAAATCATTCTTTTCTTCATTCAGTAAATAAAAGGAAATTAGCCATGCATATAACATTGAACGTTTAGGCAGATTATAAGCTTTTTTTAAATGTTGACACTTGTGATGAGGGTCACAATATAGGAAAAAACAAAGAATGTTTGTCTGGAGTTGTACAAATGCTCTTTTAAATCATTTTGTTCGGGGGAAAATGATAATATTACAAGTAATAAGTTAAGCTGAAAAGAAAACTTCTAACACTCAGCTGAATTTTGTATAAGAAACCCATTTTTCTATTAGTATCATTTGATTTTTAAATATATTTATAGTTTGTATCTAATTTATTTGCTTGTTTGTATTCAATTTATTTGTTTCTTACTTATATTAAATTGTTTTATTTATTCATCATTTACTTGTAATTTGTTTGTCTGTTTAATTATTGTTTGTTCCCTAATTCATAATTCATTTGTTACTGTATTTGAGTAATAATCACTTTATGATTACAATATTGTAACTTTACAGAAAATTATTAAAACTGAAATAAAAGCATGCAAATTAAAACAATGCTGATTATAATTTATAAAAATTTGTTTTCAAATTTAAAAATTAAAATTATGAACAATTCCAGTCTTTTAATTTTCTATCTGTAACCTATTTTTCAATAAGTATTATTCAATTTTTAAATCTCTTTATTATTAGTATTAAATTTATTTGCTTGTTTGTACTTAATTTATTTGTTTCTTATTATATTTTATCATTGTTCCTTAATTCATAATTCAGTTGTTACTGTATCATGTATAAGAGTAATAATCACTTAATTGCAATATTGTAACTTTACTAAATAATTATTGAAATTGGATTAAAACATGAAAATTAGAATATTACTTATTATGTTTTTTCAAAAATTGTTTTTAAATATGAAACAAATAAAATAATGAACAAATTTCAGTCTTTAAGATTAAATGAAATGTAACATAATGTTTAGTTTATTTACAGCATTTAGCAACAACAATTTTTTTTCTTATCAGTTATCTTTTTAAAATCAATAAGAAATAAAGTTCTGTATAAAATCCAACCCTGTTTCTTTTTTTTTTAAATATAATTTTAAAAAGTTTTCTAAAATCATTTGTTTTTCTAACAATTATTCATTACATTATAATTTCTGCCAGTTTCACTAACTTCTTGGATTACTTTTGTGATGTCTCGTCACAATCAAGCAGGACTTCTCTTTCCGTGGTCTTGCTCAGTTCTGCTCATTGAAGGCCTTCTGCTCCTAGTAATCTTTCACCTCCCTATGAATCTCTTTTAACTTCTGATGCCATTCAAAGACACATGCACAACATGATGTTATTATAGCCCATTTGTATCTCACATCAAAAATCCTTATTTACAAAACACAAAGTCATTTGTGATGTCACCTACTGGAAGCAAATCCTGGTATTGACAAAAATAACATCACCAAGTAGACAATATGTGGAATCTTCCAGTACCAACACAGAGGCTATTTTCAAGATAAATTAAAGTAGTTTCTAACTGTTTAGCAGATTGGACTGTATTTGTAAGCTTTTCTTATTGGTATAATGATTTATTTCATTATCATATATAATTAAAGAGAAGCTTCCTGTCTACAATCAAACACATACCAAACCTAACAAGTATACCACTCCTCTGTGCCATAAAAACTCATCAGTTACAGAGAGTAACTCAGAATGGCTGCTAGCCAATCTTAAAGCAAAAGGAATCAATTGTCTTTCTTTGGTGATTTCATCCCAGCCAGTGCCTCACCCAAAGCAGCCAATGCCACAGTCTTGCTAGAATCAACGGAATCCTATTCACTGATCTTTTGCCACAGAACCTAGCAGACATAGCAGCAGATGCCCAAGGTCAAGTAGCAGCATTTCAGACTTGCTCCAGCTTTCTCATGCCAGACCAGTCATTTTCAGGACTAGATTATGAAAATCTGTTACCAGTCCTTTAAAGAACTATACTGAAAGTCTCCTGAGGACTACCTCGGGTCCTATTACTCACAGCCCTTTTCAGATTTATAAGATTTACCAGCACCATAGGATATGACAGAGCAGCAGAACAATTCCTGTATCTCAGCACACTGACATCTCCAGACCCACAGCTAACCGACTCCTACATCTCAGCATGCTGATGTCTCCAGATTTGCAGCTAGCTGATTCCTGCATTTCAGCAAGTAGCTATGTCTACTTTGGCAACAGAACAGACATGTTCAGTAACTCTAACTTTGCCTTTTAACCTACAACCTTGGTCTATGAGTAGACCAACAATCACTTTTTATATTCGATTCCCCAAATAAAAGCTTGGAATTTCAAATTTACCCTCTTGTCTTTGTCATCATAGCCTGGTTTGTGTCATATCACTCTTTATAAACACCTTGTGGGATCAACATATTTATCAGACTCAGAGCAGCGTTATCTTCATATGCTTGCTGAAGCATTTCAAGTACTTGTGATAGAGTTTTCCCCAATTGAACCAAAAATTTCAGGTTTATTCCTTCCTCAGTGCTCATATCTGAATAACCAGAAAAAGAGGAAGTATAAACAAAAGCAAGCGAAACAAAATGCAATGGCAGCAGGAAGCTAAATTTATAATCATATAGTCCCAAGATATATTAGATGATATAGCTCTTTTACCCACAGTTTACACAACACACCTAGACCCATTACTTTTTAGACAGACCTTATATATATTTAATACCATTAATAAACCTAATATCTATTTAAGGTACACTGACGACTTACTCTTTCTCAATAATAGCACTGATGACATTAATACAATACAAGAGACCTTTCAAAATAATTCTGTTCTCAATTTCACACAAGAAATCAGTATCAACATTAAAATCCCATTTCTTGCTGTACTAATAGACACAAGCAATAATGAACAATTTACCACCTCCACATATAAAAAAAAACTTCCAACATTAATCCCTGCACCCTCAATTTCCATAAGGATTGCTCCTTCCATTATAAAAGAACAATCATAAAAACACTTATTCTTTCCAGAGCTAAACTACTATCTTCCTCTCAAACTATCTTCCTTAACAAACTTAAAAATATAAAACAAACCCTTATTAATATTGGGTTTCCCAACTACATTGTTGATACAGAAATTAAACATTTCATTAATAAAACAGAACAACATAACATAGATAATACCCTAAACCATAAACAATCAATAAACCAATTTCATAGAAATTATAAGATAGATGAACATATCCTAAAAAACCTTATCCAAAAAAATGTTCTCCCTACTGATCCTACCAAAAAAGTAAGACTTATCATTTACTACAACAAATTTGAAAACTCTAACCTAATTATTTCCAATAACTCTTCCCTCTTCACTGAACTTCTTGATAGGATAAACATCGTATACATGTTCAAATATCCCTTGGGAGACTGTGTCTCCAAAGAAAATAATACATATGTTGGTCTTACCACTACAACTCTTTCAAGACGGCTTATGATGCACAACCCATTCCAGTCCCAAATCCAAATTTGAAAAATTCTAGTTGAAAACACCACTATAATAGCTCATGAAATTAAGTTATGACTACAAATCCTTGAATTATTGTCATCACATCTAGAAATGATGTGAAACACTTTTTTAAATAGTGATTCACAGATTTAAAATATTTCAGAATCTACTGTTCCAAAATGAAATATGAGAAATGAGAAAACAAAAATGCTCCTGAGGTTTTATAAAATTAATTTTTTCCCTTCAGAATCAGACAAATACTAATTTATATTCTTTTATTTTAACTTTTTAGTTTGATACTTCATTTCTATTCTTTATGTGATTATTTGTTATAAATAAATGATTACCTCACTCAAACTTTCTATATTTTCAGTTCTTTCTCTTCTCTGCATCACCTAATTTTTTTTTCTCTCTTTCCTTACAACTTTTCCTTTCTTTCTAATGTTTACTCTTTACTCAAGTAATGCCTTGGTGTGACTAACAAAATTCTTGATATAAAGTATTTTGTATTTTATATATATATATATATATATATATATATATATATAGCTCATCGCTACAATTATTAATTTTAATACTATTTTTGATTTACATTTTTAAAAAAGAGCACCTTCTTTGTGATCATGAAAAAATAATTGATTTTTGCAAACTGTCAATCAAATTTTGGCTGGTGAAAATGCTAAGCACCTTATAAACAGGCAGATATTGACAACTATTGACATATCTGGGACCAAATAAAGTAGCATTGAGACAAAATGGAGCTGGCAAGGATATTATCATCGAGTCATGTTGATAGCACCAAGTTCTTTGACTCTCACTATCCATCCCTATCATTCATTGCTCCTGCCAAGTTCTCAAGACAGCATCCAGTATCAGCACTAAGCTGATGTATATGTCTTTGCTGGTCAGGCAGCACTAACACTTTCATACATCAGAGTCCATTGGAGAACATCATTTATGAGTTCAACCTTGCTTATACAGTAGTGCACAGCATATCTTACTTGGATGGTTTGTGAGATGGGAGGTATATGGCCATTTAGCGGGTTTTAGTAGGAGTGATATTTGTTTAGCAAGGGGGAAGTTTGTTGTTAGCGAGGATAGGTTGTAACATGTGTGTTTACGTTGTGTTGTTTCCTTGCTTAGTGTTGTTAGTCCCCTCGCTAAGGTTTAAGGGTAAATAAAAGTAGAATGATGATGAAGAAGTAAGATAGCGAGAGTCGAAAATCATCTGTGTAGTCTGTGTCTGTCATAGTTTCTACTGGATATTGTCTACTATTTGTCTTTTTTAATGGAAAACCATTAGATCTATTGATATTTATAGTTTGTAATCTTGACAGATGCCTTTTGTGTTTTTGTAAAGCATCATTATAGCAGTAACAGTTTCTTTGGAGAGAGCATTTACTAAAAGTATTTTTTCCATCTTTTCTCTATGCATGAAATCAAATACCTAGGAAAAATCTATGAATAATTGTGCTGCCTTAGGATTTTTTGCACATTCTCATCCTATGATTTGATAGATAGTCAAAATCTGTGATAATGTGGATTGATTTCTCTGAAAGCCATTCTGATTTTTCATAAGAATTGTCTTGATTTCAGGGTGAATATGATTGAGAAGCAAGAGATACTAAATCTTGGCAGCTATAGAAGTAAGAGTTAAGCCTCTGTAGTCCTAAGTGATTCTGAGGTCACCTTAAAAACTTGATAGCAAAGATATAACAAGCACCAAAATCCCTTTTTCATTAGTGATTAAGTCTAATCATTAAAATGCATTTCATGAATCATAATGAATATAATTCTCAAAAGGGTACAATGGACTGACAATAAAGCCAACCTATCCAATTTAACTTTATAAATTCTTATTTTGCTCAAGAAATTTTCTTCACAAAAAAGTCACAAATAGTTTTTAAAAATATAGCAATGCTAATAGATTTTATTCAAAATATACAACAATATTGTTATGAATTGACCATCAGCATATATGTTATAATTTTTTTGTATGACCATAAAAATGGCTTATCATAGCCACATTTTGTAAAAGCATTTTAACACTCTTGTACTAACTTAGAGGATAAAGAAATTTCCATTCCAATCCATAAATCCATAGTGTGGCCAGTTCACTCATCCCAATCATTAGAATTTAAGACAGGTAATTTAAATGCTAATTATAGCATACTTTCCCTTATTTGGAATTAATTGTGCTATAAATTTTATAAACATAATGTGACTCTACAAAGAAGGAATTTCTTACTGAAAAAGAAATTCTTCTCATGAGGAGATGATTTCAAATATTAAGAAAACTCATTCATTTATTGAACAACAATTTCTAAAAATTCTAGAATTATTAAGAGTTAACCAGTTTAAATGAATATTATACTATCTAATATTCTGAAAAGTTATAGAAAAATGTCTTTGCATGGATAAAGTGCTGATATATAAAAATCTGTAAAAGTCTCAATAAAGATGATTTAAAAAGAAATTTTTCTTATTATAACCTCTTCTATAGTAATGTCAGATCAAAGATCATTAGCTCAATAATTGAACTATTCCATTTTTTGTTTTGTTATATAACATTCTTAAATTGCTTGTGGATCATAATACTGGTAATTTCTAATACAATCACAATTTTTTTTTGTGTAAAATATAAAAGCATAATTATCACAGAATTTCTTAATCTACATTTAAGATGAAATAATGAGTTTGGTTTTTGTTTTTATTTTTAAGTAAAATTTCTAAGAAAATATAAATATAACAAAAATCAAATGATATTCAAGATACTTTTTTGCTTCTACCATATGATAGCTTCAATCATTCATATCAAATAACATTTTTCAAAATTGTAGTTATTAGGGTTATATTTTATAAGGAGATAGCAAAAGCTTCAATCTTATTTAGGGTTATTATTTCATAATTAATATTTATCTATATCAATTATTATTTATTACCGAACTCATCTCCTTTTGAGAAGAATTTCCTTTTCAGTGATTAATTTTTTCTTTGTTGAGTTGCATCCTGTTTATAAAATTTATAATAGTAGTAATTCCAATAAAGCAATTCATTGTTAACTTATCCTATATTTTTGATGACTAATTTTCTTTGTTTCACATTTGGCAGCTATTGATTTTATGATAGATTTAAAAAATCTGTACACTTTGAAAGAAGCTATAGTACATAATATGAATAAAATATTCTACACTAAAATCTATATTTTATCTGCAGCTTTTTTTTACACACTTTACCTAAAAAATCATAAATGACATCTTAAAAAGACTCAGTATACATTAAACTTCAATAAGGAAATTATAACACACAGTAGCATATAAATTGGAATACCCAGAAAGGAGATATATCTTAAGATTAGTAAAAATTGGGAAGAGAGAGTTATTATGGTAAGGTTTTTCCAACATTAATGTATCCTGAAAAAAATTGATAGATAAAAATAAATGAATATATATATATATATATATATATATATATATATATATATATATATATATATATATATATATATATATATATAAAGAAGTGATCTATGATTACAGGTTCAGATCTCATTTACAATCAAACATTTTGATCATTACCCATGTTCTCAGGATTTTTGATCAAGTTTCACAAACCTACTCTTCAAATGTATTAGGTATCATTGCTTGATACCCTCTTAATTTTGAGTGGGATTCTTCAATTTTTTCTTGAAAGAGATAGAAATATTTTTTATCAAATAAGAAGGATACCTATCTATTACACAATACCTGAAGAAGAATGGTAAGCACACTAGTCTGATAAAAAATAACCAAAATATTTTATTCTGTTCTACTTACTTAATGTTATGAAAAAATGGAAGATAGAAAATAGAATTTTGACTCAGATTGTCAATTTTTCCCTATTGATGAGTCTTCTCATTCTTTTTTTATGCAAGCATTCTTCTAAGACAAAAATTTACTTAACTGTCTGAAATACACCAATAAAATAGTATATAATTTAATAGTTGATTTACCAGTAAATGATATCAAAGAAATTTTGGAGAGATTCTTTTATTAAGATGCAATGATGTCTGCATATTTTACCCATCAAATTGATGAAGACAGAACATTTAAGAGAGAAATCAGTAGATAAAAGAGGATGAAGAGGGCAACCAACATGAATCAAACAAACTCTTAATAAAAAAACATGTATAATTACTTTACTTTATCCTTTGCAATGTTGGATTTGTCAATACTAATATTTACTATGCCTGACTATTTTGCAACTATTCAGTTTCATTTCTTTTATCAAATATATGAATAAATGCTAAATAAATTAGGATTTTAATGGATTGACTGGATAATTATTATAAATAAGTTTTATCCAGATAATTCTTGATCAACTTCTATATCCCCCCCCCCAAAAAAAAACAAAGGTAGATTACCTGTCATATAAAAGAATACTGGATTATAATATGCAAGTGTCAAGAAACTAGACATGAAGTAAATTTGCTCCAGCCCACAAAGAGAATTCTTATATTACAGGTTTCAGACTTAAAATTAACAACAACTATAATTAATTGGGTATATTTTGCATGTGCTTTTCATTTCTATTAATAATATGGAATAATTCATCCGTCCACTATTGATGGCAAAATAGGTTGATGTATATATATATATATAGTTGACTTTAGTCAAAGGTGACCCAAAGGCTCCCTTTTCAATAGCTACTACACCAAGGTGTAGGGAAAGGCGCTACTCTTTTCTCTGGATTGCTCCACTTTACCCTAGAAATGTACCTTATAATGCTGAGTGTTAAGCAAGGAGGTATCAAGTACTATTTTTTGTGTCTTTGGTATAACTCAACTTGGGATTGAACCCTGGTCTCCCGAACCATGGGCGAACACTCTACTCATTAGGTCAATGGCTCGGTTATGTAGTACAACCAAATTTGGGATGTATGCAAAGTGGATCCAGGAGGAAGGGCTTAAATCTTTTTTAATTTATTGTTGCTCATGGGAAAAAAGGACTCTTATCAAAAATGTGTCAAACAATAATGAACAGGAAACCATATTGTTGCACATTTGTATAGAATTTAAATTTCCAAACTTTTAAAGAAAAAATAAACTGTTTATACTAATTAAATAAATTTGATTAAATATTACTGATTAGTTTTTCAAACTTGACAAATAAAATAATCATATAGCATATTTGCTGAGTTAGATAGTCTTGAAAAATATCTAAATTGATAAACCTCTTAAGTGTCACTCAAATTTTAAAATATTTCTTTACAAAACTAAACATTTTCATGGAATAATATTGATTATTCAAGCTATTATAAAAATATAATTTGTAAATCTCTTTCCTGTTATGTGTATTTATCTTTTATAGTAACAATTACCAATTGTATTCATTCAATGTGAAATAGCTATGATGAAAGCCTAGACCTTCTTAATTGCATAGCTGTATATTTCAGCTACTATTTTATATAGGTATTCATTGATACACACCCACTACCAACGACATAACATCACATCATATAATTCAAATTAACATCACTGAATGAATGATTTATTATCAAGATCTTGTATACTGACTTGAATTGTGAATATTATAGAAATTCTATTCTTGTTCAGTGTAATAACATTATGTCAGTTATTCAAATCTTACATCATCAAATTAACACTACATTACTGGAAAGTTTTAAATACAACAATGAATTAAACAAAAAAGTTGCATCTCAATGTAGCATTCCCATGGTGAGACAAAGAACTAAGAAAGTTTGGTTGTATGATAAGATACTATTGGCACTCTCTGGATGCTTTAGCCAAAAAAACATGCCTTACCCTAGAGTTATCATCTGATGAAGGCTGAGGGGTTTTGAGACAGAAGGTCAGGGGCAATAGGCAAGGCTGTGTTGCCGTTAGATATCTGACTCCATATTTTGGTTATTTTATTTTACCCCCACGTTGTCTGGTCAGTGCAATGCCTTGCCCATGAAAGTCCCAAAAAGAATTATACAAAAGAAAAGACAGAAACAGATAAGAGACGAAGATGTTTCTTTTATACTTTCTTTTATTTACTGGGTTCAACAAACATTCCATGTATGAGGGAGTTTTTCCTGAATACATTGAAATGGTTGTATCCCCCAGTTAAGGTGTCAAAAATACGTTAAATCGTTTCATGTATGTATTTGTCCTCATTTGGTATTTTGGGCTTCCATAAGGGTTAGTTTTCTTTTGGAAGTTTGTCAAAGTCCGGTAAGGGTTAGTCTGTTGTTCATTTGTGGGTCTTGTATATTTCAGCATAATGCTGACCAAAAGAGAGCTGCTTCTGGGTGAAAGGGGCTAACCAATGCTACGTCCAAAGACGTATGCGTGGTGCCCAGACATGCCAGCAACGATGTTATCAATCTACTGGTCACCGCCTGAAAGAGAAAGAATGCCTGTTCCCCTTTGTCAAGAGAAAAGCCTTTTTTCTTTTATGCATGCATCATCTCCTTTTCCTGTTAGGGACCTGTGGGAGTCTCTGCAAATTTGATAGTTTTATTTATTTATTTTTTTTTTCAAATTTAATTTTAAATTTTTTCAATTTATTTATTTGTTCCCTACACACATCTGCACCCTAGTAGCGGAGCTATTTGGAGGATTCTTAGAGAAAATGAATATTTGTAAGGGTGTCACAGCTCCCTTTAATTCTTTTTGTTTGCTTGTTTTTTTTACTGTGTCCAGCCCCACCCCCCACATTTTTTTTTTTTTTTGGCATAAAGACTGAATTGATTTTTAATTGTCCAATTTTCTAGGAGGATTATTTATCAAATTCTTGAATCTTATTTGCAAATTTTTATTCATTTTGTTAATTTTGTTAAGGGTGACTGGAAACGAGGACTCATTGGATATGACGGATTTTATTTCCATATTTTTTTTTTACATCATTTATTTATTTATTCGTTCCTTACAAGGGTATCTTGGCTCCAGAGCCATTTTTTTTTTGCAGCAGCAGCATGTGTATATGATATAATATAATAATATAAAATTTATATTGATAATATAAATAGAGATAGATACACTTATTTTCAAACAATATGCAGATATGGTGACCAGCCTTTTTCTTTGATAGACATCAATTATTTTCACTTGCATATATTAAAAAACTTATCATTGGGTAGATTTCATCAGCATCACCATCATTACCTGATATTTCATAACATACCAGTGACAATAAACAAGGCAAAAAGAAGTTAGGACTCTCTTGTATTAGGATGTTTTGTAGTATCATATATAAACACTCACATATGTTTATATAGATTTATGTAATATATAATTTTGATAATGTTCTCTGACAATATGGTTTCATCTATCAATTATTTTTCTTAACTACATATTCATAAAAATTATCATACACACATACACATAGTTCACATATGTAATGAGTGTACAAATATGTATACACAAAAATAAACTTGCATGCACAGAAAAATACACACAATAACCATACACACACATTAATGCAAATATATACAAACAAAACATGGAGGTCAGGTCTTATTTCCTGTTCATAAATATTCAATGCAAATGTAAGATTGGAGGTATACAATAAAACTGTACAAACAAAAGTAATAATTATATATAAGCAGCAATATCAGGTGTTTCAATTCTTGTAACTTTCATCAAGTAAAAATGGTTATGTTGAACAACTACTGCTTAGAATTCACCTGACAATTATCAAGTTAAAACTGAGATCATTTTATGAAAGGTGATTTTCATTGTCACATCAGTATCCATGTAATTATTTGTGTTATAATTATAATTTGTGTTATTATTTTTGTCTTATTTTTTTCTATTCAAGACAAAAAAATTCTAACATGTTGCTTGCTGAACCCATGGAAATTTCAGAATTTAATTGGTATATACAAATAATGATATACAATATAACAAAATATACAACATAACAAAATATAACAAAAAAATTAAAGAGAAATACTTAACTAATAAAACAAATATTTTACTTTATTTTATAGCATTGAATTAATTTAGAGGACTATTGCAATGCAAAATAATAATTATTTGAGTCTAATTAATTTCAAATTTCAAACTTCATCATCAGAGAATTTGTGTAATGCTTCAAGCAAATTATAAAATATTTTACTCATTTGAAACTTAATAATAAATATTTTTCATCAAAGTAATTTTAGCCTGGCGGATGGGACTTATAATATGGTGACTGTATCTCCTCTCACAAAAAAATTCTGTCCTCGGTGTGACACTAAACCGTATCTGATGGTGTGGCTCCAGTTCTAGATATCTAAAGAGTGTGGAGGTACTACATTGCCATTACCAAGTCCACTATGACCTGTTATGTTGGTTTATTGTTTTCTTTGTTTAATGCCAAATCAACCTTTGTCGGTCATCAAGGAGAAGAACAGCAGTGATACTGTTTAATTCATAACTGGGAGATACAGGGGTTTATACCTTTCCCAAGGGTATTAATCCAAAAGTGAACATAATAGTGTGACTAGAGTTAAAACTCACTTACTTTGAAGTGACAGTCCAGTACTTTCACTATTATGTCATGGAGACTCCCCTGACCTGTTATGGTCTAATCTATGGGTTTTATAGATCTGTTTAAAAATTATGCATATTTGAAAGGACTGTGTGCAAAAAAAAAAACTCTTAAGAAATATATACACAAAAAATGTAAATTGAACATACAATGAATGTTATCCTCTAAATTCTCGGCATAAAATAACCCTAGAAGAATTGACATGTCATTAAAATCAGTCAATCAAAATAATTTCTCTTTTAGTGTCCTAACTTACTTCAACTTGCACAAATTGAAAATTATGGAGCACTTTAGTTTTTGATTTTAATTTTATCATAGACAAGTTACACTTAAAAATAGAATCTAAAAATACTTTAAAATTAGAAAAAATAAGAAGATAAAAAAAATTCAAACATAAAGAAAAGTGTAAGGACTCGTTAAAAAGTATTGATACTTAAAATATCATGTCAAGTTTACATTCATATGGCTATTAAGGTGTAGCATAAATATCAACCTGTCAGTGCTGCTCATCAATTCATAAGTCTACGCCAGAATATATGTTGGTGTTATACCTACATTGATTGCAATGATAAAAAGTTTGGTAGATAAATTTATACCCAATCTTGAAAACTGACAATAGAGCATTTTTTCAGAAAGTTTGAATATTTTTTAAATTAACAAGATCTCTTATATATATATATATATATATATATATATATATATATATATATTTATTTATCTTTTTTTGAAAGGTTAAAAGTAAAGTATGATATATATATATATATATATATATATATATATGTATATATATGTATATATATATTTTGAAAGGTTAAAAGTAAAGTATGATATATATATATATATATATATATATATATATACATATATATCATACTTTACTTTTAACCCTTCAAAATTATCAAAATATCAAGCCTTGAAAATAGGCCATTTAACATACACCAGATACAAATAGTTAAATAAATGTCCATCAGAATATAGAAAAGAACTGCAATTCAATTGACAAGAATTTTTAAAGAGATCAATTTTAGTTGTCGGAATTTCTGGGATGAAGCTTGATGATTTTTATCATTCAGGGTTTTTGGACAATTGTCTTCATCTTTATTGTTATATTCACAATGTTTTGCCTGATATATCCTTTGGCCTTCTTCAGATGTTTCTTTGGAACCAATAATCAAAAAGGTTAGATAAAAAAAATCATTATATGAACTCAGGTAAAAAATCATTGATAATTGTTGTCATTCATTGTGATGTAAGAATATTAAGTTTATAAATCCCCAAAATTCACTCTGAACTGTCCAGCGGGACACATAGCATAAAGGTAACAGGTGTTGGTTCCCTAAGCTTCTAAATGACAATCATCTGGAGGTTGCAGGTTCCATCCAGTCTGCTGGTGAGTGACAATACAGGAATACTTAACACTTGTACCTGGTTATGGCTAATGAAATCAAAGCATGCAACGACTGAGGATTAAATAAAGGACATGATTTGAAGTTCTGTGTAGGCTCCCAAGTTTGACAAGAAACACCTGAAGAAGGCTGGAGAACATATTGAAGAAAACCCTAAATAATTAAGATCAATTTTATTTTTAAAGTTTCCATTTTGCTAAAGCATTGAGAAAAGCTTTTATTCACTGCAAAATTAATATCTATAATTCATCCGACAACACCTTCTGCTTCACTATAACAATTATAAAGTGGAATCTTACTAAAAACCCAATAACTTTCCCTCAATATTAAACTAATGTTTATACAATCTGCTTCTCAATTCATTAAGATTAACGAAGCTATATCTCTTAAATATCAAAGGACACAGTTTAAAATAATTCTTGTTATACAGCATAAGTTTGGTTAACCTAACAGGTCCACGTAAATTCTTATTAATGTGCTTGCTACAAAGTATCTTAAAACATCTCTCAAGTATAGTTGATTTGGGAGTAGTTGGAGTAATTAGTACTATGAAAATATGATCACATATACTGATGGAAAATAAAATTGCAACACCCTGAAAGACAATGCTGATTTTGACCCAGATATAGTATGTATATAGATCTGAGTTCTGTTGATACATCCCTCATTTTGGTAACTATGCAGATATTGATCTGTATATTTGATCATTTATTATAATCCAGCTCCATTATTTACATGTTTAATCTTGAATAAATCAAAACATATTTGGGATACTGCAGTTTTACTATCTCCCAGTGGGTATATATCTCCTCCTTTCTAATGCATCTGGGTCAACCCCTGTACACAATCCATTACAATTTATTAACTTAGATATATAAAGTACACACTATATGTAAAGTAAGTAAAGTTGGCGAATGTAGTCGAGGGCGACCAGAAGGCTCCCTTTTCAATAGCTTCTACAGTGAGATGTAGGGGAGGGCACTACTCTTTTCCCTGGACTGCTCCACTTACCCTAGATACATACCTTTTATTGCTGAATGATAAGCAAGGGGGTATCAAGTACCATTTTTAAAGTCTTTGGTATGATGCGACCTGGGATTGAACCCAGGTCTCCCGGACCATTGGCAAACACTCTACACATGAATTAACTAATCCCTGTATTTTCTTTTCATAAGACAAAAGTTCATGTATAAACACAAGAATCTAAGATAGCAGTACATTGAAATGACAGAATTGTGTATATGTTTCTAATTTTGAATGAGTTTTCAATATGAGACTTGAAAAAATGCATGAATAGCTTTTCTGCACATAACAAAACTTTCAAATTATAAAGATTATGTTGAAAAGAAATATATCAAGATAAAACTTATGTAATATGAATGAATATCAATCCTAAATTTCTTCCCTTCAGGAGAACTGGTACTGTCTACCTTTGGTAACTCTCTTGTAGAAGAGTAAAAGGACAGCTTGTATATACCAACAGCGAGCAATATGGCTATGCTGTAAATTAGTTCATGAAAGGTACTTTAGTAGTATGAAATTTCTTGTTTTCATTTCAATTTAATGAGATAATTTTTCACTGTTGTTCTTGGTAAATGCAGTATCATGCCTGTCAATATGGCGAAAATGTTTAAACTTCCAAAACTGGACCTAGACTTGAAATCCCCTATAGTGACAAAAGAACAGAAACATTGGGTCAAAATGTTAAACAACTTTTTTGAAGAATTTGGTGAGACCACTCCTAACAAATTAAGAATGTTAGTTTGCTGTGTTTCATTCAGGGTTAACAAGTATATAGAGGACTGTACAACATATGAATCAGCTATTAACACTTTGGAACAGCAATATATTAAAACACCAAATAAGATTTTTACCAGACACCTCTACCAGTTGAGAGACACCAGGAAAATCTCTCGATGAGTTCCTACAAGAACTCCATAAACTCAGTAAAATTGTGTTTTTAAAGCATTGATCACAGAACAGTACCTAGAAGAACTCGTAAGAGATGCATTTATCAATGGACTAGCATCTTCTAACATACTTTTTGAAAATTGCACGCTTGACTTACAATCTGCCTGCAGACAAGCTTCATTCATTGACCTGGGCCATAAAAACTCAGAAGCCGACTGCAACATGGATACCAGCTATGTCTCTACTACTATCATAGACCCTATCGAGGAACAACACTATGAAAATGTAAGTAGCCCTCTTGTAACATCATTCAGTCAGATGAAGTTACTTCTTTTTTCAAATAAAAAGGGCTGGGTTGTTTTTTGATAGACAACTACACAAAAGGAATATATGTCAGGCTAAAGAACTCACCTGCCACACTTGTGAAAGAATAAGCCATTATTCTAAGATGTACAAATCTAAAAGTAAAAGTATAATGGGTATAATTTGTACAACAAATCTATGCACTATAACAGAGTCAGTTCCTGAAAGTCTCTGGTCTGCATCCAATTGTATCCATTAATGATCATACAGTAAATGCATTACTGGACACAGGCAGCTCAGAAAATTGATGAGAGGTTACCTCAAAATTACAAATTAAAATCAGATGACTCAAAAAAGAAATATCAATAGCTCTGACTACAATGAATACCTTGACTTGTGGTTTTTGTGTGGTTGATTTGTAGATAAATAATTCATGCTATAAGTCTGTCAATTTTAAAGTTTTAAAGAACTTGTGTTGTGACATGATACTTGGGCAGGATTTTCAGAAACAACTTAAATTCTTGCTGACAGAATACACAGGCTATAGACCCGATCTGGTTATTTCTAATCCTGAACCAATTTGTAGTCTTTCAATTGCTTCTGTTGACTGGCCCTTACCTTTTCCAAACTTGCCTCCTAATTGTAAACCAATTCCAACAAAATCGCAGCAGTTTGGGAAGGGTGACAGAGACTTCAGCAGTAAATAGGTAAAAAAACAATTGCATCAAGGCATAATTGAACCAGCTTCAACTCTGTAGAGGGCTCAGGCGGTAGTTATTAAAGACCCTACAAATAGACATCAGAGGTTATGTGTTGGATGTCTTGCCTCCCACTAGGCAGGATTTGACACAAGGTCATTTTGTAGTGGGGGTTTTGGGAGGGTGAGTTACATGCACTGCTGGACTATGCTGATCATAGGATCACAAGGTGTTATGTGAACTAGGCTGGCCTTTACTAAGTCTCCTGACACATATACCAGGTGATCTTGCTGGTCATAGCTTCAACTAGACCTGAAGGTCTGCTGCTATGCTTCTCATTGAACTTTTCTCTCCTAGCCTGAGTTGGGGGCTAAAAGAGGCCTGGAAATTTGAGCTTGTGTTGATTACTCACAAACGATCAACCAATATACTGAACTTGGTGCCTCTTCTCTTCCATGAATAAAGGGAATTGTCAACAAAATTGCAGAATACAGAATCTTTTCAACCTTTGATCTGAAATGGGCCTATCACCAAATTCCCCTTGAGTAAAACAAAAAGAAATTTGAGGCTTTTGAAGCTAATGGAAAATTCTACCAGTACCATAGAATTCCATTTGTGTGACAAATGGGGTAGCTGTTTTTCTATGAGAAATGGACAAATTTATTATGGAACAGACATTAAAAGATACATTTTCAAATCTTGACAACATAACTGTCATGGAGAGAAACCAAGAAGAACATGACTGGAATGTCAAAAAATTCAGTTATCAAGGCTAAAAATTTGACATTAAATGAAAATAAAATTGTATCCTCTCTATCAGCTCTTAATATTCTTGGGTAATGGCATTATCAAACCTGACCACTTCAAGAGCTACCCATGCCAACAACCATGAATTCCTTAAGGAGAGCAGTCGGTATGCTTGCATCTTATGCTAAATGGATACTGAGGTTACAAGATACAGCCATTAACCAAAAACAAGAACTTTCCACTGAATGCAATAACTATCCAAGCATTCAAAACTCTGAAGAAACAACAAGAGAATGCTACACAGCAAAACATAGATGAAAAATTGCCATATGTTGTTGAGTGTGATGCTTCAGATGTAGCAGTGTAAGCTACTCTGAACCAGAGAAGTTGACCAGAAGCTTCTATGTCACAGACACTAGAAGGTAGTGAATTACACAATCCATCCATGGAAAAAGAAGCAACAGCTATAATTGGGGTTGTTAGGAAATGGAATCACCTCCTTGCAAGACAGCATTTTACCTTGATTACAGACCAATGTTCAAGAGGAGTAAAATCAAAAACAATAAAATTTTAGAATGTCGAATAGAACTGGCTGGTTTTAGGTACTCTATAAAATACCAGCCTGATAAAGATAATATTGCCCCTAACACTTACTAGAGCATTTTGAATACATCAACACTTAATGAATACATCAACACTTAGTGACCTTGACCAATCTGGAATCTACCCTTCTCAACTGAAGAAGTGAACTTCTTCATGTTGACCTTGTACAGAACTCAAACCAAAATTCTTTCACATGGAAAATGGAACTTTGATTAAAGCTACTGAGCCAGTGGAACACCTGAGTATTATTTTTAAAGATCCTGTACCTTCAATCTCAAAAAAATGTTTATATCCACACCACAGTGGATGAATATTCCAAATTTCCATTTGCTTTTCCTTGTTCTAATATGCATACGTCAACAGTAATCAAACGTCTTGACTGGTTGTTTGCATTTAATGGCCACCTGGGTTATATACACTCTGACAAAAGAAATGAAGTATTACCGATTAAATAGAGACATTGCCACAAGTAAAACAACACCCTACCTCTCTTGTGGCAATGAACAGGTAGAAAGGTACAATGGTATCATCTGGAATGACTGGCCTAAAGAGTAGAGTCTTCACCAATGGTCTGGGAGACCAGGGTTCAATCCCATATCAAGTCATACCAAAGACACAAAAAATGGTACTTGGTGCCGCCTTGCTTAACACTCAGCATTATAAAGTATGGATCAAGGGTAAAGTGGAGCAATCCAGGAATGGAGTAGCACCCTCCCCTACATCTCAGTGTAGTAGTTATTGAAAAGGGAGCCTTTGGGTCACCCTCGACTAAGGTTGCCAACTTTACTAACTTACCAATACCCTATACTCCATCAGATCACTTCTGTCAACTGCAACCAACTCCACCCTACATGAATGATTCTTTAATTCAAAAAGACACACTTCCAATGGTACATCACTACCAACTTGGTTAACGAGCTCAGAACCAGTATTTCTTCTCTGGTTTGCCAGGAAAAAGAATGATGATTCCAAAATCCAAGCCATGAAATGCATCAAGGTTTCGGTTTGGTTTCTTTGTTTAATGGCATATCAACCTTTGTAGGTTATTTAATGCCAAAGCCATTCTCCAAGAAGAACAGTAGTGGTACTATTTAACCCATAGCTGGGAGGATAAGGGGGTTCATACCTTTCCCAAGGGTATTTGCCCGAAAGTGAACGTAATAGCGCGTCTGGAGTTCGAACTCGCTTACTACGATTCTGCAGCCTATCAATTTAACCATTACACCACGAGGACACCCCCTAAACGCATCAAATAGCATCACAGAAAACATGATACTGAAAAGAATGGGAGCCAGGAAACATCCTTGCTTAACCCCATTTATGACAAGAAAGGCTACAGAGCTTTCTCCATTGTCTTTTATTCTTGCATGCATGCCATCATGAAATTGTCTGATGATAGTGATGAATTTTTCAGGGCAGTTATATTTTGCCATGATTATCCAAAGGCGGTCTCTACTGACTGAGTCAAATGTCTTGGTCAGATCAATATAAGTTGAGTATGAGGGTCAGAAGTTTACTTGTCAGTGCTGATCCACTCTCCTTATAGATTTTCACAGGAAGTGAGTCAGATCCAGATGCTTTACTGCTGGATAGTTGATGGATAGCTGTCTGAACATCCCACAGGGTTGGAGTGTCATCGAATGACTCATTCATTGGGACTTGCAGCAGTCATTCACTGATCTTGTCATTGATAGAGGGCCTGTTTAGTATACCATAGAAATGCTCAGCTCACCTCTCCAGGATCTTGTTCTCTGTTATGAGCTTTGTTCCATCTGCACTCAGAATTGGAGATGAGCCAGCACTGGTGGGATCGTAAGCAAGGTAGCATCAAGTACCATTTTTTGAGTCTTTGGTATAACTTGACCTGGGACTGAACCCAGGTCTCCCAGGCCATTAGCAAACACTCTAATCATTGTGCCAATGTTCGGTATAAAATGAATAAAAGTAATAATTCATTACTTTTTCTATTTTCTTCATAGATGGTGGTATAGATAAATGAATAAACAAATTAGTAAAGCTCAAGCAATTGCACCAAATTTATATAATGAAGAAACCCTTTGAAGTTCACTCAGGGTCTATAGAAAGACTTGAATCTTCACCTGATGGCCATGCCTCATCCTACTTGGCAGAGTTTGATAAACCTACCTCACTACAAACCAAAATTGACTGTCCTATACTCCATAGATTTTCCAGAACAGTAAAACCTCACCAGCATCTGGACTTGTAACAAATAAATAGGAGCAAAGAATGTAATAGTAATGAATATTAACCCTTAATTACTTACCTTCTGGAGAATTTGTATTGTCACCCCTTTAGTAATTCTCTTGAGTAAAAGAACTGCTTGTGTGTGCCAATGGCAGGCAACATGACTATGCTGTAAATAAGCTCATTAAAGCTACTTCACTAGCATGAAAAGTCTTGTTTTCATTATACCTTATTTTGGAGGGCTATCATAAATGCTACAAGTATTGCATTCACAATGCTAACCTTAAATATTTCAAAATCAAATAGACTAATAAACTACCTTCTATACTTTATCCCAAATAGTGTTTGTTCCATCAGAGTAGAATCTTATTAATTATACTATAGAGACTAAATGCTTACTAAGTACTTCAGAAAATATTTAGTTATTAAGGATAAAAAAATATTTAATTAGATACAATCTGCAGTAGTTATTTTCTATATTAGCAAATCAAATTTTTTAAAAATTTTTAGTATTTTACAAAGCAAGAAAGGTATTATAATGACATGACATTTTTTGTTTGTATATCTTAAAATTCCCTAAATGTCCCACCATATCTCTAAGGCACAGCCATTTGGGGCCAGATTTCAACCAAATGTTCTGAAATTGTTAGAGTTATTCTGGAAAAGGTTTTAAACTTTATTTAGTTAAGATTACTTGATTTTTTTGCTCCTCAAAAGGAAACTACTTCTTATGCCAATAAAACATTAAGTAATTCAAAGGTCTATAATTTCTTTAGCAGTTCTTACACATATGAAATACAGGTTTTAAAATGGTCAATGACATTCATAAAATGTTAAAACCATTTAATTAATTTATGCCAAACATGTATCTAACTTTCAAAATCTAAAATCAAAAATATTTTCATCATGAAATTGATTAGGATGCATTCGTTCTCCAAAGATTAAAAAAAAAAATTCCTTTGTAGCTTTATCTGCTCTGTATGGAAATGACCATTATTTTGGGTGGAAACTTTCTTTTTGAGAAAAATTAAATTTAAAAATTGAATTTTGTGAAAATACACAAAAGTGGAGGCTCAATGTACATATAATGCTAAACGACCCTGACTTTATGTATCTCATTATAAAAGACTTTTCAATTAACAATCATTATAAAATCATTATAAAATCATTATCTCATTATAAAAGACTTTTCAATTAACAATGTTCAGGGGTTGCCACACTTGCCTGCCCAAAAATTTCTGCTATTGACCATGAGATGACATTGCCAAGGCATTATATAAGGAGGATAAGTGAAAATCTCCTTCTCTTTCTTTATCCATGAAATGAATGCCTTAGTTATATTATGTATATGGTAATTAAGGAGAGGACACATTCATTTCTTTATTCTTTACCATCCTGGTAAAGAATAAAGAAATGAATGATAAACAATAAGGGTTAAAAAAACAAGGAAAAAGTGAATTCATCAGAGTTGAAAGGCTATGTATTGTAGGAGGTGATATTGTGTTTAGATATTTAATTTCCATTTTGTAGTGGTATATTAAATTTGTTTTTATATGTGGTTGCGTGTTCTCACAAGTCGGAATGTCGCCATTTATAGTGATGGGGATAACATTATAATTATTATTATTATTATTATTAGTGGGGTTTTTAGGTTTAAGTTGGTTTTGCGCTGATTATGGTGGTATTACGTTGGTTGCATTGGTATTTCGTAGGTAGCTTGGTATTTCGTTGGTTGCGTTGGTATTTCGTTGGTAGTAATCCCCTTGCTAAATGTTAATGGAAAATAAAGGTGGTGGAGAAGAACGAAGACGTCGTTAGGTTTTGTATCAAGGTTTTAATGGCAGCATGAAGTAAAGGTGTTTACACTGGTATGGTGTGAGGTCTCGTAGTAAGGAAAGAAGGTAGGAAGTTGTTAGAGAGTATCATCTAATTTGTTTTTATCTAGAATCCCTTGGTCTAGAAGAATAGACTCAAGGGATCCATAAACTAGATGGCTCTCCTCATAATGGTTGATGGTGCTGCTGCTATTCAGGAACAGACGTTAAGACGTCCGTTCCCGTTGAGGATTTCTGAGCGAGAGAGAGAGATTCGCAGGCTTTCTTCAATTTTTGGTGCTGCTAGGAAATATGGTTCGGGCTGAATAGGACACGTCATCCTGATTGGTTAAAAATGTTCGGCGACTCTAATGGTCAAATTAAATTACGCGCCAAACAAAAATTCTAGTTTCTTTCTGCTACAATATATATAGTTCAATGAAGGGTTCTGTTTGATTTTTAAGGTCATACTTATGGTCTGGAAGAGTTTGACAACATGTGTGGTGTGGATGGGAAGTTTGGAAGAAGTTGTAGAAGGTGGTAACTTAGCATGGGTTCCGAGGGGATATGTGCTGGTGTTATCTGTGCCTTGTGGTTGAAGTGAACAAGAAGTTGCTGGTAAGAAGAGAATTAGCTTTTGTTGAAGGTGAGGTAATATTTATACACTCTTAATAGGAACAAGAAAGCATCCACATCTTCAGTCTACAAAGTCTCCTGATTGGCTGAAAAAGGTCTAATTGCTAATCATGCTCACCACTATGTCCACTAGTCAATAACCTTCGAATGACCTACAGGCTGTTTTCTTTTTTGACTGCAATGAAGAATTCATATATAGTAACAAGATTTGGCTTGGATTATAACACTTTTGAGGAAAGTTTTTGTCCCCATTAAACCTCTTGACACCACAAAATTGTACACACCATACAATACCCTAATCTCTCTTGCCCACACACAGATACATTTGATGATTCCACACAAACAACAACTAAGGAAAACTTCTCAAAAATGTAAGTTTCTCACTAAACTTTATTTCTCTTAGAAATTTCACATGGTCATATGATAAGGAGATTTATACACAACCCTATTTACACCTTTTATATGCTCTAGCAATGAAATATGTTTTTTGTGTGCTTGTTCACATATCACTATAAGTTAATTTGTAGTTGTTTATGTAGCACTTAATGAAATAACAAAGCCTCTTTGAAGAACAACAACGAAAGGTTTATTTTTATGACAGAAAGTAGGACTGTGTCCGACTGAGAAATGTTTTTTAGAGTGTTACAGGTAGCAGAGAGTGTCGCAGGTAACAGCAGTTATCTTCGGCGAAGATCGTAAATGCTGGAGCATCCAGCAGAAGAGGACGGAAGAGAGGTCTTTCTTCCCTGCTGGCCAGGTACTCCCTGCTTCTGGCTGTGACTTCCAAAAAGGGCTAGAAAAAATAGTTCTTTAGAGGAAGATGGAATCAATATGCTCTGCCTGCTGATTGGTCAGTGTGACCGAATCGCTTGGTGGGGGCATTGATTCACAAGAGAAAATAGATCTGTGACTGCGACACGTTGTTGTTAATCATACATGTTTGTTCATAGATTTATTCTTGAGGGGAAACATAATTTCTCCGACAAATATTTCTCTATAATGTAAATACTCTGCTAAACTAGACTCTTATTTGAGTAATTTTATGCATCATGGTACTTTTTCTTTCTTTTGGGTTTTGTGGCATATCAACCTTTGTAGGTTATTGTGGTTTAAAATGTAATAGAATAAATTACTCACATCGCGTCTGCGTTTGACCTTCTTTCATTACAAGCTATCATGGAATCAGGGCAAGGATGTTATACCACCTTTTAGTGGAGAAGGTGATGTAGTCGGGTGTATAAAAAAGGTGAAACTGGTAACTAAGTTACAAAAAGTGAAAGACCTTGCGAGTATCATTCCACTCTTTCTGTATGGAGATGCACTTGCTCTCTACCTTGAGATAAGCAATGAAGACCAAGTACGGACAGAACAGATAGAGATGAGACTATTAGTAAGCAAAAGGATTTTAAAAAACTGAGACAGTGGCAGCGAGTGCACAAAGCAATGCACTGAGAAATAAAGCTCAAAAGGAGTCGTCAAGCTTTCAGTGCTTTAGATGTCGAGGACCACACTATATTAAAGATTGTACGGAGATATCTAGAGCTAAAGTAATATGCTACAATTGTGGAAAGTTTGGACATATGGCAAGGTATTGTACTCAGATTCAGGGAAACAGGCAAGGGGGAGCTTCTGCGCCAGTAGCTACCCCAGCAACAGACTGAAGGCGCAGTACTGGCCTCTTCCACTAATAGAAGTAGTGGTGAATAACACGGTGATGACCGCACTTGTCGATACTAGGTACACCTCCACTTTAATCAATTCCAGACTTATGAGTGAATGTGGTAGATGTGGCACTGTGAAAGCAGTAGATGGGAGGGACATAAAATGTAAAGGAGCCCGGCAAGTGGAGATTAAAGTACGTGGAGTACGAGTAAAAGTGGAAGCGATATTAATGAATCGCATCATTGACGGGATCGACGTCATAATTGGAATGGACGTAATCAATGAGATGGGAGGTATGACTATAAAGAAAGCAGAGGTGAAGTTTGGAGATGTACACTGTGCTGTGGCTGCCCATCGGCTGAATGTTTGCACAATTGAGGATAAAGACTTTGAAGCAAATTTCGATGGAGAGAAATGGACGGTAAAATGGAAATGGAAGGGAGAGCCACCAGTGTTACAGAATAGAGTGAAATTTTATAAGAACTCCTTGGAAAGTAAGAAAAACTCAGTTTGAGGAGGAGGTGGAAAGATGGATAGCGGACGGTATCCTTGTACCAAGGAAGGGAAAAGGAAAAGGTGTGTTACTATTGATGGCAGTGTTCCAGGCCACAAAAAAGAAAATCAGGCCAGTGTTAGACTTCCGTGAATTGGACCGTTTTGTGGCGTATCATACCGGGGGCGATATAATAGACGTGTGCGATGAAAAGATGAGAAAGTGGAGACGGTTGGAAGGAGGAACTGCGACTGTGGACTTTAAGTCTGCCTACTTACAGCTACATGTAGCAAAGGAACTATGGCAGTACCAGCTGGTCAGCTATAAAGGAAAAACTTATTGCCTGACACGGTTAGGATTTGGACTTAATGTTGCGCCGAAGATTATGGCAACCGTGTTAAAAACGGTGTTGAAGAGAGGAAGCAAAACAAAAGAGGCCACCGATTCGTACATCGACGATATAATGGTGGATGTAACGAAGATATCGACAAAAAAGGTTGTGGAACATCTGAAAGGATTTGGGCTAACAGCAAAATCACCAGAATCCCTAAACGGAGGAGCGGCGCTGGGCCTTAGGCTTATGAACAAGACGGGAAAGCTGATGTTCTGAAGAGGCAACGAGATCCCAGAGATAGAAGGAGAAATAAGTAGACGGGAGTTATTTTCTATCTGTGGCAAATTGTTGGGGCACTATCCAGTTGCTGGATGGCTGCGACTGGCATGTAGTTATGTAAAAAGAAGAGCTAGCGAAGTAGACTGGGAGGGTAGAGTTGATTGTAAAACTCTTCAAAGTAATGCAGGAAATTCTAGTTGATGTAGAAAAGAAAGACCCTGTTACCAGAGCTTGGCACATACCTGAAACAAAAATAGGAGTGATGTGGTGTGATGCAAGCAGTATTGTGACAGGCGTGGTCGTGGAGATTGGCGGTTTGGTGGCGGAGGATGCGACATGGTTGAGGAAAAAAATTATTATAATCATAATAATGTGGCCAAGTTAGATGCTGTTCTGAAAGGCATCAATTATCCATAAAATGGGGATTGAGAGAAATCGAAATAAGAACTGATTCAGCCCCAGTACTAAGTTGGGTGTCCTCTACAGTGGAGGTAAGTGGAAGAATACGAACAAAGGATGCTGGAGAAATTATTGTAAAGCGGAGATTAGGGATACTTGGAGAGTTGATATCTGAATTTAAACTGCAAATAAAGGCAATGTTTGTGCCATCAGAGAGAAACAAGGCAGATGCGCTAACATGGATAAAAAAAAACAGTGGTTAGTTGAGGAAGAAGGGGTCCCGGTATGCTGTCTAGGAATTGGAGAACTAGAAGAGTTGCATGGCATGCACCACATGGGAGTGGAAAGAACGTTATATTTGGTGTGGAAAGTTGATCCACATGTAAAACGGGAAGAAGTTCAGAAGGTGGTTAAGAATTGCGTCCGAAGTCAATCGATCGATCCCGCTCCAAATATACATGATCCTGGGAAAATTGGGACTTCGAAGATTAGCTATCGACATAACACAGTATCGTGGGGGAGCATACTTGTCAACGATTGACTGTGGATCTGGTAGACTGGCGATATGGAGGGAGTGGCATGCAGAATCGGCATCAGCAGTTGCAGAGGAATTGGAAAAGGTGATGTTTGAACGTGGTCCAGTAATGGATGTGATAATGGACAATGGCACTGTTTTTCGCTCAGAAATTTTCCAGACGATGCTAAAAAAAATGGAAGATAAGAAGCTATTACAGGGCAGCCAATAGGCCCGGAGGAAATGGAATAGTGGAGCGACATCATCGGACGGTGAAAGCAATTGCTGGGAGGGGGGAATCACCAGAAGAGGCCACATTCTGGTACAACATGGCTCCCAAGGTCGGACAGAGAGATGTGTAGGGAACGAATAAATAAATAAATAATTAGATTTTAAAAAATAAATAAATAGATAAAAAGAAAACTATTAAATTTGAAGAAACTCCCAGAGGTCTCTAACGGAAAAGAAGATGACGCATGCGTAAAAGAAAAAAGGATTTTACCCTTGAAAAAGGAAACGATATCATTTTTCTCTTTCAGGCAGTGTCCGTCGAACCAACAACACCATTTTGCTGTCTGGTGTTTTGGGCACCACGCTACGTCTTGGGACGTAGCGTCGGTTAGTCCCTTCACCAAGTAAATAAAGGAAAGTATGGAAGAAATGTTTTCGTCTCTTATCTGTTTCTATCTTTTCTTTTTGTATATTTCTTTTGGGACTTTCTTTGGGCAAGGCATTGCGCCGGCTAGTCAACGTGGGGTGAAACAGTGTAACCAAAATATGCAGTCAGATATCTTACGGCAACACAGCCTTGCCCTTAGCCCCTGACTTTCAAAAAGCCTTCAAATCCCACAGATAACACAGTGTCGCATAGATCAGTTTTTAACTATGAATGGAAGCACCCAAGAGATACATCCCAAGAAATCGATGAGCAGGGACCAGCCAGAATCCAAATAGGAGAAGAGGTTTGGGTGAAACTACCGAACGCATGATGTACGACGCAATGGGGAAGAGGAGTGATTACTGATGTACAATTCCCTAACAACTTAAGTGTCGATGGAATGTCACGGCATATTTTAGATTTGAGGCGTGTGGTCCACGTAGACGATGATGTAAGTGCTGGGCCAGAGAGCAATGAAGATGAAGCAGTGGCAATGCAAAGACCGCAGAGAGAACGTGCTGTGCCAATCTGGGCACGGGACTATGTACTGTGAAGTGATCATAAATGATTATGGGGGTGTGTGGTCTAAAATGTAATAGAATAAATTACTCACATCGCGTCTACGTTTGGCCGTCGGGAAAAGAAAAAAGAGGAATGTGAGTTTGTGGACTCCTTATATACGAATAGCGTTAATTTGCATATGAGAAGAAAAAGAGGCAATAAAAAGACCAAATTGGCGAGGACAAGCAGAGTCGTGTTATTCTGAGAGTTAGTGCGAGTAGCAGAGTTGGCGAGGAGTTCCGACCCCACTTTTTTCATTACAGTTATTTAATGCCAAATCCATTCTTATACACATAAACAGTTCTATTTCAAACAATTCAGTTTAGCATAAGTACATAGTTTAAATGTCAATTTAGCATACGTACAGATTTTTGTTTACACACAGTTAAATGTAAAAACAGTTAATTTCTAACAATTCAGTTTAGCGTAATTACATAGTTTAGTTCTATTTGACCCTATCAGGTGCTACCACTCCGGGCCAGAGAGTGAACCTGGAAGCAATGGTAATGAAGGAGTATTCTGCATTTCCCTAAGCACTAGCATTACTGAAGCCTCACCATTAGATTGTTTAGTGTCACATCCAGGACACTTGTTGGTGGAGTCTTAACCCTCTGCAGATATGCAGTTGGTGTATTCTACAGCTCTAACCAACTGGGCAAATGGTATTTTTTGTTGACTCATAAAAGTTTAAAAAGAACAAAAACAGATAAATTGAAATTATTTTCTTTCTCTCTGCAACTTGAAACTCAATTTTGTAGTCTTATGTACCCCTAATTTCAAAATTAATGTAGCATAAGTTTATTTCATTTTTTAAGATTATTTTCTTATCAAAGTTATGTTACATCCACTTTCATAAAGATAGGCACAATATCAAGGTCCAGTATATTATATATTCATTGCAAATCAAACAACTTCTTCAGAACCCTTTCCCTCCCACTTTAAAATTTAATTCTTCTCAAAAAGGAAAAGTTTTGAAAGAAATGGTCATTTTCATATAGAGTAAACAAAACTGGCTTAGTACTGTTTGTGTAACAGCAAAAATGCCACATCATAGTGATATCTTTATTAGCACTGAAAGAGTTTAAATGCTCCAATTTAGAAAATTAAGCAATTTCCAATCTAAATATGCAATTTAAGAATAATATTGTGGGATCTGTGTTCATCCTTAGTTCAATTATTATTTTTCAAGAAAGATAACTATTGAATATTACTCAGAGTTCTTCAACTTATTTATTTGCAATTAACTATTATATAAACTCCATAAATAGGATGTGACATAATATGGAGTTTATAATATGGAGTTTAATGGCTGTTGAAGGCAGTTTTTTAAACAAGTCTTTAAAAATTAATTATAGTACAAAAATGTAAGATTATAAATTGTATAAAGACAAGAATATTGATGGATACACTTTACAGTTGTCAGAATAATTATGTACAATGTTTTTCATATACTGAACTTTAAAGTGATCACTGCAACTTTAATTTGAGTGAGATCTGCGTATTGATGAAAGAGATGATTGTAATCATGTATGAATTAATACATAAATGATTTTTTACAAAATGATTTTTGTATTTTGATCATTGTTACATTAAATATATGGACATTTAGCAATTGGTGAATATGAATTCATATTATTCAGTCTATATGTTTGTCATAAATTTCAAAGTCACTTTGATATATCAACTTGACATAGTGATCTAAATTTCTTCCAATGTTCATATAAAAAATTTTGTGGGGGAAAATATTGTTCATACGGTTTTGCTTTTTTAATCAAGTAATTGTATATATTGTTATAATTCTATGAAAAGTCAAACATATTTAAAGTATGATTTTTAAATCTGGTAAAATTTATTTATAAAGAAAAAAGTGATAAGTAATCAATTAATTATTTAAAATTTGTACACATATCTATTGAGGTATTTATCAAAAAATATCTTTAACTGAATGATTTAAGATTCTAAAATAAGACTTTGAAATCAGTTTAAGTTGATAAGTATGCTTACAAAGACAATGATATTTTTATCTCTTTCCAGGAGAAAGCAGATACAAAATATCAAAAATTTCATAAAATAGTTTGAAAAGAAAAAAAGTCAATTATTTAAGATAAAAGTAGCAGCAAATGTTGGGAAGGTGTTTATTCTCAGCAATTCTAATAAATTGATATTGCTCTTATTTTTTATACATTATAGGGAATAGTATAAGAAAAAAAAGAAACATGGCCACCCTAACACCTTAATTTAAGAGGAAAGGCAGTCCCAAGCAAGGACACTTTGTGAGAGTAGTGTATGCACATTTTTCTATGTGAATCTATCAGCCAAGCATAAAAACACAACATGTAAGAGAAATGGCAACACATCTTTTGTTGGTGGAGATTGTGCTACATGAAGACATTTTCTCTTCGTGGAGATTGTACAAAACCAAGACGTTTTTTTTATTTGTGGAGATCGTACTCAGCAGAGATATTTTTTTGGTGGACTTCCGACCAATTTCGCTTCATTTGGAGGTCGGGCCCGAACCACACACCCAGGATGCGGATGGGTTCGTTACTCCAGCGGAAGAGCCCTGGAAGGGTATCGCTACCCCTCCAAGTACCAAGCCGCAAACCTTTGCTTTTGTTAAAATTGACCTTGGCTCCTGCAACCCGTTCGTACTCGGCAACCGCCTTCTTCACAGCCCTTATATCGAGGCGGCCGGGTACAAAGACTATGATATCATCAGCGAATGCGGAAACCCTTGCCGTAAGAGGCCCAGCAAAAGGGATACCGCGCAGGGCCGGATTTCCCCCCTCCCCATCCCTAAGCCTACGGAGCAGGGGCTCCAAAGCGAGGTCATAGAGAAGACGAGACAGGGGCAGCCCTGCCGAACCGATCGCTCGATCGCGAAAGCTTTCGAATGCCTTCCGCTCACCTGCGCTACTGACTGAGGGTTGTGGTATATCATGCTAATCTATCTACGGAACTCCGGTTGGAATCCGGCAGTCTCCAAAACAGACGCCAAAAACTGATGGTCAACCCTATCGAAGGCGTTGGATTGATCTAAATTGATCAGCACGACTTCTGTGCCGTATTTTATCCCCTCTAGGACCTCACGAATCAAGTTCAGATTGTCTTGGGTCGATCCTCCCTTCACAGCGTCGGTCTGCTCGGGGCTGATCAGATCGCTAATGACAACCCGTAAACGATTCGCAAAGACCCGGGCCAAAATCTTTAACCCTATGTTTAGCAGAGTTATGGGCCTGTAGTCGTCTATTCAGTAATCACACCCTCGCAGCTAGCCGCTTCAGCCGCCCAAAGGCGGAAGAAGTCAGCAAGGTAGATGCGAAACTCCTAAAGCGGGAAGTCAGGATAGCGGGCAAAGCGATCACGAAAGTGCGCTCGAAGGCATCACGAATCTCGCGACTCGATCGCAGCACACACCCATCCGGGAACTTGACGGAATCGATATACCGACCGGGAAACCTTCGCACTTCTTCCTCACGCGCAGTCGCGTTCGATTTCACAGCTTCGTTGAGAACTCTTTTTAACCTAGATATAACTACGAATCCCTTGTAGCGCTCGCTAGTCTCGCGTTCAAGGTCCCTCTTAGCTAGTTCTACAGTTAGGGAATATTCTACAGATGTACAGACCTGGGATGCCAGTGGTTTTTAATGTCTCTTCGAATGTTTCTTTTTTAAGGCTGTCAAGTCACCTGGTCTTTAGGTCTGTGACCACCAATGACAGTCTTAGGCTCGACCGCTTCCACTCGTTCAGGTATTGGTAAGATCTCATTTTCCTTGAAATATTTTTCACATTTCTGGACTCTGTCGTTTTCGTGGTCAGTCGGTAATTTTTTCTTTTTTTGCAATTGCGATGACCAAGAGACTGGCGTTGCCGGCGGTTTTTGTGCGGGTAGTATTGTGCTGGATGTGAAAGATGATGATAAGTCTTCCAGCTTCGGAGAGGGTTCATTGTCTTGAAACATGTCCATTTGTGGGTTAGGTATTACTGAATTTAAAGCCAGCTCCTCCTGAGTTGCTTAAGGCAACTAGGAGGGTCCGAATGTTGTGTTTTAAAAGAAAGTAAGCAAGGCGATTTTGAATGGACAAACAACGAATGACAGTATAAGAAAGGCGGTCGAGATGAAAATAATAGCAAAAGTAAGTCGTGGTTTGACACACCCCAATAGCAAAAACAATTACGATTCTTTGAGGCGGGGGTCGCAAAGAAATAAGAATCAGAATAACAAGATCAACAACAGTGACAATAATTTTCAAAAAACAAACTTACTTTAACAGAGAAAAACACGTACTCTAGTTATTGATTACAACGGTGGAAGTATGGAAAAAGGGAAGCATGAGCGTCGTTGGGAGTGCAATTTGTAGATCATGCGTCTCGTTTCTAGTGGTAAATTTCGGTCAGCCAGAACCGGTATAAAAGAAGCATTGTGGGGAGGGACATTTTTTGCCTGGCAGCAGAATTGTGCAAACCAGTGTATTGACGCGGCAAGTAAGAGAAAGAAACAGAAAGAGACAAGACCGGTGGCGAGCAATTAAAAGACTTCAAAGACATTTTTTGTTATTGGAGATTGTACTAAATGGAAACATTTTTGTTGGTGGAGATTGTACAAAACAGAGACATTTTTTGTTGATAGAGATTGTACTAAAAGGAAACATTTTTGTTGGTGGAGATTGTACTAATCCAAGACATTTTGTGTTCTTGGAGATTCTACCAAATTGAGACACTTTTGTTGGTGGAGATAGTACTAAACCAAGACTTTTTTTGTTAATAGACATTGTACTAAATGGAGATATTTTTTGTTGATTGGTTGTTTGTTTGGGTATTATGGCATATCAGCCTTCGTAGGTTATTTAATGCCAAATCCATTTTTATGCAAGTAGTCAGTTCTATTTCAAACAATTCAGTTTAGCATGAGTACATAGTTTAATTGTCAAAAACATTTCTATTTCAAGCTATTCAGTTTATTCAAACAGTTCTGATTCAGCTAATACAGTTTAGTATAAGTACAGATTTTGTTTACACACAGTTAAATGTCAAAACAGTTCTTTATTAAACAATTCAGTTCAATGTAAGTACAGTTTCAATGTCAAAAACAGTTCAATTTCAAACAATTTAGCTTAGCATATGCACGCAGTTTAAACGTGAGTATATTTTAATTGTCAAAAACATTTCTATTTCAAGCTATTCAGTTTAGTCAAACAGTTCTAATTCAAACAATTCAGTTAAGCATAAGTATGCAGTTAGTTCTATTTATAACCCATAGATAGGGCCCTATCAAGCGGACCAGAGAGCAATGGCAATGAAGGGGCGCTCTGCATTCCTAAAAGCCTCAGCATCACCGAAACCACACTATCAGATTGTTTAGTGTCATATCCACGACACTTGTTGGGGGGGGGTCTTATCCCTCTGTAGAGGTGCAGTCGGTGTATTCTACAGCCCCAGCTGACTGAGCAATACACAGAGTTAATGTCAAAACAGTTTTATTTCAGATAACTCAGTTCAGCATAAGTACACAGTTTAGATGCCAAAACAGTTTTATTTCAAGCAATTCAATTTAAAATAAATATGCAGTTTAAATGTCAAAACAGTTCTATTTTAAACAATTCAATTTAGCATAAACATGCAGCTTAAATGCAAAAAGCAGTAAACTCAAGAAACCATGGTTTAGTTCTATTTAACCCATAGATAGGACCCTTATCAGGTGCAACCACTCCGAGCCGCAGTGGACCGGGGAGCGATAATACTGGAGGGGTACTTCACATTCCCCAAAGCTCCAGCATTACTGGAACCTCACCATCAGATTTTTTAGTGCCATATCCTGGGCACTCGTTGGGTGCGGTCTTACCCCTCTGCAGAGAAGCAGTCGGTGTATTCTACAGCCCCAGCCAACTGGGCAATTTGAAGACATTTTTGTTGGTAGAGATTGCACTAAATACACATTTTTTTTTGATGGAGATTATTCTAAACAGAGGCATTTTTTTTGTTAGTGGAGATTGTACAAAACGGAGACATTTTTGTTGGTAGAGATTGTTCTAAATGGAGACATTTTTTGCAAAAAACTAATACTTGGATTGGTTTCACTCATGATACTGAGTATAAGAAGGTGTTGAGAAAGCAAATACTTGGATCAGTTTCCTATTTTCTCATATCCAATGAACATTTATATTAGATCTGAGTAAGCATGGTAATAGTGTTGTGGAGTCAATAAATATGTTGTTTCCACAAACTTTTGTAAATAAAGTGATTGACAACAAACTAGACAAGGATGACAAAGACAAGTGAGTAAACTCAAAGTGCCAAGCTTTTATTTGGTAAATTGATAACAAGGAAATGGTAGTTGGTCTTCAAATTGACAAAAATGCAATCTACTTCCGGTGTAGATACTGTTACTTGTCTGGAGGTATCAGTATGCAGATGTGTAGGAACTAGTCTACTGCAAGTCTGGAAATACAGGAACTGGTCTGCTACAAGAGAAACTGGTCTGCTGCGGGAGGAACAGGTCAGCTGTGAAAAGAAACTGGTCTGTTACAAAAAGAAATAGCTCTTAAAAGTGCTGGTGATGGTTTTGGTAATTTAATTTTGATAAGATCTAAGAGAGCTGCAGTGATTGGTTGCATCCTGTGTCTTCTGCTGGCTGGAGTTAAGACATCTGCTGGCGAGCTGGCAAAAAGCTATGGGTCATTGACTGCTACTGATAAAGCCTTGGTCGGTGTGCTATGACAAGAAAGAAGTACATATAACTCACTCGCTCCAATGCTATTATTTGCTAAAGGGTGGCGCAAGGTCTTTTTAACATAGGAGTTAGGTGCAGGCAAGCCCGGCAGCTTCCAAAATGCCTTGTCATGTGACTAGAATGCTGGATTTCCTTGGTACACATGTCAGGCAACCAAAGCTAAGACACACCCAACCTACACCGTGTACCAACAAATACAGCTGGCCGAAGTGCCTCCCAACCAAGTAGGCCGGAACTCAATGAAATGACAATGCTCTGGTTTGGTTGGTGACTGCTGTGTTTATAAAGAAAGGAAAGGCCACATACTGTATGGTTTACTGTGTGTAAGCATAGTGAAAATTCTGTGTTGCCAAAAACAGGGAGTCTCTCTTTTAAATATGAGTAATAATGACATATCTCATTATACTGATGACAGAAACTTACAAAAGCCACATGTTTTATTCTGCATTTAGAAGTCATATTCAAGATAGTCTGCAGAATCAAATTTTTAAAAAAATAGCTTTTGTAGTAATGGAAAATTCCACTCATCAACAAAGGGGTGATATCATTGTTGATACAGGGGCTTGTCATTTCCAGTATAAGTGAAAAATTCTGTTAGCTGATGTCACTGATGACTGCGTTTTTCAACAGGGATTTCAGATTTGAGTATCTGGTATGCAATGGTAATAGTTTATATGAATATTTGAAATGAAAAGGTATGTACAAGTTGTTTGAATCATTTTATTTTTCATAATCCAAAGCCATAAATAGCATAATATCAAAATGTAATATGTGTAAAACTCACAGACATACATCCAACTTTATACATTATCAAAGTAAGTTTAGCGTTAATTAAATTGTTATTATTTTTAGCGAGGAAAAGTTGTAACGTGCGTGTGTGTTTACGTTGAGTTGTTTCCTCGCTAAGTGTGTAAGGTCCCTCGCTAATTGTTGTTAGTTATATAAAAGTGAGAAGTTCCAAGATGTCGAAGTCGAAATGTTTTTAGGAATAGTTTTTATTTGCAGCAGGGAATATTTAGTTCGTGTTTGTGCTGCAAGCCTCGTAGGAAAGGTTGTGAGTAAAGAGACGAAATGGAGTTATGAGAAAGTTGATAAGGCAGCGCGTATCGTTGGACGTGCGAGGGATGTATGTTCGCAGTATGTAGCGAAAGTCATGTTTGCCGTTGAAGGAAATAAACTTTGGAGTCACCGTGAGTTTCGTGTGTCTGGTGGTTTTGGGGAGAGGCGTGCGCATCTCCATTAGTGTTGCCCAGAGGTGAAATGAGAGCTAGGTGCCGGGAGCGGAATTAGGCATCGCATCGACATAGCCAATTTTGAGGGTGACATAGAGTTGTTCTTGTGTGTGGTGTATTGAATGTATCTAATTCATATCAACTGGGAATCCTTGGTCTGAGAGAAATAGACGCAAGGAATCCATAAATTAGATAGGTTCCCTCATGTGTCCATGCTGCTGCTGCTATTGAAGAACTGCCAGTAAAGACGTCTTCACTGGACGAAGTTGTTCAGCCAAAGAGCGTGTATTTGGCAGCTTACCCAATTTCTGCTGCCTGGAAAGGGGGTCCGGATGGAATAGGATAAGTCATCCTGATTGGGTGAAATTATGCGTCGAATTAAATTGCGCGCCAAACCAAAATTCCTTCGGCTACATAAGAAATCTAAAATTCAAAATCAGTCTGATGTAGACTTCATTAAGCATTAATTTAACATACAAAGAAAACTAAGAATATCACCTTTAATAAAGGAATCAGAACAGTTCCTTTCCGTGCAATCGAGAAAGTAGTCTTTAATAGTAACTTTTTATTACATCCAGCCCACCCCTTAAAATTTACTTAGTGTAATCTTGAAGATATGTGGGTGGACATTGAACCCTGGAACTACATTGCAAATTTTCTTCACCAACCACAGTGAAATATTGAATCAAAGGATCTATCTTGAACAACAGGAGAGTTAGTTGGTACGCAAGAGATCTCTGCAATTTCCTTTCCTTCATGCATCTCTCTCAAAATAGCCATCTCCATGCGAAGCCTCTGTTCATTGTAACATTGTAACGTTTATTAGGGTCTATCTTTTCTTTTCTTCTACTATTTAAATCTTCTTCACTGTCACTGGAATCAAAATGAAGCCGTGTGGCATTCATATCGTTTAGCAAAGTTGTATTTGCATCTTTGTTGAAGAAAGAAGAATTGGATTTTATTTCTGTAGCCGAAACAATTACATGAGGATTTTTCTTGCAAGTTGAACCTGGACTTTTTCTAAGCAATTTCTTCTCTGCAGAACGTTGTACATGGCAAATAACTTTTGCAACCGAATCCTTTTTATTCCGATTCTCTTTCTCATTCATAATTTCACTTAGTTTCTCATCAACTTCAGTATCATATTGTCCACAAGAAATAGATGCTTTTCCTGGAGTACAAATTGTTTCTCTTCTTTGAACATCAGGAGATAAAAAGTTACGTTCTAGAGTAAGTAATGACTTCATCCCATTCTTGCAGATTTTTGCTGATGTAGGATTATTGAGATCAACAAGCTGACTCTGCGCTAATGGCTTTCTGTTTGTACGCTTGGCCTTGATTCTTTCCTTGGGTGCCGGCTTATACAAAGACTTTTTAGAAATCCCAGAATTTGAACCACTGGTCACCGACGCCATATTAAAATTTCCAACAATAGGTTTAGGTTCAGTCTTCTTCTAACGAATGCATAGTTCACAAGAATTTGGGAGTGTCTGCAAATTTTTTATAAATTCAGAATCTGTCACTCCTGCATTTTTAACTAAGTCACACAATTTCCTACTACTCGGATGACTAAATTGTCTATGTAACTTTGTTGCAATTTTAATTTTTTCTGCCGTATTTTTAGAAGAGATTTCTTTAATAAGAGGTGTTGCGGAGCCGATAAATATGTCGACCCCGCAAATGTATTTATGTGAATGAGGACAGCCAAAGCAATAGGAAGGAACAAAGGTGAGATTATGATGATTACAAATGACAACTTATTTCGTCGTATTTACAATCGTGAATGTAAATGTCCTTGGCGGTTGTATGTGTTCGCAGCTGGGCGTTCGACGAGGGTCGCTGGCGTAGGTCGAGTCGTTGAGTACAGCTAGATGTTGGATGCTGGTAAGCTGAGGTCGGTCGAGTCGTTGAGTTCAGCTAGATGATCGATGCTGGTCGTTGAGTACAGCTAGATGGTCGGTGCTGGTCGTTGAGTACAGTTAAATGGTCGATCGAGGTTGGTAGATCGATATCCCTGGTTGTGACGGTATGTTGTGGTTAACCGGGGGTGTGTCGATCGGGTTCCTGGCTCGTACAGCGGGTCGTACGTGAGCCGGTTGTTGCAGTGGTAGAACAGTCCGTAACAGCGAGTCGTTACGTGGACTGCGTTGTACCTTGCAAGAGTGTCGAGGTCGAGGAAAGGCTAGGGCCTTGCTGGGCCCCCTAGCCGTGCGGACGTATCGGACGGGAGTGAAGGCTTTGTCGTATCAAAGCCGTGCGGACGAGCGGACGAGAGCGAAGGCTTTGTCGGGTCAAAGCCGTGCGGACGAGCGGACTAGTGCGAAGGCTTTGTCGGGTCCCAAGCCGTGCGGATGAGCGAACGAGAACGAAGGCTTTGTCGGGGCAAAGCCGTGTGGACGAGCGGACGAGAGCGAAGGCTTTGTCGGGTTAAAGCCGTGCGAACGAGCGGACAGGAGCGAAGGCTTTGTCGGGTCAAAGCCGTGCGGGCGAGCTGACGGGAACGAAGGCTTTGTCGGGTCAAAGCCGTGCGGACAATGGCTATGGCTAGTTTCGCGCCAAAGCCGTGCGGACGAGCTGACGGGAACGAAGGCTTTGTCGGGTCAAAGCCGTGCGGACGAGAGCGGACAGCAGCGAAGGCTTTGTCGGGTCGAAGCCGAGCTGACGAGCGGACAGGCCATGAGGCCTAGGCTAAGATGGGCGTTATCTTAGCGCTGCGCAGATAGTGAAGCCCTAGCTAAAGGCTGGTCCGTGCCATTAGCGCTGCGCAGCTTATCGGACTATCGGAACCGAGTGAGAGTTAAGACCGGTTGGTCTTAGAATCCGTCTTCGTGTTTGCCGCCTGGCCGTCTACTTCGACTGATCATTACTGACCAGTCAGAGATGCTCTGACCCGCAGACAGAGACCTCTTATGGTCCTAAAAAGGACCTTTGTGCATACCTATGTAGGTGGGAAAAAAAGGGGATCTACCACGAGAAGTGGGATCAACGTCGGAAGTTAAGGTGAATGCGACCGCACAGAATGCAGGATTCCTCCTTAATGAGCTTCGCCAGGAGCGCGCCAACGAGGGTTAAAAAGGGCTTGCTGATATTACGAAGGTGCTGTGACACACAGCTCCAGCCGCGTGGATATAAAATTCTTTGATAAAAAATGAGTGTAGCCGTAAAGTATTTTCCTAACCTACTATAGGCTGGCGACGACTATTAATTCAAGTCTTATCAGGTAATTTTTGGCCGAAGTGTTTTGTGCATGTTATTAATTTTAATTCTCCCTTTTTCTTTTAGCTATAACGAAATGTCATGGTCGTTAGAAAGAAAAAGGGCTTAGTCAGTTCCGGTCGTACTCGGATATGATCGTCCTAACTCGGGCGTGTAACTTAATATGTTTAGGTTTATCAGCAGGTCGCGGCAAGGGTTTATCGGCCGGTCGCGGCAGAGGTATGTGTTTGAACTTACGTTTGTCTGGTAGAGGTTTGGTAATAGGAATGTAGTAATGTCCAGACGATGTGCAGTACATGGCGAAAAGAAATAAAAATATGGGAGCTCGTGACTTCACTGGATAAAGCAAAAAGAGCCCTCATGGTGTTTTTGTCATTGGAAGGGAAGGCTAGAGAGGCTGTTTTAGAATTAGATACTGCAGTTCTTAATTCTGAGGATGGAATATGAAAAACTGGATACACTTTTTCTGGAAGATGTAAACCAGTCTGCCTTTCGAGCATACGAAACATTTGAAAATTATCAGAGACCGCCTGGGACGTCATTAGAAGATTTTCTGATTGAATTTAGCCAACTCGTCGCCAAATTAAAAGACTTTAACATTCTTTTACAAGAACCTGTACTCACATTCAGAGCATTAAAGAGTGCCAATATCACTAAGGATAACGAAAAATTGGTCAAAGCTACTGTCAGCGAGTTAACGCTATCTTCCATGTCGGAACAATTACGGAAGACACTTAAGCAATGCGGGCGGAGGAAAATACTTTGAATCCATAGTGTCTTTTAGCTCTGCTACCATTGTTAAAAACAAAGAACTCCGATTATAACACTCTGCATACGGAGACGCCTTTTTCACCTTTGTTCTTACACTCGCACCTCAACCAATATGGCCGTTTGTTTACTTCCGGTCCTAGCAAAACACTTCCTTTTCTAGAGAGTATCAGGTGAGGTCACTTGCATGGCTTAACAAGGAGGATCTGGGGTTGTGTGATCCATCATTTGAACAATTTTGAATTGATCTTCAGAAGTGGATGAACATGTTTCTTCAAGGTTTGTTTTAGATACAAGATACATTAAAGAGGCTGTGGTGGTTCTTCTATAGGGAACTTTATGTAGGCATATTCTTTGTTGAAAAAAAATTCCCAACTCCTTCACAAAGGGGTCATACTTACCTCATCAAATATACAGGATCTTAGGATACAATCAAAGAGAACAGTGATTGTCTAGAAGTTTATCTACAATTCATCAGTTATAGTTAGAATATATTTGTTCAGAGACTGAAATGGCAAAGGTCCCTTAAAAATCTAAGTTGAGCCTTTCAAACAGTTGTGTAGCTAGTTTTCCTGGGCTAGGTATAAAAAGTGGGGTTTTATTTCAGAACAAGTGGGATATGAGAATGTTATTTTTAATATTTTCCACTGTGAAGGGTAGATTATGATATCATACAAAATAGAACATGTGTGAAATCCTGGGTGGGATAAATTACCATGTAGAATCTTCATTCTCCTATTACAACAAGTAGAGCTACATATGTGAAAGGGCATCTGCCAATACATTCTGTTTACCAGGCTTCTACATGATGTTGTAATTCTAACATGCAAGTTCTATATGTCAGTGGACAATTTTTTATTTTGCTGGAAGACTTAAACATGAAGGCTATACTACGCTGGTCTATAATGAACTAAAATTGGCATCCAATGAGGTTATAGCACCACTTTCATAAGGTCTCAACTACAGCACATGCTTCTTTTTCAATTGATGAATGCTTCTGTTCACTATGTGGGAGAATATTAGAAAAGAATGCAACAGATTATTCATTCTGAGTTAAAGCAATGGCATATCCAGAAGCATCAGTTTCAATAGCAAAGGAATCTGTTGGGTTAATAGCCTGGGTCATAGAATCAGCAATTCAAAAGCCAGTATAGCAGCCTGGAGCAAAGGAAATCTATCAGCAGGCTCAAGAGCATCCAATTTCTCTGAAAAACAAGGAATACACATTGAGTTATGTGCCAGCATTCCCATTGTTCTACAGATAGAGTGGCAGTAACTTGAAATTGGTGAAGTTTCCTCAGTGCCTCCAGTTGATCAGGATCTGGGTAGATAACACAGTTGCATATGGAAGATCCAAGTAAAGTAATTGAACATTGTTTATAAAAACATTCATCTTGATTAAGGGTTAAATAGCATTTCTTAGCTACTTCCTCTTCAGATTCTCTGTGCATAGTAATGTTATCTATGTATGCATAAGACCACTTGAGATGTTTTCTATGATTGTGCCAATCACATGCTGAAAACTTGCTATCCCATTAGTGACTCTTGAAAAGATTCTATTAAACTCACACAATTTACCCACTTTTCTCTTCGAATAATTTTTGTCCATAATAGTATATCTCCTGGATTTAATGGCAATAGGCTTACAATCAGCAGTTAAGTTAGCAAAAAGTGATGCAGGTTAATTTTAACTGCAACAAGCCTGCATAATTTAAAAGGAGATTTAGGTTTGCCAAAGGTGCCATAGTAACTCATGTTCAAAAATCACATCTGTGCATAAGTCTGACAGAACTGTTAATTTGGTATTTGGGTAAACTCAACCTTAAAGTTTTAAATTCACAGAGCAGTACTTGAGTATTTAAGAGGAATGAGAATAGTCAGTTACAGAAATCTCACCTTTACAGGGAATGATTTTCCAATTATTTTCCCTTACAACTGCTTTTTTATGATTTTTTCCAAACTTTCTTTGCCTATTAGTATAGACAATATTGACCATTATTACTCTTGTAGGACACTGTGTATGTGGGTGAAGCTTAAACCCACAGAAGAAACAATGCCAGGACAAAGATGTGGCAGAAGTATAGTACTAGAGAGCTTGAATTTTGAAACTTGTGTTTTGGGGGATTCAAAAGAGGCAGCATAACTTTCTATTGCAATAGTGATATGGTGAACAATAACAGTTATAATATCAAATACTCTTTTAACTATGATTTCAGAATAAGCCATTGTTTTTCTACAAATTAGTAGTATCTACTTCTACTTTAAGTTGATGATATCAAAATCTTATATTAATATAAGTTAAACAAATCAAGAACTATTTATAACACATGATTATCAATCAGTGCTATTCCTACATTGCATGCATTTCTTTAAGTTTTCACAGTAAAGGCCTCAATTTTGTGCTTGAGATGAAATATGAAATATTTCAATTACTGCTCAAATCAAAGTTTATATAGTAGAAAATATGTTGTAATAACTGGTCATAAACCATTACCATACCTCTTTGCTGAGAATAAGCTTATCTTGACCATGACAACAACAAGAATTCAATATTAGACATTACTAAAGTCTGCACATGACCACACCTTGATATATCACAGATAATAGGAATAATAATAATGCTGAATCATATGGCTCCTTCAAAGGAACTAATACTGATGATGGAGTTGTCTCATTCAGCAAAAACATCAATAAAAGTGAAACAACATACATGCAGTAACCCAATCTTCAACCATGTAGTTAGTTACATTCAATTTGGTTAGCGTGTGAAACAGGTACTTAGTCCAGCTTTTCATTCTTATCTCTCATGATACAGATCTTACAGTTATTTGATGAGGGAAGCATGAATGATTATACTGAGTAACCTATGGGATAATGTTCTTAAAGAGTTACATCAGTCACATCCAGGTACATGTTGCATGGAATTATTGTCTAGTGGCTCAATATGAATAACAAGACTGAAATTTTAGATGGATTGATAGATTAGTAAGTAAATTTGTTTTATTTTTAAACAAGTTAAAGCTAATTTGTTTGCATATAGTTAAATGGCTTTAAGTATTGCTATTTAACATTAGTTATTCAATTAATCAAGAATTCCTATCTAATTTAATACCATACATTCTTTTGCATATTGTTAATAATATCAATCATTTGTTTGCGTATGGTTAAATGGTTTCAAGTATTACTACCTATAGCTGGGGCAGTAGAATACACCGACTGCTTCTCTGCAGAGTGGTAAAACCACTCCCAACAAGTGTCTTGGAATTGACACTAAACAATCTGATGGTGAAGTTTCAGTAATGCTGGAGCTTTGGGGAATGTGGAGTACCCCTTCATCACTCCCAAGTCCACAGTGGCCCAGAGTAGTAGCACCTGATAAAGGTCCTATCTATGGGTTAAATTGAACTAAACTGTGGTTTCTTGAGTTTATTGTGTATTTATGCTAAACTGAATTGCTCAAAATAGAACTATTTTGACATCCAAACTGTGTACTTATACTAAACTGAATTGTTTGAAATAGAACTGTTTTGACATTAACTCTGTGCATTGCCCAGTTGGCTTGAGCTGTAGAATACACTGACTGCACTTCTGCAGAGAGGTAAGACCCCACAATGAATGTCCTGGAAGTGACACTAAACAATCTGATGTTGCTTCGCATTCCCAGAAGTTCCAGCATTACTGGAATGCAGCAACTTTGGGGAATGCCGAGTACCACTTCATTACCATTGCTCCCAGGTCCACTCTGGCCTGGAATGGTAGCACCTGATAGGGCCCTATCTATGGGTTAAATAGAACTAAACGGCATACTTATGCTAAACTGAATTGTTTGAATTAGAACTGTTTGACTAAACTGAATAGCTTGAAATAGAAATATTTTTGACAATTAAACTGTGTACTCATGCTTAACTGAATTGTTTAAAATAGAATTGATTATTTGTATAAAATGGATTTGGCATTAAATAACCTCCAAAGGTTGATATGCTATAAAACCCTACCAACCAACGAAACCAAACCTAATACTAATAAGTCTGTTTGTTAAATTCCTCTTTTGAGTATTGATTTTATATTTACCCACTGAACCAGATAATTGTAACAGATCACACTCACACTTCCCCCACAGTAAGTATATTGTAACATAAAATGAATAGCAGTAGAACAGGTAACAAGGAGATTAAGTTTTAGCTTAATGAATCAAGAGTTCACAACCAAAACTTTTAAAATCTTTATCTGCTGCAAATTTTCAGTGTCCATAGTAACTTGTATCCATTTGTGTTTACTAGTAAAATATTCAACCAACGGCCAAGAAAACTGTGGTCCTATTCTTGATATTGGCTTGATCAGACACATTAAAATGTACTCACCAATGATAAGAAGCTACTAAATACTCTTTAATAAAGATCCACAACATAACAATAATGCTTCATGCTTGATTTCAAATTTTTATGAAAAAGTTTCATATTTAATCATAATATTCTGTGTTTAGTGAGGGAAAATAAGTTTAATTTCAGTAGTAAATTTGTCAAATGCACCATGACATTAGGAATTATTTCTTTTATGCTGATTCTGCATATTCTAAAAAAAGCTAGAAATATGTTATAGGTAAAATGAGTTGTTTAAAAGAACTACACTGCTGGAATCTTCATAAAAAGCCTGGTTTGCTTTCTGGACATCAAAGCTTCAGAGTAAATTTCAGAAGCCCATCTGGCAGAGAACTGTTAGTGCCTTTACAGTGCCTTCATCTCCACTTTTCAGCAGTTTTAGGGGACATTGTCCACCCTGAGTGTCTAGCCTTTTTCCAAGTTTCATATTGCTGCTTCTACCTTCTCTCTCATTACTGGTGGACTCTTATTTTCTGAGGGATCTGATTGGTTTGCATAAAGAAACATCTGGATAAAGTTTGTATGAAACTGATCCGAGTCATCGCTTTCCCAATGACAAAGTCTCTTCATATTTGCTGTATTATGTTTGTAAGTGTCTTGTTGATGGTAATAGCTGTGCACAAGAGTCATTCATGTTGAGGAAAACTCTCCGTTCCATCACTGGTCACACATACTCCTCCCAACTTCTTGATGACATCAAATCCAAGCAAGCAGGTCAAACCTCAGCAATTTCTCATCTACAACCAGAACTTGAACATCAATAGGATGCCAGTTGCTCACATCAAGTTAAACAAGTTCTACTCCAGATCACCTAAGGGTCCTTTCATGAACAGTGAGCATGTCCACTTCTTTCCTCTTTGAAGAGTGACAAAGTGGTCTGCTTACGAGTGGCCATGAACAGCCCGCGTCTAGTAAGGCTAGACTCCTAATTCCATAGGTGCATATGGCAATTGTGGGGATCACCTCCTTCATATGGGACTTGGGGAGTAGACTAGTACAGAGAACTATTCCCCTGACTTGCTTTCTGGAGAATTGTGAGATATATGGTACATTGCATCACACTAGTAACATTATATCTGGGGTTTCCACCTCCTAGTGTGAAGCACATCTTGTATTTTGTAAGACAGATCAGCTCTTAGGTTTCAAAGGCAGCTGTTTGGATGGTAGTTAGAGGGGGAAAGGTGTGCCAACCCATAGACCTGATGCTAGTGTACAGGAAAACTGGATGGTTGGATGTGCATGAGAACTAGGGATGGACATAACACAGTATGAAGGCTGGCATTAGCTGACTCTGATAGACTGTGGTCCAAGTTGATTTTCCATCTGGTGACCATTACCACATCAAGATGCTGCTGTTATCATCTGACAGCTGGAGTCACTATTCAGCAAGAGAGGGTTACCTGCTGAACTGCTCATCAATAATGGTGCAGCATTGTGGGGAGAATTGCAAAGGGCGGCATTATATTGGTATAATGTGACAGTACCAGTTAACTCAATATATAACTACCAAGCCCATATAAAGGGTATCAATGTTGTACCACCACTTGAACACACAGATCCTGGAATCCACAGAGTAGATGTAGTTTTGTTATAGATTGACCCTCGACCGAGCCGTCAATCAAGAGATGTACCTGTGTAAATAAGCGGAAGAACAGTGGAAGCAGGTGGGCATGAGACAATAATATAACCAGGTGACCAGGGCAGCTGGAGCCAGTTGGAGATAGGATGCCAGCGTGAGAATCAGCTTGCAGACTGAGGGCTTGCGGCCCTCAGTGACCCACGGTTGAGCAACCCCAGCCAAGAAGTTGGTCATTATGTTTGACTATATTTGTGTATGTATGTGGCTATAAAACATTCATATTTGGTGCCTAAGACCAGTTCACACCCACATGGCATGATTTCGAACCTGAGTTTAAACCTAGGAAGCAGCCAATATCAACACATCAAGAAAATTAGAAATGAAAAGCTGAAATGAATCTGAAAAAAAAAAGAAAAAGCAAGAACGAAACAGAACGAACAAGACACGAAAAGAAAGAAGAAAAATGGAGAGATAGAGGAAAAGAACAAGAAAAAATGCAACAAACTGCGAGAAAGAAGAAAACTAGAACAGACCAACTATGAAAAAGTGATAAGATGAAGAAAAAGAAAAAGAGAAACACTCCAAGACTGTAAGTAAATTGCTCATTCGAATATTCGCTCTCTGTCGATTCATATTAGGGTTTTGTGCAGAAAGAATTTAAAATGATTATTAAAAAAAGAGTAATTATGACAAGTGGGAAGTAAAAATGGGTCTTGTTGGCTTATATATTAATGTTATTTGGCCTTTCTAAAAGATAAAATGGAAATAATTTAAAAAAACAAACAAAACCCGATTGAGCCCTACATATAAAGCATAGAAAAATGATGAAAACTACTATATGTAATTTTGAATCGTCGTGAGGGAGAAAGAAAGAAAGAGAGTAAGAGGGAAACATACGAGCAGGTTGCTGTGAAAAGAGAAGAAAGAAAGATGGCCCCTGTGGACAGATATACTGTCCCTGTGTTAAAATGATTGACGGGTCATAATGTAAACTTCCACTTGGGTTTTGAGTTTTAATTTTTATGAATGAATTTGATAGTAAACAAAATTTTTATGAATGAAACTTTGTAGTAACTTGTGAATGTTGTTCTAACGCATAGTAATTTGAAATTAGTATTGTCATCCAAGATCTGGGAGGATTTCGGGGCATAAATGATGTTGTCTGGAGAATGCTCATGTACCTTTGGATCCATAGTTAAGGCTGTGGACGATCATTTTTAGGGAAAATAGACAATGCATACGTTGAACAAAAGAAAAACCGAACATTTGTTTAAACTTTGTGAACTTTAATTGTGGACATATTGTAAATATTGTTGATTTGTTCAGAATAGTTTAAAAAATTAGTGAAAAAAAGGGCGTGATTTGGCGAGGTGAAACGAATCTGGAAAAGGCGAGGTGCCTATATCTTGGTAGCCACGAGGGTCCAGATTAAATTGAAAAGCAACCTGGTGAGGGTGTGATCAGGTAAAGCGTGTTCCTCCATAGGCACGGTAACAGAAACTTAATAATGAAAAGAATGAGTAACACATTGCTAATAAATATTTTTTCGTGGTTTATTTTAGGTGGTTTACTGTATGCGTGTCAGATTGTGATACATTTGGATGTATTGTTATTTCATGGAATTGTGATGCTTTGTTTTGGGACATGGTTTTTGTGGATTTATGAAGAATGTTTTGGGCCTTGAAGATGTTTTTTTAGTTGTGGAATTCTCCAGTTACTCCAGGTAGGAACCTGTTGAGCGAAGGACTGGAGCGTGGTCATAAGGAATCCAGGCTAAATGTATTGCGGGAATGACCAGGGTCACTATGTTTGTGACCAGGATCTAGGACCAGAGAATGGTCCTTTTATCATATTTATCAACCCCACCGCTCGGGCAGGATAAGATACAAGGTCAATTTTTAAGCGGAGTTTAACAGGTTTGAATTCAGAGTTTTCCTTCTCCAAGACTAGTTGCCTCACCAAGGCTGAAGAACCCTGTCTGCCCTACTATTTACCCATAGATAGCGGGAAATTAATTGGATTCATACTTTTCCCAAGGGTATTAGTGCTATGTGAAATGCAATCAGTCTCATCCAAAATTTGAACTCGTGTCGCCATGTCCATTTCCTACGACGATAACCATTACACCATGGGCACCTCCAAAGTATGGTCCTTTTATAGTTTTGAGATTCTTCAAGGAATTTCAGAGGGCCCTGTTGTGTTTGGGAGGATGAAAGATGCATTTGTATTGTACTTTGATGCCCACATGTCAGGATAGCCAACCGCGCAAAGAATAGTATGAAATAAATTTAGATGATAATTAGCCTGGGCAAGTGTTACATAGTGAGAAGGTCACCTTCTAATTAAGATTTTTGTATTTTGCTGTTGTTCAACTAATTTCTTTTTGTATTTTTACTGTTGTTGTCCTTGAGCATTATTTGTAAAATGTGTGTGTGAGGGGGATGGAGACGGACGTGAAGAAAAATTCCACATGTGGAATTTTTAAAAATAAGAATGGGATGATTGTTATAGATTGACCCTCGACCGAGCCGTCAGTCAAGAGATGCACCTGTGTAAAAAAGCGGAAGAACAGTGGAAGCAGGTGGGCATGAGACAATAATATAACTAGGTGCCCGAGGCAGTTGGAGTCAGCTGGAGATAGGATACCAGCGTGAGAATCAGCTTGCAGACTGAGGGCTTGTTGCCCTCAGTGACACATGGTTGAGCAACCCCAGCCAAGATGAGGAAGAAGTGCGGCTATTGTCACGAGAAGAACTTTGGGTCAAAATAACAGTCTGTCTCCATCTCCAGCTCATCTCTCACACACAACAAACATCACCCTTTCGAAAATAAAGTGTGAGTGATATATCTTTAGAAAGAAGTGTGTCTGTTCGTTCTTTGAAGTTGGTCATTATGTTTGACTATGTTTCCGCATTGGCTCACGGTCATAATGAAGAAGGATAAAATGCAGATCATCATTATTCTGTCTTTCTCTTGACTAGTTCCATTCACAACCCATTCAAATTATTCCTTTCACCAAAACACTGTTCTCTTCCTGACTTTCCATCAACTAAATTTACTTGATGCAACCTTTTCTAAAATTCTACGTATGTAATTGTATAAGAAATGATGGGGAGGAGATAAAAACACTCAATCTGAAAAATAGATAAATTGAAAGTTAATATCAGGTCCGCTCAACCCATGCCATTGTTTCTTGGGATAAGAGTCCCAGCCCAAGAAACAAGTTACGTTTTCATTAAGGGGGAAGGTGGTTAAGAAAAGTAAAATAACAATAATATATGGATGTAAGAAAAGTGGGGACAAGAAATTAGATGTGGTAAGGATGAGAAAAAGGACAAGAAAAACATTCAATTTTATAGAAAATGTTGAATGACTTGACCAATAATAATGTTTCAGACAATGCACTAACATACAAGTATCTTTTTTTTTTACTAGTAACTGTCATACTGAACCAGTTTGTGTTATTAGGACTATAAATGATATTAAAATTTCATGTACAGTTTTGGGTTACAATTGTTTAATCTAAACTCCTCATAAGTGGTCACAAAAACAATTCCAATCATTAATAAATAATCTTGAAATATTTAATGTTTTTCAATCTAGTAATGTATATTGCATTAACAACATAGAATAAGAGCTACCAACTTTTCTCTTAAATAATAAACTTTATTCAAAGTAATTCTTTTTTTTGCATCAAAAAGCACCTAGTTTAGATTCAAAACATGTTTTTGCTTGGCAAAGAAATAATAAATATAGGGTTAAGAGTTTTGTCAAGCCTATTGCATTTCTATCAAATGCAAAAGATAAATCCTTTCAGAAACAGTATAGAGAATAATTTACTAAAATATGGTAGAAGACATTATTTTCATAAGCAGAGAAGTATATAATAACAACAAAGTACAACTACCTCAGTAAAATGACTACTGCTGATAAATTATGTGAATGTTGGTTGATTGGGTTTAATGGCATATCAACCTCTATAGGTTATTTAATGCCAAAGCCTGTTTACACGTATGTACGATTTGCAGACACATAATTTAATCATACCATACTAAAACTATACAACTCATTTACTCGCATACGAGTAAGTATTTGCAAGTATTTCTATGTGACATTAGGTTATTTAGTGATGATAGTGTTTGTTTTTTTTTTGTTTTTTTTTTCTGTTTTTATTTCTCACTACTATTTCTACCAACACAAGCATAAATCTATTCAGCAATAATTTGCTTTCTGTTGATTACTTTGTTGTGTTTTCGGGATTGTAATCAAATCTATATTTTCTGGTACAACCCGGTCTCTTTCAAGAACGACAAGACATTATCCATGTGGACGTTCTCAAATAAGTCCTTCATGGTATTTGCGTGGAAAAAGCGCTTTCTGGTGTCATTAAAAACTTTACACTCAAGGAGAACGTGTTTGATTGTGCAGGGCGTTTGGCATGTCTAGCACTGTGGTTGCCGTTCTTGCTTGAGTATAAAAGAGTGCGTAAGTCTGCTGTGACCAATATGCAATCGCGTTATTGTTACTTGCTCTTTTCGCGATTTTCGAATGGTTGGGTGCCATTCTCCCAAAAAGGGTTTGACCTGAAATAGTTTATTGCTGGTATTTCTATTCCAGCATTGTTGCCATTTTTTATGGAGGAAATTATATATTTTCGGTTTCAGATCGGTGTATGGGATGTTGTACTTGTCAGGGGTCAAATCTAAAGCCGATTTTGCTGCCGCGTCTGCTCTATGATTTCCTCTCACCCCAATGTGGCTTGGAATCCAACAAAAAAACGATTTCTTTGTTTAATGTTGAGTGTAGTCTGCAAAGTAGTTTGATAATAAGTGGGTGCTCTAGTTTTTTGTTGTTTAATGATAACAGGACAGAGAGCGAGTCTGAGAATATGATGAATTTTTTGTGTTTTTCTTTCGAGATAATGTCGAGAGCCAAGTCTATTGCACAGGCCTCAGCTGTGAAAATAGAACTATCCATTGGCAGAGCTTTTGTTTTTATTATTTTGTTTAAGACTGCTGCACATGCTGTTTTATTGTGGTCTTTGGACCCATCTGTATAGATACATAGATAGTCGGGATACCGTTGGAGGATATTTTGATGTTTTTCTTGGTAGGTGAAGGGATGTGTCTTTGTTTTATGGAGTTGATTCAGTTGAAGGTTAACTTTTGGATTTTTAATGATCCAAGGTGGTATTTGTGGCAAGATGCTTTTATGGATATTATCTAGAGCAATGGTGGCTTCTTTGAGAATAGGCTCCATACGGAGGCCAAATGGTCTAATTGATTTTTCTTTTTGGTCGAAATATTGTCTGTATTTTGGATCAAAGATGCAGTCATATGCTGGGATAGAGGGAGAAGATTTAAGTTTGGTGTAATACTGGAGGGCTAATTTTTCACTTCTGATCTGTAGAGGTGCTTCGTGAGCTTTGGTATATAAGCTGTCAATTGGAGAAGTTCTAAATGCTCCTAATACCAGTCTTAAGCTTCCATGGTGAATAGGGTCAAGTTGTTTCAGATATGATTTCCTGGCAGATCTATATACGAAAATGCCATAGTCGAGTTGAGAGCGGAGAAGAGTTCTATATAACTTAATTAGAGTTTGACGGTCTGCTCCCCACTCTGTGAGGGCAACGACTCGCAGAAGTTGTTGGGCACGGGTTGATTTGTTTTTTAGGTATTTTATGTGTGGGATGAATGAAAGTTTTTTTTTATCGAATATTATGCCGAGGAATTTGTATTCGTTAACGACTGGTATTTCGGAGTCATCAATTTTTAGGAGAGGGTCATTGTGCATTTTCCTTAGAGAGCAAAAATGCACGCATTTAGTTTTTGACTTGGAGAACTTAAATCCATTTTCTCTCGCCCATTTATTTATTTTGTTTAAGTTTAGTTGAAGTTGTCGCTCTACTATGTTCATATGAGTGGCCCGATAGCATATGACGAAGTCGTCGACGTAGAGAGCACAGTCGATTGAGGGGGTTAGACATTTTACAATATTATTGATTTTTATGGAGAAGAGAGTAATGGAGAGGATGCTGCCTTGTGGAACACCCTCGTCTTAATGTTGTGAGTTTGAAAGGGTGGATCCCACGCGTAACCTAAATGTTCTTTCGAACAGAAAGTTTTTTTATGAATATCGGCAGTCTTTCTCTTAAACCTAGATTATAGAGGTCCCGCAAAATACCATACTTCCACGTAGTGTCATAAGCCTTCTCTAAGTCTAAAAATACTGCCGTCAGATGTTGTTTTCTTATGAAGGCTTCTCTGATGAAGGTTTCTAGTCGTATCAAATGATCTATGGTTCCTCTTCTTTTCCGGAATCCTGTTTGCATATTTGTTATCAGACCATTTGTCTCAAGATACCACGTCAGTCTACTATTTATCATCCGCTCCATCGTCTTACAAAGGCAGCTAGTCAATGTGATGGGTCGATAATTCTGCGGGTTCGATGTATCTTTGCCTGATTTGGGGATCGGGACAATTATTGATTTTCTCCATGTTTCCGGGAAAGTACCGTTCGTCCAAATATTATTATATAGCTTTAGTAGGCATTTGACCGATTCATCTGGTAGCTGTTTGAGGAACTCGTTGTATACGTCATCAGGACCGACAGCTGAGTGGTTGGATTTTTTTATGGGGTCCACTAGTTCAGTTAAGGTAAATGGCTTATTGTATTCTTCGGAGTTATTTGAAGAGAACTTTATTTTTTTCTTTTCGAGGGTGGGTTTGATTTTATAGAATTCTGTGTTGAATTGGCTGGAGGAGTTTTTAGAAAATGTTTCAGCAAGAAAATCTGCTATGGCCTTTTTACCTGTTATTTTCTGGTTTGTTACGGAGAGGTGTTTTAGTGGAGTTGATTTTTTTTACCGGCTATTTTTCGAATCATGAGCCAAACTGTTTTGATGTTAGAAGAGGTATTTAGCTTGCTCACGTAATTTTGCCAGGATTTTTTCTTGGCTTCTCTGATGATTTTACGGGCGTTAGCTCGGTGGAATTTAAAAGAGATTAAATTGGAGGTTGTGGGTTCAGTGTTGAATTTCCGCAAAGCTGCTCGTCGTAGGCGAATAGCCTGTTTACATTCTTTGCTGAACCAAGGTCTGTCTCGTTTATGAATTTTTGGGTTGTGTGGAATGCATGTCTTAGCTATATTTATAAGTTTTTTGGAGAATTCGGGAATAGTTTCGGTATTATTTACTATGAGGTGTTTCTGACATTGAGAGCGAAATTCTTCCCAGTTAGCTTTATTCAACCTCCACCGGGGAAGGTCGTCGTCTTGAGGGTGCAAACTCTCGACTACAATTGGGAAATGGTTGCTCCCGCATGTGTCCTCATACACCCTCCAGGTGAAATCAAGGAACAATGAAGTGTCACAGAGGGTTAAATCAATGGCTGAGTAGGTAGCAGATGATGGATCCAGATGTGTTGGGGATTTTTTGTTGAATAGGCAGAGATTATTACTGTTAATGATATTTTCAAGAGTTTGGCCTTTGTGGTTTGTGCTTCTACAGCCCCATATGGTGTTATGGCTGTTAAAATCGCCAAGTAGAATAAAAGGTGTGGGTAGTTGCTGTAATATGTTGTTGATTTCACTTTCATTTATGGCATCGTGGGGCGGAATATATAGAGAGCAGATATTAATTGTTCTGTGTAAAGTCACTTTGACAGCTATTGCTTGGAGTTGAGTGTTGAGGTGGATTTTGCTTTGAGGTATGTCTTTCCTAATAAGGATTGAGACACCACCCGAAACTCTATGACCGGTATTGTTGATGAAATATTAACTTTGGTGGTTTTTTATTGTGATATCATCATTGGTTTTCAGAAATGTTTCTCGAAGGCAGACAATGGCAGGTTGTTGTTGAGTCATCAATAAGAGCAGTTTGCTCCTATTGGCTTTGATTCTGCGGCAGTTCCACTGGATTATTTTATGGTTCATTGTTAGGCCTTAGATCTGGACTGTTTGATCGTTTATTTTTATGGCCTTTATGTTTGTGTACTTGGGGGCTGTTTTCTGTTTCCATCTTTTCTAAAATTTTTAATTTGTTACTCGCGTCAACATTTTCATTTTGTTTTGGATTAATTTTTGTCTTGTCTTTTTGTGGTTTCTTGTTTGGAGAGGTATCTGTAGAATTGGGTGGTCTTATTGGGGATCTCCTATCTTTTGGTCTTGTTTTAGAAGGGGATTTCTCCGTGACACATTTAGTTGGTTGTGTGGTTGGTGATAGCTCCATGTTCTTTTCTAGATCGGTCTTAACCGTGGAGGTGTGTGAGTGTGCAGGTGTCTTCACTTTGTCTGCTACAAGATCTGCCTTTGTAGATGGTGTCTCTGAAATTTTGTTAGTATCAAGGGAGGCTCTTATTTCATTGATATAGCCTTCCCAGTCGCTCGGCTCCAGCTGAATCAATTTTTTTACTATCCTCTCGTAATTATACTGGGTTTTATTGCGCTGGACGGCTTGAGAGTAGGTTGTAGTCATAGATCCTACTATCATTTTCCGCGCTTCATTGAATGGGATGTTGTTCTTGTGTTTGATTCCCAATATTTCTTTTTCCAGTTTCCAACTCTCACAGGATCGTGCATAGGCGGGATGATCGCCTCTGCAATTTGCACACTTATACGGATTGTTGCAATTGTCAATATGGTGGTCAGGATCTTGTTGTGCACATTTGCCACATACTTTTCGACCTCTACAATTATCTTCGGGATGGCCGTATTTTTGACAATTTTAGCAACGCAATGGATTGGGTATGAACTGCTCAACTCTCTCCATTGTGTAGCCTACTTTTATCCTCTCCGGTATTTTAGGTTGGTCAAATGTCATTATGTAGGTGTTTGTTTCAATGAGTTTACCCTCTTTTTTTATTGTAACTCTCTTTACTTCTGTTACACCTTGTTTCTTCATTTCTTTTTTTTATTTCATCAATTGTGCATAATGACAATTCCTTACTTCTTACAACCCCTTTACTTATTTTCAAGGATTTGTGAGGGTAAGTTTTAACGTTTATAGTGTGGAATTTCGTCATTTTCAGTAGGAAATCGGCATTTTTCCTTTTATCTACTTCAACGAGCAAAGTTTGATTTTTTAGTTTTTTTTACGTGGACGGGCGTCATATTACTTGATATTACCTTTTCAATTAAAAAAGGCGATAAGTTTGTTATTAGCGTTTCCGTGGATTCAATTATTATGAATCTGGGGAAACTTGCCACACCTTCGTAGTCCGATTCAGTTTCCGTTAGGGTACGTTTCAGTTTTTTTGATGAAGAAAAAGCCATGATTGGTAATTGTTGTTCACTGGTCCTATGCTCCACCAGCCACCATGGACTCCAACTTGGAAGGGAATGAACCAAGGGGGCAACTCATTCGCCTTGGCTGAGACGGGGATACAAAACCAGTATACTCATGCAAAGAGTATGATTCTGAGCTTCTGCCAAATTATGCTTTTTAAAAAACAACAATCTCACAGCGGTCATAGGTCCTACCTCAGCACAATTGACCCTCAGCGCCCGCCTTCTAGCACATATGGAAAAAAGAGGGTTGGAAATAGTTCCGCAAAAGTAGATCGAAGTGTTCCACAAGAGCAGATTGTATGATACGATCGGGAAAGTAAAAAAACAAAAACAAACCCACATATGTGCTAGGGCATGTCGGGACCAGCCGATTGATCGGATCGGGCCCAATCCGACCGCCTGTCAGACCAAGTAAGGGCCAAAGTGATGTGTTGCAAGCCATTGACCACTCTGTCACCGGATCAATGACTGCTCAACCACCAGGGATCCGTCCTAGCGCCTTACGGATCGCCACCCACGGCCAACAGGTAGCCTCATTGGGAGGGGGTTACCACTCTGCAGAGGTGCAGTCGGCGTATTCTACAGCCCCAGCCGACAGGGCGGTAAATTATGTGAAGATATATCATTTGATCAAAGATAATGATGCACACATTGCTTCTAACCAATAGAAATATAGCATACAAAATTGATTCTAGCAACAGTAAACTCATCCCCCTCTCTTTAACAGAACAGTAATGGCTGATATTTATAGGTGTAAGATTATTCAATATTAGAGTTTATTGTTCTGTGATTTTCCTTTTTTGCTTTTTCAATTTACTCTACTGATCCATAGTTTTATTATGGGTTGTAACATTCTGTTGGATTAACTCATCAACCATTACATAAAAGCAAGGCACATTTAAATTTTATGATACATACAAGAATAATATTGTCTCATTTAAGAATTGTAAGTATTTGTAGGATTCAATATGTGTGAAAACAACTATAAATTCTCCTGTACTATATGAATTAACATTATATTCAAAAATAGTTCTCTATAATAAACATATAAAATATTAAATAAGATGTAGATATGCTACAAAATAATGACCAGACAGAAAAGTGTCTTAAGAGGAAACAAGCATTTGATCAAAAATAGCCTATGTATAATCTATAGTAGCCTTTGAAAATTCTTGAATGATTTTTTTCCAAATTAAACCTCTGAAGGAAAAGATTTTGAAAATCATTTTCTGTTCATGATAAAAACAATAGGTTATTTCAATTTCGAATTTGTAAGATGTTATATCATGTAACATCTGATTCAATTCCATTTATAAGAAAAGAAATTATACAAAATTATAACTAAAAAAAATTACAGACAAATTTTGATATTTACGTTTTTATATACAATGTTTCAGATCACAATGTAAAAACTTCAATTTTTTTTCCTTTCGAGCATTCTTTTTCAGATGTAAGAAGTATACCAATATGTATATTTACCTAAAAAGTATATGTGTACATAAAATATAAAACTTATTTAAAAGCTTATTTATAAGCTAAACATTCTAAACTTTAAGAATCAAGAATCTTTCTTTAAGATTATTCAATTTTTCTTATGTACATTACTTAACACAACAAAAACAATAGAATGAAGCCTGATTTTTCTTAACACAATACTGTTAAAATGGATAGTCATTTTCAATTGAATGTTTAACCTTTGTGTGGGGAGTGGGGATAAACATTTTGCACTCATCCAGATAAGGATTTGATTAGAATGTCTGACCAAGAGAGATAACTCTTGGTGTAGATATTTTTCATTTAGAATTTTGATTTGTCGTGACATGTTCTAAATTTTTTTTAAAGCTTATTAGTTTATAACCTAATATCTGGAAGTGAAAATGTGAAAGAGAGTGTGTTGTCTCTGTCGCAATGGAGAGAATGAGTTTTGGGAAGACGAGAGTATATATAGACAATCTTTGTCATGCGATGAAAGCTGGATCTACTGCTATGACCCAGAGACCAAGAGACAGAGTTCCCAGTGGAAGCATGCTGGCTCTCCCAGATCCAAGAAGGCCAGATAGAGCAAATCCACCCATAAACTTTTGATGATCCCCTTTTTTGATAGCATTGGCATGGTCTACATGCACTGGGTTCCCACTGGACAGACAATCAACAAGGAATACTATGTTGAGGTTTTAAGGGAGTTCAGGAAGAGATTCCGTCAGAAGAGGCCAGCACTCTTCAAATCGGGTCAGTGGCATTTCCACCAGTCCACAACTCCATCCTTGTCACAGACTATTTGACCGAGATGGGCATCAAGACAGTTCCTCATTCTCCCTATAGTCCAGACCTTGCTCCCTGAGACTTTTGATTATTCCCTAAGCTCAAGGAAAAACTTAGAGGCTGTCGTTATGAGACAATTGAGGAGAGGAAAGAGCTTGTGACGAAGGTCACTGACACGCTCACGCAAGAGGACTTCCATGGGACCTTCCAGAAGTTGTTCGAACGGTACAAGTGCATTGCAGCTTGAGGAGATTACTTCGAAGTGGACTAGAGTTTCATCTGGGTACTATCAATGAAAGTGCCTATACGAAAAATGTCTGTGAACTTATTTAATGAACCTTGTAGTTGATGGTGTCGGTATCTTTGCATATACTGTGCTGAGTCATGATGTCTTTGTCGTGTTAGACGAAGATGTTGAATGAACATGGTTGGGCGTGAATTGTTGCTTGAGTTGTCGTGTCCGTCAGAAATAAGAAAAACTCAGTTGTGTGACTGGTGAGGAACGTAAGTGTGTTGATATTTGTAAATGTGGAAACTGTTTTTGCTAATGAATTCCATGAATATTGTGTTGCACGCAGTTGAATGAAGTTGAGTATATTACAGGTGAATTCATGTAAGTCACGTTTCGGGTCGAAACGGTTAACATGGAATTGAGGTCTGTAGCTGTTGGTTGTTTGTGTTTTTCCCCATGTATCCGATTTTAGTGTTGAATGTGCTCCCGAATTGAAAATGCATCGGATTTTCTTGGTGGTGTGCACAATTATACAGCTATCATTTTCCAGTTTATTGAAACATTTTGTGGAGTTGAATGCTGGATGCTGGAATGTGGTGTCAGTTTGAAACGAGTTTCCTTCAGAGCTTTTAGAGCTGGACCTCTGAGTTTTAACGTCGATTTTCAAAGGTTTGTTTGTCTTCGTTTTCATTAAATCGAACATTCAGATGTCTAAGTAGTTCTTGTTATTCCTTATGCTTGTTGACGTTCTCTTTGTTTTGAAGGCCAGAGCCAACACTGGTTGTATTATATTCATTGGGTGCTTTTGGCATCGTCATTTTAAGCACCTAACGACATCATGCCGAATTATGGTTAAGATAGTAAGTGAATTTCCTGTGAATTGAATTGCATTTTGGTAATTGTATTTGTATTTGTCCCGAAAATGTCGGTATATTTTTCGCTGGTGGAAAATATCATGTGGTCATAGTCTTCGTTTTGTTCCCATGACAAGTGTATATATATTCTTGTAATAATTGGTGTTTGGGTAAAGCTGTTGCGGAGCGGATGAGTCGAGGCGGTGCGGACGTATTGAGGCGGTAGCTAAGGCCGCTTCGCGCCAAGGCTCTGCACTGTCGAGCGAACGGGCCAGGAGGCCGAGGCTAAGATTGGCGTTATCTTAGCGCTGCGCAGATGGTGGAGCGGTAGCTAAAGGCCAACCCCTGCCTTTAGCGCTGCGCAGCCAAACGGACGAGCGGAACCGAGCGATGGTTAAGACCGGCTGGTCTAAGTGAGTCCTCTTCGTGTTTGCCTCCGTGCCGTCTATTTCAACTGGTCATTAATGACGAGTTAGAGTTAGAGATGCTCCGACCCGCAGAAGGTGACCTCTCATAGCCCTTAAAAAGGACCGTAAAAAAAAGGTTGTTGAATCTACCACTAGAAGTGGCGGTGAGGTGGGTGCAACCACGATAACGTCGGACCTGAGCCGAGTGGAGCCGAGTGGCCCCTGAGAGCGTCCGCGTAGACCTCTCCATTTTTCGCCGCTTGAAGCCTTTTTCATATGGAAGAAAGGAGACTCCACTTCTGTCGCGCCACGTGAATAGAAAGTTCTTCTACGAAAAATGGACGCAGAAAATAAGTATTTCTTAGCCCGGTATAGACTACCGAAAAGTATTACTTCCATTTTTATAGAATTATTTCTGGCAGAAGTGTTTTGCAAATGTTGATAAATGTTAATTTATCCCTTTCTTAGCAGTAACGGCCGGTTAGAGTCGAAAAAGGGCTTCATCATTTCCGGCTGCGCCCGAATGTTATTTCTCTAGGGCGAAAGTGTAATCTGATCTGTTTACGTTCGTAGGCCGGTCGCGGCAAAGGAAAGATGTTACAGTTGCCAGTAAGGTTAGGTAGGTGTTTGGTAAAGTAACAAACCGTGTTAAGAGGTTGTTTTCTTTTGGTAGGTGTGAAATGAAAAAATGCCTCGTATTAATAGTAGTAGTAGCATATCAATGTTTGCCTCTCCGCATGCATTGAAGTAAATTCTGTTGTTTTGTTTCTACGTATGAAATTTCAGCTTGATACTTCGCTTTTATTGTCAGAAATTTGCGTGTAATTGCTATATTATAGAAGACCTCGAATATGTTCGGACGGGTTATTTCAATCATACATCCTGGATGCATCAAGGAGATCTTCAGTGATGCAACTGTCTTCATTGCCGATTTCGGGTTATTTGTGCATCATATCGGCTCCGACAGAAACCCCGGCATGACTCTGGAAGAGCCAAGCCGCCTCCTTGATCGCGACGTGCTACGCTCATGCCTCTACCAAAGCAAAAAAAAAAATTTTTTAATAAGGCCGGACTTCGGCCGTTCTTATAGACATCTGTCCTTCTGTAACAGCCAATGAAAAACAGGGCATTCTACACTCCTCTACTATATATAATACCATCTTTACATCATCCGGTTTAAGCTGACTACTTCAGATTGATTTTGGACTGGACCTCTCCAGGTGCTGGGTAGCACTTTGGCCGGCCGTGTTGTCGAGGCACCGATCTGGTCGAGTGTGTCTCGGTGCCTGGGGAATTCCTTCGGCCTCAGGGGGCCTTCCCCCCAGGCTTTTACTCCCTTCGGGGAGGTTGGGTTAATCGCCCGGCGCCTGAGGCGTCCCTAACAAGGGGAATGCCGACGGGGCCGTAGGCATTTTGGGGAAATGCCGGGCGCGTGTGGACTACGGCCCTGCGCCTGGACCCACCGAAAAAAGGCCTTGTGCCACACTTGCCCGTAAAGTGGGGCGTGCAACAAATACCTCGGCTGACTACTTCCGGATTCGGTACCGAGGTAAGATGGTATTTTTAATACTCGTCCACGTCCATGATTTACACTTAGCAAGACTTACACAAAATCCTCCCCAACCTATCCTATACTAATACTTCCAAACTAACATGAAATAAGCCCCTACTCAAACTATTCAGTCAGTCTTTAACTCTAACCTTATACCCTTATTCGAAGCCAAAAAAAAAAAAAAGGAAAAACTCCCATTTATTTGGTTCACGAAATCATTTGCTACAGATTAACTCAAACTTATTTGCCTAGATCTCCCTCCCCGTTCGTCAATAATCTATGCTCATATTACCAATCTAATGCGTATTTCTCAAAACAAAAACAAAAAAAAAAACGCTACTCTATTCAACTCCTTGCATTCTAACTTATTACTATTACGAACCTGTCTCCAGTCCCCCCGCCACTTCGTCCCATGAACTATTTGCAATTAGGTTTCAATCAATTAACTAAAACTACTAGTGGGCGCTGGCAAATAAACTTATTAAACCCTTAAATTAGTAGCGGACCGTAACCAGTGTACGAGGACAAAAACAAAAAACAAAAAAAAAAAAACGGATGATTAAATATCCGTCCCTCCCCTCGCAAACGCCAATGGTTCTCAATCCCTCCCCCTGACATTCCGACTACCCTAACCTAATATTAACTCAATATACTCTTATAATGTGTAATATGTCTCCTAGTCTTAATTCTTAGGCTCCTCCATCGTCCTCTTCATTTCTTCCATGGCTCTGATCTCTTAAGCCAAATCCACTTTGACGCCTTCAGAACTGTGTTGGTAATGTCCTTCAGCGCCCTCACTCTAGCTGCCCCGACTATACCAATTTTTGCTAGGGCTCTGCCCAAAGACTGTCCCGCAAAGCCCCTACAACCAACTTCTACAGGGTCATAATGTATCTTCCATGACTTTTGTTGACATTGTTCGACTATTTGGACCTCTTCCTCTTATTAGCGAGAGTAATATATTCCTCCCATGACACAGTCAGTTCCAAAATAATGCACTGCTTTGTGTTATCAGAGTGCAATATCAGGTCCGGTCTTAGTGATGTTACAGCTGTGTCTGGGGAACTTCAGCTAAGTCTCCAGATCCACTATCAACTGCCAATCGTCTGCGGAAGATAATAGGTTCGTTTTCTCTCTCTCCTCTTTCTCTGTATCTTCTCTCCTGCTTTTACGAAGTTGATCTGCTTCAATTTTTTTCCTGGTTGATGATTACTAGCCCTCATAGCTTTAGTCACCTCATTCGCAATTACCTTGAGTGCTTGATCGTGACCCCAACGGTACCGTCCATCACCCAAAGCTTTTGGGCAACTACTAAGGATATGTTGTAAAGATCCTTTCCTAGCACATAGTTGACAACTGGGGGTCTCTCTCTTCCCACATATGTGCAGGTTCATTGGGCTCGGTAACACATCATACACTGATTTAATGAGAAATCGAATCTTGCTAAAATCCGGCCGCCAACAATCTGACCATGTAACCCCTTTTTTCTCTACATCCTCCCACCTTGTCCAGGCTCCTTGCTGACTCAGACCGACCATTTTACCGTAACGCACTTCTACGCCCTCACGAACTTCTTCTAGGATGAGTTGGCGTCTTTCTTTGCCTTTGGCACTGTTAGTATGCGTCGAGGGGAAAAACCCCAATCCCGCTCCGCCTTTAGCTATCGACCCTAAGATAGCTTTATGCCTAAGCCTCTCCTCCGCCACTTGCAACTCTCTCTTCGCACTACACTTCCTGTCAGATCTTATCTGAATTCCTGCTGCCACCACCTTTTGATCTTCAGACTCTGTATACTGCAGTAGTTCTCTTGTCTTTGTGATTTTGAATTCTTCCACGAGACTGCTGCAGGGGAGGCGCAACGCGTTGCTGTTCCCGTAGAGAGCCACACCACTTAAGCATCTCGGCAAGCCCAGTCACCTTCTCAACCGATTACTTATTGCTCTTTCTAACGATTCCACGGTGGTAATCGGAATATCATAGACGAGCAATGGCCACAATATCCGGGGCAAAACCTAATTTGATTAGTCGAAGAATTTGTATGTGTTTACTGCTTTCATTTCTCAAGTCTACGCGTCGTAGCAACAATACTTCTATATTGCCTTTGAAATGAGTGAATATTTATTCATAATTGTCCCGAGTGTTCAGGAAATTTTGCATGTTCAAATCACGTCGTCAGGTTCCCATTTTGATAGCAAGACTAATTGGTTGTCTTGCCATGTTACATTAAGAAAGGAGTAAAATAAATGAGTGGACGAGATTATTGATGAGTTCCAAAAACTTTAATGTTAGCTCGAGAGATAACCCTGTACTGTGAGTCGTACAAAAGGAAGAAAACAGTTGCGGATGTTAGAGCAGGAATTAAGCTTCCAACTTGAAGCTTCGAGGACCAGTTGGTCTACAAGAAATGAATAAATGATAAAGGAATGATCTTCTAGAGAAAACAATGGTCCTAAAATTGGATGTGCTCTTCTCATGTTGATGTTGGTCTGTTCTGCAGCTAGAATGAGTGAGGAAGAGAGTGAGAGAGCGTTTGCGCGGCCTTTTATACTACCCGGGAAAGTCATTCGGGTAGAATGGTTTAAATCATCCCCATTGGACGAAAATATAAATCGAAACCTCAACGGCCAAATAATTCCCGCGCTAAACAATAAATTTGAAATTATTTCTTTCTGCTGCATTACAATATAGATTATATAAATAAAAAGTGACTAGACATCTGATTTTAGTGGCCTTTGAATATTAACTTATTTCTCACATGAAATAAAAAATACTTAAAACATCTTAATTCAATCAATTAATATTATCACTTGAATTATCATACTATTTTTTATTAAGTGTTAATTATATTATTAAGCATTTATGATTATCATTTCAAAGATAAAATTTCTTCTGTAACAATGTTTTAGGCATCATTTCGAGACTCCATATGCTAATATTGATGATACAGTTTAGATACACCTTCTGCGAAATTTGAGAGAAACTGTGGATATTACAATATTAAATTGAACTTTATGAAAAGTAAAAAGAAATATTTTACAATGCATCCTTTGACCTGTTTTTTCAAACTTTTACAGACATTTTTCATCAGATATTGGCTAATATAATGTAACTTTTGCAAATACAGAATCTAAAGTTACGTGGGTGTACCACAATTAGTGCATTTGGCTTGCTTTTTTTTCTACTTAAAGTGAAAGTGCATAGAATGCATGAATAAAGTTTAAGGTCATAGATCAATTGATATAAACCATGGCTAGACTTTATCATAACAGAAACAATGAGAATCTGAAGAAGAGTCAGCTGGTTTAGAGACTATTAAATTTCATACATATTAGAGATATCAGATATCAGACATACTTCAAGAAGAAAATGTTTCGAGGTGGCAAAGTTATGAAACCTGGCAAAATTAATGAATTCAAAAGACCATACATGCTGGAAGTAATATTTAAACATCAGTGGCAAGCAGAGATTTTGATATGGCTTATTAGAAATAATTAAAGTGAAAAATTTGAACTTATTTCTGCTCTTGGTGGGTTAACAGTTTATTAAAAAAAGCTTTACAAAATGAGGTAAGACACATGACTGGATTCAATCAACACAGAATATATATATATGTATATATATATATATATATATATATATATATATATATACACGCTTGAATAGTTGATGCCTGTTTGGAAGTGTATTAATGAGGAGAAACCAAAAAGTACAGACAAAAATAAATTTTTATAAGTATTTTACAGATTGTACAAGATTTAATATTATACTTGGAAATTAATGAACTTTTCCTTATATCTTCATATATGTACATGATTATTTCAAGCTTATCATTAATTGATAAGACTTTTCTTTTAAATTTCTTTTCAAATTTCAGTGACATTATTTTAAGAATTTGCAAAATTAGTTACTTAGTTTTTAAAATAACCTACTGAAATCCCTTGTAAATTAATCTCTTATGAGAACATAAAAACAAATATGCCATTAGAATGATTGTACTGTAGGGAACGAATAAATAAATAAAAATTTAGATTGAATTTTAAAAAAATAAAAGGAAAACTTAAATTTGCGGAAACTCCCAGAGGTCCCTGGGAGGAAAAAGGGATGATGCATGCGTAAAGAAAAAAGGTATCCTCTTGACAAAGGGGAACAGGCTATCTTTCTCTTTCAAACAGTTACCAGTGATTTGACAACATCGTTGCTGACGTGTCTGGGCACCACGCATACGTCTTTGGACGTAGCGTTGGTTAGTCCCCTTCACCCAGTAGCAGCTCTCTCTCGGTCAGCTTTATGCTGAAATATAAAAGACCCACAAACGAACTACAAACGAAACCTTTACCGGACTTTGACAAACTTCCAAAAGAAAACCAACCCTTATGGAAGCCCGAAATACCAAATGAGGACAAATACATGCATGAAACGATTAACGTATTTTTGACACCTTAACTGGGGGATTCAACCATTTCAATGTATTCAGGAAAAACTCCCTCACCCATGGAATGGTTGTTGAACCCAGTAAATAAAGGAAAGTATAAAAAAAACGTCTTCGTCTCTTATCTGTTGCTGTCTTTTCTTTTGTATAATTCTTTTGGAACTTTTTGGGCAAGGCATTACACCGACCAGTCAACGTTGGGGTAAAATAAAATAACCAAACTATGGAGTCAGATATCAAACGGTAACACAGCCTTGCCCTTTACCCGCGACCTTCAGCCTTATACCCCACAGTACCATTAAATGGTGTCATTAAGAGTGTTTTTTTACTAATACACATATTAGTGTGTATATATATATATATATATATATTATCGTAGCCATCCTGGTTACTCAACCTAAAATCCCCGATTTAGAGAAAACGCTGAGTCACTTGTGACGTCAGACAACAAAACGTTGTGCATACGTCACAAAGTGAACTTCTCTTCTTAACACACAAACTATTTATCGAAAGGAATTAATTCTGCAGGCCTTTCAGAAACAAGTTTATAACCACAGGATAAAATACATTTTATTTACAAGTTCCTCTTCAATATATAATGAAGTATTCCATTATTACTTATATTTGATAAAGGAACTTTCTGTGCATGGAAGCCTCTTCACATGGCCCATTAGTGTAGCAGAGAGTAACACTATATAAACACAACAGGTCGCAACCAAAAAATCAGATTGGTGGCCAGGCTTGCTTGAGCCCAGAGGAGAGGTAGGATCTGTTCATTCCCCAGCAGCATGGAGTCCTTACCACCAAACCAAACTGCCGGACATGTGTCCTTACTAACAGCCAAAGCAGACGATGTGGAGTCCAACCAATCACCACCGTGGACCCAGCACAGCCAACCAACCAATCATTGTTGCTCCCTCATTCCAGATATCACAAGATGACAATACAGCAGCCAGTACCAACTGCAAACCAGTTTCACCTTAACCCAGCAGCCGTTCTTGCGCAACCAAGCTATAGACTAGCACCAACACTTCGAGGCCACATCGAAGCACACATTCGGTCAACCAAGTTTCTACTGTACCTAGTCCACGAGTGACCACACTGCTTGGACTAGCACTAAAACTTTGAGGCCACATCGATACACACTGGTAAACCAAGGACTGCATAAACCGGGACACCAATCATCCAGCCTCTGCAAGCAACGTGTCCACATCATCTCCAGCACTATCTACAATCTGACCATACAACTACATCTACAATCTGCACCCAGCACTAAGACCATCCTCATCTTCTAGATGCACTGTCACCACAAACTAATAGACAGCTGAGTCTATGACATTCTGCAACACTGACTTTCAACATCCAACAGAGACTACACCAATGAGGTACAACGAGCAGCGATTCTACATCCATACACCTTTCGTGTACAGTTCGCTCAATAAAACCTGATATTCAAACGTACCCACTTGTCTCTGTCATTTGTCCAGTCTTCTGTCAAACACACACAACTTACAACTGTTCGTGGGATCGACCCATCATCGCCCCCCGACAATATATATATATATATATATATATATACAAGTGTAAGTAAATTAACTACGCTTTTGGTATAACAGTATACTACAATTGTGGATAATTGACTGTCCTTTGTATGTGTTTTTATATAATTTACTTATACTTCTGTATATATACATATATATACATATATATTGTAACGATGACATGTACATAACGTGACAAAGAAAAAAGACAACTTAATAAAGACATGAGTATTTCATTTCAATTGAAATTAATACATTAAACAGAAAATAAGACAATGAACATTGTTACTATTCGTAACACTAGTCTTGCCGATATTGTGTTAGTATACCATTTATTCTAAAGCTAACAGCAGCAAATAAATGAATTAATATTTCGCTTAATTCAAACAATTTATTAACAGGCACGTGAAACAATGAATAACAATATAGTCCTTCCTGTGTATAAAGTTGAGTTTAAGGGACTTACCGGCGTGCTGATATCTGGTATGTTAGGGTTGTCTCTCTGAGAGCTTTTAATGTCACCGTCTCATGGAACGCTTGGTGGAATCTATCTGACTGGATTTGGGATTTTGCGCTAAGACTTCTGGGCTCATCACATGATTAGTATATCCAATCACAGAGAGCCTCTCCCTCACTCACTCCATACACAGGAATTACCATTTTACTGACCCAACACCTAGAACAATCACGAGACGCTTTGACTCAAGAGTGTATCGGCCAAGTTATGACTGAAGTCCCACTCACTCTAACAGCACAGTACTTTTATTAATGCAATCTGGAGGTTTGCTATTTTCGTTTACTGGCGATCGGTATTCAAACACTAATGTTTCACTTGATTCCTATATGACACCACTTCCTATATGACACCTCCACTTTGAAATGTCCTCCTCGGGATTTTATATTTCTTCAGTTTCGAGTCGATATCTAAAAAATCCGTTGCTGTTCTTTTTCTCTTGCCGTAAATCCTTGGTTCAACAGTTTCTGGTGGTGAGGATATGTCAAACGTGTCATACAATATTTCCACAGACACCTCTTTTCGTAAACTTACTAAATCAGCGAATTTTCGTTTTAACTGGTTTAGGTATCGTTTATGTTCCCAACTTTGTCCTTGTGACCATGCTTACATAATTATTATTTCTTGATGTTCTAGCCTTACGATCAAGTAATAATTTATCAAAAATGAACTTAATCTTCCTGGCGAACATCAACTTTGCAGGCAACATTCAAAACACGGTATTGGGGTTTGGCGTTATTCTGAAAACGCTCAGAAATTGCTATAGCATTACTTCATTTGCCTCCTTTCCTCCCGACGTTTTTTTAGTGCCATTTTGAATCAATTGACAAAACGTTCAGCCTGTCCGTTTAATCTTGGGTGATACGGGGTTGTTGTAATGTGTTCTATTGCTAATGATTCACTAGCTATGTATTTTGTCCCGTTATCTGAAACGATAGAGTCAGGTACACCGAACCTTGCAAAAATCTCGCGTAAAAAAGTAATTTTACATGAGATTTTTTCAAGTGGAAGTCGGTCTTCTCCATTTTAATATTTCTGGCCATTTGGTGTAACTGTCGTCTACCACTAGATAGCATGCTCCGTTTAACGGTCCGACGATGTATGTGTGTATTCTGGACGATGGCACATCGGTTTTCGGCCAAGGTTGAAATTTTATTGTCGGTGACTTCGCTGCCAGAACGCAATCTAAGCATAATTTTACGAGATTTTCAATGTCTTGGTCATTTTTAGTCAATACGTATAACACCTCATTAAGGATTTCATCCTAAAAATTCCTCGATGTCCTACGAGAAATGATTTTAGCATGCGTTTTCACAACTAAGCTGGCGTCACAATTCTTTCTGTGTACATAAGTACACTATTGCATAATGAAAATGCGTTACTTCCAGAAATATTTAATTTTTTTTCTTTAAATCTTATTTGCTTCTTGATTTTTATGATTAAGTTATCTTTTCCGACTTAATTCTTATCTCCTCAAATATTATGGACAGTTCTCTTACTGTATTGTATAATACATTCTTGATTTCATTTTTGGCCCTTCTCACCGTAATTACTGTGTCCTGTTGTGGTATGCAGAATTTTGGTATCAGTCTAAATAGTCTGTCCGCGTGACTCAATTTTTTAGATGGTAAAGACTGTTTTATAATTATGGTTTAATAGGATAGTTTCCCAGCGCGACAGTCTATTGTTGTATAATCTTTTGATAATTATATAGACAACAACGGACGATGATCTGTCTATAGGAGTTCTTTACCGTGTATGAATCTATGATACTTTTTCATGACAAATATGATGGCCAATGCTTCCTTTATGGGGTTTCTGGTTATTTAGTTATTGTTTGCTATCTGACTCCATTTTAGTTTTCACTCTTTACCCCATGTTATTTTGCTGGTTACTCTTCTTGGTCTATGAAGGCTGTAAAGGAATTATATGGAAAGAAGACAGGAAAAGATAGGAGGCCAAGATATTTTATATTTTGACTTTATTTCTAGTTTCAACAACCATTTTGTGGATGAAGAAATCATTCCTGAATAAAAAAAAAAGTTGGGACTCCCAGACAAGGTGTTAAAATGTGTTAGTCGTTTCAGGGTATATTGTCCAAAATTTGTTATTTAAGGCGTTGACAATGTGTTAGACGCTTTTTGAGAGGTATGTCTAAATTCGGTGTTTTTAGTTCGTACTTCGTAGTTCGATAGGTCCATTTGACACTTTTCATATTTTGGCGGCTGTTTACCAAGACGGCTGCTACCAGTGAAAGGTTAACCATTTTTTAAAATTTAATTTTTCTATTCCCCAAAAACGTCCCCGGCAAGATTATGGAGCTATTTCCGGGATAAGCTAGAAGGGAACAAAAAAATATGTTTCTTATACGGTGTGTGTGCGAGTTGTTTGCTGTGTTTTTGGTTCCTTTTAATTTCTTTCTTTCTTTCTTTTTATTTTATTTGTCTTGTGTTTTCCCACTGTATCCAGCCCTTTTTTTTTACATTAAGACTGAATTGATTTTTAACTGTCCTATTTTTAGGAGGATTATTTATCAGATTCTTTTATCTTATTGGCAAATTCTATTTAATTTTTTTTTACGTTTATGCTTGTTTTTCGTTTGTTTGTTTTTGTTAAGGTGACTGGAAGCAGGGACATTTTGGCGCTTTTTTTACGTCATATTGCCGCGACCGGCCTACGAACGTAAACAGATCGGATTACACCTTCGCCCTAGAAAAATAACATCCGAGTACGGCCGGAAATGATGAAGCCCTTTTTCGACTCTAACCGGCCGTTACAGCTAAGGAAGGGATAAATTAACATTTATCAACATTTACAAAACACTTCTGCCAGAAATAATTCTATAAAAATGGAAGTAATACTCTTCGGTAGCCTATACCAGGCTATAGAAGTACTTATTTTCTGCGTCCATTTTTTATAGAAGAACTTTCTAATCACGTGGCGCGACAGATGTGGAGTTCCCTTTCTTCCATATGAAAAAGGCTTCAGGCGCCGAAAATTCAGAGGTCCCCGCTCTTTTTCAGGGTGTTTGTGACCTTTTCTCTCCAGTTGTTGGGTTGCATTCGGTAGGCCGTCTTACCTCTGGGCGGTTCTGCCGGGTGTGCCTCGACACTGGAGATTTCCTCCGGCCTCAGGGGGCCATCCCCCCAGGCTTTTACCCCCTTCGGGGGGTTATTGCCTGGCGCCCCAAAAAGGGGAATGCCGACGGGGCCGAAGGTATTTTTGGCCTTGCCGGACGCGTGTGGGTTTCGGCCATGCGAGCGGACCCACCATAAAAACGGCCTTGTGCCATATTCGTGCGTTGGTGGGACGCATCGATAAATATCAGAGGTCTACGCGGACGCTCTCAGGGGCCATTCGACTCCACGAGGCTCGGGTCCTATGATATCGTGATTGCACCCACCTCACCGCCACTTCTAGTGGCAGATTCAACCTTTTTTTACGGTCCTTTTTAAGGGCCATGAGAGGTCACCTTCTGCGGGTCGGAGTATCTTTGGTGGTCATTAACGTCGAAATAGACGGCACGGAGGCAAACACGAAGAGGACTCACTAAGACCAGCCAGTATTAACCATCGCTCGGTTCCACTCGTCCGTTTGGCTGCGCAGCACTAAAGGCAAGGGTTAGCCTTTAGTTACCGCTTACTGCACAACGCTAAGATAACGCCAATCTTAGCCTCGGCCTCCTGGTGCGCAAGCCTTAGCTATCGTCTCGATACGTCTGCACAGCTTTGGCGCGCAAGCCTTAGCTACCGCCCGATACGCTCGCACAGCTTTAGCACGAAAAGCCTTAGCTACCGCACAGCTTTGGCGCGAAAAGCCTTAGCTACCACCAAAGCTTTGGGGCGAAAAGCCATAGCTACCACCAATGCTTTGGCGCGAAAAGCCAGAGCTACCGCCAACGATACGTCCGCACAGCTATCTGGCACGACAAAGCTATAGCTACCGCCAACGATACGCCCGCACAGCTATTTGGCACGACAAAGCCATAGCTACCGTCAACGATACGCCCGCACAGCTATCTGGCACGATAAAGCCATAGCTACCGACCACGACGCTTCTGTAGTACAGTCCACGTAACGACTCGCTGTTACGGGCTAGCAACCAGATCGACACCCCCCGGTTAACCCAACGTACTGTGAAAACCGGGAGATCGATCTACCAACTACGACGCTCCAGCAATGCAGCATCCAGTCCACGTAACGACTCGCTGTTACGGACTGCCCTAGCATTGCAACAACTAGCCCACGTAACGACTCGCTGTTAAACTGTGTTAAAGCCACGTTGGTAGAGCCTATGATATGTTGATAGCATTTTCTGCAAAGACTAAAAAATAAAAAAAGGGTCTCAGAGGTGTGATACCAAACTGCATCTGGTATTGTGGTTCCAGTTCTAGAGTGTAGTGTCACCCGCTTCATTGATAACATGAAATTAATCTAACTTAAAAGTAATTTTAGTTTTTTTTCCTTTTCAGCATGAGTATGAAAAAATCTCCCAGAGTAGGATGCCTATGTCTTGTACATTTCAAAATCATTCACGGACATAGCTTACTATTTTTCAGCTTCTAAAATATAAGTAGTAAGTAAAGTTAGTGACCTTTGTTGAGGGTAACCCGAAGGCTCCCTTTTCAATTGCTACAATACCGAGGTGTACAGGAGGGCGCTACTCCATTCCCTGGATTGCCCCATAACCCTTGACCCTTACCTAACGTAAACAGATCAGTTTACTCGCTCGCCCTAGAAAAACAACATCCGGTTACGATCAGAAATAATGAAGCCCTTTTTACGACCTTGACCGCCCGTTACAGCTAAAAAAAGGGGACAAATTAAAATTAACAATAATTACAGAACACTTCTGTCAGAAACAACGCTATAAAGATGGAATAGATTATCTCTGCTAGCCTATATCAGGCAAAAGAAGTGATTTATCTTTACGCCCATTTTTATAGAAGAACTTTCTATCTACACAACTCGGCAGAGTGGCGCTGCGTCCCCTTATATAAAAACGGCTTCTGCGGCGGAAAAATCGAAGGTCTTTGGACGCTCTCAGGAGCCGCTCTCAGAGCGGGCTCCGAAAGGCCCGAATCCCACTTCTAGTGGTAGATTTGCCTTTCCCATCACATCGTTATGCACAAACGGTCCTTTTAAGGCCCATAAGAGGTCCACTTCTGCGGGTTGGAGTATCTCTGACGGTCTTTAACGACTCGTCGAAGTAGATGGCCCGGAAGCAAACACGAAAAGGACTCTAAGACCATTTGGTCTTAACCATTCAATCGGTTCTGCTCCCCCGTTTGGCTGCGCAGCACTAAAGGCATGGGTTAGCCTTTAGCTACCACTTTACTATCTGCATAACGCTAAGATAACGCCAATCTTAGCCACAGCCTCTTGGCCTGTCTGCTCGATTGTTTTGGCGCGGCACAGCCATAGCTATCATCCGACACGTCCGTACAGCTTTGGCGCGGCACAGCCATAGCTATCTTCGAATACATCTGTACAGCTTTGGCGCGGAACAGCCATAGCTACCGTCCGATATGTCTGCACAGCTTTGACATGGCAAAGCCATAGCTACCGTCCCAACATGGCCAAGCCTCAGCCATCGTTTCGACACGTTCACACAGCTAGGGGCACGACAAAGCCCTAGCCTCACCATCAAGCTCCAGCAATGCAGCATCCAGTCCACGTACGACTCGCTCTTATGGACTGCCCTAGCATTGCAACATCTGACCCAGGTACGACTCTCTGTACGGGATAGCACCCAAATCGACCCCCCCCCGTTTAACCCAACATACTGTCAAAACTGGGATATCAATTAACCAACCACGACCGACCTAAGCTTCCCACTACGATTGTCCAGCTGCATTCAACGACTCAACCGACAGCAACCCGCATCAAACATCTAGCTGTATCGCTATGACTCGACCTACACCAGCTATATTCATCGAACATCCAGCTGCGCACATCTACTACTCGACCATACCAGCTATTGACATCACCCATCTAGCTGAAGACCAAATACAACCGCCACGGACTTTACCCACACTTTTGTTATATTTGTTACCTCGCCTTTGTTTCCTTCATTGTCTTTGGCTGTCAGTTACTCACACGCATTAAACTTAGATCATTTCCGGGGTCAACATGCTAATCGACTCCGCAACATGTTAAGCAAGGAATCCAGTACCATTTTTTAAGTCTTTGATATAACTCGACCTGGGATTGAACCCTGGTCTCCCGGGCCATTAGCGAACACTCAACTCATTAGGCCAGCACCAATTTTCAAACTTGAAAATATTCGTTTTATTAGAGTAACCAGCTGTAGAAACATGTATTATATGGTCCCTGTATGTGTTTTACAAAATACTTTTTTATTTTATAATTTTTAAACTGACTCAATTTTCCCCTTTTCTCTTTTACTCTCTCACAGACATTACGTACAAGATATGCAACAAGAGTAAAAATTTGAATTTTAAGAAAAAAAAGACAAAAAATAAATAAAAGAAATACATCAAATTATTTGTTTTACTGATAAATGTTTTTGATAGAATATTGGCTATTGGTATACATTTGATTGTCATAACAAACACCCACAATCAAAACTTAGTTAATTTCTGAACTAGTATATTGAAAAACTGAGATGGTTCATTTCTCAGAAATGAGTAATTTAAACTGATTGGCTTAATATGAAACGTCATTTCGAAATTAGATGAATAAACACTTTCAATCAAAAAGGCGGTGAAACAAAAAAGTTAACAGTGCAGTTGTTCAGGAGTAATAATCTTAAAGCATTGTGCTAATTATGATTTTCGAATTAAATGATACCAATTTTGTTGATAAACTTAAGCGATAGAGAAATAGAAAAAATCCTCCTCCTGAAATCCTTAGCCTTTTTGATAATTTCTTGCTAAGCGTCTCTCTCTCTATATATTTATTGTAGTATAGATATAACAAAAAATAAAACTTTAAAAAAAGTTTGTAAGTCACATCTGTTGTAACTGGGGGGCTTGTAATTTTTTTAAATGACTGAATTTTAAGCTGAAAATGTGACTGCTTTTTTAAAAATCAAAGAGTGAGCTATTTAAAATTCAAAAATATTTTTACATACTCAAATCAGTTAATTTTCACGAGTAATACCAGAAATCTTTTGAAATTTAGGTGAACTTGATTTTTTCTTTCCACAAAATTTGAAAACGAAGTAAATTTAAAAAAAAAAATTTCTTTGATCATATCAAAGTAATTTTTTTTGTATTTTCTTTATTGTTGTATAGTGTACACTAAAGGCGTTGTATAGAAAAATATAAAGGAAAGTAAGAAGTACCCTTATATATGGTCAATTCAGTCTTACAAATCATAGGTAGTGAAACATTTTGAATTTTAATTTCTAAGTCTTGTCATTTTTAACACAAATCTTTTTCCCGAGTGATCTTTTTTTTAATGAAGTCATTGTAATAACAGTTAAAATAAAAGTAATACTGAACTTGATATTCGATCTTGTTTTAACTCGAATTTACTCGGAATGGCAGTAAAATCCAATACTTGAATTTCATAAGTAAATATTTAGAAAGTTGTTTGGTGTCGAGTTAGTTATCTAACTCATGAGATAACTCTTCCCATAAGTAAAATGTTTTCTGACTCAGAGCGAGTTATGCTATAAATAACAAATGTCACAGTATTGAAATGAGAAAGAGAGAGAGAGAAAAAAAAAAAAAAAAAAAGAGAGAAAATTAAAGAGTTTTAAAGGAAAGAGTTTTGCTCCCCACTTCTTGGCACTAAGCCAAATTAAGTAGTACCCAGATTGGTTGTGTTGTGGTACTACAAAACAATAAAACTTAAAATGGATACATTTTTTTCTCTCCCTTGAATTATTGCCGAAGATGTAGTGATGTTGATCTTTCTAAATGTTTCAGATTAATTTAGAGACGAAAAGAATAAAAAGGAAAATGATGTTTTGAAGACCATTTTCGGCTGGTGCTCGCTTATAGCAAACCAGCAACATCAGAAACTAATTACAACAACTTACCTGCTTGACGTCACCAGTTAGAGCCCGGGATCGAGGATAGTGAGCAATAAAAAAAAACCCAACACTTTTCAATAAGCGTGGAGCGAGTTTATTTTACTGCAACCAGTTATAGACAGTTGTACATAGCTAAAATTGTTAGCACTGACGGCTGACCAAAGCTAACACTTTGTTTTGTCGTTTGCATCAGTTCTGCTTGGTAACAATTGAGAAATTAAGGAATCCATGCATTGCGTAATATGCAAATAGGGAGATTTATACCACAACATGGCGACAGTGTTTGTGGTAGGTACCTTTTTCTGTTGTTGAAAAAACAAAAAACAAACAAACAAGCAACAAACAAACAAACAAACAAGATATTTCGTAGTCACTATCCTCCAAAAATAATGCTTAGTAAAAATCTTTTTTCTTACTTGCACATATTTTGTATAATTTTGTGATGTTTCCGCTTGAAAGTCTAAACGTGTTCATCTTCCAAACATGTGATTATTGTCATATTTTTATATGACTTAGACTTAATGTTTAGACGTCGGTGATTAAGTAATAAAGAGAATTATTTTATGAAACGCTTTTAATTTATTTGTGATGCTTTTGGTAGAAAGCTTTAAGGAATAAATTTGAATGATGGTATTCATAAAAATAAATAGGTTGTTTTTATGACAATTCTTTAACTTTTTTTCCTTTTTGGTCAAAATTACTCATGACATCGCATGAGCAAGTCTTTTAAAGCAATAAACAATTATTCAAAACGCTTTAATCATTGAAGTTTATGAAAAACACTAAACAACCATGTCAGATAATTTTCTTTTCTTAATATTCTGTCCGCATTTGTTTTCGTTATTTTTATTTATTCATTTTTTTTTAGCTGATGATCAAATGAAGTACAAGTTTTTTAATTGTAGGTTAGGCTATAATAGATGTATAACTGTTTTCACTACCATATTTTTTTTTCTTCATCTATAATATTTATTTAGTCGAAAAATTCAAAATTAAGTGTTTTATGAACCTTTCAAAGTTTAGTTTTAGCATTGATTCTTGGGAATTAATGCGGAAAAAAATCCTTGTCTTTCGGGTGCTATTAATTGGTTTCTTTTTTTTTTTTTTTTGTACGTAAATGTTGAGTTTTTGTACATTTACTATTCTGTCGTAGTTATCATATTTAATCTAAAGTCCTTTATAGGATTTTATCTTAAAAAAGATCACTCTATACAATAAGTATTTTTGTTTTCATTGTTTTGTAATTTTCATTACATGGTGGATTGAGAAAATCAGTCGAATTCTGTTACCAAATTAATAATTCAATCGTTGACTAATCATGCCTAAAAATCAGAAACAAAATATTCAGTTCTAAAATTTTGTACTAAAAAACAAAACCAAAAATCATAGCATCATTGGAAGTTGGTTTATTGGAATACACGTGTTCTTGTTTTGTATTAGAGGTTGACGGAGAAGGGTCGTTTTAATAACCCTCACCCACCTTCTTTAAATTAAATTATTTATTTATTTATTCATTACCACTGCCACCGCCTTATCTACTTGATTCTTCTGAAAGCATCTAATATTTAAATTTTAAATTTTCTTTTTTTTTTCATAAGAAATCTTTGATAAAATTAGGAGGAAGATATGACATGATCTTTGTGGCATTTCAAATCTTCCTCCTCAGTATTAAAAGTAAATAATAAACTCTTCGAAATATTTTGTTGAAATTTCGTTTACATTTGTGGCCTGAGTAACATCATAGATTAGTCATGACAAATAAAAAGTAAATTCAAATTATGAGTAATACTTTGATTAATTTTGAGTTTAATAAAATTTGTCGTTCCAAAATTCTATATTAGCCAAATTTATGTATTTATCCTCAAAATAATATCTTCTATATTTCTAAATGCCAAAGACATTTAAAAAACCGAACCTGTCAGAAAGCAACAAAACAATAAAGGGCCTTATGCTGAATTCGAATATTGTAATAAAATTCATTAGTTTTTCATAATAATAAGAAAATATTACGCTTGTCATTTCAATAAACTACATTACTCATTGCGATTATTATTCACTGAAAGTTTTGTGGTATCTTCTTTACCATTGATGATCATTCAATATTTTTATAATGTAAGTTAAAAAAAACTGTAATGGTATGTTTTCGAATTGTACCTAAATGTAAAGTTTTACAAAGTTAGCCATGAAAGATGCTTAAAAACATCGTTTCAGTGTACTATTTTTTCTGTTATTTGATCTTTATTGATCTTATTCATTGATCTAATATTATCCTTTCCAGTTATCCTCTGTCCATATCAATTTGCTGGCATAGTACGTCTATAATATTTTTTTAAAAAGCTTCGAATATTAAAACTGTCACTTGTTAACTTTTGAATTTCCTTTATGCACAAATTATGTCAAACCTAATATTTTATTTTTAAATTGGGCATTAAGTTTGTTGATCCTAATAACAACCACGTCGAGCAGTCCTGATATCTTTCATGAGTTTTTCTTAAGGTCATCACCAACTCTGAAATCAGATGTATTGGTTTACAGCAACTTCACATATAACTTATGCAATCGTCTATTCATGATTGAAATGATTGAAACTATGAAGATTCTTAACATTTTTTTAATCTATAGCCAATAGTGCACTTAGTCAATACACATATCTGCAAACTTTGTAATACTCAATGTTATTGCTTAAATGGTTCTCAGAAAGTTTTTTCTTTATAGTTACATTAATAAAATGTTATCAAATACAACGATCTATTTCATCAATTTATTTACTTCCCGTTACTTGTTCTTAAATCAACTCTACAACGAAGTATTCATTTACTAAGCTTAACATAGTTAATTAAGTACAAGGCAAGTAATGAGGATCGAACTAATAATTGTCTGCTAGCTTAGTTTGCTAACTATTGTGAAGCGCTCAACTCGACCCTGAAATAATTGAAATTTGGGCAAAGCTTTGTTTTTCATTTGATTGTAAATAGGATAGAGAAGTAACAGAAAATAAAAGTAGACATCATCATTAATAACAATAATCATAGCAGCAGTATAAAGCATACAAAATTTAAAGTTTGTTTCAGATAGTTCAAAATATTTTACTCTCATTTAAAAAACAAACTATCATTATAGCAAATTGATTTTTATGGTTTAATGCTATCTACGAAGTGGTTAATTTGCATTATTTTGAACCAAATAAACTGATTAAATCATTATCTATTTCCGTTAAAATCTGCCTTGCAAGAATATTCCTTTTTTTATTGGATAACAGTAATATGACCAAAGTTTAATAAAAAATATTCACTTGTGATTAGGAGGTTATTCATCTTTTCTAACCATACATAGCTTGACTTAAAGGCCATTTCGATGAATTAAGTAAAAATTTATTGTGTTAAATCATCTGATTAAGTATCAGTGCCAGTTCATAAAATAAGTGATAATGGTCTTGATAAAAATATTAAAAATTTCACTACGCGAGCATTATACAGGATAATTTAAAAAGCAACTCTCTATTTTACTTTTTTCTTGTAAAAATTATTGTTAAGAAATAAATAAGAATTTTTAAATTGGGAGTTACTTTTCAATCACCCTGTAGATTTAAGTTTAGTAATGCTGATTTAACACACAAAACTGAGTGGGATAAACACTGAATATAAAATTACCAAACCTCAGTAATCGATTTAAACTTGAATCAGCAAGTTAAAAAGCACATTGTTTTTCTATGGTCCTGTAAATTATATTCTATAATTTGATTTAAATTATCAAGTTATGTTTGATTGATTTATGATAAAAATATTTTTGAATAGCATTTTTTCATTCCCATTTAAGTATTTTACTAGAGCTGGTTAAATATCAATATAAAATATATTCCCTTTATAATTGACTTCTTATTATTTGAAAGATTACTGTGTACACGTTTTAATTATGATCTTGTTTCCAAGTAAGATTGGATATGTTGCTTTTGTTGACAATTCTTCCCATACTATCTTATGTAACACATAATTGACACAGTTATTGCTAATAAAGTTAGTAATTCTAACCCGGTAGCTAGAAAAACCAAATTGACAACATTCATCACTTGTAGTCTTATTTTTAGTTTAATCCAACGTATATTGCATTTTATTTTTATCAATTAAAAAAGAAATGACTAATATTGTAATAAATCCATATTCATTGATATCCTTGTTTGCTTAAACTGTCTCTGTTTATAATCAGGAAAATCATTATAGCATTTTTTTTGTTTCGTTTTTCTAAGAGATTATTTTTTAAAGAGTATACTTAAAATCTATTTGGTTTCAAATAACAATGGTTAATATTTCTCTGTGTTCCTATTTACCTATCTACTGTGTTACCCATTTAAGTATCGGCCTGATTAGATGCTGGACTTCAGTAAGAATTGAGAACCAATCTCCAGTTTAACTTGTATCTTTCCCATAGAAATTTACTGTTCCCTCAAGTTACAACATTTGCTGATTTAACTTAATCTAACTTTTATTTGTTTTTAGTTTGAGTTTAGTGTTTTTGTTTAATGTCATATCAACCATCGTAGGCAATTTAATGCCGAAGCCATCCTTGTAAAGGTAGTGGTACTATTTAATCCATAGCAAGAGATAAGGGGGTTCATACCTTTCCCAAGAGCATTAGCTCGAAAGTAAACATAATTGCGTGATTGGAGTTCTGACTCGCTTCGAGGCCGCAGTGTAGTACTATAGCTTTTATCACCCTTCGCTATTTCTTGCTTTTGATATCTTAAAGAATTAGTTTTTATCTCGTAGTATCTGAAAGTGTTTACTGTATGTGATAATTATGATATATTACACACTTTGATGTTTGTTTTAAAAAATCCTTTGTGTATAAAAAAAATTTTTTTAAATCTAAAATTTTTGTAGAACGACTCAAATACGCAAGACAAATGTGATGATTAAATTTTTCATATTGTTATGAATGATAAAAGCTTTTAACTTGTGAGTAAATAATTCTTTAATCATTACCTTGTGTCATAACCAATAAAAATTTTCTGTTTATTTTTTTCACTATGTCTTATATGTTTACTCATTAAAATAATTAACATAAACTTATTTAAGTGTATATTACACATACACTTAGACATATCTATAAAATAAAACAGTAGAAATAAAATCTGTTAGTTGTCGGTTCGACAATAAAAGAAAAAGCAGCCTTATGGTGAGCTAAGAACTATACGATTTAAAAAAAAGTTTTTTGAAGTTATTTGTTTTCAGTCGTTTTAATTTGAAGCAAGTGAATGTATTATAAATAAACCAAATTCTGTTGCTTTTTATTTCTAAATCTCTGCTGTGTTTATATATAATTTCAGACTTATTGTCGACAAGTGATTTATATTCAAAAGTAATTACAATGACTTCTATAGGGATGTTTTTATGTTTATCGATTGCCTGATAATAAAAAAACCCCAAAAAACATCTAATGCCATAGTCTATTTGTGTGACTGTACTGGATGGATATGTTTTTGTTTTTTTTCTTTTTAACAGTAGTGTATCAGCATAACAGTAATCTTGTTGGAGGAAATATGTACTTTTAAACTGAAATGTCAACATAATTACCTGATGGTTAGATTGCATATGGAGGATAGAAATTTTTACGTGTTTTTCTTGTGGAAAAACACAGAATTAACCTCCAAAGATGATTATCTACGCTCATATATTCCTCATAATTTTCGCACATGGCAACATTCACCGTGCTGTAGTTAAGTAGCTGATCTCACAAACCATTGACGTTTGATTCTCACAAGTACTCTAATATAGCCGTTTGCCATATTTTGCTAAGCTTAGTGTTATATATATATATATATATATATATATATATATATATATATATATATATATATAACCTTGACACATTATTTAATAAACAGAACAGTTCTTTCGAGATTCATATATATATATATTTGCGTACACTCCTATTTAGAAAAAAAAGTTACAAAAAAGGTTGAGGTGACTGTGTATGTTATTAGTTTTCTATTTAGTTTAAAAGTCTAGTCTAATTTTTTTATTTTTATTCATTTTTTATTTTTATTTTTTTTTCGGTATACATCACTGATTTGGTTTATTAAAAGAAGTGGGCGCGGTGCAGGATAACAACAACAACCACAAGCAGTAGAAAAGCGAAAGCCAGTAGTAACCTTGAAATAGTTTCTCCAGTGACAAGCAGCAGTCAGTTCATCGCTACAGTAGCGATGATGCCGCTGTTGTTACCCAACAGTCTACTGGGGGGGGGGGAAGAATGTCAAACGCAACCCACCTTCAACTACGAAGGAGGAGTAAGATTTATAGGAAAACAAATAAACTAACCATCGAAACTATTTTACTTATGTAGAAGTTGATATTGGAGGAATATTTAAAGACAGTTTTTTGTTTATTCTCGTTCAATAAATTTTTCACTCGTTTATTTTACTACACAAAAGCACTGTCATTTTCATTTCTGGTCTGACTTAATGCTTTTTTTTTACCAGTAAATTGCACTTGGGCTTCCCTATATCTTTTTAAATATTACTTGCCCAACTTGGCTGCCCACCTGCCTGCCTGACTGACTGCCTACCATGTCTAAGCTTTTTTACTAGACCTTGGCCTAATTTTACATTTTCTCTATTAAAGCTGACTCACGCGTTTTTCTTTTTCTTCACTATATATTTTCGAGAGTATGTTTATGTCATCCGCTTACCCGTTCTCTTTAACTTTACAGAAAAATAGGTTAATTTTTAAAAATCTACTCTTTTCTATTAAATAATCTCTCTTTTTAAGTGTAAAGTTTGAAAGTTACCCTACTGTTAGCTTTTAGAACAAACTAAATATTTCTCGTATGGAAAGAAAGAAAAAAAAAATAGGTTGTTGAAGCCATCAATGATTTCATCCAGGAAAAATCAATCTTTTCCTCTCCAATTATAAAATTGTTAAACATTTATAAGTTTAGTGCTGAGTTGTGTTGATTGTTTAAATTTTCCAAAGTAACAAATAAATACACTACAATACTTATATTGACATTAATAATCTAGTTGTTTCATACTTATTTTGATTCCTTTGAGAACTAAGGAAATGTTTGATAAACTGCTTTGAAATTGTAGCTTTATTACACAGGACCAGAGATTTTTCCCTTAGTACTGAAAATAAATCCGATTGAGAAAGAAAGAAAATATCAGCATGTTTATTTGTTTTACCCTCTTTAATTTGAGCCCTAAAATACTTAATTTATAAAACATCTGGTATTATTGAAAATAATTTTTTGAATGAATAAGTTATTTTCCTACATAAAAATAATTTTCAAAACCGCGCACTTTTGGTATACATTGTATCTTAGTACAAAAATCAAGCAATTCCTATAAGCGGTGTTATTATTTTTTATTTGCTTTCTTCTAAAGTATGGATGATCAAAAGCGTCAAAATCTGTTATGTTAATAAAGTCTTGGAAAAGGTTTATCTCAGATGTGACGCTTTTTATATTGCTTCTCTTAAAGGCCTCCGTAGAAAAACTATTATCCAATGAAAAACCACCCTAAAAGATAACAAATACCTAAAATAAGTATTATTTAGAGAAAGTACTTTTCTTTCAAAATCTAATAAATCAAATTTATTTTGTATTTTTACACTAATAAACAAAATCCTAGTCACCTGCAGTGAGTGGAAATGTTAATTTTAAACATGAAAAACCAAACAAAACAAAAATCTGAATTTTTTCTTCATCTTTAGAAGATCAAGTTACGGAAACGAATTAAGTAAAAAAAAACAAAAAAAAACAAAAAAAAAAGAAGAAATGTCTTGAAAAGCAATATTGTTCCTTATTTTACCGTGTTTTTCCTTAGTTAAGAAAAATATAAAGCCTCTATATGAGCAAACTAGTCAAACAAGCAATTGCTTTAAATATCGGAAAAACCTTTAAAATACGATTTTTTTAAAAGCTGTTTTTTGGAGGGGAATTAAAAAAACCCAACCAAACCGTGCTTTAGCAAGTGCGCGTTTTTATACATTTCTATATCTTAACATGTTAATTAAAGTATTTATAGCTTTTCATTTTGATAGGCATGTAACGAGAAAAGGGTCAATTTTTCCCATCATGGAGTTTTAAAAAAAGAATCTTGGAATATTAGAAGATTAAACACTTTTGCAAATGAATGGTAAAATAATTGGTCGTAATTCGTAATTGTTTTTTAAGAGAAGGATCACCAATGTTTTAAAAATCACTTTACCCCCCCCCCCAAAAAAAAACTTCCACTTTTATATCTGTGCCTATTTTAATAGAATTTTTTTCATCATCAAATAATCAATAAACTGCTGATTGTTAAAAGAAGTTAATGCAAGTAAAGAACAAAAAACAAAACCACCAAAAAATATTGGATGCTTTGTATGGTTTAATGGTTAGAGTGTTAGGAAATGTAAGTTCGATTCTCTCTGAGTACCTCAGGTCTAACCTTGCGCTACGATAATTTAAGGTTAGTAAATGACAGCAGTTATTGATGATACACTGACTTCCAAATGACTCTGGTTGGTACTCATTGGTTGAATTGATGTGATTACATTAAGTTAAAGAAGTTGTCGCAGAAAGAATTTCAAACCATTATTTAGTGCGGGAATTGTTTAGCCATTGGAATATTGAAATCATACATTTCATCCAATGAGAACAACCCATACCATTCTGCCCTGGCACACCTCCCCGGGCACCATAAAAAGGCAGTGCTAACCATGCTCGATCTCTCTTTCTTTTCTTTTCTCATTCCTCTTGGCTGGCAGCTAGGTAAGACCAGCCGATGCGAGAGATAACATTTCTCTCAGGATGAATCCAACAGCAAAGAGGGACTATCCATCTCAACTTCTACTGTCCGTCTACATGGTCCAAGTTGACTACTAACTCGACCGGACCCCATTCAACAACCAACTGGACTGGTCCCCAGTAAACTACCAACTTGACTGGCCCACAGTAAAAACCCAACTGACGTCTTTTTCAAAATCTCCAAATTCTCTGCCCATCACTTCCAGGCATGACGTCATTCACACTCTAGCCCCATTTCCTAACTGGGGTTTATCATGACAATTGTCATATCCTCTGTGCGTGAGCATAAACTGTACCCAATGTCTGTGCACCTGAACTAAGAGCCGAATAGTTCAAAGCCCAACCAAACTGAATGATAAAATATAATTAACGAAAAATGATTAATATAAAAAAATCATTCCGTAATTATATAACAAAATTACCTGATAAATGGCAAGAAGTGATTGAAAATAATGGTGAATATACTACTGATTTAAATTCATTGTTAAATCATTCATGAATAATTCATTTTTCATTAAAACAGAAGATATTCATGACTTAACCTAATAGAAACGATTCTTTATTGAATTAAGAGGATATATATATATATATATATATATATATATATATATATATTGTTCTCCCATGAACATCTAATATATATATATATATATATCGTTCTCCCATGAACATCTAATATATATATATATATATATATATATATATATATATATATCTTTCTCCCATGAACATCTAAAAAATCAAACTGCTCTATTTAAGCATTTTTGGGGTTTGAAAAATAAAGGTTTAACCCCAGACATTCAATGGTCCATATTAAAAAGATCAAATACTCCAAAGTCTTTTGACAGTAGATGCAATCTGTGTTTAGAAGAAAAAAATGCACATTTTGCTTTTTCCAGAGCCGAAAAAATTATTAAATAAGAGAAGTGAATTAATAGCTAGGTGTAGACATAGAGCTAAATTTAAACTATAGATAATTAACTTAAAATTAAAAAAAAAAAAGCATAGAGTTAAACTGAGAATTAATGTAAATGAATAAATAAAATAAAATGTTAGATAGAAAATTGTGGAAAAACATATCATATATACATACTAATCATAAAAAGTGTAACTGATTAATAGGTTCTAAATAGTTTTGAAATTTTAAAATTAATTAAATCTTGAGTTTAATTTAATATAATTACGTATCATTACGTAAAGTTATTGAATAAAGTTAAAAATCTAATTTAATATTAGATCTGTAGTTTAAGTCAAAAGGTAATTAGAATTTAAAAATTAAAATAAGAATTTAAAAAAACTTTTTAAAATAAATTTACTACATTTCTAACCGAAATTAAAATAAAAACGGAAGTGGGCTAAATGAGGCGATAACTCTTGACCCCTCTTCTATCCCCTCCCACCTTTTTCTGTGTCTATTCTAATTTTTTTATCCATAGGATCTGAAGAAGTCCTGTTAAATTTTTTTCGTATTTTTAAAATTTTCAAAAACGCATAACAGGATGGAAATAAATTTATAATCCTAATATAGCCGGTTTGTTGTTTTTCTTAAAGTGTATATATATATATATATATATATATATATATATATATATATGTGTGGTGCATTCAATAAGTTTCCAGACTTTTTTGTACAAGCATTTAAAATTGTTGTAGACTCTTGAAAATTCAGTATGTTATTGCTATACATATGAGATGACTGACCAATTTTTATGATTTTTAGGTTCAAATGAACAGGTACAGCAGCAATTGGAATACACTCTACTAAAGCCTGATTGTCACAGATAGTGAATTTCAAAAATGCAATCTGGATGTTAGGACACTTTAGAAGAATGATATGCAATAAAATTCTGTTTTAAAAATACCACAGAAACACATGGAATGCTTCAGACTGCTTTTTGACCATCTTGCAATAATTGAGCATCAGTTTTTGAGTGGCATAAGAGATTCCAGGAAGGCAGGGAGTCTGTGAGGGATGATGTGAGGTGTGGGAGGAGTAAGGAAGTCAATACACCTTTGATTGGCAAAAGGGTTAGGGTTACTATGTTGAGGTTTTAAAGGAGTTCAGGTCAGTGGCATTTCCACCAGGACAATGCACCAGTCCACAACTCCATCCTTGTCACAGACTATTTGACCAAGATGGGCATCAAGACAGTTCCTCAGCCTCCCTATAGTCCACACCTTGCTCCCTGTGACTTTTGGTTATTCCCTAAGCTCAGAGGCTGTCGTTATGAGACAATTGAGGAGATGAAAGAGGCTGTGACAAAGGTCACTGACACGCTCACACAAGAGGACTTCCCTGGGGCCTTCCAGAAGTTGTTGGAACGGTACAACAAGTGCATTACAGCCGGAGGAGATTACTTCGAAGGGGACTAGAGTTTCATGTGTGTATTATCAATAAAAGTGCCCATACGAAAAAAGTCTGGAAACTTATTTAATGATCCTTGTGTGTGTGTGTGTGTGTGTGTATATATATATATATATATATATATATATATATATAAGGTATTTGCAAAAGAATCTTATTGGCTGATCAGAGAGAATGAAGGAATAAGCTTAAGAATCAGAGATATAAAATGGATAGAAAGAGGAAATAGTTGAAAGAGGACGGACAAAAAGAAAGATAGGAATGTGGAGATGAACAGAATAGATAAAGATAGAATGAAAAATTTATGAATGTGGAGACAAGAAAATGTGAAGGAAAGATGGATATAAATTAAGGGAAAAGAAATTAATAAAAAATAAAACAATTTAGATTAACCAATACTCTTCTTGGTACATTAATTATTTATTTTCTTTAGTTTCTAAATTAAAATGATGGTAATACAGTTCAGGGATAATTTAATGTCCATTCTGATAATATCAGAATAGTCTACTTTTTTCTTTCAAAAAGTGACCAGGTTGTCTAGTGTATATGTGTGTGTGTGTGTGTGTGTATGTATATGTATATGTATATATATATATATATATATATATATATATAGTTCACAGAACACATACATCATTCTTATCCTTAGCTGAAATATAAATTTATATGTAAATAATCTCATCATTTTTACTGGGTACTATGTTAGTATACATAATTTTATCCCTATTTTGTCTGTAAGGTAAGCATTAATTCATGACCACTAAAAATCCTTTTTTTCTTCTTTTTGCTGGACAGAATGCAAGAATGAGCGCTAAAACTTGTTCAAATTTTAAGTTGACTTTCCAGAATTTTGTAGTTAAATTATCAAATTTTTCTTTTGATTGTTTTTTTTTATTTAAATTATTTTCTAACCCTGTGAACAATCTTTGTTTTCACACATCAAGACAACACTCACCAAGAGTGGGTTATTACAAATTCTTTTGTGAGTAAGCTGCAAAATGTTCTTTCCATATCTCCAGATATGCCTTTTAAATTAATATTTTGTATAAGTTTTCAAGCAAGACCTTGATAAGTATTAAATGATCAACTTTGTGAATTCATGTTATATTTGCCATATCTTTTTACTCCATTAAATGTATTACTTAGTCCAATGTGTTTTAAACAAGATGGTGGCATGTCCACATTGAATGTCAAGCCTCTGAAATTAGTTGATCCGTTTACATACCTCAGTAGCAATATCTCATCTGCTAAAAGTGTTGTTGACATAGGAAAGGCATACGCTGTTATTGACAGGTTATTGTTCATATAGAAATCTGATCTATCCAATAGAATAAAGCAGGAATTCTTCCTAGCTGGATGCACCGCCTAGATGCTTACAAAACACTTAGAGAAAAAGCTAGATCAGAACTGCACAAGAATTCTGCATACTATTTTGAATAAATTCTGAAAGCAAAATATTAGCTATATGGTCACTTACCAACTATCTCACAAATGATTCAAATAAGATGAACAAGATATGCTGGATAAGCAAACTCATAAACAATGTTCTCCTCTGGTCTTCTACTCTGGTCTTCTACTCTGGAATACATCAGCTCTGTGCGGATACTGGATGCATTCAAGAGAACCTGCTAAGAATGATGGCCAATAGGAATGAATGGCCAAAGGGAGTCAAGGGAATCAGCACGACTTGATGATGAAATGTACTACTGAAGTTTTGGTGTTTAATTATTTTCTATATATGCTTACAAGCATATAAACTGAATTGTTAAAAAATTTGACAGCTACTTAATACCATGTAATTTCTCCCTTTATCTGAATAATTACAGTTATTTATTATAACTGGAGTCATTGCATAGATATATCTCTTCAGACATATTTAGGGGCTATCCTTTATTCAGTTGTTTGTTTTGGGTATGACTGTAAGGAATTTGGTGAGGTTTGCAACATATTCCATACATGGTCAAATAGTTGTCCGAATTTGAAATGAAGCTTGATGATTTTTATCAATCAGGGTTTTCAGACTATTGTCTTCCTTTTTATTGTTATATTCACTGCAGGACACATTGCATAGCGGTTATAGGTGTTGGTTCCCTAAGCTTCTAAGGAGACAATCATCTGGAGGTTGCAGGTTCAATCCTGACTGCAGGTGAGTAACAATACAGGAATACTTAGCACTTATACCCAGTTATGGTTAACGGAATCAGAACAAGTGACTCCCATGGATTAGATAAAGGATGTAGTTCGAAGTTCTGTGTTGGCTTCCAAGTTCAACAAACACTTGAAGAAGGCCAGAGGACATATTGTCTGAATGGTTGTGAATATAAGACGAAGACAATAGTCCAAAAACCCTGAATGATAAAAATGCTCAAATAGGTTTAAGTTTGGCAAGTGTGGGAGACAATGGAGTACCTGGCAGATAGCCCAGAATTCTTGGAACCAGTTTTGTATCACACACACAGACATGATGGAAGAGAGTTCTGTTATCTTGCTGAATAAATAACTACTAGGAAATATAGCAAGCATAAATGGGTGCAAATGGTCTTTAATAAGGTATGTGTGTGTCGCACCTATTAAGGTAGACATCAGTTTTGCCAATAGTTCTTGAAAATTCCAAGAGAACATATCCAACATCATCATTACACATTTACCACCAGCTTGCTCAATGCTCTGCTGACAGGCTGGTTTCATAGCTATACATCATGTTTTTCAAACACAAACTGTCTGTTTGCAAAATTAGGCTGGAAACATTATCTAAGCAGGCAATATAGCTTGTTTTCCACAGTCCATGTTCTTCAGTTCTGGTGAGACACAGTAACTAAATAATGGTACCCTTGTTAGTCAGCAACTATGCAATCCCAGGGGAGCATCCTCTCATGGTGTAATGAGTAGCAAGCTAGTCTTTAAGATTCATTGCTACTGAATAGTGAGTTTGATTCTCTCTGGATCCCCCATGCTTTTGACTTTGTACTAAACTAAGCTAAGCTTAGTAAATAACAACTATGAAACTTCTTAGTATACAGTGTATGTTGGACAATATTTTGACTGATGGATTGAGCAATATTAGCATTGAATTGGGATGTGGTGTGATGGAATGGTCCCTGATGTTACCTTATTTATTCTGTTCTTGTGCCTGCAGTTTTCATGAGTTAGTGATGTCTGTTTGTAAATCACATATTGCTGATATACTCTTGCTACTCGGAGGTGCCCGTGGTTATCGTCATAGAAAATGGACATGGCAACACGAGTTCAAATCCTGGACAAGGCTGATTGCATTTCACATAGCACTAATACCCTTGGGAAAGGTATGAATCCAATTAATCTCCCTCCAGCTATGGGTAAATAGTAGGGCAGACTGGGTTCTTCAACCTTGGTGTGGCAACTAGTCTAGGAGAAGGAAAACTCTGAATTCAAACCTGTTAAACTCGATTTAAAAGAAATTGACCTTGTGTCATATCCTCCCCGAGCAGAGGGGTTGGTAAATATGTATACTCTTGCTACTGTTGCCCAAGAAAAATCTAGAGTCATTGCAACCTTTATATTAGTACTCTTTCTGGCTCCAACAATCATTCTGTAATCAATCCTGTCCATATACCATGGCTGGTAGGCGCCTCTGGTGGTGTAATGGTTAGCAAGCTCGACTAGCAAACCTACATGAGTGAGTTCGAGTCTCATTGGGTGCCCCTTTCATATGGCCTTGTGCCACATCTAAGCAAAAAGCTTAGTAAATTTCCATATACCATGGCTGGGTGTCCTCGTGGTGTAATGGTTAAAGCGATGCACTGCGGAATCGTAGTACGCGAGTTCGTACTCCAGTCGCGCTATTACGTTCACTTTCGGGCAAATACCCTTGGGAAAGGTATGAACCCCCTTATTCTCCCTCCAGCTATGGGTAAATAGTAGGACGGACTAGGTTCTTCAGCCTTGCTGAGGCAACTAGTCTAGGAGAAGGAAAACTCTGAATTCAAACCTGTTAAACTCCGCTTAAAAATTGACCTTGTGTCATATCCTGCCCGAGCGGAGGGGTTGGTAAATAGTACCATGGCTGGCATAGCTACAGATGTTATTCAGCTGAGTTCATTTCCCCAAGTGCAACAGTTGAGTTTATAGTGATAAAGCATTTAATTACTTCAATGATCATTAATAATCATTGAAAATCATATATATTTGTCTAATAAATCTTTATGATTTTGTAAATTATATAACAACTAGTTTATTGAAACTTGTTGAGAAAAGAAAGTGAAATGCAAGCAATGTTGTTTAGTTTCATGCATTTATATTTGATTATTATTCTTTTCTATTTTTATTTTGCTACATCAGTTTCAGATATCAAGAAAACTGTTTATATGGTTAACTGCTATGAATTGTCAATTTTAAAACTATTTAAAAGATAGATTTTTTATCCCATTTTCATATGCCATTCTCAATTAGAAAAACAAAAACAAGACACAATGTTTATTTTTTTTAAAATTAAGAATTGTATTTTGTGTCATAGTTTTCTTAGATTTGTTGAAAATAGTAGAATGTTAGTTGTCAGGTAAATTGATGGTGAACTTCAATGCTTTTTGTAGGTGGAGAGGAGTGAACATAAAATAAGTTAAGCAGCTTAATTTTTTATTCTGGTAATTGGTGGTAAGTCTGAAGAAATATATGCAGATTATAAGCCTACTTGATTTGGTGAAAGTTTTATAAGACTATCTGATTTAGTGGTTAAGAACATTTGCTTCAATTAATAGTAGGTGGGAAATGTCCGGCTTGATACTTGATACCAGAATTAAATATAAAATGCCCATTATTGTAACAGTTTTGGTATGGACTTACTAACTAGCAAAAATAATTGACTTCATGATCAAAATACTTTAAACTGTATTAATATTTTTTTGTTTTGAATGAAAAGTAATGTTATTTTTGAAATAATATATTTTACAAAAATATCTTGCGGCTTTATTTAAAACCAAAGTTAAAAAGTTTAAGAAATTTTTCTTTTGAAAAATTCATACTACATGAGAGCAACATGGGATGCAGTATATTTTTTCTTTAAAATTCTGACCACTCCTCATTCAAAGAACTAATACAAATCTGCTTAATGTAAGATTTCAATGATTGAGGAGGCAAGTAATAGTTTCTATTTAAAAATTAGCATTTTTCTATAAACTGTTAATTTATATTTAAACTCTTACTTCCGTGATCTCTTTAATTTATATTTGAACTCTTAGTTCTGTGATCACCAGATGTGAATGGTCACTATCTTAAGTCTTTTATTATTATTAGTAACTGACATGATATTCTTGAACTCAAGATATCAGTCTTATGATATATATTAAAATAGTGCTCAGCTTGAAATATTAGGATTATGAATTCAAAGGGTGAATGTTGTATTTGCAGAAACAATTTCCCTCTTTCTGATTCTATTCACAGCATGATTAAATAGAAACTGGTTTAAGGCTTTAAATAAGAAAGTATCACTTTGATTTTGAGTTTTTTGGTGAGTATCACTCACTGTTCAAGTGTTAACCAACAAAAAAATATGTATTTATGATTCTATGGAACAAGCAATTCTTTATTTGAAAAGTTTGGTAAAAAGTTCTGTTTTGGAGCCCCTTAAGTTTGCAGTAAGAGGGGAAATCTGGTGCTCAAAACTTGTATTTATGTTAGGGAGGCACTTGTAGCATAATGGTTATCTTCATAAGAAATGAACTTGGCAACCCCAGTTCAAATCCTAGTCCAAGTTGTTAATATTAATGTCCTTGGGAAAAGTATGAATCCAATTATTCTTTTCTCTCTACCTATGGGTTAATAGTAGGGCAGTCAGAATTCTTTAACTTTGTTATGGCGACTAGTCTAGAAGAAAGAAGTTGCTGAATTCACACCAGTTTTAATCCACTTGTATCACATCCTGCTTATGGCTTTCATGAATACATAATAGTATTTATGTTTGCTGTGGTAGTAAGGAAAGGAATGTTTACTTTGAAATGTGGTTTATAGTAGTTCTTTGGTGATATTGTATCGTGGAGTGTCCAAGTGTTCTTCATTGTGCTGATTGCAAATAGAACCATAATAGGTGTCAATGTTATATAAATGTCGAAGGATTTTTCTTTATATTATCATTTTTTGTTTTGTATATCTTACCTTTTGGTTTAGTTAGACTGAGAACCTTTTGGCTTAGTGCATGGGTTAGTTAGGTGCACAGATTGAGTGCAGGTGTTCACGCGCGCACGCGGGGCGGATGTGACAATCACAGATATCACAATAAAAACCCCAGATCGGAAATGACTCTGGGGATGTGAATGACGTCATGCCCGAAAGCGGCAGGCTGAGGATTTGGGGGTTTGAAAAAAACAGTGAGTTGAGATTTGATGCTAGAGGAGGTAGTTGATTTTCGGAGCTCGCTGAGGCCAGACCAGTAGTTTGTGGTGGGGTCAGATGGAAAAGTCAGCATAGAAAGAAATTGTGTCTCTCTCTCCTCATGTCAAAAAACCTTAAACTCAAAAAGGTAATAAAAAGTTTCGTATCTGAAGCAAAAAGAGTTGTAAGTGTTTCATGTTTTTCGGATTCCTATGTTTATGAATTATGAACATTTGTGAACGTTTTCCGTATTCGTATGAATATGTCTATTTCACATGTCATGTATCTTGGTCGTATTTTTGGACGTGGATATGCTAAATATATATGTGATATGCATGGAAATGACTGTGTAAAGACCTCTTATACTGCATGTTTATGTGGGAAGAGGATTGTAAGTGAGGGTTCTCAATATGGGTTATGTGTATAAGCACAGGGGAGCTATAATGGGATATGATTGCTTAGATGGGGGTCTTTACAAAGCACTTTTTACAGTGGATAAAGATGCTGTGGAGTTGTTGTCCTGACTGTTGAGTGGAGTTCTATTCTACAAATAAGCTGCTAAGTTGAGAACAACCATGTGTGCTAGCTAGTAGTGCTATGTGATGGGTTTTGTAAATGGTTAGGTTGAAAGTCTACCATGTGTGTTTGTAGTCAGTCAGTGTGCTAGGTGAAACTCCTACAAGGAGACATTACATTGTATGACTAGGTTTGAGGCTTAGCCACTAGTTGTTGCCAGCACAATCCATCAAAAATGAAACAAGAGAGAGAAAATTTTGGTGTATGTATATGCTTCAGAGGCATTGATTTTGGTGCCTCCTAACTCGTCAAAAGGGGTCATGTAACTTAACCATCACTGTGTCTTGGGTGGTCACATACTGTCCTATGTTTTGACTTTGACAAAAGAGTCATGAAACATAACAAGATTTGACTTTGTGCAACATTATAAAATTTCTTTAGTTAATGATTTAAATTAGGATAATAGCATAATTCAGTTGATTCTCATTTTGAACTTCAGATTCATTTTTTATTTGATTATATGTAGAGTCAAAAGTAAATGTCAATTTATAATAAACTTATGGGTGGTATATATCAAACACTTTGATTAGTTTTAAAAAATTTTGATTTAGAAATATTTTGTTGATGATAAATTTATTCATAATCAAAGTCAACTAGTCATGTTCATTAATGTGCTCTTAATAAAACAGGTTACTTGCGAAGATTACATTATTTAACCAAAATGCTCATTAGATAAAGAGAAAACGAAATTTTGAGAATCATTAAGATACTGGAAATTGGTCTAATCAAAGATACTCCTTTTTATTTTATATGATCCCTTACATGGTATTGAGTATTTTTGTATTAGCTGTTAATTATTAGGTATAAATTCATTGATCGAAAGCATATTTGCTCAAAATATTTACTTAATCTTATTTCTGCATTCATTCATTCATTTTAGAGTTGTATTTCTGTAATTTTCATATTTCAAGTTACTCTTATATTGATGGAAGTGTGTAACAGTTGTAGGAAATGGAATCATCACCTGAGTTCAAATCTGGACAAGGCTGTTTGTGTTTCACTTCATACTAATGCCCTTAGGTAAAGTCATAGAACCTTCACTTTCAACAGCTATGAGTAAATAGTAGGGCTGACTTGATTCATTAGATTTAATATGGCAGCCAGTCCATGAATAGGAAAAACTGAATTTAAAACTAGCTGTACTCTGCTTAAAAATTGACCTTGTGTTGCATCCTACTCATTGTGGAGGGGTTGGGTAAATATATAGATTGATGGAGATGTTAAATTTTCCTTGAGTAAGTTAATACTATTCATTTTGTAGAACAAATCATCTTTAGAAATCTTAAAAATTAATACTTTAAATGCATAAAGCTATACTTACAAGTGTACTACTTAATACTTAAATTAAAAAAAAACCTAAACTAACTGTATTTGTGAATTTGCAATAACAAGAAGAAAATTAAAAAGCAATTTACTTCTCAATAGTTTTGTGGTAATGGGGAATAATATAGATGCTTTTACAAGGTGCAATTTCAGTCAGTCAAAAACACAAATGAACATATTAGAAAAATAAAACAAAACTGAATGATAAGAATATCTTAAAATCTTTTTGTGACTGTATTGTCAGTTATTTAAATTCATTAGGTTTATTTTCAATGTTTTTCCTCCGAAGTCTTCATATCTATGAAAGTCTTTAAAATGTTTAACAAGGACAGATAAAGGTAAAAACTTCTACTTTAAGTTGGAAAAGTTACTTTGTGTTGCTCAAATTTCTGTCATTCCTTGACACTACAAAATACTAATTCATTGTTCATGTTGTTCTACTTAATATAGCAATTAGAGAGTGGAAATATAGAAATGAAGGAAAAGGTGAGAGAAGATTGATTTTTCTATATCAAAAATACCTATTCATCTATTTAGTATAACTGCAAAAATATCCAATTATTATCAACAAAGAGTATATTAATATCTTATAATATTGAGTTCATTAAAAAAGATTGTTGTTAAAACTTTAATTCAGACACCAAGGAAAAACAAATTGTAAATGACAGCATCTACTGTTTAATTACATTTTTAGGTAATCCATAATTTACATATATAAGGAAACAATATTTTCATCAGATATTGCACTTTTTTTTACATATTCACTTAAAAATTAAATTGGTTTAAAACTTTCATGATTGGTCAGAGGTTAGGGTAGGGCTAGTTTAAGCCTTAGCTTGACAAATATGTATAATATGGATTTACACTAATACTTTTGATTTTTTTAAAAGTTTTAACAAAAATAATTAACTTTTTGGCTTTTCCCAAACTGCTGAGGAGCCCAGAAAATTATTAAGCCATTTATTATTATTATTATTATTATTATTATTATTATTATTTAATTTTAATTTCCTTTTAAATTTTCTAAATAATTCTTCTTTTTTTTGGATTTGTATGGAGTTTGTTTTACCTACTTTTTGATGAACTAGACCATCTGATTTGATAGCTATTCAAATCCCTCTTGGTAAATGCTATGTCATATTTGTATGCATATTTATAACTTATATGAATGCATATTATTAAACTAAGTATTGTAATAAGTATTTTAATAATAGCTAGTCCAAAATTTATCTTACTGCAAAATGTATTTTTATTTCAGTTATCTGTTATATGTGGTATACTGTTAAACTTCAAGAATGTTGAATAGAACCATCTATTCTAAATAAATTTTAAATCTTCCTTCACTAATACATTCCCTTTAATATCATGCTGTAGAATATAGAGAATAATGTGGGAGCTAGAGCACTACTATTTCACACTGTTTGTAATCAAGAAAGATAGTCACTCACTGCTAATTCTGATTCAGTAAAGTTGTGCCTCATCTATTTGGATAATCATCTTGAAGATTGGGTGAACAACCAAGTTTTTTAAAGATTTTTGAAAGACTTGACTAGCTGACAATGTTCAATGTCTTTTTCAGGCCAACAAAAGTGACATACAGCACTTTATTTTGTACATGATACTACTTGGATTTGTACTGTCATGATTAGCTCTGGAACCACTCTGGTTCCCAAAGAAGTGATCATCTCCAACTTTTGTTAATAAGCCTATCCAGAATCCATATGAGGATTTTGCTAGTAATAGAGAGTAATGTAATATTCTTGTAGTTTATGTAGTATGGATTTTTCCCTTGTTTTTGTAGCGGGTTATGATGACTGTATCTTTAAAGTCTTTGAGTAGTTTGCCTTGTTCTTAGTAGCAAATGAGGAATTTGTGGAGGCTTGCATGCTAAGCTGGGCTTTCAAGCTTCCAGAACATCTCAAAGAATGCTATCGATACCTGCAGCTTTGCTACATTTCAATTTCTCAATTACTTTCACAATTTCTTGTGATATTGGTGCCAGTTTCACTTGTGTAGAGAAGAGGAAAATCTTGTATTTTGGTTTGGCGCTCAATTTATTTCACCACTTAATTTCACCCAATCAGGATGACTTATCCTATTCAGCCCAGACCTTCATTTCCGGCTAGCAAAACGGGTGAGCGGCCAAACCCACTCTCTTTGGCTTGAGACAGCGACCAGAACAGACGTCTTCTGGCCGTCCCTGCTTAGCGATGCTTTTTAACATAGCAACACCAGCAGCAACATGGACGCTCAATGAGGGAACCATCTAATTTATGGATTTCGTACAAGGAATCCCAGTTGAATATGAATTGGATGCATTCAGCATGCCTCGCACAGGCACCACTTCACGTCACCCCAAAAATTGGCCATGTCGATCCGAGCGTAACTCCGCTCTCGACACACTAGCTACCATTTCACCTCTGGCCCACATTAATGGAGATAACACATACTCTCCTCCAAATACCAGATACAAAACTACACAGTGACTCTAAACACAATCCCTCACACGTCCAGCAACACACGCTGCCATCACATCCCGCTAAGCCATTTCGTCTCCAACACTAACAAGCCTAAACGCCACGAGTCTTGCAGCACCAAAAGCAAACCATATTCAATGCTGCAAATAAAGAACTTTCGTTGTTGTGTTGTTAAAGAAAAGTTTCGTAATTCATTTGTGTTGCCTAAAAAATATAGTGTTAGAGAAATTAACAATTCCTCGAGCCGCTATAAATTGGTAACCCCGCATGGCACCTTCTGAATTGCGAAACAAATAAAAACTATTCATAACAACACCTTTCGACCTTCGCCATCTTACTTTATCTTCAACCACCATTTATTTTTCCAACAACACTAAGTGAGGAAACGACACAATGTAAACACACATACGTTACAACCATTCCTCGCTTACCAACAACAAAAACTCTGGCTACAAAAATGGTTTCCCCTTGCTAAATAATAATACTCACTTCAAACATCACTAAACTTGTAGTTACTCTATGTGATCAATTGCTGCTTCTTGGACAACAATGTTGATGCTAACAAATGTGTGGAACTGCTTAGCTCAATGATTTAGATTGGAGTCCTTGTTAGTATACAGTACAGTTCTGTTTATGCTGTATAAGAGGGTTTGAGCCTGGTTAGAAAGGTTGCAAATACACACACACACACTGCAGCCCAGTTGGCTGGAACTGTAGAATATGCTAACTGCATCTTTGCAGAGGGGGTAAAACCTATCCCCAATGAGTATTCTAGATATGACACTAAACCTGATGATGAAGCTCCAGTCTTGAAGCTTTGGGGAATGTGGAGTACCCCTTCATTTCCATTACTCTCAGGTCTGCTCTTATTTGACCTATTTAATCATTTACTATTCTTGAAATTATTTTACTGTGTGCAAACAAATGAGCTCTGTTACTTGCAAACCATTCATTTATAAATCATATTTGATATATATTGTGACCTAGTATTACTACTACAACAGCAACCTTAAATTTTATATATATATATAACAAAATAAAACTACCAGCAAGTGAAGATGGATTTACCTAATCAAAGTAGCTGGTCATTACTGTGTGTACTAGTCACCAAACCCGACAGTTCAGTCTGGTTTTGCTCCGACTACCATAAGGTAAATTCTGTCACTAAAACTGACTCTCATACCATTCCTAGAATAGATGACTGTATTGACAGAATCGGTAAGGTCACATATATTACCAAATTGGATCTATTAAAAGGTTATTAGTGCACTCCCTTTTCTAAGTGTGCCAAGAAAGTGTCAGCCTTCATCACCCCCTGGTTTATATCAGTATTGAGTCATGCCTTTTAGCATGAAAAATTCTCAAGCCACTTTCCAGAGGATGATGAATCATTGTCTGCGAAATTTACCTAACGTCCCGACCTATATCGATGGCATAGTCATTTATAACGAAAATTGGACAAATCATATGGCATCCTTATGAAGTGTATTTGATAGACTCAGACAAGCTAACCTCACTGCCCATCTATTCAAAAATGATTTCAGAAATGCTGCAGTGACCTATCTAGGGCATACAATTGGCTTCAGGAAAGTATCCCCTGTTGATGCCAGGGCATCCTAGATGTCCCAGCCCCGAATAATGTCAAAAGCCTAATTCCTGGGCATGGTGGGTTACTATAGAAAATTTTGTTCAATGTTGCTGCATCCCTCACTCAGCTGTTAACCAAGAAGTCCAAATTTACATGGACTTCCTCTTGCCAAAAATCTTTTGACTAAATTAAGTCCTTGTTATGTTTTAGTCTAGTTTTGAAAGCTCCCGAATTTTCACAACCCTTCCGCTTAGCCATCAATGCCACCGATCATGGCATCGGTTCCGTATTACTTCAAGTAGATGTCATCGGTTTTGAACACCCTGTCAGTTACTTCTCTCGAAAGTTCAATTCATATCAGAGAAATTATTCAACCATCAAGAAAGAAACATTAGTATTAGTTTTGAACTTACAACACTTTGACGTCTACATATCTCCATCATGCCAACCCACACTTGTGTATACTGACCATAATCCCCTCACCTTTTTACACCAAATGAAAATAAAAATAGAAGATTGCTTAGCTTGAGCTTGATGTTACGAGAATACAACTTGAATATCCAACACATCCGAGGCATTGACAACATATGCGTAGATACATTGTTCTGTGCCTTATGGGATTTATAAGCAAGTAAAAATAAAGAGTACATGATAAGACATGAATATAGAATGAAACATTAAACCCAAAGCCCCATGCATTGAACCCCATTTCTTGTTTTAATGAAAAAAAAAGTTTGTGAGCAATCCCTTTTTTTCTTTTTGGGTGAGGAGATGTGACATAGTTTTGTAGTAGGGCTGATTAAGATGTCAACTCTACTTGGTTTACAAACATGAATTAATGTGAACAGCCAAGACACTGAACAGACAAATGCTAGGGTAACAGTGTAACAAGAAAATGAGCACAAATTTATTAATCAGATTATGTACAGGTCAGTGTTGGAAAGGTGATCAACAGGAGGCTGGTCAATTGCTGGTCTGGTACTGGTCATCTGCAGTAGGTTGGTCGTAGGCAGGGTCGTCGGGATGGTCGCTGGATGTCGGCAGGGTCATTGGTGTGGTCATTGGACTGTGGGCTGGTCGAACTTAAGATCAGGAGATGGGAACTATCTGTAAGGGCTAAGCCAGAATCAAAAGGCTGAAAACGAATAAACTTGTAGTTCGCAAAAGACTTATGGTTTTTTTTTTCCCTAACAAGGACAGTTTATCGAGTATCTCTTGAGTATTCAGGTCAAACAGTCTTCGACCAGTGGGAGATGGCAAGATAGAGCTGGTGTTAGGAACCGGCCAAACGGTCAGCAGGCAAGGTCGCAGCAAGGATGGCAGGAACAGGCAATCAGCAGGAGAGGCACTGCTAGTGACAGGGATGTTGGAACAAAGGTGAGGAGACCGAGATGTTCTTTCCTTCAACAGGATTCGAGTGAACTGCTGGAATTGGGAGCCTCCTGCCTCCTGATCATTTGTGTTTGCCTCCTGGCAGTCTACTTTGATGATTCCTGGGGGAATCACCAGAGATACTTCAATTCAAGGCTGGAGACCTCCTTCCCTAAATAGTCTTGAGTTGGGGAGCAAATACGTTTGAGGATTAACCTCAAGTTTTGGAATCACAGCTGAAGCGTTCCAGTGGCTTGCGTCAACCACAAAAGTGGGGTCTCAGCTGGAATGACTCCAAATAGCTAGATCAACCACAAAGAATGGATCACTGTGTGAGCATATCGCTCAGTGAGGCGCTAGGGTGATCTGAATAAAAAATATCTGTGGAACAGATTCTACACTTTGATCCTGCCCTCTAGGGCCACGCAAGGTAAATGTATTTGTCTCTGCCTCTCACCAGACAGGACTTAACACAAGATCAATGACCCAAAGGTCGGCTTTAAAGTGGGGATTAGCGGAGGGGAAGATCAGATATGAGCTGAGGCTTGAACCCTACTAGACTTTGCTGGTCATCGACTCACTTAGTGCAATGTAAGCCTGATGAGCTTAGCTGGACATGTGTTGTATACTATAATACATATATAAGCAGAAACATAATCAAACATAATATACAAACTTCAATGAATAAACGAACACACTTCTTTATAGAAATATATCTCTCACACTTTATTCTTGAAAGGGTGATGTTTCTTGTGTGTGAGAGGTAAGTGGAGACAAGAACGGACTGTTATTTTGACCTAAGTTCTTCTGACCATAGCAGCACTTCTTTCACCTCATCTTGGCTGGGGTTGCTCAACTGTGGGTCACTGAGGGCCCAAAGCCCTCTGTCTGCCACTGGCTCTCACTTCGTTATCTTGTCTCCAACTAACTCGAACCACCCTGGGCACCTGGTTATATTATTGTCTCATGCCCACCTGCTTCTGCTATTCTTCCGCTTATTTACACAGGTGCATCTCTTGATTGACAGCTCGGTCGAGGGTCAATATATAACAATCATCCCATTCTTATTTTTAAAAATTCCATATGTGGACATTTTCTTCACGTCTGTCTCCATCCCCATCACACACAGATTTTACAATTAATGCTCTCGGACAACAACAGTAAAAATACAAAAAGAAATTAGTTGAACAACAGCAAAATACAAAAATCTTAATTAGAAGGCGACCTTCTCACTATGTAACACTTGCCCAGGCTAATTATTATCTAAATTTATTTCATGCTATTCTTTGCGCGGTTGGCTATCCTGACATGCATGCATCAAAGTACAATACAGATGCATCTTTCATCCTCCCAAACACAACAGGGCCCTCTGCAATTCCTTGAAGAATCTCAAAACCCTAAAAGGACCATACTCTGATCCCAGATCTTGGTCACAAACTTAGTGACCCTGGTCATTCCAGCAATATATTTCGCCTGGATTCCTTATGACCACGCTCCAGTTCTTCACTCAACAGGTTCCTACCTGGAGTAACTGGAGAATTCCACCAACTAAAAAAACAATATCTTCAACGCCCAAAACATAAATCTACAAAAATCATGGCCCAAAACAATGCATCACAATTCCATAAAATAACAATACATCAAAATGTATCACAATCTGACATGCATGCGGTAAACTACCTAAAATAGACCACGCAAAATATTTATTAGCAATGTGTTACTTATTCTTTTCATTATCAAGTTTCTGTTACCGTGCCTATTAGTCTGTAAACCCTTGAGGAACATGCTTTACCTGATCACACCCTCACTGGGTTGCTTTTCAATTTAATCTGGACCCTTGTGTCTACCAAGATATAGGCACCTCGCTTTTCCAGATTCATTTCACCTCGCCAAATCACACACAAAAACCAAAGCATCATTGGGACTGAAAGATTCAGACATCATCCACAAAATATTGGAGTAGACCATGCCTTTCTTTCCTTTATTCCATCAACTTGGAACTCCAATCTGAAAATACTGGCCACCACAAGCCTTCAACAAATCCATGGGACGGTGAATTCCTCTATAGAATTACTTCTTACTGTATGCCCAAAACAATCTGTAACACAACTTGGATGAATCTCTGTCCTAATCTCGAGTCATCCCACGATTCGCTCAAAAACATACCTAAAAAAAAGTATTTCCTATTCCACCAAAACCCAATATTCCAAAAAAAATTTAGAATCAACTGTACTGAATATTGGTTAGCTCAAGTAGATTGGCTTCCAAAGATCAACCTCTGAGTAATTTGGTTGAGAATAAGTAGATGAATGGACACCACTCATGCAAATGTGTTGGATAGGTCCATTCTTGTAAAGTGAGCCAATTCACATGCTGCTCCACATGCTGCTCATGCACTCTTCAATAAAAGAGGTGAGCTTTAGCTGGCTAGTTTTTCCAAGGAGGCAGCCATTTGACTTCATTGGTCCCATTTTGACCAGTTTTTCAAAAAAAAAAAAATTTTTCATTTCAGCCACACGGATTACCACTCTTCTCATCGTGACGACTTCTCCCGGCCGGGCTGAAATTTTCTGACCTGGTTGCTTTTTAAAAAAAGTTAAGTTTTTTTTTTACCTTTTCATATTTTTGGTTTTTTTTGTTTTCACATTCACCCCCCCCCTGTCTAAACAGCATATCAATTATGGCCGGCCGGGCAGATGGCTCGGCCAAAAAGGCCCTTTTTTCCCCTACAAAGGGTGACCCTCCCCCCCAGGTGAAAAAGAAAAAAGAATCACCTACCCCCAAAAATGCCCCTCCCCCTGACCAGAAAGAAAAAACGCCCCCCAAAAAATCATCTTCCCCCGACAAAAATGCCACACCAGGAAAAATCTCCGAAGAAAAAGAAAATAGTTGGACAGCCCCCCCGAAAATACAGGTCGATGTCGACGACCTGCTCCAGCGAGCAAAGGCCATCTCCAGTGAAATACAGGAGCATGGCCTTATGTTCAATTTGGAGGAGGTAAGACAAGACCAGAAAAAAAGAACGGTGTCTGTCTTTTTAGTGGACAAACGATCCAGGAAAATCGTTAAGCCCGCAAAAGACATGGTTCTCCGTCAGATTTCCAGCCTGGGCGTAAAAGCACAAGCTATAATTGCTGGTGCTTCTTACGCTTTCTGGGATATATTGGTACCGACTGTAGAAGAAGCCGTCGCCCTAACAAAAAAATCCCTGGAAAATAAAGAATACTTTTTCAGAACGGAATACATGGGGCGACGGCGGACCACGGTATCAATATACGAGGTCCCGAGCTACCTTCGAGACGCAAATTTAGCCGCGTACATGCTACAATTTGGTGACATCGTCTCTGCGACACATGATGGAATGCGTGGGGAATGGAGGTTTGACATTATGTTAGACATGAAAACCTTCTACTCCGTTCCCAACTGGTTGGAGGTGGAAGGGCGCAGGCTTCCCGTAATAGTATCGGGAAGGAAACCCGCCTGCTGGCACTGTGGCGAGATTGGTCACCTCTCCGCAGTTTGCCCGGGGAAGAAGGCCCCGAAGAAGCCCGACCATAAACCCGGTACCCTCTCACCTGTTGTTAAAAGCAACCCAGAAAAGGAGGCTCCCGTAGTCTCGCCCACACCAGCGGGTAAAAAAAACCCCACTCCCCCTTCGTCCCCTACGGTTAACTCCGAAGAGGCGAAGGCTGAGTGGCTGACTGTGGGAAAAGGTGGGAGGAAGCTCCAACCTGAGGATCCTCGCTCCCAAAAGTCGTCCCAGGTGGGCACCGACAGTTCAACACCCCCCTCAAAAATGTCCAATACCAACAAGTTACCCACATATGCCCAAAAATCATCCCCCCCAAAAAATAAAGGCCCATTCAAGACCCCACCCAAACAACACACTCCTCCCAAGGTCAGATGCTTCAGCCCAGGCCGGGAGAAGTTTGAAAAACTACTCGAATTTAAAAAGCGGCTGGACCAGGAGAGAAAATCATCTCCACGACCAGGGTCCTCTCATTCCACCCCTTCATCACCTAGACATCCTCGTACCATCCGACCGCCACCAACAACACCACCTCATAGATCCATGCCTCCACCTCTCATGTCCGTCTTAATACAGAAGAAAAAGGGACCCACCCCCCCTCCGCTGCCGTTGGAATCACCACCAACTAGACCAGCACCACCAGCAACAGCAACCTCATCATCACCATCTACCACACCAAAGAAACGGCAGCGGAGCTCATCCATCGACAGCTCGGGGGATGAGGTCCCTAAACATATAAGAAAACGGGACAAACCGCGCCATAACACCGGATCAAACATCTGCCGGGTGGATGAGGGGGCCCTGGATCGTCTTCATAAGGTCCAGCCGCAGCTGTTGAAAGACTTAAGGGTCCTCCACAACTTCAAAGAAGTCAACGGTTGCAATGTGGAGGACCCTAAAAATTTTCCCAACACATGGATCACCACCGTCATTCGGAAGGGCCGAGGGTCGGAAGGTGTGATGAAGATGCTCGGGGAAGCCAACGAGGCCCTCGGCCCTATATCATTCATAAAAGACGATCTTGCATCCTGTAAGGGGCTCGTTGGGAGGGTCCCTGTTGTTTTGCACCCCTCCCTTTATAGGGCTGTAAAATTAACCTTTCCGCGGGACGTCGGGGGTCTCGCTCATGACGGAGCCATCGATAATGAGATGGCCACGGGATCCATGAGCCAGACCGTCGGAGTCCTGACCCCAGCCATGTTTAGTCCGGGCACTCAACCCCTGTAATGTTCATGATGGATATAAGATTGGCTAGTCTGAATGGCCGCGGCCTGAGGTCGGATTCGAGAAGATCCCATTTATTTTTATACCTCCAGCGTCGCGGCATTGATATATGTTGTTTGCAGGAGACTCGTTTTGATTTCAACTTCCATGAAGACATTCTGTCGAAGGACTATTTGTCCTTCTCAGCATGTTTTGATGGTCGTTCCAGAGGTGTCACCTGGCTGATAAGTAGACGTCTGGGCGCCACGTGTGCTCTTGTTCTTTCAGATCCGGCGGGCAGACTTTGCGTGGTGGACGTTACCATAAAGGATAAGGCGTTTTGGCTGATTGGGGTTTATGGACCCAACGCTACTAGTGAGCTCCCTGCGTTTTTCCGGCGCATCGAGCCGTACGTCAGTCCGTCGAAGCGGGTAATTTTAGTGGGAGATTGGAACGCCGTCCTTGATCCCAATTTAGATAGAGGGGCTATTAGTTCGGGTACTAACACGTTGGATGCCAGATATTTTCGCGAGTTTGTACAGCGATTTGATCTCGCTGACAAATTTCGCGAAAGGCATCCAAATAAGTTAGTTTGGACTTGGACCGGTAGGGGCGCCTCGGCCCAGCTTTATAGCTATTTGGACCGAGTGTTAGTTAAGCGAGTCGACTTAGACTATTTAGGTGGTCCAAGTTTTGAGCCATATAAAGATTCCGACCACAAATTTTTATGTGTGTCGATTAAGTTAGATAAGGCTAGATGTAGGATGTCTGGTTACTGGAAATTCAACCTTTCCCTTTTGGCGGAGGCTGACTTCCGGAACCAGCTAGAACTAACGATAAAGCGGGAATTGACGGGGGCTATTATGGGAAATAGGTGGTGGGCTAACCTTAAGGATAGCATTAGATCCTTTGCTGCCGACTATAGTAGGAGACTCAAGTCAGCTAGGGTAGCGGAGCAAAGGTCGATTAAGGATAAGCTAGATAGGGCGGTGTTGGCGGGAGATAGTGGGCAAGTTAACGTAGCTAAGGCCGAGCTGGCCTCCTTGCAAATTAAGGAGTACCAAGCTCTGGTAGTTAGGGCTAGGTTAAAGAGAATGTCGTGCGAGGCGACGAATATGGCCCAGGAATTACGGGCCGAGGAACTCAGGCATGCTACAGATCGGCATATCGCCAGTGTCACATCGCCGGAGGGGCTCCGTCGAACTACAAACGAAGCCATCTGTGGTGAGTTCCGGCAGTATTTCTTGAAGCTTTTCACCAGGGAGCCCGGACTGAGTTCTGCTCAGTTCGACACCTATCTTGCCGACTTTCCTCGTCTTTCGGCGACTGAAGCGGCTGGGTGTGAGGGGCGCATAAAGGAGGAGGAGATTCGGGATGCACTGAAGTCGGTCGGGCTGGACAGGTCCCCCGGAATTGATGGTCTGCCCTACGAAGTGTACTTGAGGTTGTCGCACATGTTTGTCCCCTTGCTGGCAACCATCTATAACAACTGGATGAGGCAGGGTACTATACCCAGACGCTTCACCAGGGGTATAGTGAAGTTGCTTCGTAAGAACAAACATGGTGGGGATGGGATTAGTAACTTTCGCCCTTTAACGATGCTTAACACTGACTTAAAGATTTTGGCGAAGATCCTGGCAAACCGTTTGCAGATTGTCCTGCCTAGTCTGATTTGCCCCGAGCAGACTTGTGCTGTGAAGGGTAGGACTATCCAGGACAGTCTTCATCTGGTCCGCACGATCGTAGAAAAAGTCGACGGAAATGCCGCGCTGATCAATTTAGATCAGTCCAAGGCCTTCGATAGGGTTGACCATGCTTTTCTGGAGGCTGTCTTGTCTTCGGCCGGCTTCGGGGTTGATTTTCGCACCTGGATACGTCTCCTTTATGCGTCCCCCGGAGTCATGGTGGAGGTGAATGGGGTAAGGTCGGAGCCCTTCACTCTGACTCGATCGATTCGGCAAGGTTGCCCGTTATCGCCTATGTTATATATCCTGGCGTTAGAGCCTTTTCTACGCAGGATAAAGGCGAACCCGGTCCTACGCGGCCTCACGCTACCTGGCGCCAGTGAGGTAGCCAGGTACACTGCATACGCTGACGACGTCAGCGTGCTTGTAACGAGCAGTGCCGAGGTGGAGGAGGTGAGCAAAGAAATCGGAAGGTACGAAGCTGTAACAGGGGCCAAGATTAACCGCGAAAAGTCTGTCGGCTTGCGGTTGGGCTCGTGGAAAGGCTATGCCCTTCCCGGCCCTTTCATTTGGAAAGACGGTCCGTGCAAGATACTCGGCGTCTGGTTTGGGCCTGATCTTCAATTGGAAAAAAATTGGTCGGAAGTACTGGATAAGGTCGTAGCCGCAACTGAGTTGTGGCTGCGTAGACGGCTTTCCCTTAAGGGTCGGGCTGAGGTGTGCTGTTCGCACATCTACTCCCTAGCCGTATACCGACTTTCAGTGCTTCCTATCCCGGCCACCATCCTATTCAAGCTGGAAAGGATTCTCTTCCAGTTTCTCTGGGCAAAGAGACATCCTTTGGTGCGACGGGAGATCTGTTACCTTCACCCTTCTGAAGGCGGTCTAGGAGTACCTAACGTCGAGGTACGACGCCATACTTTGCGTCTTACTTTCCTAGACCGGATGTGTTCACGAGACACGGCGGCGGGAAGCGTCTGGAAAGAAGACGCTAAACAGTCTTTCCCGTCGCTAAGAAGTGTGCATTTTGCTGATGGGGAGGCCCATCGGTTGCCCAGACGCGAATGCCCCTTCTATCGCGAGTGCCGGCATGCTTTGAAAGTTCTCTCTCGGCTGCAGACAGGTCTCTCTGACAGCCGGCCGTTGTCGAGTAAGGCATTATATCGTTGTTTAGTTAGGGGGGCCGCTAGCGATGGTCTGATTGGCGAGCTCGGCGTGACGGAGGCGGAGGGTCGCTTACTGTGGCCTTGGGCCCCCAGGATGAGGTGTCTCAATAATGACGAGGCTTCCCTCACCTGGCTGGTCATTCGGAATGCCCTCTGGGTCGGCAAGAAATTGTTTGCAGCGCAACAGGCCATTTCACCTGAGTGCGGCCGGTGCGGTGATTTGGAGGAGACTATTAGTCACGCCTTCTTTCACTGCCCGGTCGTACGGCCGCTGTGCAAGCTTCTTGAAGGCTACATGGTCCGCATCCTCAATGGAAAGTTTTTTGTCCTGGAAGCCAGTTCTGTGTGCAGCAATGTGGTACCGAGGTTGAACAGACAGGAACACTATGTGTTTCTCTGCTTACTCGGCGTTATGCGTGTCGTGATGTGGACGACGAGAAAGAAGGAACTCTACGAGGACGAGTCTTTTTCTTCTCAGACCCTGGTGGCATTTTACAAACACCAAATCAAAGTCAAAATCCGGTCTGAGAGAAAGAGACTCTCTTCGCTGGAGTTTGGCGAAAGGTGGGTGACTGTTGCGCGCTTGTGTCGCGTGGTAGGAGCCAACCTTACTTTCACTCTGGACATTCCAGGGACTTAAGAATTTTGAGTTACCGGAAGGACGTGACCACCCAGCCCAGGTAAGTTAGAATTTTTTTTTAGGCCATTTTGATTTAGTTTGTTCCTAATTTAGTTAACTTAGCTAGAGTATGCAAGGTCATTGGGCCCCCCTTTTTTTTTGTCCCCTTCTTTTGTTTCACTCTCCCTTCCCTTCCCCCTGTTAGATGACAGGAATTGGAGTTCTCCAGGAGTGCGATGGAGGGCTTATGTTAATTCATAATTATTGTTTACTTATATTTTGTACTATTTATTTACCTTATTTGATTATTTTTCCTCCTTCGACACTATTTTCGACTGGTTAACTCCTCTTTCTGCCATGTTTTAGTACGTGGGGGGGACCCCATACTAACCATCATAATGTATATATGTTTTGTTCATTTTCGTTTTTAGGGGAGTTTTTAATAAATGTATATAGCGTTCGTTTAGTTTTTTTAAAAATCGCTCCCCTCCCCCTCACTTTGTAAATATGGGAGTAAGTTTAGAAGTCCATGGAGCAGTAGTGTTTTGGTGATTGTTGTTTTTGGTGAATGCAGTATGATAGTGATATGTTCTTTTGAGGTATTTTGGTGTTTTTTTAATTTGGAGATATGTATTGGTCAGTGAATGAGTCTAGTTAAGTTAGAGATTAGGATAGTGTAGACCAGCCTTCCCCACCCAATTTTTAGGCCTTGTGCCAAATTTGTATTTCCCCACATATTTTTTTAAAAAATACAATAAATTATTTTCCAAAGAGGCAGCTATGTTACTTTTGGCTTGTAAAGGTGAGTGCTGTTTATTGTTGTTCTATATCAACATAATTTTAAAATCTTCATAAACCTAATATTAAATCCCCTATTAATAGTTTTTGTCAAATTTCATAATATGAAACAAAAAAAAATTCTAATGTCGCCTTTAAACTCAACTCTTTTTTTCACTAATTTTTTAACTATTCTGAACAAATCAACAATATTTACAATATGTCCACAATCAAAGTTCACAAATGTTCAGTTTTTTTCTTTTTTTTTCAATTTATGGACTGTGCTTTTTTCCTGAAAATGGTCATTTTCTTGTGTTTTTTTCATGCTGTGTTCAACAGTGTTCAAGTTTCTTTTCTTCTTTCCTTTCCCCTTGTCTTTTTCCATTGTCTTGTCGTCTTTATTTTTTTTTTTATAATAAATTGCTCATTCACTATTTTTTTTTTAAAACCTTATATCTGCTTCTCTCTGTCTTTACCTTAATATAATAACTATAGGTTCATGCATCCCTGTTTATTCAATTTCTAACAAGTATTTCCATAAAACAAGCATGGTTCATTAATCAAACTTTTTCAGTAATATTTTTCTTCTTTTGGCAAGTATCTCTACAAAATCATGGCTCGTATCCAGCCATCATTTCTTCATTTTTACTTGTTCCAAACACAGCAACACAATACTAGTTTCTTGCTTACTTCCAAAGATGAGTTAAAATATCCCGGGGGTCTTTCCGAAGCAACCCTCCCACTGTCTTTTACAATAGTTAATGGGGTACTTTATTCATTTATCCATTCAGTCAACCACATTTCCCCCTCAAGAACAATCTAAAACCGAGTCCACAAATTTCTCTGTACATACAAGATTGTCAAGATTTTGCACAAATACTCCCTATCTCCTATCCCATTTTAAATTTCAAACCCCATTCTAGGGGGACCTTCACAACTCAGTCTGGCTACTAACCAGTCAGTTTTTAGGGGAATTCACAAAATATCCAGTACAACAAGATTTTCAACCCCTCTCTAGGGGGAGACCTTCACAAAATCTGGTATGCTTCCACCAGTACCCAAGATATCGATCCCATTCTAGGGAGAGTTCACAGAACACTTCCAATTTCCACAACTTTTCCAAACTCGAACCCATCCCACAGCCTTAACTACGGATCCAAAGGTATATGAGCATTCTCCAGACAACATCGTTGATGCCCTGAAATCCTCCCAGATCTCAGATTAAAATCCTAATTTCAAATTACCATGCGCCAGGACAGCATTCACAAGTTACAACAGAATTTCATTCATAAAAATTTTGTTTACTATCAAATTCATTCGTAAAAATTAAAACTCAAAACCCAAGTGGAAGTTTACATTATGACCCGTCAATCATTTTAACACAGGGACAGTATATCTTTCTTTCTTCTCTTTTCACAGCAATCTGCTTGTAGATTTCCCTCTTACTCTCTTTCTTTCTCTCTCTCTCACTAGATTCAAAATTACATATAGTAGTTTTCATCATTTTTCTATGTTTTATATGTAGGGCACAATCAATTTTTGTTTTTTTTTTTCAAAATTATTTTCAATGTAACTTTTAGAAAGGCCAAATAACATTAATATATAAGCCAACAAGACTCATTTTACTTCCCACTTGTCATTATTACTTTTTTTAAAAATTCTTTCCTCGAACCCCTAATATGAATGACAGAGAAAACAAATTTATACTATTCTTAGAATGAGCAATTTACTTACAGTCTTCGGAGTGTTTCTCTTTTTTTTTTTTCATCTTTTCAGTTTTTTGTTGTGGTCTGTTCTGGTTTTCTTCTTTCTCCCCGTCTGTTGCATTTTTCTTTGTTCTTTTCCTCTATCTCTCCATTTTTCTTCTTTCTTTTCGTGTCTCATTCATTCTGTTTCGTTCTTGCTTTGTCTTTTTTTTTCGGATTCATTTCAGCTTTTCATTTCTAATTTTCTTGATGTGTTGATATCGGCCGCTTCCTTGATCGTCTTGGTTTAAACTCGGGTTTGAAACCACACCATGGGGGCATGAACTGACCTTAGGCACCAAATCGTATTATGTTGTATACTATAATACATATATAAGCAGAAACATAATCAAACATAATATATGAACTTCAATGAATGAACAAACACACTTCTTTATAAAAATGTATCTCTCACGCTTTATTCTCAAGAGGGTGATGTTTCTTGTGTGTGAGAGGTGAGTAGAAACAAGGACGGACTGTTATTTTGACCCAAGTTCTTCTGACCATAGCAGCACTTTTTCGCCTCATCTTGGCTGGGGTTGTTCAACTGTGGGTCACTGAGAGCCCAAAGCCCTCTGTCTGCCACTGGCTCTCACTTCGTTATCTTGTCTCCAACTAACTCGAACCACCCTGGGCACCTGGTTATATTATTGTCTCATGCCCACCTGCTTCCGCTGTTCTTCCGCATATTTATACAGGTGCATCTCTTGATTGGCGACTCAGTCGAGGGTCAATATATAACACATGGACCCAAACAGGGGTCTAGGCACAGATGCCTGATTATAGCTTAAACTGGACAAGGTTCAGTGTTATACTTGCTGGTCAATGGCTGTTGTGCGGCCACCCAGCTAAAAGGCATCCTCGAGGGGCAGGCAAGGTGATATTTGATGAACGTCCCACCAGACAGATGAATATGGCACAAGGCCTTTATTTAGGTGGGTCCGGGTGCAGGGCCATGGCCCAGATGCTTCAAAAATGCCTCAGGCCCCATCAGCATTCCCCTAAAAAGGGGTGCCTCAAGTACCTGGTGAGAAACCTAACCCCTCCAAGAACAGCCCTCTGAAGCTTGAGGATGCCAATCAAGACGCACCTAGACTGACCAACCGCCGGCACAACCAGAACACATCTGACCAGATCCATGCTTGCCCCACATGGCCAATTGAAGTGTAAAATGGCTGGGCAAGGTAATGGTTGGGCAAGGTAAAGAGAGGTCGGAAAAAGGCTGAAAATTATGCCAAGAAAGGAAAGCTTTCATGCTGGTTTTGTGAAATGTTTGTTATGTATATTCCGTTCGAAGCGTTGACTTCTGGTTTTTGATGGCAGCGGCTTTTTGATGTATTTAAAACCACTCGCTATGTTTCTTTTTTTTAGGCAGTGGAAGAGATAATGGTAATGTTTATAGAGTGGGAGTATGTTGTAGAACTAGTCCAAGCAAAAGCAGTAGTACAGTTTTCAGACAATTGGGTAGCCTCAGTTGACTAAAAATAACAACACACACGACTAGCAGCCCTTCCTCAGTATACCTCTGGTCAACTCGTTTGTTCTGTCAGTCAGTCAGTCAAAAAAGCAGTCCACAAAGAACAACAACAACAATGCTTCTGCTGCTGGCATGCTTTTTTATGCAAGTTCCGACATATAGAAATTTACATGCAAGGTAGATTTCTTCTTGTGAGAGACGAGGTTGGCTCACTATAACTTCTACCTCCAGAAGTGAACATATTTTTTACTGCTTGACAAGCAAAGCATAGTCTTACACACTTTGATCCAGGAGGTAAGTTTCTTCTCTTGCTACACTCCCCCACTGATCTCATGATAACAAATGTGGCAGTTTGGCAGCGTCCGCTTTCGCCGAGTGCTTCTATGCAAAGGCACAGGAGGGGGTTCTGCCACGGCTTCTTCCTCAGGCAAATCGTCTGATTCTATATCTTCGGTGTCACACAGTAGGCTTTCTGCCTCGGTCTCAGAAGGTGTACGATCAGTCTTCCTCCAGCGATGTCACACTGTGTTGCAGGCGCAGATCCTTCACATGGTGGGGTATTTTGTCTACCAAGACAGATTGTGGACTAATCATTTTGGTCACTCAACCTTTGCCAAATTGTGTGGTACATCGATTCTGCACCATCTTGAACCACACATGATTCCCGACCTGGTAATTGCTGCGTCTAGGACCTGAAGATGTTATCTGGGTGTCAACCCCTTTTACTCTCACCTCATAATGATAGATCTTGTTGGTGGGTGTGGTGGGAGGTGACACGCTGTCTCTGGGTGTGACATTGTGCCAGTAGAAAGCCTCCTGAATCGAACAGTGCATTCAGGCTGCAATACACTTCACTGTGCAGTGACATCGCTTTGCTATGCCATTCCTGGCTAGGACGTACACACAACGAAACCGCAAATTAACTCCCCAATCATTTGCAAAAGCCCTGAACTCTCTGCTGCAGAAGGCCATGTCATTATCTGTAAGGAGTTTTTGTGGTGGGCCATGTTCAAAAAACATCTTCTCCAGCTGGTGAATCACGCTTGCAGAATCTTGTCTTTCCAATTGTCTCCAAATTGAGAAATGTGACGGGCCACCGTCTGTAAGCGTTAGGAAATGGTGGGCACCATAATGCGTGATGTCCATTCCTAACCTCTGCCAGTTATTGTCTACCTTCAGTGTTCTTTTTTCCCAGTGAACTGGTACTGGGTCTATGGACTGGCATTCCTCACATATTCTTATGGCCATCTTGATGGCTGCTCTTGGTGTCACTGGGCAAATTCTCCTTATGAAGTAAGTGGTGCACTGCACTCCCGGGTGTCCACTACTTCTGAGGATGGCAATGATTTGATCTGCGTCCAACTCATCCACGTGAATAGCGCCGATCAATGGCTTGGGTCCATTCTCCAGCTTTATAGCTGTGAACCTCTGCTGAGGCACCTTCTTATTTGACGGAACAATATCACGTCCACAGTCAATTCATACTCCTCCGCAAGCTTTTTTTGGAGTGTTCAGCCACCTTCTGATAAGCATTTCAGTGGCTGCTTTGGTATACACTCATGTTCTCTCAGTCAGAGTGTCCGATACCTAATGGTGCATGCACACATATGGTTTTTATGTGCAGCACCTTGCATTGCCATTGGAGAGCTAAATTGATACCCTTTAACACGGCGTCCAGTTTGGCTAGGTTAATATGTTGGGTGTTGTTTTCAGGTCGCAGCTAGCAGGCATCTTCAAGAACTATTTCGTGTCTCTCCAATGCTACTCTGATCGCTAAGGAGCCAGCATCGACCCAGATGTTCAATTCCCATCCATCTACCCACCAATCTCCATGGGCTGGATCGTCTTGCTACACAGAGTCCATAGTCTCAGATATCATACACTGCAGCAAGTTGTCCCTCGTCTTATTATCCCAGCCCTTTGTGACCGAGCTTGCCCTCCTCTTGAATACTCCGCAAGCCACACGGAGCCAACCATACACCAAAAAGTGTCTGACAAGCCTCCTGCATAAAGAGAACACTGTCCATTGTGTGACAATATCGGGAGCATCTGGAACCATGCTTCCTCACTTCCACTGCAATCTACCGTGAGTTTACCACCAACCCCAACACTCGTGTGCCATCTTCCAATCGTTCTGGGTCCTTACATTCATGTCCAAATCTAGCTAGGTGTTCTCTTACGTGGGTCATGGGCATAACATCTTCGTTGACATAGATGTCGTTGATGTAAGCAGACACCAGGTTGCCCACAGCCTCCTCTTGTGACAGCACCGTGCTGACAATGGCTTTCATAATGAGAGGAGCCACATTAAGGCCAAACCCTAAACGTGACAGGCAGTATCTCTGCTTGCCAATCTTCACAGTCTGGAATGGCCTCAGTGTCTTCTGGACACACACCTGAAGATATGCTCTCTTAAGGTCTAACAGGGATACATTGGAACCCTTTTGCCACCATTCATGCAATTTAGCTGCGTTGGCTGTGAAAACATCAACATGATAGTTGAGCTGTTGAAAGTCCATCACTGGATGTACTTTTGATTTATGCTGCTGCAGTAAAGCCATCAGGGAAATCAGCCCTTTGGGGGGAGGCCCAGTTCTTTCTCTTTGTATGGCACAAGCCAGCTATTGCTCATCCATGCACAGATCTCCTGCTCGTAGTCCTCCCAGATTTCTGCCGCTACCTGATATTCCGCCACCCTGTTGTCTAGTGCCTCAGTTGTGTGCCTCTCTGACCACTTCTATGCCACAGTCCAGGCCTGGCTCCGATGGTTGAAAATTACAGTGAAATTGGGTTCATTGATGGAAATGGCTGCACACTTGACAATTTCCTTGTTGCCAAGTTGTACTGATCCTGTTGGTCCAACAACCATGCCTCCCAGTGCTTTTATAGCATCAATCCCCAACAGCAGGTCAAATCCTAGTGGTTTACCACGTACCAACAGCATGCTGATTTTAGTTGAACTGCCTTCCTCCGTAGACACAGTTACCATTCCGTCACCGCCTCATGGACAAGACATGCCTCCAATCATCATCATGTTCACAATCGCTCTCCTCTAAGACCGGCATCAATCTGCATCAATGATTGTTTGTGAGCAGCCGGTGTCAATTAGTGCTGAACATTTTGCTCTGCTGGGAGCGCTGCATTCATGCCTTGTCCCCAGTTTCGTTTCTAGAACAGTCCCAGGCCCAGTGTCCAATCTCACCGCATTGGAAACAACATGTCCCGTGACATGTGACCCTTACTGTTGCAGCATTGGAAATGGAGCTACTCTTAGCAGCAGGTGTGATGCCACCGCGAGTTGAGCTCACAGCTGTGGCCAAGTCCTGGCTTTGGTCCCCAGTTGTTAATACTCTGGCTCGTGCTAGCAGGTCTGCCATGGCCAGGGTTTTGATATCTGGGGCTTGCTGAAGCTCAATTGAAATGGCATTAGGGAAACCTTTGACGAAAGCCAGCTTTGTGAACCTCTCCAGTCCAGCTCCCTCGAACCCAGCCAATCCAGACAACTGCCTCATTTTGTTGGCATATATGTCGACACATTCACCAGCCCACCTAGCCAGGGTCAATTTTCTGTATGCTGTGAACGCACTGTCTGTAAATGCTTCCTTAAGCTGAGCCTCAATTAGGCTGATGTCCTTCACGAGGACCTTCATTTCCATATAGAGAGCCAAAGCATCCCCTCCAGGTACAATGGCAGCAAGCTGGTGACATCATCTACATGCTGAAGTCTTGCTACTAACCTGACCTTTTTCAGCCATGCCACCACATCACCCTCGCTAGAAAATGGCTTTATTATGTCGCTGCCCAGGCGAACCTTTGCCATTGTACTGAAATAGCTTGTTGTAGAACTAGTCCATGCAAAAGCAGTAGCACAATCCTCAGACAAATGGGTAGCCTCAGTTGACTTAGAATAACAACACACGCGACTAGTAGCCCTTCCTCAGTATACCTCTGGTCAACTCGTTTGTTCTGTCAGTCAGTCAAAAAAGCAGTCTGCAAAAGACAACTATAATAATGCTCCTGCTGCTAGCATGCTCTTTTATGCAAGTTTTGGCATATAGAAATTTACATGTGAGGTAGATTTATTTTCGTGAGAGACAAGATTGGCACACTATAACTTCTGCCTCCAGAAGTGAACATATTTTTTACTGCTTGACAAGCAAAGCATAGTCTTACACACTTTGATCCAGGAGGTAAGTTTCTTCTCTCACTACAGAATAACAGTATCACTACTATGACAGTGACCTTACATTTTATATATATATATATAACAATATAAAACTACCAGCGAGCAAAGATGCATTTGTATTTCTTTATTTTTTTTTCCTTTTATGAGAGAAAGTGTTTAAAATTTTTTATCAAAATTTAAGCAAAGGTTTACATTTCTTTATATTTCTGATTCTTCCCCTCCTCATCACTAGAATCATATGATATCACCCTAGCATTAACCTTGAACCCAATACATGCGACAGCCCAACTTAATTAGTGCATGTGCCCTTTCTGTGCCTATCCAAATTCAATTGCGTGACTGACAGTGAATGTTATCCCGCTGAAGACAATGTCCCTGATACAGTTTGTGGTTCATTGGCAAAGTGGCGAGACACGATTATAACATCTGGATGATGAGCAGGAGAATAGAAAGGAAAGCTAGAAGAAAGTTGATTGATTGAACTAAGATTGATTGAACTAAGGAAACGACTTTCCAAGTTCCATCGAATCCGAAAGAAGGTCACCTGGCGCCATCCTGTACTTGAAGACTTGAGATTACATCCATTTAAACACCACCTATTTTCCCATTGATTTTGATTCATCTCATCATCATATTCTTATGGAGAAGATTTATACATACGTTGAACTCTCACAATTCTTTTTTTTTTCTAACTCTACTCCAGACCCTTCTTTTGAGACGCTGTAAGTGAACTTTCTCTTTTCTTCATAAACTCACACATATTTTATATGAATACATCTTTTGCTTGTAGGTTGAACATATCCCGTCTTGACTAAATGTTGTTTCTTTTCTTCACCTCCTTTTACCTGCTTGTTAAATAAATGTTTGTGTTTAAAATCTACAAGTGATGTTGTTTTCTGTAATTTTGCAAGCATGTTTATTGATTGATTTCCCTCACAACCACTGGCATCTTGAGAAGGAGTTCTCATCCCTGTGTTCTTTTAGTGTTTAAATTTGAATTCCAGAATCTTGTACCTTTTTTTATTATTATTATTATTGTTGTACAAATGCCTTTGTTGTCCCTAACGAGCATGCATGCATAATATGTATAAACAGGATTTGGCATTTAAGAACTTACAAGGGTTGATATGCTATAAAACACAACCAAACTGACCAACCAACACACTTGCTAAGTGCTTAGTTGAATTTTAAAATTTTAACAGAATAAATGTTTTTATATCATTAATCACACCTGAAATTATCATGAAGAACAGGTTTATCCAAAGAAACAAAAAGTGAAATTGAAAAATAAAAATAATTTAGAACTGTGTCATAACTGCATGCATAAAACAAAATAATAAATGCATACTGAAGACATATAGGCACTTAAAAAATATCTGTATTAAGTTTCTGTCATGTTAGAAAATTTTTTTTACCGATTCACTTCTGAGAAAGAAATCTTATTTCTTTTCAGGAAAGAGCAAACAGTTTTAAAGTTATAACCAGTTGAAAAAGATAATTCAAGGAAATGAACTTTTATACATATTTTTGTTGAAGGTCAGAATTGATAGCAAACACGTTTCATTTTAGTTTTGTAAAATAACAATGATAATAATAATAATACTTACCGGCCCAGATGTTTTAACTAGTCTAAAGTTGGCAGATAAAAATAAAACAGGCTGTAACTTAATACTGACTCGAGCACCTCACATATGCACAAGTATTGCTCTAGGCTTTTTATTGTGGGAAGTAGGCACAGGTTGTAGCCTACACATACTCGGTGGTTTGAAAAATGCCTTGAAACCTGTCAGCATTCCCCTAAAAAACCTAGAACCTCTGGAGAGGGTTAGAGCCTGAGGGGGCAGTCTCCTGAGGCTCATGGAGTGCCAGTCTTAGCACGCATGGCATAAATGTCTGCTTCCTGGAACCCATGTCAGGTGGCTTTGACCAACTGCCACCAAAGCCAAGACACATCTGGCCTGATCCACGTACCAGGGAACATGGCTGGCCAAATTGTGTTTCAGCCCAGTGGGCCAAGCTGTAACTCAATACAGTCCTGGTATTTGTTGAGTGCTCCATGTATACATAAGTATGGCACATAGCATTTTTTATTGTAGGAACCAGGCACAAGACTGGAGCCTACTCATGCCTGGTAGTTCCAAAAATGTCTTGAGCCCTGTTGGCATTCCCCTAAAAAAGGGATGCCTCAGGTGCCAGGCAATGAACCAAACCCTTTCTCAGCATTTTAGAGCCTTAGGGGATGGTGCCCTGCGGCTCAAGGAGTGCTGGTCTCAACCATGAGACATGAATGCTAGACCCCCCCCCCAGCTCCTGTGTCAGGCAGCCTCAACTGACTGCCACCAGAGCCAAGACATTCCCAACCTGATCTGTGTACTACTGATCATGGCTAGCCGGCCAAAGTGTGTCCCAGCCCTGTGGGCCAGGAATGAAGTCAAAAAGTAATGCAGACCAGGTATTTGTTTAGCACCTCACATACACACCCGGGTGTTGAGGCCAATGGCATTAATTTGCTGTTGGCTTTGACGTTAGTGAGCGCTGTTCAACAGAGGCAGACTTGAGGCCGAAAGGCTCCTGGCTTCGGCTGGGACACCTTTGGGTGGGTGAGCTGCAGCATTGACACTTTTGTCCCCCTTGTATAGCACTGGACCTTGCTGTCCAATTCAAGCTATAATCAGACATACATGCCTGGACCCAGATTTGGGTCCATGTCCAGCTAGGCTCATCAGGTTCACATTGCCCCTAGTGGGCCGATGACTAGCATAGTCAAGCAGAGCTTGAGTCTCGGCTCGTGCCTGTCATTCCCCTCCACTAATCCCCACTATAATTGACCTTTGGGTCATTGACTTTGTGTTAAATCCTGTCTGGTGGGAGGCAGAGACAAATAAAGCCTACGCATACACTAGTATGTCACATGACCTTTTGTTTTTTTGTGGGAACCAGGTGCAGGACCGTAGTCCACACACATCTTGCGGTTCCAAAAATGCCTTGAGCCCTGTCAGCATTCCCCTTAAAAGGGGCAGTGATCAAACTTAGCCCTTCTTGAGAGGGTTAGAGCCTAGAGAGACTGCTCCCTAAGACTCAAATAATATTGTTTTAGTGCACGGGATGTGAATGCCGGCTTCCCAGAATCCACGTAAAACAGCCTTGACCGACTGCCACCAGAACCAAGACCTGATCTATGTACCGGAGGACACAGTTGGCCAAAGTGTATCCCAGTCCAGTGGGCCATGACTGCAAGTCAAAAAGAAATGCTGACCTGATATATGTTGAGCACCTCACATATTTTCTGTGTGTGTGGGAACCAGATGCAAGACCATAGCCCACACACGCCTAGCAAAATGCCTTGAGCCCCATTGGCATTCCTCTAAAAAGGGGCGTCTCAGGTGCCAGGTGATAAACTGAGTCGCTCTGGAGAGGGTTAGAGCCTGTGGGGATGGACCCCTGAGGTTCAAGGAGTGTTGGTCTCAGCTCGTGTGACATGAATGCTGGCCTCCTGGAATCTATTTCAGACGCCTTCAACCAACTCCCTCTGGAACCAAGACACACCCAACTAGATCGGCGTATCAGGCAACATGGTCGGTCAAAGTGTGTCCCAGTCCAGTGGGCCATGACTGCAAGTCAAAAAGAAATGCAGACCTAGTGCTGCTATCAAATGGAAGCTGGTATTTATATACCAATATGTACACTCATAGACCAGCAACCAACCACAATCCAGGAAATGGACTTGCCCACATACACACAATGGAACATCTTAATGAGCCATTAATAACTCTCCTCCTTTAGAGCTCATGCAAAGTTGACCCAGCTTGTTATGCAACTGAGTGCTGATTTTGATAACTTACCAAACTCAATAAGTTTATCTTCTGTAATGAACAATATCTTTTACTTCAAAGTTAAATTGGTTAGTCTTTCATTTCTTCTGTAAACTATTGATGATACCTACTCCAAACCAAAGTTTCCGAGATAAATGTTGAACCTGACACTAGTGTTGTGCCAAAGGATTGTAAGCTGTGTAGATAACATTGTTACTTTGTCTATTCTCAGAATTTGGAAGTTTTGGTAAATCAGAAAGTGGGGTCTTCAGTTTATAAAATATGGGATGTGAATTTATCTTGGTTTTCTTTTAGTTTTTATCTGTGGAGCAAGAATACTAATGTTTCTTGAATTAGTATTGGCATTAACATTGTCTTGTTTTGAGTGATATTTCTTTGTTGTTGTTTTCTTGCAACTGAGGAAATCAAAACAGATTGCTTTCTGTTTAATCAGTGTGTCTCTTATTTTATATAATGAGTATCTAATGAATTTGACTTGAATATAGTTTGATTTTTCTTTTTTATTTCATTATTCAAACTGTCAGAATTTATAACATTCATGATTTTAATTGTTGGGCAGATAAGCTTTTGAGCTTGGGAATCTTTTGGTTTATTTACTATTGTTGCTATGGGTTTAGATTTGAACTTGTGTTCTCTTTGTAGTAGCACTGGAGATTCAAGTAACTTGATATTTTTCCTCTGCAACATTGATTTTGCATGCATACACCAAGTTTTGTTTGTGGGCAACTCCAAAAACCTTAATCTTCCTGAAGTGGGCCAGTAATCTCTTGTTTTAAATGTTGAAAATTATGTGTTTTCAGTTATTTCAATGTCCAGCTGAGTGAAAAGGTCTTTGAACAGTATTTATTTACAAGGTTACTTTTGTACACTGAATAGTCACCCTCAGAGAAGGAGTGAATTTATTTTCCTCTTGTCATGTCTTCGGATGGGATCCATTTTCTTGATCAAAGATAATGGTTGTGTATAAAGAGAGCTCTTCACATCTGCATTTGGTACATTTCTCTACAGGTATGCTATTTTCCATTTTGTTTTGTATTTAAAACAGAAACAGGCTTCTTCATTTGGACAGTGGGTGAAGTTTTTGTGCATTGCCTTTCAACTTTTCTATCCTTTACAAACTTCTTTATGGAAAGTATCACTTTTACCTGTCTTGCTGCTGAAAAATATGTTGGGGTGTATGTGTGTGTGGAGGGACTGTTCTCTATCTTGAAAGGACAGTTCATTTTCAAGACAAATTTAAAGCTTGAATCATTCCTATCTCACACTTGTTTCTTAACAATGTTTACGATAAAAAAGATGCATTGCTAACTTGAGTGTCATCTGTTTTTCTTAGAGACATTCCTTACTTTGGATTTGACAACTTAGAAAGTATCAAAATATGACAGATTTGAAAGGTATCTTTTAACCTTAGAAGCTTTCAGCTTTTTGAGGAAATCACTCAGTTGTCTACTTGGAGTACACCTTAGTAGTAATATTGTGCTCGATTTACTTTTGAAGTATATTTTCCACTATTTCAGAAGTACCATAGCATTCTTACAGCCTAGTTCAAACCATGTTGATTTCTATTACTTAGCATTTGACATGGATGATTCTAATCTGTTCAGTGTGTCTTCATGATTCATTGCTCAGCTACTTGACCAAGAGGTTCATGTAATCACTACAGTTTATATCTGTTATATGCAGTAATTATAAAGCAGTATTTTTGCAATGGTCCTCTAGTTGGTCATTGAATTTAAAGAAACCTGTCAAAACTATTTCAGCTAAAGTATTAGATAAATTATTTCAACAAAACATTGTTATCCATAGTATTACAATCGATAAGTCATTTTTCTTTCTTGAGTTGTGTTGAATGGGTAGAGCAGTTTAACTGTAAGATCATGAGAAGTTGTTTGTTTTATCCTGTCAGAAGAACAATGTCTGCAATTTATCGTTCTTTTGGCCAAATGAGTAGAATGTTCGCCAATGGTTTGGGAGGCCAGGGTTCAATCATACCAAAGACTCAAAAAATGGTACTTGATGCCGCCTTGCTTAACACTAAGTATCAAGGGTCATCATCATCATCATCATGTCGTGCCGCCAGCATGGATATCCTTGACCATCTCTCGCCACTTTTCCCTATCGTTCATCGCCTCCGGCAGGTCTTCTGGATTACATCCTGTGTCCTCACATAGCTGCTGAATGTAAGTTCGGGCTGGTTGTCCTGCTTTTGCTTGGCCATATGTGGGGGTCCATAGTAGTACGTCACTTACGAGCTCGTCTTTGCTTCTCCAGCAGTATCCGGCGTGTCTGGCTCGTCTGACCTGTATAGTTTTCATGATGGGAGGCAGGTGGCCGTACAGTTGGCGTCTCGTGGGGTGCTGTCGCCAGGACCTGTTCAATATTGCTCTCAACATTCTTGTGTAGTTGCCGTCAAGTTTCTTCTCCAGCCATTTGGTTAGCGTCCATGTAGTGCATCCATATAGCAGTATCGATACAACCGCTGCCTGGAAGAAACTGCGCTTCATTTCATCTGTCAGGTCTGATTTCCATATTATTGAGAGCCGTCCATGCTTTCATCAGCCGTGTGTCGATGTCGTTTTCTGTTGATGAGACGCTACTTCCTAGCCTCAGAGAAGCTCTGTCCTAGCCTCAGAGAAGCTCTGTCTAGAGTGGTAATGTTGCCCGTTTGGTTGTAACACATATATTCAGTATCAAGGGTAAAGTGGAGCAATCCAGGGAATGGAGTAGCACCCCCCTATATCTCAGTGTAGTAGCTATTGAAAAAGAGCCTTCCAGTCACCCTCGACTAAGGTCACCAACTTTACTTACATTCTGTTAAGTCCTGTGGCATGTTATTTTAATTGTATATGTCAATTTCTTCAATTGCAGCCTCTAAGATTTCAGATTATACTATTGCTGCTACAGCTTCCACCTTCTCAATGTCTCTGGATATTTTAGATTTATATAAACATTGACCCAGGACACATTCTAGCACTTTATTTCCTTTTTCAGGAAAAATAAATGGGTTTTGGTTGCTGTTCAAGTGTGGTGGATAAGTTGTCTGGATACCTTTAAAGATCCTGACATATGGAACCTGGTTTTGTATGTGGCTAATTTGTGTTTCATACCTAGAGAATGTAAAAGCTGTGTCAACCTTTTTAAAATTTTGGTTCAAGAGATAGCTGTCTTTTATGAGGTTATCATTCTCACAATTTTTTACCAATAACTTTTGTTGTTTGGCATTGTTGTGTTTTCTATAGCCTTCCTTTTTATCATATTTGATGGACAAAGTGGAACTGCTATTTTTAGTCAATATGCAAATCTTTAAGAGAATAAATATTTTCTCTCTATCAATCATGTTGGGAACAAAATATAGTAAATAGGTTTATTGAGAGAAAAAGGTAAAAAGTATATATGAATGATGTAATCTACGTGTATAAAAGACTATACAATAAATACATACATAAGACAATATAATATTTACCAAAAGCAGTTACTGTGTATACAAGATTTATAGGCATTGCTAGAAGCACATAGTTTTCTTTGCCTAGTTGTCTGGGGCTGTAGAATACACCGACTGCACCTCTGCAGAGGGGTAAGACCGCCCCCAACAAGTGTTCTGGATCTGACACTAAACAATCTGATGGTGAGGTTCCAGTGATACTGGAGCTTTGGGGAATGTGGAGCACCCCTTCATTGCCATTGCTCCCAGGTCCACTCTGGTCTGGAATGGTAGCACCTGAGAGGGCCCTATCTATGGGTTAAAAAGAATTAACTGCATACTTATGTTAAACTGAATTGTTTGAATTAGAACTGTTTGACTAAACTGAATTGCTTGAAATAGAAATGTTTTTGACAATTAAACTGTACTTACATTTAAAGTTTATGCTTATGCTAAACCTAATTGTTTGAAATGGAACTGTCTTTGACATTGAAACTGTACTTACACTAAACTGAATTGTTATATATAGAACTGTTTTGACATTTAACTGTGTAAACAAAATCTGTACTTATACTAAACTGAATTAGCTGAATTGGAACTGTTTGAATAAACTTAATAGTTTGAAATAGAAATGTTTTTGACAATTATACTGTGTACTCATGCTAAACTGAATTGTTTGAAATAGAACTGATTATTTGCATAAAAATGGATTTGGCATTAAATAACCTACTAAGGTTGATATGCTATAAAACCAACCAAGCAACCAACCATAGTCTTCTATAGTTACAAGTATTAAAACATTCATGGTCTAAGTTAGTGACATGTTGGAAATTGCTTTTTATTGCATCTTGCTATGATCTGCTAAATGAAAGTCAAGTTTTAGTGAATGGATCGGAAATGAATGTCTGGATATGCTAAAGTATATGTATGTGTAGAAGAATCATTAACTCCTGTAATGGAACATTATAATCTTAAAAAACCCCTTTATATGTACATATATTGATGAGCCAAAACATTATGACCACTTGCTTAATAAGTTGTTAGTCCTACACAAGTCTGCCAAATAGCTCTGATTCAGTTAGACATGAACTCTACCACACCTTTAAAAGTTGCCTCTGGGACTTTGGGCTAGGATGTTAACTGCAGGTTTTTTAATTGCTATAAGTTATATAGTAGACATTTTGCAGGTTAAACTTCTTCATCCAACACATCCCATAATAGTTCAATGAGATTGAGATTTGGAGAGAGTGATAGTCAGGGCAACCTTATGATGCCTTCATTTTTCTGAAATTTTTCCACATAACTCATGCAGTGAAAAATCTTCATGAAAGCTTTTCCTGATTTGAAATAGTATTTTATACTAACATTGCTTTTCACTTGTTCAAAATGGGGTAAAGACAAGCTCACTACTCATCTTCACTTTAGCTTGTATAATCCAATGTTGACCAGGGTGGTAAAATGCATTTTTTAATTCAAAAGTTTACTGCTACACATTTCTGTTGCAAACACTTTAAAATATCTCACACACATGATTTTAAAAATTTAGTTTCTGTTTGGACACATTTCATATTTACTATTCTTGTTTTATTTCATGCTTGTTGTCTTTATAGAAGTGATAATAATCTTTTTAAAAAATCAGGTATTTGGACATTTGGTAAAATAATTGCTCATCAGAATGAATTATTGGAAGGGAAAATTCCTTGGATAGAATAATTCTTAATCTGTAATTTTTAATAAGATGTAACTCTAAAGAAGGAACATAAGTTTTTAGTACTGTAAAGATTATTTCTAACAAGAGGAGGATAAGTTTTTGACTTCTGGTATCACCTATTATAATTCTCTATTATTATTTTAAATCATCAGATTGGTCTGTATGTGGTTTAGTTGTAATATATCACCTAAAGAAAACACAAAATGCTTAACTTTTAATTGAATTTAGGTAGCATACTTTATTCAGAGATAATATCCTCTTTGGATGTAAGTAGTGGTAGGTTACATAAACTTAGACTAAATAGGAGATAAACAAGCCAGCTTCAACTGTCAACACTTGTCTAAAAGACTTTATATGATTTTTTTGTGCTGTTTTTTTTTTTCTTTAATGATTTGAGTTAGGAAGTAAATTTCTAATGGAAATTTACTAAGCTTTTTGCTTAGATGTGGCACAAGGCCATATGAAAGGGGCACCCAATGAGATTCGAACTCACTCGTGTAGGTTTGCTAGCCTAGCTTGCTAACCATTACACCACTTGTAGATGAACTTTTGATTGAAAAAACTGGAACTTTTCTTATTATGTAAAAAGAAAAAAATTCTTATGGAATATTTTTTTGTATATTGGCAATATTTCCTCAATTAATTGCAGCAGAAAAAAACGATGCATAAATCTTTAGATTTTAATCTAATACCAGTAACCTCTACTTTAGAGCCTATCCAGATCCAACCATCATAGCATAAGATGCACAAGGATTTTTGGAAGAGTTTGAATAGTGTTTGACTCTTTTTATTCAGAACTTTACTATTAATATACATTAATATTTGTATTATGAGATAATTCTCTTTGTGTATACTCCAAGTTATAATTTTTAGGAAGAAAATACTTACATTTGAATAATACTGAATAAACTAGTGAATTTCCTTAATAGTTATATATGTTCAGTTAATAAATTGAAATTACCAGTTAGTAAGAGAGGGAGTCCCCATGGTGTAATGGTTAAAGGGCTGAGCTGTAGCCTCAAAGTAAATAAGTTTGAATTTTAATCACACTATTATGTTTACTTTTAGACTAATACTCTTGGGAAAGGTATTAAACTTCTTTATCTCCCCCAGAATTTGGTTAAATAGTATCACTGCTGTTTTTCAATGAGGATGGATTTGGCATTAAAAAACTCACAAAGTTGATATGCCATTAAACAAAGAAACCAAACCGATTAGTAAGATTTCCCAATTTATAAAATCACTGAAATTCATAGATGTTGCCTTACAGATGAATTTTAAAGACATATGCACAGCCATCAATAAATAATTGACATCTTGGCAACATTTTTGAATTATGTAATTATTTTCTTTCATTTAAATTCAAATAAGCATAAAAATTTCAGTATAACCTGTTCTAAATTGCAATGTTTCTGATCTATACATATGTTAAACTATGATATACTTTCTATTCAAATTGAATTGCTATATTGTATAGCTATATTAAATCATCAAAATGGTAGTTATAAAAGTTAATGTCTAGATTAATATTATATAGTTTCTCTCTCATTAAAGGAATGAAAAACTTTGATTGAAAGTAGAAACATGATTTATGGTGTAATTTTATTTTGCTAAAACTTGCTCATTTCATATTATAAGTAGAAAAGAATCTATGGATTCGCATGCATTCACATAAGAATCTATAGATTCATATACATTGAAACCAAGTTTTTGCTTTCTGTTATCTGACAGTGATTAATGTATATCTGAAAGTAACATCTGGATTTTCTTGAATTTTACTTGACATGGTCATACTCTTATGACATCTCATGTAATTCAAGCTGGGAATTTGAGTTTTGTCGCTGAATTATATAGCTAGGTACCTGTACTCAGCCACATGTTTTAAGTTTCAAGACAGAGAAAATATGAAAGGTATATAAATGCCAAGGGAAACTGCAATTAAAAAGAAAACTCATAAAAAAGTTTGTCAAAATTTAGGTGTTGTTCATCTTTTTAGAGCTCATTCTCTTTAATTTTTCTATAAGAAAATTTCAATCTGTTCCAAAGTCCCATTGATTAGACATTTCATTTCTTGATCACATCCATTGTCAGGAATGCTTTGTATTTGGAAATTTTTATAACAAGAATGTCTTATATATATATTTTATAAGTTGAATTTACATATATATTTGTTTATGAATATCTTATAAAATATCTAAACCATCACATCATTATTTATATACACATTGACACTATAATTTCATGTTCATTATATTTTTATATATATTTGCTTCTATTTGTAAGAACATTTTTAATTTTTGGTTTAGCTATTTAATTTTCTGCCAGCATGAATTTTTTTAATTTGTTTATATATTCAATATTAAAATTCATTTACAAACCATTTAAGGCTTTCTTTTATTGCTATTTCTATATTTATTTGTGGTTCTCATCTAAATTCAGTTATTGATATTAAGTTTTTTTAGAAACACTTATGAAAGGGCTTTCAATTTGAGTGATGTCTTATGCTTACTATTCATGTGTACACATCTAAGAGGTATTGAACTATGCTATCCTTTTTTGTTAAGCAGCTCCAACTTATCTTGAAATATAATCACTTTTGTTCTTATTCCAGGTTAAAAATTTGGCAAGGGTAACTCAAAACCAGACATTTTTTGACAATTTTGATGGCCAGGCTTTGGCCCATTTACCAAAATTTTTCTTGTTCCAAAATGACACCTGCATTGGAAAAATAAGGTCTAAAAAATTTTGGCTTTAAGTTACTCGAACTGTGCTTTTAACCAGGACTATTTGTATAAATGGGTGACTGCTTGAAAATTCCAGTTGCATTTATTTGCTGATATTTAGCTGTGCTTCCCCATAATTTGGATAATATGTTAAAAACTTAAATGGCTCTAAGAATATTACTCTAATATTGTTGGGAAAATAGGCTTTAATATTATTGCAATGATTTAGAAAACAGATTCTAATTTGAATACAATGGAATAATATTTTAAAACCCCTATAGTTATTACATACAGACATTTTGATAGAATCTGAAGAGAATATTCATGGCTCCTTAATAATTTTTTAGACTTCTATTGTTTTTCATCTTTTAATTTCAGTTGTTTTCCATTCCATGCTTATTGTTTCTGATGCATTCCTTGCTCCTCAGAAGTGATGATCTGAGTGAGTTGCAATAGAAGGAATTGGGAAGATGAAGGATAATATCAGTTAAAAAAGTTATTAATGTTAATAATTGATGGAGCTTCATCTAAAAATAAATTTTAAAAATATGTTCATGGCTCAGTTTTGATTTTTTACAGTTTGGAATGCAGAGGAATATAAAATATTGCTTGCAATTAATTGACAATTGTAAATTTTAATAAGTACATTTATACCTTTCAAACACATTATTAATATCAATGATTTATTTCTTTTCTGGTTTCATGAGTGTTTTAGGATTTATTGGACAACCTATATTGATATTTTTAACTTTTCTCTAATTTTAGCCAGAACTATTTGTATGTTGTGCTGTTTTAGAAGATACCAAAATATTGTATAGATAAAGACATGTATTAGTTTGAAGTTAGTTTAAATCCATCAAATAGCTTGCTGCATCTATTCAATTGGGTCACCATTTCATGAGAAAAGTTTTGGTAAACAGGTCATGCTTTGGCCTATTTACTAAAATCTTATTCATTCCCCAATGACATTTGCATTAGAAAAATAAAGTCTAAAAAGTTCAGCTTTGGGTTATCCTTACCTGGTTTTTAAACTCGACTATAAAAGATAATTTTAATTATGTTACATGAGGGTTGTGTTCAATGTAAATTGAAAGTTACAAATACCTTCTTTTTATCTAATCTTGTAGAGACAAAAAGAATGAAAATAATGTATATTCAAAAAATTAAGAAAATAAACTTCAAATATAAGTTATAAAACATGCAACATTCGATTTAGCTATGACTTTAAAGATGAAACATGCAAACACTTGGAAGGTGTTTATTTAGAAAAAAAATACTTAAAAAGATATTTCAAAGATTATCACAAAGAATAAAATTGTTTATCATGTCCATTTTTGTACCAAGTCAGAGAGTTCCAAAGAAATGCTAAATAAGTTTGGAAAAGGATTTCATTACATAGTACTTAATACTAGATGTAAGTCTCATAGAAGAGATGTTAAAAATGTGTGCAGCATAGATAACCTAATAAAATAAATAAAATAATCCTGTACTGTTTTAGCATTTGGTCATTTTTTTTTGTTTATGATCACAAAAGTTCTTTAAAAAGAATTTACACTGTAGAAAACTTTTGAATCAAAATGACTTAAAAGTTCTGGATTCATTAAAATGTTCATATTTTGTTGCTTATTAAGAATGTTTTTATGTAAAGGTGAATGCAAAGATAGAGTTATGTACACATGGCAATGTTTTTAAGAGGTCTACTCAACTTTAGCAAATAGTTGGTTGGCTGTATTTTTACAGTATATCAATTCTTGTAGGTTATTTAATGCTAAGTTCTATTTATATAAAAGTAAAGTTGGCAAATGTAGTTGAGGGCTACCAGAAAGCTCCCTTTTCAATAGCTACTACACCGAGGTGTAGGGAAGGGTGCTACTCCTTTCCCTGGATTGCTCCACTTGACCCTTGAAACGTACCTTTTAATGCTGAGTGTTTTGCAAGGAAGTATCAAGTACCACTTTTTGAGTCTTTGCTATGACTTGACCTGAGATTGAACCCTGGTCTCCTAGGCCATTGGCAAACACTCTATCAATAAGCCAAGGGGTCGATATTTGTAAACAAATACTTTAGTGGTAACATTTTTAAATAAGCCAGAGCTCATTTGTTTGCATACAATTAAATGGTTCCAAGACTTGCTATGTAATACTAATAATTCAATTTGTTATCAGTGATTTGTTGACATATAGTTAAATGGTTTTAAGTTTAGAAAATGATTCCATATTTCTATTTGACCTATGAATGAGACCCTTACAAGTACTACCACTCTGTGTAATGACAATGAAGGGGTACTCAATGTTCCCCAAAGTTCCAGAACTGGAACCTCACCATCATATCCAGTACACTTGTTAGGGGAGATTTTACTCCTCTGTAGAGATGCAGTTGGCATATTTTATAGCTGCAGTCAACTGGGCTAATGGCAAAGAGAGAGAAGTTAGTTGTCCTGTAATATGATGTCACTGCTACATATTAGTAATTTTTTTTATCCTCAATTACTGAAAAACAAGGGCATTAATTTGTATTTTTATTCTACTAATTGTTTAGGTGTTTACTGTTTAACATGTATGTTAATAGCATAACATGTTTTATAAAGTCTAATATTTGATATGGTATGAATATATTTGTTGCATAAAGCAAGTTGGCATTAAAAAAGTCCTAGAGTTAGGTGCATTTAATGCAGTACACACTTTTGAAATTAGTACTCTTTTGATGTCTTCTTCATCAGTTAAATGTTTAGAGAGGAGACTCTGCCACCATAAGTGAAGCTAACAAAATCTGTGTGGCAGTTGTCGTACTAATTTGTATAGGAATAGTACTAGTCAGATATTGACCCATCCATAGATCTAGCACTGGTGTGCTGGCAGAAGGCAAAACTGGGGGTTTGCAGTATGTAGTCTAAGATTTGGATCAACATTACCCATTATGGCTATGGACATTACTTAATCTTGATTGAGTATGGACCAACACCATTCTCTATTTGGTGACCCTAAACACAACAAGTTTCTGAAAGTATTATTCAGCAGTTGGAGTCACTATTTTGTGAGATAGGTCTGCCATATGAGATCATTACTGACAATAACACTGTGTTCAACTGCAAGGCATTCAAGGCTTTTGTGAAGAAATGGAGAGTCCAGCTGTACTTTTGGTGTACACATGTACTATCTGAAAATAGGATAATGGAAAGATGTTATAGGGACATAAAGCAGAGTGCAGTTCAAAAACAGTGTTTCATATTAGAAGCTTTTTATTGGTACAATGTAACACTGAAGAATAACATGTTGATGCTATTCATTTGTATGTGGTTAAACTCAAGGATATTGATGCTGTACCTTCACCTTCACCAAAACTGTTGACAGAGCATGGGGCATTTGACCTTGGAGATATATAGTGAGCAAGATCATCCCAGAACCTAAATACCTCCAAATTTATAACCAATTGATAGCATACTGCATCATGTTAAGGACTTCTGACCAGCATGGGGCTGATGCTCTGTGTTAAGTGATGCTGATGACTTGTCCATGAGTAGTGGAGGGTTGGAAATAGATTTGCAGATGTTTGATGAGCCTCCTGCACTGACAGAGGCAGATAGTGATGACTATGAGGATGATGTACCTCTTCTGTGAAGGAGTACCAGATGCAAACGCCTACTTCCTGCCTGCTGGTGCTGTGATTAGATCAGTGAGGAGTGTAATGGAGAAAGAGGTCTATGTGAAAAGAGGCCTAGGGTTGGGTGCATTTAATGTGATACATAGTTGAAATTACAACCATTTATTGTGAGAGTTATGTCCTCTTCATCAATTAAATGTTTGGAGAGGAGACTCTGCCACCACAGTACCATCTTTTTTTTTAGTATCATAACCTTTTTTTGTCACAATATTGTCTCCTTGAAAGTTATCAAATTTCTTGATAAAATGATGAATTCCAAATTGAATATTTACAGAAATATTTAAAGAAAATTGTCATTTTATTTTTTGTCTGTTGCTGTGGGTTATGAAATAATTAACATCAATATTTGCATTCTTAGAGCTTATCTATTTGAAGTTAATATTTTGCTGCATTTTTCTCAAAAATCTTAACACATGGGATATAAAGATCTGTGAGTTGTTCTTTTAGAATTAAAAATGTTCTTTTAAGGATGATTTGCTTTAAACTTTGGCCTGTCATTAATTAGGCACATTTCATTTACCTTAAAGATATTTTAGAAGATTTTTCAATTAAGTCTAGAAGTCATTTTTGTTATTGACAAATGCACTGCCAGAGAAGACATTTTAAACTTCAATGATACAATAAAACTATTTGCGCCCTATTAAAAAATATGACTGAATGAGTCTTAAAAAATAGATAATAGTTATATGGTATTATGAAAATTATGTTGCATTTCATTTTGAAATATTATTAATAAAAAATAGTGATTAAACTTTCATACTTACATGCTTTTGTAATGTTAATTGTTCGTATTTAAGAAAAAAATATCATTTATAATAATCATTTTACAGTTATTTGTTAGTTTGCTCTGTATATCTGGGATTAAAAAACATCTTACAATTCTTTATTTGGTTTTGCTTTTAGTTTCTTGGTGTGAATTTCAGAAATTGTCTGTTCTGGATGTGTTTACATTTTGGATTAAAAAAAAACAACAATCAATAAAGAAACGAATAGAGTACTTTTTTCTATTTTTGTTACCAAAGTTACCAAATGTTAATATATCTTTCCCACTGGGTATCAGGTGCCACAAACTGACTGCTTCATTAGACTAGCTAAATAAAGTGAATGGTTATAATTAGTTTGGAAGACTATCAACTGCTTGAGTGGAGATTTAAATCCAATGAAACTAGATTATAACTAATCTGGAGATATGTTCCATTATCTATTAACTATCTATTTTGTTACTAAAGATTTTTTATCTATTTGTTCTTACTTTTTTTCCTGCAATTAGTGTAAATCTAATTCCATTAAAACCACTATTAGTACTAGTAGAGAGCTCAAATTTCATAACAATCAAATAAGACCTTGAATTGATAAAATTGATAAAAAGAATGTCACCTTTATTTATACATAACAGTACAATCACTATTGAAATAAAATAACTTTATCAATAAAAAATTTGCTTTTCATTGTGGAAAAAATTGCAGCTTTATATTTTCTTCTTTTTCAGGTAAATGATATATAATATTTCAATGATGAGACTTTTCAAATATTATCACAAGCCACATAAAACCTGAGATTTTACTATCTGTAAGTATAACTCTTCTATTTTAAGTCAGCATTAATTTCAATTTAAGACTGTCATAGCATTAAAGTGTCAGGCAAGATTATGATATAGTTCATCACATTGGTTACTCTCTCTTGATATATGTTACTTTTTTAATCAAGGTATTTAAAGTATATATAATGTATAGGAATAAATGATATAAAAATGCTTTTATTCCATTAAAGAAAAACAGGACAGAATTTTAAAAGTAAAAAATAACTCTAACATGTTTCAGATTTTGTATTTTCTTTGTATTTAATGTATATTTTTGCCAATGGTCCATTAGACGAGGGTTCGATTCCAGGTTGAGTCATAACAAAGACTAAAAAAATGGTACTTGATGTCTCCTTGCTTAACACTCAGCATTATAAGGTATGAATCAAGGATAAGTGGAGCAATCCAAGGGAAGGAGTAGCACCTCCCCTTAAACCTTATTGCTAAAGCTATTGAAAAGGGAGCCTTCAGGTGACCCTCAACTACGGTCAACTAACTTACTTATTCTTTTAAAATACTATCTCATGATAGGAATCATTGAAGTTTTGTATATAGTGGTTGATATTTGTCTCTGCCTCCCACCAGACAGGACTTGACACAAGGTCAATGACCCGAAGGTTGCTTATAGTGGGATTTGGGGGAGGGGAAGGTCAGGCAAGAGCTGAGGCTTGAACCCTACTGGACTATGGGGGTCATCGACCCACAGTACAATGTCAGCCCGATGAGCCTAGCTGGACATGGGCCCAAATCTGGGTCCAGGCACATATGCCTGATTATAGCTTAAACTGGACAGCAAGGTCCAGTTCTATACAAAGGTGACTAAGGTGTCAATGATGCAGCTTTGTATATAGTGGTTGCTAGTAGGAATTAGTTACAAATTGTTATTGTATTTGAAAATTCTATCAATGAAATTATGAAAAAAGTCTCAGTAGTAACAGTAAATATTTGATCTTAGTTTTAGTTAATGATTTATAATATGGATTTTAACAATTTATAATTTTGAAATATCATTTTATTATATCAATACTTAGATTTTGTTGATTTGTATATATAACATTTTGTTTTTCTAGTGAATGAAGACTTTTAGCATATTGAATGTTTTTATCCTCTTAATGTGTAAAATGATCTAATGATTTTGTAATATACACTTTGTTGTTATTTATTATAAATACAAATTGATATTTATTTTATTTTTATAATTGTACTTTAATATATTTTCTAGTTTTGATTTCTTTTTCCTTCTAAACTTTTAGATCTAAAAATTATTTGCAATTTAACAGTATTCTTGGTTCTTAGTATAAACAATTTTAAGTTTTTAATTATAGATGAATGATTTTTTTACTCAGAGAAAGTCTCTTAATTTTGTCCATTTGTGTTCTTGTAAAATCTATGATGAAAAAGAATATGCTATCTTTGAAAATATCTTCTACCTTAATAGAAAATCATTTTCATTTTTGTGGATCATAGTTTTAAAAAATAACATATACCTTTTAAAGAATTATATTATTTTTCAAAATTATCCCTTTAACAAGTCTTATTAGTGAGAACAAATGTTGATCTGAAATTATGAGTGTGTACTTGTTGTCTTTTTCATTATGGAGATTTCATATTTTTCTTTAGTATCTATTTTGCATTTAATGTTCTTGACAATAATATAAACTCTTATGCTGCTGGTGATTACGTACAATCTATGATTGTTGATATTTTAATACTTTACTGTGGTCTCTTCATGTATTTTCCCTTTAGTTCAAAGGATTGCATTTTCTTTTTATATGTATATTTACTTTAAGATTCATTGAAGCGTACTTAGGTTGCAATTTTGTCATACAGGTTCTGAAAGAGCGATCTCTCAATTGTGGAATATAAAATTAAATTTTGAATAGGATTAATGTTGCCATTTTTTGGCAACATCAATCCTGTTCAAAATCTAATTTTACTATAAGAAAGAACAATATTTGCCATTTTCTTTTGCTATTATCATCAATTTATTTGATAGATTATATATATTGCCTTCATACACTACTGAAGCCTAAACCTAAAATTTTGCAATGCTTTCTTAATCATTACTTTTGGTATTGCTGCAGTTTCTTGAGGAAAATTTTTTTTCTGTTCTTCCTCAAAAGATTATGATACTACTCCTGTTATACCACACCATACCAATCTGTAATATGCTTATTGGAGAGAGGTCACTTGTGGAGTTGTAGAGAATAATATGTGGCCTAATACCAAAAATTCTGCTTGTTAATGTTGCCCAACAAATGAAAATAAGCTTCTTCATGGGATAGCACAATAGTAACTGGAACATTTTCCATGATGGCCTTGTAAAATATTTTGTGGTTGTGCTAGTCTTAAGTTTCTGTACAACCATCATTTTGTGTGTAAAATTCTTCTCAAGCAGTTCAAACATTCCCAAAGCCAGAGCTCGTTTAAGGGCTGAATGTCATGGAGATCTAGTAACTGTCTGCCTTTCTGTTGTGATGTTCCTTGGTGTTCAAACACAGTGAGGACTACTGGGCAATTTCTTTTTTAAAGCTGAATCTCTCTGAAATTTCCAACCTACAACAATATGGTTTTTGTGTCAGTTTTCCTGAGTCAATTTTCTCTGAAATGCTTACAGAATAACCACTGTGACTGAAATGGTATGACTGCTGTTCCAATCCACTCACTTTCTCTAGTGTCTGCATATTGGCAATTTTAAATCTGGGAAATTATTCTGCCAGGTTCTGTATTTATTGATTTTACAACTAATTCAGAAAAACTGTGTTTGTTATTTACAGGATCACCCCAGAAAAAACATGTGAAATAAATCCTTTGTGTTTTGATAATGAATCCTATTTTTAAACATTACACTGTAATCTGCTTCTAATGAAAGTTATGTAAGGAAATAACTATATTGTTAGGTTATAAATATATAACTAAAAGAATTGCCTCACACCCTTCATATGCTTCTGACCATGATTTTCATGTGAATACAATTGTCAGGCAAGAGTGGATAGAATATATGAGTCTATAAGCATTATTATAATTATTATATCTCAAATAATAATGTCAGTTATAGTGAATGAAGTTTATCAATAAATTTTTTATTCTATATTCTAAGTATTTACCAAATATAATGTTCATTTGATATGTAGGCAGCAATTGACTTTTTGGTTGCCTTGAAACCAGGAAACATCAAACTTTGATCAAGAAAGTAATCATTTTATCTTGGGAATTTAAAGCATAAGATATGGAATATGGTTGTTTTCTCACAATCTTCAGATGTTGCTTAGAATTTGGTTTTCAAAAATGGTATATGAATTTATATTTTTATTGAACCAATTAATGTTTCATTTATTTTGCCAACATATTCCTTTAGAAAAACATATTTTAATGTATGTATATGTGAATAAAATATTTGGCCTTTACAAATTAAATATTTATTATGACCTGAACTATTTTTAACCCAATTTATTAAAGCATGTTGGAAAAGAAAAATGTTCACTTTTCAAATACATTTTAATAAATGAAAATAAGAGATGTTTAAGATATTTTGTAACATCTACTTGATGCTCGAAAAGTAATAAAAAAAACAAAAACTATGAAACAGTTGTTTATTTGGAAAATCATCACAGCACAGCCTTTAAAATATTTACTATTATCCCGCAAATTATTTAGATTTGTTTTTGTTGTTTTTATTATATTTTAGCGGACATGAATTGATTTTTCATCAGGCTTGTCAATCTTGAGTGCCCTCTAATATTTTATATTTTTGTAATTTGTTACTTCTTTAATAGGAATGATTTACATATCTAATAATTAAAAAAAAGTAAGATCACATTGGAAATTCTGTAACCAGACTAAAAACAAACAAAAAATTGATTTTATATACACACATGCAAAAAAGTTTGATTATTGATTGTACTTTGTCTATAAATTACATAAATATTTGTCTCATTCAAGAAAGCACAGTATTCAATGTTAGCAGGATCAATAAACAAAAATATGACAATTTTGATAAAAATCCTTTTAAATGTAGGACACATTACAATACAATGAAAAGTTATCTTTTTGAATAAAGTTAATTAAAACTAAACACTCTTGATAGCAAAAATAGAATAAACTTTTTAGCCAACCCATCTGGAGGGCTAATAGAAATTTGAATAATAGCCTTTAAGGCTATTTAAAAAAAAAAACACAGATTATGCATGTTGTTGGATTTTTTTTTCAGTCTAATCTTGGGACTGTTGGTTTTTGATCTTCAGATGTGTTATTACTGTTGAGGAGGTAGCAACTTAGAAAAAAATTATAAAATATTTGATTACATTCAAAGCAGAATTTAGTATTCATGTAGAGAAAGCTGAAGGACATATCATTTGACATGTAATTAAGAACAGCAAATATTAGACTTAAGTTTGAATAATTTGTGAAATACTTAAAAGTAATTTATCTCAAAATGTTAAACACAATTTACTTTTTCTGGTTCTATATGTTACTCTCTACAGTACTGATAATTTCATTCCAAATGGTATTTACAGTTTTTTTGTCACTTTCATATCATCTCTTTTGCTGAAATTTCAAACTTTGAATCATGATTTCTATTTTATAAAGAACTGAAGTCATGACCAAGAGATGAAGGAGGTTAGGATCTATTTTTCATTCATATATCAGTCATTGCATTGATGATAAACTTGTTCAGGAAAGTAGTAGCATTTCATCGGTAAAAATAGTTATAAGACTCGTTTTCTTTTCATTAAACTTCTATCCTTTTATAACACTTTGTTCTGCTTAATCTTTTAAAATTCATTTCATACATACCATTCCTTTGTGGTCTCTATAAAATTGTTTCTTGGATAGGAACATCAGCTTGGGTATAATGTTGTTCTCTGGGTTATACTAGTTGAACCAACTTGTATCCAAAATGATGAATTTTTTTATGAAGTTCTAACTCTTGTTAGGGTTATTTCTGATTTTAAAGTATCAGTTGAGTCAGCTTATTTCCAGTTAGAGTAAGATTTGGAATCAACCTACTGCATTTTTTTTCCTTTTATATCTGGATGATTCTGGGACTATTACTTTGCCTGTTGTGTTAGTAAAAATTTCCTGAAGGTAGATTACTTTGTTTTAAAGGATTTGCTTTTGTACATCTTTCCATCATTAACAAAGGGCTAACTGTATTCATGTCTATATTTTCAACCCTAAACACCATCTATATTTCTGTGATCAAAATTTTATGCACATGTATCTTTATATTTATGATCTGCTAAATTGTTTTTTTTTTTTTATTACTCAAAAACTGAATTTTGGCTGAAAACCACTTTCAAAATTGTTTCTATATGCTGTTGATTATATCAAGTTAGTCAAAAAATAAGCACAACACAAATTCTGTGAGTTGTAAGATTTTAAACAATTTCAGAGACAAATTTAGGAAAGAATTGATGACAATCCAACATGTGAAGGAATTAATAAACTTTTTATAACTTTAATTGGGGCAAATTTGTTTGGCCTACTTGATAACTGAGTTAGGTATACATTTATCACTGGTACCAGGTCATGTAAAAGGCGAAATTTCAAATGTTGATTAATTTTTTTTTTCACAGACAGGCTCTCCTCATCTACAGCATGATCTTCTTGTCCCTTTTTTACCCATTTAATTTTGTGCCATATTTAATTATACTTAGGAAAAATTAAAATTATAATGAATTTCAAATGTAGCTATAGTGTACCAGTTGTTCATGATCTAGTTTGATTTTTTTAAAAAAGGCAAATTTGATGGATTATGTAACTTTGAGAACATGTTATTCATTTCTAAATTCTTAAAAAAAAATTGGTTAATATTGTTATACAAATCTAGTGACTTTGCAAAATAGATAATGAAATGATAGTACTTATAAAGGTAATATAGATAATAACTGTTTTTTTTCTTATTTAATTAACTGCTTTTAATTGATTGGCTATGCTATAATTTGAAAGATGAGAATAATAGATTCAAACTCTACTTATGTTTGAAAATTGATTTTTGTGTCAATGTTGGTAATAACCAGGAACCCAAATTCTTAATAATTGTATATGATACCAAGAAGCAATAATAGTAAAATGTGAACAGAGCAAGAAAACTTTAGCTATATTTTAGAATTTATTTTCAGTGTTTTTGATGTAATTCAAATTCAAACATTTTCCTCAATATTCAGTTATCTGAAGATGAAAGAACATGTTATATCAGTCATCTGAAGAGAAAGAACATGTTATGTCCAGACCAAATTTTTTATCTTCTAAATTACTTGATATACAAACAGTATTTGTAGCAAACCGAACATGTGGTTGATTTGTTAATAGTGTTGTAATGCTTTCGTTTATTTTTATAATACTTTTGAATAATTCTGATGTATTCATTTTTCACCAGAACAGGAGGAACAAAAAACAAGTCTCTTTTATTGTCAAGAAATTTTGTGAATTGGCATTATAAATCAATTACTGTACTAACATTATACTTTTAGTTGTTAGGAAATTGATGACTCTCTTGTACTGCTTGCCATAATGACAATTGTATTGTCATCATAATATTCTCATTTTGCTTTTTAATCGCAGAGCATTTTCATTAAAATTGTCATTGTCTTATACATTATTCTCACTGCATTACATTGTATTATCTTTTGCATATATAATCCTGGTCACTATTAATGGCACCCTTTTATTTTTTGCTATCTCTTCTGAAATAAACGGAAAAGAACCAAATTTATATAAGAATTTTTTAGTTGGTTGTCCATAGTAATTTAACCTAAAAACTGTTCAACTTGTAAATTCAAAGAGGAAAAAGAAAAAAATGACATGGACAATAATAAAGGCATCCTGCCTTAATATCTGATTGAACCCACTTTGGCAGTGATGACTACCTTCAAACATTTCTGGTAGCCATCTATAAGCTTCTTACACTTCTTAACTTATTTTCTTCCTCTCTTTCTTTGCAATTTGTTCAAACTCTTGAAAATTTGTTGTATTCCTTTCCCTAATGGTAGATTTCAGCTGACCTATAGATTTTCAATGGGATTGAGATCAGGATTCATTGCTGGTCAGTTTAAAACATCTGATTTCTTCCTTTTCAACAATTCCTCTGCTTTTGGATGTGTGCTGTGGATCATTATCTTGCTTGAGAACCCTTCATCATCAACTCAAACCAAATTTTCTTACATTTAGTTGCACATTTTGCTCCAAAATCCTTAGTAATCCTCAGATTTCATGATTCCTGAGATAAAGTCATGGCCTCCACTACCAAATGCAGCAAAGTAGCCCCCTCAACATTATGGAGCCTTCATCATGTTGGTAGGCTGTTATTTTCCGTATAAACTTCGTTTTACTGTCTGTAAACATTTTGTTGGTGTGTATTGTCAAAAAGTTCTATTTTTGTTTTGTCTGTTCACAAAATATTTTCCCTAGAAGGATTCTGCTTTGTCCAGGTACTCTTTGGCAAAATTCAGTCATTCCTTTTCATATCTTTTCTTCAGTAATGGTGTTTTTCTTGGCTTTTGCTCATAAAGCCCTACTTGGTTTAGTGTGTGCTATATAGTATGTGATGAAACAATTATCCCAGATCATTCCAGGTCAGCTTTCAGGTCTTTGGATGTTTTACATGGTATTTTTCTATGGTTCATGTCAACTTTCAAAGACTTCTCTAATTATTTTTCCTCTTACTTCCACATCCAAGGAGGTTCTTGACAGTTTCATGCTTAGCATAACATGGGATACTGAAATCCTTGGAGATGACCTTATACCCTTTAGAGGTTTTATGATTACTATTAATAGCACATCTGATATTCTCTGGTAGCTTCTTTGATTTCACCATTGTAACAATATATTCATTGGGCACAAAGGTACAAATGCAGCTTTAAAATAGTGGAGGTAGATAGTGAAGACTAGCTTCCATCTTTAACTTACTCAGTTACTGACTCAGAACATACTATATCATTATTTCACATTTATTCTGAAAATAATTAACACTACAGTCACAAAAACATACAGTCCTTCTATGAATGTCTAAACTAAATCTATATATGCATAAATTGTGAGGGAGGTGAGGAGGATGACTTAATTTTTATTCATCAAGAAAGAAATCCCCCAACAAAATGTGAATGACCAAAAAATAAAAGTGTTTTTACAATTAAAAATGAAATGATTGTTAGTATGGATCACCTCCCACCCCACATATGACAGAAAAACAAATTGACTGAATGACAAATGATGTGTGAGGAAAAAAAATCCCTCTTGTATCTCAGGAGAACTTTAATTTCTGTCATCTAATGGAGAAGGGAAGTAGAAAATAAAATTGAAAAAATTGTGGGGATTAATAGAAATAAAATTAGTGCCAATTAGCTACCTCAGTTAAATCGTTTTTTAACACCCCCACCTAGTCTTACTTATTTGGGATGGGTTATTATAATCCTTTCAGAGACACAATATCCTTTAGTTAGCCTACAAGGTCCAAGAAGAATTCAAATTTAGCCCTTCTCACTTAATACAAGTGTGTGACATTCAGCTACCTTTTGCTAATGAAGAGAGACTCCATCTCTCAGGCCTAATTTTGATTTTGAGCTTATAGAAAGCAACTTGGGTCTGAAGTAAAAAGAATTCATTTTCATGGAATCCCTTCTGTCACATCATCCAAATCCCAACTCAAAATAGGAAATGAACCTGGAAACCTGAGTTTAAACCCTGTTTGCATTTCACATAGCACTGATGCCCTTGGGAAAGGTATGAATACAACTACCCTCTATCCAGCTATGGGTAAAATAGGGCAGACTGGGGTCTTTAAACTTGGTATGGCAACCAATCTAGGAGAAGGAAAACTGAATTTCAAGCTGTTAAACTCTGCATAAAAAAATTGATCTTGTGTTACATTCTGCTCATACAAAGTGTTTGGTAAATACATAACAGAGCTGGCTTACAGTACAAAGAACTTTCTATGCTGTATGCAAAACATGAAACCTTCAAGAAGCTTCCACACCAGCTTTACAACTATGCAGTAAAAAAGGTGTGTTTGATCAATTCCTCCAAATCATGACATTGGATGCATTCTGGCAAAATTTCCAGACCCACTGAGAAAAACTTCTTGCTGACCCAGACTGCATTATAAATTGCCAGCCTGGTGAGGGATGGCTCATCCCTGGTGCCTAAGGCCACAAGAACAACCCTCCTTCTTTGTCAAATTGAGCTCCTATATTAAGTCATCTCAAATAACTCTCTGCATTATTATCTGATGTTTTGCTTTGACAATGGTTAAACATAAGAGAGAACACTCTGAGAATAGCAACATTTGTGAAAGAAGGAACATTTGTTTTTGAGTAACTAGTAGGCTTCCCCATCATCTAAGTGCACACTTCTGAAGGTCAGAAAGGCTTTCTTGGTATCTTTTTCCCAAAAGTCACCTTTCTCATTATGTTGTGCACTCATCTGACCTAAGACTTAATGTATGTTGATGTATCATAACATTTGGTACATCTAGACTGCTTTCAGAAGGGTGAAGGTAACAGACTTTTTGATGCACTAAGAGAGCCCAACTGCTCCAAATTAATTTAAATATGACTCTTTCTAGACTAACTAGAATGATATATGAGTGAAGAAGCACTGAGAGTTAGTAAAGGACTAGGGGTTAGATGTGTGCCTTTTTAGGAGAACCTCCTCCTCAACCACTTGTGAGTGGCTGCCATGACCTTTCCAGTAGTACCAACCAATACCAAGTATCTTGCATAGTCTTGAAATCAATCTGGTTAAACTTCTATTCCCTATGCATACTATCATGAGAGGCACCAACTACATTTCCAAACTGGAGTATCAATAAGATAGCTTGGAGCCTTGTACTCTTGTTCTTTCATCACCTTAAGTACTCAACCAAGAAGATATGGGATTTGATTCCAGGTTAACTTAGTAAAGGCAACAGCATATTTTTGCTAGGCAACAGCACATCCCAGAAAGGTTAGGAGGTACCAGCTACTATAGCTAACATTTTTACTCCCAGACAGACCAGTAATTTGCTGACAATTTTTTAGTCAATTTAACAATCTTTTTCATTTTTTTTATTGTTGACAACAAAGATTGACACCATTCTTTTTTGCCTAAGCTGACCTAAACTGACCAACAGTCTCATCTCTTTTATGAGTTAGTTCAGTGAGCCAAACAGTTTTCCCAACTCTGTGACACTGACTACTACTTTCAGGGGAGCACTCTAAATATTAGGAGAGCTCCTGTTTGTCATTCTTTCAGATATTGTTTGGCTTTTATAGTTTTTTGTTAATTTTTTTTTTCTGTCAGTATTTTAGAGTCCCTTTCTTTGCGAGTCCTAAATAAAGCCTTTATGGCCAGACTGATTTTTTAGTTGGCCATAGAAAAAAACCAAGTCCTACCTTTGTGGCATAAAAGTCAGACTAATGCATCAGTTCAGGACCTTTTTTAGGTAAGTTGAAACACATCTGAAAAGTAAGAAGCATTACAAATTTTACACAAATGAAAAATATTACTCAAATCTTCATTGTTTCAAAGGAACAAGGAATAACATGTAGCTTTGTTAAACATAGATGTCATCATTCATTAGCTAATTCCTATCATGTGGGCAATGACAATTTATCACAAGTGATTCTAATTAAAAAAATTTTTTTTAAGGGTGCCAATAATCTTTCAGTTTTTTTAATTCTTTCCTGTTATCGCTTTTTAAATTTTTTTTTATCAATCATGAGTTGTCAAGAGACCAAAACTGTTTCATTATTTCTCTCTCTGTCTCTTTTTTTTTCTCCAGAGTGTCAATAATTGTTACCAGGATTGCATCTTAGAACTATTTTTATTCATGCTTTAGGATTCTTTTGTATTTATTTTATCTGACTTGTTATTCACACAATATCACACTGTATTAATTGTTTTATTATGAAAACATGATGATTAAATTGTTTTTATTTGATACCCTTCCATATATTTTGCTCAGTCGGCTGGGGCTGTTGAATACACTGACTGCTTCTCTGCAGAGGAGTAAGACTGCCCCCAACGAGTGTGCTGGATATGACACTAAACAATCTGATGGTGAGGTTCCAGTGATGCTGGGGATTTGGGGAATGCAGAGCACTCCTTCATTGCCATTGCTTCTGGGTCCACTCTAGCCTGGAATGGTAGCACCTGATAAGGGTCCTATCTATGAGTTAAATAAACTGCATACTTATTCTAAACTGAATTGTTTAAATTAGAACTGTTTGACTTGAAATAGAAATATTTTTGACAATTAAACTGTGTATTTATGCTAAACTGAATTGTTTGAAATGGAACTTTACTTATGCTAAACTGAATTGTTTAATATAGAACTGTTTTGACATTTAACTGTGTGTGGAGAAAATCTATACTTATACTAAACTGAATTGTTTGAATTAGAATTGTTTGACTAAACTGAATAGCTTGAAATAGAAATGTTTTTGATGATTAAACTGTGTACTCATGTTAAACTGAATTGTTTGAAATAGAACTGATTATTTGAATAAAAATGGATTTAGCATTAGATAACCTACAAAGGTTGATATGCCATAAAACCGAACCAACCAACCTTCCAATCATTATTTTAGATGAACATGGCAATATCATTAAAAATCTATGTTTAATCTTCAGAATATAATCTCTGTGTGTCCTATCTAGAAGAGTGTATTTAATTTTATTATTTATTTGAATTATCTTTAAGAAGCCCTTGCAACAAATACAAATTTTTACAACCAAATTTCATACTAGTTTCTTTATATATGTGATTCTTCTATTTACAGTGGGACAAGGAAATCTTTTTAGTTTAAATGTTAAGCATACCTCTGAGAAGTTCAAAAGTTAAAATTTCTATGTATGGTCTGGCATTATATATTATGTCATCATAAATTAAAATAGAATATCCTGTAAAATTAAACCAATCTTTGGATTTAATGTGTCAGCTAAAATATAACCAATAAAACTGCCATTTTCATATATTTTAACATTATGATTTTATGCATATTGTAGAGATTGCATCTTTTGCCTTTCATTGATTTCTAATATTTGGCACTAGGTGACACAAAAAGTCATTATCTCTAGTATCTACCAAAATAGTTTTGCTAAACATTACTAGAGGACATATAAAGAGAAAACAGAAAAATCAAATCCTCTTTTTCTGACAGCATCACTCCAAGAGACTCATGCTTTGACAACTTGCCAGGTTTCAGAACTCAGTGGACGCAAGGAGGTAGAAATTTATAACACACACACACACACACACACACACGCGAGTCCTTTCATCAAAGGACTTTTTCCCCATATTATTCATTTTTATATATATATATATTTCCTCTAGCTTTCCATATATATGACAGAGAACTTTACTAAAGTACTTTCTCCCTTTTATTGCATTCACACATATTTGTTCTCTTTTTTAGTTGTCCACATTTCTATCAATAAATGCTATTAAGTTTTTCAAATGTGTTCACTACATAATTATTCACAACTGTCAGAGTAACTGCTCTGTATAAAACTGGTTACTCCAACAATACTTTCTGAAAAATATTTATCAAACACAAAAGCAGAAATATAAGTTAAATTTTCTCAGAAATTAAAGAAAAAAAAAAGAAATTCAGACTACTACCTACTTCATATCTCCTTGTTACTATCACTTACTTCCCTAACCCTCTTTTTGTCTAGCAGTCACAGCCAACCCACAGAACTTTATAGGCGTCACTACTAACCAGCAAGGGACAGTCATTACCTTTGCTTCCTTTTTCACTCAAACACATTTCCTTCCTCATTTTCAACTACCCCCCCCCAAAAAAAAACTTTCAAATATGGAAGAACCAATAGAGATGGCTTTAAAAATACAACTCCTACCTTTTAATTCAGTAGATGTGCACAATAAAATGCAATATTTGCTGCCACAAAAGTAACGTCACACAAAATAAAGTTCCTGTATGGAGAAGTTGATAACATAAATAGCAAAAGAAATTCTGGACTTGTTAAAAAATGTCCTGGATGCTAACACATACAACAAACTGAGAAATACCATTTTGCTGAGGACTGGTAGATCTGAAAAGGAAACACTAACAAACATCTTCAACAAAATATGCATAGAAAACAGAACTCTGTCACAACTTAGAGCCACACACTTTGTGCAAAAATACCCTCTGTCATCTATGGCTTGATAAACTGCCAACCATATTGACTCAAATTGATTGAAAAATGCTGACCTTAATAGACTGGTAGGGATGCTTAATAAAATTTGCAAAGACACACAAATACAAAATATCAATGTCATGCAAAAACCTATCAGCCCACAGCCAGGCCAAATATTGCAACTCCAATCTGCCATAGACAGACTCACTGAGAGAGTTGAAGCTTGCTCATCAAACCTTGCATAGTTGTCTCTGAGAACAAGTTTATTCCAGCTTGAAATGATGACAACTACAATCAGCACTTCAAGAGAAAGTAATCTATTTTATATCTCAGACTCATTCCATGGATATGAATCTAGTCGATATTGGTGCAGAAATTAGTGTAATCCTCTAACACCAAGAAAACAACATACATAGTCATTCTACAAGCTTCAAGCTGCAAATAGAACAAAAATTGATACACACAGTAGAAAATTGCTCACTGCAAATTTTGGAATTCGACAAAGTTTCTCCTGGATATTTATTCAAGCAAATGTGAAGACTTCTTCATGCATTTTAATTTGACAGTGAACATATAACAGAAACATTAACAGATAACTAAACCAACATAAAAAGTAAAGGAACTATAGTGAAATACATTTCAACAAGAATTGGTTCAGGTTCAGCATTGCCAAACAATAAAAACATTTGAGTGATTTCACAGAAATTTCCAGAAATTACTACACCTTTCAAGCACATACAATATTACACTCCTCTGAACATCATATTGATACAACAGGACAACCCAATTATTTGACACGGGGGAGCCACAGTTCTGCTAAACATAAAAGTACAAAAAATGAATTCCAACACATGTTGCAATTAGGGAATATCTGTCCTTCCGAGAGCCAATGGTCATCACAGTTGTACATGGTTCTAAAATCGATTCTTCTGCTTAGTGCTCAATTACTCAGACAGTTTTGACTATTTATTGACAATTTTTGCCATTGTGTTCGACTATTAGCCTCAGATTTACTCAGAAGCAATAAAAAAGAAATGCAAAACTTTTAATTCAAAGTTCTACTTTAGATGCATTTCATAAAGCTAGAAAAACCTTGACAAATTTCACCAAACTGAATCATCTCAGCAATGAAGAAAACACTATTAACACTAACAGCAGATGTCTCATCAAATGCACTTGGTGCTGTTTGACAACAACACATTAGTGGTGAAAAGCATCTATTATCTTTTCTTTTCTGCCCAACAAAAATACACCACATTTTCTAGAGAACTCTCATCTATCTATCTATCTATCGTGAATATATTCTACTCACAGACCACAAGCCACTTACTTATGCCCTTTACAGCATGTCTGATATGAATTCAACACATGAAACAAGACACCTTGATTACATTTCACCGTTCATTTTCATTCGTTAAAAGGTGCAGAAAACATTGTTGCAGAGACACTTTCTTATACATCCATATCAGCAATAAGTATGGAAACTTTAAGCTAGGATGATATTGTCAAAAAACAGCAAAAGAACTCCACTATTTCTCAAGTCAATCAGGATACTTCACTTTATCTTCCTTTTAATGATTCAACCTTCTTAAATGATATGATGAAAGGTTATCCCAGACCTTATATGGCCCAAAAAACTTCTTCCATCACCTTCATGGATTATCACTTCCTGGAAGACATGCAACGACAAACATGATAAGTGGTCATTTTGTTTGGCCAAACATATCAGTTGAAATAAAAACTGATTCAACATTTTATTCAATGTCAAAAACACAAAAGAGTAGTTCTTAGTAGTTCTTGATGATTCCTTGGTCACCTTTATTGGGAAAAGGAGGACCTTTTGTCCATCTCTCTAAAGTGTTCTGGTTATATATGGCATTGTAGTATTGGAGTAGTAAGTCATCAAATTTCCTTGTCTTTTATACTTCTAGGGTTTTTTCATCAAGATTGGCAACTTTTCTGTTTTTAATTTTTGTTAGTACTACATTGAGTTGTCAAGTAAACTGTCCTAGTTTGATGTCTAGTTAGTTATTAATAATTTTTGTGATAGGTTTATCTGTGACTTTAGGGAAGTTTCTAGGCAGATTCTTGAAATGTTCTTTTCACATGTGTATTCATTCTTCTTGGCTGGCAGCTTTTCGTTTAGCTCTGAAGGTGCTCTTCCTTTTACTCACTTTATTTACTGTCTGCCATACTAGATGAGATTTTCTATCTTCTACCAAGTTTCTAATTTTATTGATCTGACCTTGAATGTATTTTATTTGTTCTTTTTAGGATGGGTCAATTAGTTCTCTTTGTGCCTTTTTAAGTTTCTGAGTGTTGGCTTTAGTTGGGTTTCTTTTATTACATAGGGATGCTATTTTCATGTCTTGTTTTTTCTTAACTTCTAGTATCTCCCATGGAACTCTATATTTGGCTCTTAGTTTGGTTGGTATGTATTCTGTTGCTGCTTCCATTTGGGCATTGACAAATTTTCGTATTTGACTTTAGGAATGTTTCGGATATCTCCTGAAGAGCATTGAATTTGTTTCTTAGTGTTATTGTATATTTATTGCAAATATATCTCGTTAAATGAGGACCTGTCATAGTGTGTGGTTTTTGGCTCAGACGTCTCTTTGTTGTGACAATTCTGTGATTGGAAGATACTCCTTCAAAAGAGGAGTATGCCTCACAGTTCAGAGCACTATCAATCCATTTCTTATTAATAAGTAAGTAATCTATCTGTGCTTTAGCATTATATGTGTACATGTAGGTCCATGTTATTCCCTCCCTTTTCTGGAATTTTGTATTAAGGCATGTTATTCTGTTTTCAAGTGAGAATTCTATTTCTGTTTGATGAGTCGTGTAAGCAGAATTTGTTGTTTTGATCTCTATCTATTTAAGCATTCATGTCTTCACTGATGATTATAATATTTTGTTTGGGAATGCTACAGACAAGTGAGGATAGGTTGTTGTAGAAGGTGATGACGTCTGTTTAATCACTAGCATTGGTAGGACTGTATCAGGAAATGATTATGCTGTGGTTGCCATTAAATGTAGCTACCGTCATTCTTGGTTGTATTTTCTCAATGCTATTAAGTGATTTTTGGGCATGAAGACTGAGAAGTATTCTTATCCCTCCTATGACAGCATTGACGAGTTTTTCCTTGCAGATACTGAGATAAACATCCATCCATTGACAGTATCATGGTGCTTTATCTCTACTTTGCTATGATAGTATCTATGTTCTTGTATACCTACTATGTCTATATTAGGCTCTGCCACAGACACTCCAGTCGCTGGTATGTACTATTTAAAGTTCTAAAATTAAGTGTTGCTATGTGTACTGTGCTTTTGCATCTAAGTAACAATGGGGCCAGAGCTCCAACCTCAACAAAATGTGCCCCTTGTTTTCCCATGCAAAGGGCGATCAAGTTTGATCACGTGGTTTGAATCAGTCATGGTAATCTTTCCATAGCTGTATTTTTATCTCATTATAGATGCTATTCTTATATATGAGTAGCAGTTGTTTCCTGATTGAACCATTTGATCTTGGCTGTTTATCTGTGGGGTTCGTCCACCCAGCATCAGGTGAAGCATGCTGTTGACCTTACGTTAGGTTTATACACATTACTTCACATCCACTATACTGCTTCCCATGGCCTCTGAAGTTTTATGCGTGTGTTAAAAACAAAAAAAATCCCTCCTTAAATTCATTAAGTTTGACCTTTGTTAAAATCCAACTCTTTATATTTTATTTTCCTCTCCTCTAATTCTTTAATCAATATCATGTGTTCAATTACTGCTTTCAAATGGAGTTCATATATATATATAAACGGCTGGAGAAGAAACTTGATGGCAACTACACAAGAATGTTGAGAGCAATATTGAACAAGTCCTGGCAACAACACCCCACGAGACGCCAACTGTACGGCCACCTGCCTCCCATCACGAAAACTATTCAGGTTAGACGAGCCAGACACACCGGACACTGCTGGAGAAGCAAGAACGAGCTCGTAAGTGACGTACTCCTGTGGACCCCACATATGGCCAAGCAAAAGCAGGACGACCAGCCCGAACTTACATACAGCAGCTATGTGAGGACACGGGATGTAACCCAGAAGACCTGCCGGAGGCGATGAATGGTAGGGAGAAGTGGCGAGAGATGGTCAGGGATATCCGTGCTGGCGGCACGACATGATGATGATGATGATATATATATATATATATATACACACACACACACACACACACGATCTACAACATTAAGTTGGTTCATTATTGTTCTGATAACTTTCATCAGTCTAAGTCAAATGGTGGTTTTTATATTTTGTTCATATACTAAGGACCATTTTTTATTTATTGTTCATGCCAGCTATATGTTCTTCTATTGTTTGTATTTCTCTCTAAAGACAGGTAAATACATTTGTTTTCATTAATATCAGTGTCTAATCTGTTTCACCTCTTTTTTTGGTGTTTTATATAAACGTAAAATCAGTAAAAAGAATTTGAATGTGTGTAAATGATTTTTAATGGATAAGAAATTTATGTTCTTCAAAGTTGCATTGTTTTAAAGAAAATGTTGCAAAATTAAATTTTAAAATTATCTCGTATGGGTAGTTATTTCAAGTTAGATTTAATTTTTTTTTTTTTCACATGGCCCAAAAAAAGTCAACTGCCATTGTTTTTGGTATTTTTGCACTTCATACTTTCTAACACAAGATTTACTTAAGATCAAACAAATTGTTAGTTTGATATTATGCTACCTTGATATGACTGCAGGATATATCACTTTTTTCTTTTGTTATTTACTCTGAAATATTCAAAATAGTTCCATGAATCAATTAGATTTTAAATTCACTTAATTATAATAAACTATAGCAGTCCAAAGAAAAACAATGTTTTTCATTGTATCTGTTTTTTGTTTTTTTTTGTTTTGTTTTTTTAAGAAAACGATTAATTAAAAAAATCTCAATCAATTAAGAACAGCATTTGGACCAAATCAAATATTTCGAGACATGTGTAGTAGTTCAATTTACAGTGGAAACTTAGCACAAACTAATTTTAAGCTACTTTTTGCTGTTTTTTTTTTTTTGTTGTTTTTTGTTTTTTGTTTTCCTCTAGTTATCAGATTGCTAATTCTAGAGAAAGTATCCTTTTTTGTTGTATGATAGCTAATAATGTTAAAATTACAATAACTATAAAAATGAATCAGGCTGTTTGATGTTCATTGCTATTGGTTACAGGCAACCAGACTTCAAAGAAAAACTATCAGCTTCCATGGCTATTAAATATACTTGCTTGCGTGAGGCAAAGTTACTTGTGAATGAAACAATTTCAATGTAACTGTTAATAGAATTGCCTACTTATCATATCCATTTATCATTTCAATTTCTTTATTAGGGGACATGAGATAAGGTTTTTGTAAAACTTATACAATGCAATTATTGACTTTTCTTGAAATAGTCATGGATGCAGCAAAATATTTTCCAATTGTTTAACAGTTAAAACAAAAATGTTCAAATGGAAACAATTTTACATTTCTATAATTATTAGTATAATGTAATTTGTTTTTGTCAAAAAATTATTTTGTCAAATTTTATTTTTTTAAGAAAAATGTTACTTTAAAATCCATACATTAAATGTGTTTTTTCCATTTTGTTAGTCCAATTTGTGTGTGTGTGAAGTTTAATAAAAAATAGTTGCAAGGGTCCATGTTGAATTTTCTTTTATCTTATATTCTTATACTTTTTCTGTTATATCATTCACCAAATTCTTAAAAGCTGGGGTTACTTATGATTATTTTCACATAGCCTCTTGAATCTTAAATGTTGAGCTGTTATCAAATAAATTTAAGAAGTTGACTAAGTATTTAAACTTTTTATTACTTCCTTGATTCTTTTGATTTTAATGTATCCAATTCGTCAGTTATTATTGACATGTACAACATTGAGGTTGTGTATGCGATAATAAGCTAGCATGACATTTAGTGTCTGGTTTTAACTTGGATAAACAATAAAAACACTACTAAAGGAAAAAATATGGCATCCAAAGACTATAAAAGAAACAATAAATGATTTATAATTTAGGTTACTTTTTATTTAAGGTAATAATTTTTCTCCCTATCATAGAACACACATGATTATGAAATATGCTATGATCAGAAGATAAAGCATAAAAGAAATATTTCCAAGAAGAGTCAGATTAAGTTTTTTCATTTCAAGATTCCTATAAGAAATTTTTTTTCAACATTTGATATTTTGTGATAAAATCTTCTATCATATTTACAGATTATTTTAATTCTTATGTACCTGGTATATTATGATAAAATCTGTAGTCTACTAATCAGATTATCTTTAAACTCTTTGTGATCAGCAATAATTTAATCATTTGACAATCAATCATCATTATCATTTCCTTTCTATCTTTTGCCTTGATTATACATTGTCAGCATAAAATAGTTTCTCAATATTATTAAATTGCTTAGAAATTGTATGTATATTTTTTCTTGATATTTAGTAGTTAATATATGAAACAACTACAAGACATCATCAATTCTTAATAGTTATAATAAATATTTGTAGTTACTTATTTTTTTGTGATAGAAATGAGATTTTTATCGATTACTCCTGAATTTCCTTATAATTTTACCAACTTTTTAAGTGATAAGTTTTTTTGTAGATAGACTAGAACCTTGCAAAATTTAGTATCATCCTGCAAGGATGAGTGTCAAATTGTGATATCTGATCCCAGTATTCTTTGAAAAATTTTACAAGCTAACCTGAGTGTTCTGACATTAAAGATGAGGTTGTGGAGGTTTTAAAAATGTTACAAAATGACTGTTTTCCAGTGTTGTTTAATTCCAATACGTTTATTATTTTTAACTTTGTGTTTTTAAATTCTTTTAGTTTCAAATCTTGATGAATTAAGAATGTTTTTAATGTCTTGTACATGATTTTGATATCTAACTTGTAACCAATGTCATATGTTTATACAAATAATAACTTTATTTGGGTCAAATTTAGAATGAAAGTTGAGCTTCAAAACTGACTACTAAGAAATTATCAATGCTGTTAACTGGAGTAATCTAAAAGTTTCAAATAGTTTAAATTTGCACTTTTATGTGTATAATGCTATTTATATTCAACATTGGTTGTATATCAACTTTGTACATGTAGTTACATCATAACTAAAAACAAAATATTTCTTTAAATGAAAAAAAACCCCAAAAAAACAACAAAATATATTAATTTGGATTTTTGTTTTAAGTTTAGCTTAGTACAGCACAAGGCCACCTGTGTTGGGTATCCAGTGATGATCAAAATCAATAGGAGTTATGATCTGTAAGACCAGCTTGTTTACTACTGCTGTATGGCAATGCATCTAATTTTTCACTATTCTATTTAAAAAAAACCTGTGTACTTTTAGGATGAAAAGTTAAACATTTAATTTTTATTTTTTCTGGTGTACTTTCCTTTTCAGAGGATGCATATTTTATTGAAATATCTGTTCAAATATCATTATAATAATAAACTTACAAAAAAAAATTATTATTGATGAAATGAAATAAAATGAGTTCAGGATATCTAATAAAATGGCTTGTAGAATATTTTCACATGTTTTTAGTTACTTATCTAACATATCTAAAAGCAAAAACAGAAAAAGGTTGGACAGTTATTTTCAATAAGACTTTTTCTGTTTAAAATTAACAGTTTAAGATTAAAAATTTGAAAGTCTTGTTTTGGTCTGATTTTAAAAAATTAGATATATATCTAAATAACTTAATCAGTTTACAATTCAATAATTTTTAAAAAGTTGCAGTGAATTTCTTTATTATTTGTATGATAATCGGATTTCAATAAATGAATCCCAATTATTAAAAAGATAGTCATTTTGACCAGGAATAAATGTGCCTATCTTTTATTGTAAGACATACATACTTATATTTGTGTGCAATGTTAGTTTCAATACCTGTATATATTTTGTTCAATGGTTGTAGGAAGGAAATAAACTTACTTGAATAGATATACAGGGTGTGCTGAGTAAATTGTTACCATTTTGAATTATTAATTTTGCACATGCGCTAGATTTGTGTTAGGTTTTATCTGCTGTGCAGTTAACTAGAGTCAATTAGGCACTGTCTATGAGGAAAGCAGCACTGTGATGCAATTCACTCTTTCAGAAATTTGAAAATAGCATGCTATATTGCTTGATATTCATGCTGGAAGCCCCTATACAAAGATTTCAGTGTTTGGTGTCAATCTGAGGAGATTCATATTAAGGAAAACCAAACACCCAGTCCCCATCATAGTGTTTGGGATGGTCACTAGTGTTATGCCACCATGTTCCCAATGGGCTTGCAGGGTGCCAAGTCCACCAGTTAAAGCCGGACACAGATGTTGGCTGTGGTTTGCTGAACGCTATTTAATGTCACAGATATCTCCAACTCCCAAGCAGAACAGCATTTTAAAGCTACTAGGCGAGTTCTAGGTGAATTATTGAAAGTCAACACAACTAACTGGCAAGCTTTCCCCCTCAAATACAAGGTCTTCGACAAACACAATTCTTCCACAAGAGAATAAGGACTCTGAACTGCCGTGTTTGAGTTAACAGGATTAATAGAAATATTCTTTTATTGCATAAAAGAAAGAAACAAAGAAAACAAAACAATTCAGGTAAAAGTCAGGAGCGAGAAAGTCTTTCTGTATCCCGGAGGAGCCTTCACTAAAATATCCGTATCCTGGACTAAGCCCCTCATAAAATATCTGTTAATGGTAGAAGGTGAGAAGGTAGTTTGACAACGGTAGACATGGTCCGCTTTCCTTCAGACTATGGGATTTAATGGCAGAGCTTGTGCTCCAAATTTCAAGTTTATCATTTCAGTGTGAATGCAGCAGGATAAAGTTGAATATACTTAGATTGTATGTTACTTACTTGGGATTTTGTGGAGTTTATTCTTCTCGCCTTTTTCTTTCGTTATTGGGTTTCCATAACATGTTGGTGGAAGGATACACGTCTTATTTCTGATAAGACCAGGATTAATCATTGTTCCTTTTCTCGTGGACAAGTCTTTTCTTTGGGTATTCATTTAATGAGACTTACCATGTCTCGCAGTGCTGGTTCTTTCAAAAGATGAGTTCTTTCTTTTCTCTCTAGGTCTGTGCACAGCATTATTTTGGAATTTGGGTTTCTTCATATCCCAAACTATGTTCTTGGTTTTTCGATGAACAAAGGCAATTCCTTATGCGTCTTCATTCCTCGAGGAATAAACGGCAACTAACTTATCTTTTGTAGTTTGAAAATTCGCCACGTGTTGATTTTTTTGGTGGGCTCTTCCTCGGTACCAAATATGGACGAGGGGTCTGCCTCTCTGCTGACACATATATGGCTAATAGAGTGAGGCCCTCACATGCCTATCTCACCTTGTAATGATAGAGAGAGGTGAAGGAGAGATGGTCTCTCCTTCCATTATTCTGCTTACTACTATCGTCAACTGATTCTTGCCTGCTATTGTTATATTTTGACCCCTCGCCCCGGCCTAAAAATACTATTCCAAGGTAATACACCGGAAGGAAGTGACACATTCCAACGGCCAGTAATCGAAAGAGATCACGTGGGCGGATTAAGGCTTATGATATGGGAAAAGGTGAAGGTCCCATTCTGCCATTACAGTCATGCACCGGAAGAGAGTAACCTCTGAACTGCATGACAGTTATTTCCGCTTGATGACGATTAAACATTCGATTTCAAAGATCCAGTAGGCGATCGTGTGGGCGTTGAGTTATTATTTAACTTAGTTGAGTTTGGGTCCCAGAGCAGTTGTCAGTAGAATTCCAGACAGTAGAGACCAGATGTGGTAAGGAAGGCCACACCCAACCAAGGGGGTTCTCGGAAACCCCCAATGCAGTTGCCAGCAGACTCCCAGAGGGTTAGAGACGAGATGTGGTAGGGAAGACCACACCAAACCGAGGGGGCCCTCGGAAAACCCCGATGGAGTAGACCCCAACATCAGGAGAACAATAAAGACTCAACGTGATGGTCATAACAGTGGGGTCAAAATATGAAGTTTATGTTCAGTCTCCAGCATCCTCTCACATGCTAACCTTTCGAACCCTTGCAATAAAGTGAGAGGTGAATATTTTTCTAAAGAAGTCCTTCCTGGGTCTTTATCCTACGTCGTTTCTTCCTGTGTCTTCCTCTTGCGTCTTCCTTCCTTCATGCGTCTTAATTATGGTGTCGTTGTGATGCTGAATGAACGTGTAAATAACTATATAACACTATCATCGTCCGCTGATGGCCAAATGTATTAGGGTGTCATATTCCCTCGTCACACTAGCTATGGTAAAATTATATCTCCATTCATCTTCCCTCATGCCCTCATACTCAACATGAAGGCTTGCATCAAGTGCCTGAAGGAAGGAGGTAGTGCTTGGCTGCTAGAAGATCCTACATCTGACCACAGGACTTAGTGCCATGCCACACAAGCAGGAGAACCCAGAGTTGGCTGTGAGAAACTTTCTTCGACTACATACCCCACTAAGATTTGGTCACCTAACTCCCCAGATTGCAATCCTCTTGATTATTATGTGTGGGGCATGGTTGAGTGAGAGACTAAAAAAACTTCTTGCAACACCAAAGATGAACCAAAGGCAAGGATAACAGCAGCAATTATCAATTTAAACAAAGAGACCATTGGAAAAACTTGCAGATTACAAAGTTGTCTGGAAGTTGCAGTTGGAGCCATTGGCTTTTTTTAAATAAATTTAATCAATAGTACTTGAATATATTTTCATGTAATTTTGGTAAGTATATCTGATAAATTGAGATATCAGTATTATTTTCATTTTTGCCTAATTTAGATGACAATTTACCCATCATACCCTGTAATAGTCTTTGAATTTCTTAGATGAAACACTATCAATTATTACCGTTTTATTTCTGTTGCTAAGCTGAAATAGATACAGCTTAATGAAATTGAATAATAATAATAGACATCTGTAAAACTATAATAAAGCTGAAAGTAGGTCACTTCGTCTTGTAAATGACTGACTGGGTGGTGGTATTTTCTTTTTAATTTCACATAACTACCATAAAATGACACGTGGAAGAACAATATGCAATATGTTAGTTTGAAAATACCAAAAATACATTGCACATTAAAGGTTTTTTTTCTAGCTGTTCAGTTTTTCAATTACCAATCAATTCTAATAGATTGTTTAATAACAATTTTCTTTGATAAATTTACCATTTATTTATTGTGTAATATATTATTTCTTGGGTCTAAAATCTTATCAACTTTAGGAATCTTTTTTTCACATTATTTAAATAGTGTAGTTTTGTTTAGTGATTTAATGGTGATCATATAAGAAGGAGCAGTTTTAACAAAAGTATACACATGTATTAGTATGGTTTGAAATGTTTCAATTCACACAAATTATTCCCCACCCTGTTGGTTGGGGCTGAAGAATACACCGACTGCTCCTTTGCACAGGAGTAAACCCCCCACCCCATGAGGCTACCTGTTGGCTGTGGGTGGCGATCTGTAATGCTTGAGGATGGGATACTGGTGGCTGAGCAGTCCTTGACCTGGCAACCAAAGAGGTCATATAACTTACAACACTCCACTTTAACCCTTACTGGACTAGACAGGTGGTCAGAGAGATCTGATCTGATCAATTGACTGGTCATGTCAGCCCTCTTTCAGATTTTTGCAAAAATCTGAATTAGAGGGCGATGGCTGTAGGGTTAATCATGCTGAGGAAAGACCTATACTCTTTTCTGTCCCTAGGTGAGTAATTATCTCGGGAATGAAAACCCAGGGACAAAATTAAATTGTCTGCCATCAGTACGAGTATATTGGCTATGTAGCCCTGATGTTACTAAGTGAATGGTTTTGCCCCTTGGCACAACCCCATGTGGGATTTCATGGTGGGTGAGGAGCATAGTCAATGAAACTCAGACTTTCTTTATGGCTTATGAAAAGATAACCCAAGCAAAAACCCCCAAAATAAAAAGACCCTCTCAGTGTTGTATAGCCGCTTACATATACAAATATATGTGGAACATAATCAAACACAATGACGAACTTCAATGAACGAAAACACTTCTTTATAAAAATATATCTCTCACACTTTATTCTCGAAAGGGTTGATGTTGGTTGTGTGTGAGAGGGGGACAGACTGCTACATATTGACCCAAAGTTCTTCTGACCATAGCAGCACTTCTTCCTCATTTTGGCTGGGTTGCTCAACTGGGGGTCACTGAGGGCCATAAGCCCTCAGTCTGCAAGCTGATTCACATGCTAGCATCTTGTCCCCAACTGACTCCAAATCTAACTGGAACTGACCCAAGCTGTCTGTGGCACCTGGTTATATAATTGTCTCATGCCCACCTGCTTCTGCTGTTCCTCCATTTATTTACACAGGTGCATCTCTTGATTGATGGCTCAGTTGAGGGTCAATATATAACATCAGATTCCGCTTCAGAAAATAAACACGAAACTAATGAAAACTTCTATCATTTCATTGTACTTGAATCAATAGAAGAAACCCCAATCATCAAACTATCCCAATTCCTGATTTAAAAAAAAAGAATAGAAACACACTGCAAACCAATCAATATCAAAAAAAGCTATGAACAGCACCATTATTATTCGAATAGCAAATCAAAAACAATCAGAAAAGATACTAAAATGGAAATAATTTGGAAAACTAAACATAAAAACATACCTTCACCCAACCCTAAACTTCTCAAAAGGAGAAATAAAATCCCTAGACCTCACATCATATTCCTTTGAAGAAATAAGACTACATCTTAAACTACAAGGCATAACAGATGTGAGGAGAATCTCCATTTGCAAAGAAACAAGAATTATAGACACAAACACATACAGGGTGTAACGATAAAATTGTTGTTCTAAAGAAAACAACACTACAGCTTTAGTTTAAAACTTTTATTGAAAAAATCAATTCAGGTAACTTGATTATGTAGTCGAGCTGACATCTATTCAATGCAGCCACCTTCAGCCTCAATCACTGCCTCGATACAGATCTGGAACTGGAAGCATGCCTTTTCCACAAAGGCCGGCGGAAGTTCGGCAAATACTCGGCGGATGGTGGTGATCAGGCTGGCTTTGGTGTAGTGGGAGGTCATGTTGGTGATGTTCTTGACGTATGAGCAAACAAAGTAGTCCAGCGGGTTCAGATCGGGGGAGGAGGGGGGCCAGTGAGAGAAGGGTACAAAGTCGTAGCACTCCATCTGAAGCCAAGCCTGGGTCTCTTTGGAATTGTGGGCCGGCGCCAAGTCCTGCTGCCTCACCCAGGGTCTGCCACCAGCCATTTGATTGCACCAGGAGATCAATTCACTCTTCAGCACATCCAGGTACACTTTGGTGTTGACTTTCAAACCGACTTCGAAGGTGTGAGGTGGCATGATGTGGCCCTCACTTGAAACAATACAAAAGACCATAACCGTAACCAGAAACTTCGTTTTCATCACCCTGGGCACATCCCTGTTATTCATGGCAATCCAGATTTGCATTTTGAGGGTGCTGGCAATGGTCTTGTTGTCATAACTTGGATCGGTAAAGAGCATGAATTGTATAGCAGTGCATCTCCGATCTCGCCCATTGAACATTGTGTCACTTTCAGACATGATAGAAGGCTCCTATTGCTCTTGGGATTTGTACACAAATGGCCAACTAGTAGATGGTCTGCAACAAAAAAAGAAAACCAGTTTTCATTAAACGGAAATGGAATCATGTCGTCTTTTCTAGGGCAACAATTTTATCATTCCATCCTGTACATACTAACATTTAATAAACCGATAACTCCAACCAGCATTAGAATTGGTTACATAAATACAAAAATAGAAACTTATATACTGAACCCTCTAAGGTGCCAAAAATGCCAAAACTATGAACATCCTAGACCACAAAAATGTGCAAAATGTGGAAAATAAATCACTCAGAATTAAAATGCCATAATCCCTTTAACTGCATTAACTGCACAAGAGAACACCCTGTGTACTCTTGGGAATGTGAAATGTGGAAAAAAGAAAAAAGAATTACAGAAATAAAATACACAAGAAACATCTCCTTCCTCAAGGCCAGAAAAATAAAACAACCCAGTTATGCATATGTAACAAAAAAAGAAAACAAAGAAAAGGAAGATACAAAACAAAAACAGGAAAAATGGAACAAACTGATTAATGAATTAAAAAATCTAATAGAAATACTAAAAATGATCACAAAAGAGACAATCAAGGAACACATTTCAACAGTTCCAGACGAATGTGAGAGACACAACCAATATCAAGAAAAAAACCCTAAGCAAAGAAGAGGAAAAATCCAAACTAAACAAAAAACACTAATGAATGAACCAATCCCATTATCCATCAGATTCAGTCCAATAGACATAGAAAATTCTGTTAAAATGACCATAGAAGATTCTGATGAAACAACTACCCACATTAAAACAGACACCATAAAATTCCAAAAAAGAATTGATAAAAAAATACCAAAGACAATCCGATAGAAAATAAAACAACAAACCCTATCAAAAAAAAAGAAAAAATGAAACAAGCTACAAAAAGTAGACATAGATCAACTTTAAGATCAAAGGAAAAAGAAAAAAAATCAAAATCCAACTCCAAAACCTTCTATAGAAACTAAAAACAAATTTAAAAATATAAAGCAAATGGAAATTAAAATGGACTCAACACCCACAATCAAAAAGCCAGGGCAACTTAAACAGAAAGCATAGGCCCCATTTGCCAGACTGGAAGAGTACATATGAATATCAAAGTGATCAGTGAAAGACCAGGAAGCATATTTAAACTCTCCCCAGCCAAGTTTGATGCAGTCCCTTCACCATCAGGTACAAGGTAACCTCCTGGTCTTTCACTGATCACTTTGGTGTTTGTATGTGCTCTTCCAGTCTGGCCAATGGACACCTATGCTTTCTGTTTAAGTTGCCCTGGCTTTTTGATTGTGGGTGTTGAGTTCATTTCAATTTCTAATAGCTCTATATTTTTAAATTTGTTTTTAGTTTCTATAGAGGGGTTTGGAGTTAGTTTTTCATTTTTTTTCCTTTTTCCTTTGATCTTAAAGTTGATCTATGTCTACTTTTTGTGGCTTGTGCTTCATTTTTTTTTTTTTTTTTTTTTTCGGTAGGATTTGTTGTTTTATTTTCTGTTGGGTTGTCTTTGGTATTTATTCATTTTATCAAGTCTTTTTTTGAGTTTTATGGTTTCTGTTTTAATGTGGGTAGTTGTTTCATCAGAATCTTCTATGGTCGTT